>CP053157.1:658998-1858998 GCA_014607495.2 Carposina sasakii
AATAAATCGTAGAGGATGTAATGTTCGTAGTGTAATAAATGTATTTTTAGTCAATTTTGGGACATGAGATGATTAAATGCTGACTATCGAAAGTTCCTATAAGGCTTCCTTAAAAAGTGAGATACCTAGTCTATTATAACATGTATTAATCTAGCTTTTTTTGATGGTCGATTAATGTTATAGATCAACGCGTTCAGTTCTCAGTTTGTATGGCTGATTTTCTGTTCACAGATATACCAAGTATCTACCTTCGGGCATTCAGCCTCTATATACACAAATTCCCTGGAATTGGCTGCCATATACGGGAAAGGTGGAAGGATAATTTCTAGTTTTTTATTGAACAGGATTAAGCTTGTAGAGGTCATATGATGGCGAGGACATGATAGGTAGCTTTAGGACATAACTATTCTATAATCAGTATATAAGTTCCTAAACTACTTAGGTCATAGTAATACCTAATATCTAAATTCAAAATCTGATCTGCACCGTATAAGGAGCTTAATTTGCTTATCATATTATATTTAAATCATTAATAGATAAAATGGAATGGTGCATAGAGTTTGTGCGACTAAAAGCTACTATATTTTCTAATCTAACTATCTCATAAAATAATCCTGAACATTTTCGTTTAGGATATGAATAACTGAGAAAGCTGTGCATATTTTAATGTGTGCTCTCTATTCATATTAGTAATGTTTAATAGGTATGTAATCGCTTTCTCTATTTTTTGCTGATTATTACTCAATTTGTTCAAGATCTGAGTCTGTTGGAAGAACATTTCCTTATACAAGTAATATGTTGATTAAAATTAATTGATAAGTCCTGTTCATTTTTTTGCAAAATTTTAAAAGCATTTTCAAATCTCAAGGCATCATTGTCGTCCAGATTACCCGATATACTTTTTATAAATATGCCTAAAGGGTTCAAAAGTCCTCGTTTTGATCTTCTGGGCTCAAGGTCTGAAGTTGCAATATAATTTTATCTAATTACTGAATAATTTTAGGGCTTGGTACTTAAGCGAAAGGAAAATTCTCATTTTGAACTTTATTTACAGCATTGGTAAGGTCAGTTTTAACTAAATTAACTTGTTGTCTTATTTCTTTAATGTCAATGTCCTGTAGGAAGTGTGGTAGTGGGATATCATTTTAGTATTGTCTAGTTTAAAAGGTAAATATTCCAGGTCCGTTAGACAGGTCTTCAAGTTGGATTTTTCCTACTATTGTGTCTGCTGGTTCCCGGGCTAGGGTTGCCACGATCGTCAATGTCCTGTAAAATGTAGTAGGTTTAGTCTTTTTAGTTCGTTTTATTCTAGCTTTGGCGACTGGACCACGTTTTTTTGATGTATATATGTGAATAGGTAAATTAGAAATAATTTTATCGTTTGTGAATCTAGGTGCAAGTTTTTGTCTAGTCGTTTGTGGATTTTTTATGATACAGTTTGATCTTGGTTGTAATTAATTTCAGGTTCTCTGTTACGATTACGTTGCGTCATTATCGCCTCGCGTTGTAAGGTCGATGAGTTATGAATAATTTTATACACTGTTTCCATTCTACTACGATGTTCTTGCAGATATTGTTGTAACAAACGTGCAGTTAAATCTAAGTCGCTTGGGTCTCTTGGATCGAAGTGACCAGAAATAAGGTCAAACTGTCTACATTTAGTTAAGCTATGTATCGAACTATTATAGGCAATTAACGCATATGATACTAAGTTCTGAACGGGTTCATTTTTATGTTGTAATTTTAATATGCGCAAATGTTCTAAAAGGGTGCTGTGGAAACGCTCTATCATACCCGTTTTCATTTGGTGCGTAAGCCGCAGTAGTATGATGTTGAATTTTATGTAACTTTAAGAATTCAGATAACAATTGATTGGTAACTCAGTCCCTTGGTCAGTAGTGATAGTTAATGGAAAATCATGATGTGTAAATAGTTCATTAGACATTTTATAATTTTCGGAGCGGTACAATCTGACATGTGATATGCTTGTGCATACTTTGAGAATGCATCTATTATAGTAAAGTATTTTTCTTGTTGTATGGTCAGAACATCTGCATGTACTAATTCAAATGGTTTAGAAGGCGGGGGCACGATTTGATACTGAGGTCGTAATGGACCGATCATATTTAGCACGGCCACATATTACGCACTCGTTTATATATTTAGTTATGCATTCTTTAAGTTTGGGCCAAAGTATCTGCTTGATAGTGATAAATAGGTTTCATTTATTCCTCTATGGTAGTTTTTCCTACATGATATTTGGAAATTATATCCTGTTGAGTTAAGTAATCGCAGATATTTTCTAATTCATTTTTCACTAAAATTAAGTTCATTGAAGAATAATTAAAGGTACGTTGTATATAATAGGACAATAGAATACATTTTACTTAAGGGTTGTACTAAAATAGCATTACGTAACTTGGGTCTATGTAATTTTTTATTACAGAAATTATTTCCTGCTCTAAATTGTCTTGACATACTTCGACAACTATTTTTCTATAGGTAGGTATCAAAAGGTATAGAGATTTTTGGTTTTTTCTTTATAGGCAAGTCTATTATCTTGATAATTAATTGTCTTTTAAATTTATTAAGACAATCATCGGATACAGGTATCTCTAAGATGGGGTTTTCTCTACTAGTATGTATGGTACCAGTGTCCACATCAATCTGATCATTATTACATTTCGTTAGTTGTCGGGAAGGGCTACGTTGAGGTATCGAATTTTGTGCTGTGACAGTTGATGATGTACTCATATAATCATTCTGATCATTATTTAATGAAAAATATTGTAGTGAAAAGGACTGTGTAGGGGTCTCAAACTAGGTGCGGTGTCAGTTGATGATGAGCTTATTAAAGGTCTATCATCGGGTGCAGTTACAGTTGACTCACTGTGAGAAGAACTGGAGCTAATGTTAACTACTACTGAGTCTAGTTCTTCATTATGTATTTCAATACGAGACAAGGCATCCGCATTTGTATTACTTTTTTCCCTTTTTATATATTATAGTATAATCATACTCGAAAGCTTAAGTCTCCATCTTGAAAGACGAGAATTAGGCTCTTTTAGATTCATGAGCCATTGCAAGGGCTTATGGTCAGTGATAATTTTAAATTTCCTGCCAAAGAGATATGGCCTAAAGTACTTTGCTGCCCAGACTATTGCTAGAAGTTCTTTTTCATAGTTGAGTAGTTTACTTCGCTATCGTTTAGTGTTCTTGATGCGTAAGCAATTGGTCTATCACAACCTATGATACCTTGCGATAAAATTGCACCTAATGCTACGTTAGACGCATCAGTAGTTAAAATAAAATCTTTCGACATATCCGGATACTGTAAAATCGGATCGTTAGTTAAAAGGGTTTTGCAATGCTCAAAGCATTTTATATAAGCGGGTGTAAGGTTAATTTTGGCACCTTTTTTTAGACATGAGGTTAATGGTTTTGTTACACGAGCAAAATCTGGTATAAAACGCCGGTAGTAGCCTAGTAATCCTAAAAAATCCTTTAATTTGTTTAGTAGTTTTAGGGATGGGGTATTTTGTAATTGCCGATATTTTTTCAGGATTTGGTTTTACTCCAGTAGTTGTAATTATATGACCTAAGTACGGAGTTTCGTGTTTTAAAAATTCCGACTTATCCATCTGTATTTTAAAGTTAGATTTCCTTAACCGATCAAAGATTTTTTGTAGATTAATCATATGTTCCTGTAAAGAAGTAGAGAAGCAAAGAATATCGTCTTGGTAGACTATGCAACATACATGTTGTAGTCCTCGGAGTACATCGTCCATAACTCTCTGAAATGTAGATGGACTATTTTTTAGCCCCATAGGCATTCGTAGGAACTCGAAATGGCCTTGACCATCAGCGACACTAAAACCGGTTTTATGAATGTCAGCTGGGTCCATTTCAACCTGATAAAAACCGCTGGCTAAATCTAAAGTACTGAAATATTGACATTTTCCTAACTTGTCTAATATGTCCGTGATATTAGGGATAGGATATTTGTCGTCCACAGTTTTTTCATTAAGTCGCCTAAAGTCGACGACTAAACGCCACTTAACTTTACCAGACGCATCAGCCTTCTTAGGTACGATCCATATAGGTGCATTCCAAGCAGATGAAGATGGTCTGATAATACCTTGATCAAGCATTTTCCTAATTTGGGTATTAACTTCTTGTCTATGTACATAAGGATATCTGTAAGTTTTACTGTAAATAGGCGTATCATCAGTGGTTTTAATTTGTGCTTAATTTGGTTAGTGAAGGACAGAGGCTCATCGTCTATGTAAAAAATATCTGAATAATTTTTACATAGCCTTAGCAAATTCGCTTTCTCTTCCGCGTTTAAGTGTTCGGTACGCAAACGTGATAAAACTTCTTGGAATCGGTCGACCTTGACATGTGTTCGTATAGTCTGTTCATTAAATATATGTGCGCTTATCGGTTTAGTTAAATAAAATGCAATGTCAGTATTTGTCGGGTTAGTAACCTCTAGAGAAACGTAACCTTCTGTTGCGCTAGCTAAGCAATCTAAGATATAGCAATCACATATGGTTTGCTGATCAATAGTTACATCGCCGTTTTCAATGTCAATCGGTACTTTAATTATTTTACTGGATTGTGCAGGGATAATTGATTCGAATATATTTAAGTTAATTGACTCATACATTTGAATAGGATTTATTGCATATTGCGTATTTAATGTACGTAATTTAAGGTCAATAGTTGATTGCCACTTTTCTAATAGATCTAGTCCAATCAAACCATCGAAGTAGTTGTGAAATTTATGTATGTATAATTTTATTAATGAGTGATCGTTAAACTCCGGAAAACAAGGAATAGTAATGGAATAGAAATTTTCAACTGTTGCATGTACATTTTGCACTACGAAGGGGTCGTAATTAAGGGGAAATTTGGAAAAAATTGTTGTACTGCTTGTGGGCTTATAAAAGATTTATTCGCACCTGTATCTATCAGTAATTTTAACGATGGATTATTAATTTGTATATAAGGAAGCTGCTTTTTGTCTTGAATATTTAATTCTATCCTGGGTGGTTCGAAATCTGTTTTTCGCAAAAATTTTTATTGTGATTTTCGCTTTGATTTTGAATACTATTATTATTCTCGTTCTTATCCGTGGTTGCGTCATAGTCGATAAATTGTCCGTCATAGTAGTATTCGTCGGGGATATATTCTTCGTCATAGTCATAAGAGTATGGGCCGTATGTTTCATTCATATTAATTTGTCTTCGTGGGAAAGAAGGTAAAGTTCGTGCTACAGGGTGACTTATGCCTGACATAGGTCTTGGGTAATTTTGTTGCAAATTTTGGTACGGTGGCCTTGATGGAATCCTAAAACCAGTCGTCATATTAGAACGAGGTAGAGCTCTCATCATTTGCTGGGTCCTTGAAGGTCCAGGTCCATACGTATTGGGTTTGAAATTATTAGGTTGTTGAGATAAATTATGGTTAAAAATAGTTATTTCGGTTATAATAAGGTAAGTTAATATTATTATAGTCAGTGTTAGGTATGAATTTATTCTCAGAGATTGTAATTGGATTCGCGGAACTCGGTAAGACATACTGTTTCTTAGGAATTGATACTTTTGTAAGGGGTTAAATTTTTTATAATTTTGATCGTAATTTGAATTATTTAGCATGTAAATAGCATTTAATTTACTTTGTGCAAACTCTAGAGCTTTTTCTAGAGATTCCGGTCGCATGCATCTTACACGGGAACCGAGAGGTTCGTTTAAACCTCGTGTATAAGTCTGTAAAGCCAGTTTCTTATACAAATCGCGCTTCGCTTCAATTGTAGTTCTAATTGACTCGTGAAGTTCGATATACGTCATAGTGACACATAGTAAATTTTGTACACGTTCAAAAAATACATGGGGTGAATCTGATCCTTGTGACAGGCGTGATAAGTCTGTATAAAGAGCAGACTCATCTCGATGATCACTAAAACTATTAATAAGAGAATTTCTAATACCACTCCAATCCCGGGGTAGGCCATTATTCATTAACGTTCTGGCTGCGGGGCCAGTTATCTTATTAAGGATACCGTTAAGTAATGCCGAATTATTTAATTCATTTCCAGGGGTTGGATTGATATATTTTAAAATTAATTGATCACAAATATCTAAAAATCTAATTAAAACATTAGTGTTTCCATCAAACTCAGGGACTAATCTCAAAGCTTTCCAAATTTGTTCAGTAATATCATTACACTCAGGATTTTGTTCCATTTCTATAATTTCTTCTATACTATCTAAGGAGACTAATAAATCACGATGAAATCTAGACTCTCTATAATTTTCTAATCTATTTCGCCGCGTATTGGGCCTAGAACTAATATCTCTATCTCTACGTGGGAAGAAAATCTTGAATTCTTTTAAAAACTAGTCTTAAAGGAAAAAAAAAACTCGGGTTGTGGAAATAGCAAGCCAAAAGGAATTGTGTAACTATGCTATTACTCACAATACTGCTAGAGGATTCTGCATCTCGAGTAGATAATGACCCATCAATGTCTGGATGGCATCCTCCTTGGAGGCTGATTCCTCACCGCTACTGCTCCTTTCTTACAGCCGTCACTCTCGTAGATTCGTAGATAGTCGACGCACCGACGAAACGACTATCAGGTGGAATCGAAGTGTGATATCAACCTGATCGCGACTAACCTACTCCGACTGCGCCAATTACGAGTTTTGGCTGTAGGTTAGGATTTTTAAAAAGGCAATTTAATTAATATAAATTTATTAGGTAAATGTACATTCGATTTGTACTTATTCTAGGTTACAAAAATAAAACTTAATTAAGGCAGTGATCCCGATTTATCATAAGCCGTCCTTTCGCTACCGCGATTTTAGCTTAAAGGCACTCATCACTGTTTGAATTGTCTCACGAGAACACTGTCACTGGTTTGCTGATGTAGCACATTCCCATGAGATGACTCAATGAGATTTCGGCAACACCACTGGGTTGGTAAATGGAGTGTACATGGTTTGTACCCGTAACATGTTTGTCTGTGCGTTTGTGTACGCTAATCTCAGAAACGGCTGAACCGATTTCGATGCAGTTTTCAGGAATATAATGTGACAGGTCCCACTTAACATATAGGCTACTTTTTATCCCGGGAAAATGTTTTTATCCCGGATAATTTCGAAATTTTGTTTTTTTCTGTAGTCCACGCGGACGGAGTCGCGGGCATCCACTAATCTTCCATATATGTCCCCGCTATGCTAAAGATGGCTGAAGGATGTCTTGTATTCCTGTTTCCCTGGCTACCACATTATAGGAACATAGACGTATACTTCTTCAGCATATTGCAGTCCACTGCTTGACATAGGCCTCCCCCAGAGCACGCCACAAGGCTACTGCCACAGGGGTTTTGCCCATAGTCACCACGCCGGGCAGGCGGGTTGGTGACTGCAGTCTGATTTTCGGACTATATTGTCAGTACGGGAGGCGCTGCTGCCCGCCTCCCGGAAATCGCCTCGTACCATACCCACGGGCAGGCAGGGGTGGTACAAATTCTACTCTGCCGGCACCACGCGGCTGAACAGATGTATACAGTATGTTTAAATTGTGTGTATGGCAACCTTAAACCACATTTAACTATTGAGAAAGCTATGATGAAGTTCTGGCTACCATTTTTCACATAAGTGCACTCAAGGAAAATTTTTCACTAAGAATACTCGTACCTATGGACGTAATTAGCTATAAGTAGCGTAGGTACATCATAACTTTACTTCTAAGGGTATTTTATTTATGTATAAAAAGTCCTTAGATGTTAAAGGTCAGATTTAATTCATAGTGTATTTTATCTCTATTCAAAATACATTTCATTAAATTTCTAGGTAAGTTGCCTGTTCTTACTTTTTAACCTGAAATGATAACAAAAAGATTTTCTGACATCAACCTATTCACTATAAAATTTAAGGGCTTTGTACAAAAATGTATTTAAAACAAGAGTATCTACGCAGTACTCTTCCTTTTAATGGTACGGTAATTTACGGGTTTTTCGTTTAAAAAAAAACATATTTCTCAGTTTTCACTAAGTAATTCACATAAAATATTTCTTATTGTCACCAAGGGTTCACCCACCACCGGGCCCTACACCCTCCGCTGACCCTCGGATCTGCCGACTCATGGTCACGAACACAAGACACTACAGTTGTAACGAAAAGCCAGATCCAAGCACCTAGCATGCAACCATAAATACATAGCTGTTAATCCGAAAACCAATTAAAATTGTTAATCGACATATGTTTCGCCAACACCCGTGGTATCACCAGGATTAGTTTTTCTGGTTAGTTCTAACTTCAAATCAACTAACTTAGAACTAAAGCTCTCGATGGAAATCTGAACTTCTGAATAGTGACGCTTGATACAATTAAATATTTCACATTTGCTAGGTAAATAAAATGATTATATTATGGAGAAGTGTTTTTATCTTAGTCAAGATATTATATATTATAAATTTATTAATAAAGAAATGGAAAAAATTCCTCACCATCAGTGGTAAGAGCGCTGGCACGGAATGCAGAGGTCGTGGGTTCGATTCCCACCCGGGTGAGGATTTTTTTCCATTTCTTTATTAATAAATTTATAATAAAATGATGTCCATTTTCTAGTTTTACAACCTGTATCTTTTATATCCTTTCTATATTCTTCGCGAACTTTCATTCAATTAAGATTAAGGTTAAGGGCCGATTTTTACAATGATGCTGTCTCTATCTTGATCAATGTTTAGATAAAACAACACCAACTTTATCATCAAAATAGTGATAAATACAACATAATTTTATCATCCTAAACTCCAACAAAAAACAAGGAAATGAATCCATATAGTATAGACATTTACGATGTCCACTTACGAGTATCAGCAAACAAAATGTGGGTTGAATTACACGAGGATATTTATAGTGATTAAATACACCCGACTAAGTGCAGGGGTCACGCTATCTTTGCATTATTACGGCCAGTATTTTACACTAAAATTGTAAGGGTTGTTACCTACTGGTAGATAGGGGGTAGAATGCTTTTGGTATTACGTTAATTATATTTTATTTGCTTACCCTTAGAATACAGTTAATTTTAAACGTACATATAAGGTGTTTTTACCTACCATACATATAATAGTTTCGTGTCAAAAGCAAATCATTAATTGTGAAAACACCTTATATGTACGTTTAAAATTTACTGTATTCTAAGGGTAGGCAAATAAAATATAATTAACTTCCGTCCAGAACACGAGTAGATAAGTAAAAGTAAATTATTAGTCATATTGCTAGGTTAATCGACTCTTACGACATGCAGGGAAAAAGATGTAGCTAATGTACTCGAATTATTATTATTAAAGCCCCACATCAGTATAGGCACACAGTTAATTTTAAATACATGAAATATATATTTTATATGATTTACTACAGATATGGTTGAAGTGACTATTTATTTTGCTATTGGTGGATATCGGAAACTTAATTGCTGTAAAACTAAATATCAAGCAATCTTTTGGTATACCTGTGTAAGTACTCCAATGGAAACCATCAGAAACTAATGCAAAGCCTCTGCAACCATGGCAAACCATCTACAATCACTACAAACAATTTTCAAACACTGCAAAACTATCTACATACTGCAAAACATCTCCAACTACTGCAAAGTATCTCTAACTACTGACAACCATTTGCAACGACTGCAAACCATCTGCTACCATTGCAAACCTTCTCCAACCACTGTACACCGGCTGCAAGCACTGACAATCATCTGCAACTACTGCAAACTATCTTAAACTACTGCAAACCATCTGCAACTACTGTGAATATTCTTCCACTCACACAATCAGTATGGACAACGATCCTAATTGTTTTAATGTGGTCATGGAAACGCTGTTATTAATTCACCCTTTCATTACCGGTGATAAATCGGTTACATTGTTAGTTGAAACAAACGGCAAGGAAGCTTTACAACATCCACTATAGTACGCCCCTCCGCCGTAGGAAGTACACTGTATTTATAGGAATAATAAGTTTTATCGACTCAATATTGTTATGTTTTTGTAAATACTAGCAGATGCCCGTAACTTTATTCGTGAACTATTTATTATCCTGAGTGTATAAATTTAACTAATGCCGAGCTGGTAAGAATCGACTAGAGCGTTCCGTCAGGTGATGTGCTAGCAACTGTCACTGCTGTGCTGAACGTGTCTGTTCGGCGTTTGACACTACACCTCATCATTCACAGCCCTGAGAAGTCCACTGTTGGACATAGGCCTCCCCCAACAACCTCCACTCCGACCGGTCGGAAGCAGCCTGCATCCAACCGACGCCTGCGACCTTGGCCAGGTCGTCCGTCCACCTCGCGGGTGGCCTTCCCACGCTGCGCTTGCCGATACGTGGTATCCACTCTAGAACTTTCCGACTCCATCGGCCATCAGTTCTTCGAGCTATGTGCCCTGCCCATTGCCACTTCAGCTTGCTGGACCGTTGAGCTATGTCGGTGATCTTTGTACGTCTGCGGATCTCCTCATTTCTGATTCGATCACGTAGAGAGATCCCAAGCATAGCTCTCTCCATCGCTCGCTGTGCGATCCTGAGCCTCTTTATGAGGCTCACTACACCTACAGGATCTAATACTAATATGCTAAACGTGTCTGTCGGATCTCCTTTAGTATCCTGCATTTTTGACAACCTAATTTTGGGAAAACAGCCTTGTTGCATGTATAAAAACAATAAAAAACCATTCTTTTCTTTTTTTTTTTTTCTTACTTTATTTCTTTCTTTTTTGTTAAAATTAAAAACTTTTTCAACTACAATAAAAAATAAGTCCTTAGGCATAAACATAGCACCAGATGTTTCAAATTCAAATATTTACGCGGGATAAGCCCTCTTTAACAAGTTTCAAAGATAATCAAAAAGCGCTTTATAACTTAAGTATGAAAAAACCATTAAACTGCGAAAGTATCAGCAAGAGAACGGGTTTACGAAATTATGCGAAGAAATAGCAATAACGTAAAAAACGTAACAAAATAACAGTAACAATAAAAACGTAACAGTGCGCCCATCTGGGAGAAAATTAATATCGCTCTATATTATACGCATGAGAAAAGTAGTAAAGGGTGAACTGTGGATAACATGAGAGTTCTTTAGAGAGTCAATGCACTCGCTTTGTCTCTACTATACATACATATAGTTTATCTTAGACACACTAACAGCAAATATGTAAATCTAGATTAACGTAAATCAAGATGCGTATGCTTGCACGTAAGCGTAGACGTACACCTCTGAGTATAATGTATAGAACTGTCACCGCTTGACGTCTATGCTTACGTGCACGCACACGCATCCGGTGTGCTCGAGCCTCTATTGTTTATGTCAAAAAAGTAAGACTATGTGTATGCTTATTTTCTCGATTAACTTATAAATCTAGATTTGGTAGTTGCTGCAACTGAGCCTAAGAGTTAGTTATTAACCATCCGAGAATAGTATGCTGTATAAAGACAGTCAGTTTTGCTAAATTATGTATTTTAGGCTATTACTGCTTTTAAGTAATTAAACGATTCTTTGTTTATTTCGAAACAAAACATTGCCGAATCATGCATAAACCATTTTATAATTTAAGAGATTGCAGTAGGTATGATTATGCATGTTTTTCTGTATCTAAAGGCAAAATGAATTAAGGCATCGATGCTAAAGAAATAGACGGTAATACTTGTGTACAAAAAGTATAGTACGAGTAGAATCGGATGGAACCCCGAATGTCTGTTGTTTTTATCACCAGCATATCCCCAGCGCTTAAATATCACTTATTTACTTGCACATTCGCGAACGAAATATGGTTTTATAAATACTTTGGCATCAAACACTTTTCAATTGTGGTATTCTG
This sequence comes from Carposina sasakii, assembly GCA_014607495.2. Taxonomy (NCBI): domain Eukaryota; kingdom Metazoa; phylum Arthropoda; class Insecta; order Lepidoptera; family Carposinidae; genus Carposina; species Carposina sasakii. The sequence continues at coordinate 670,888 of CP053157.1, forward strand.
TCTGTCTGTCTTCAGCCTATTGCAGTCCACTGCTGGACGTAGGCCTCCCCCAGGACACGCCACAAGGCTACTGCCATAGGGGGTTTTTGCCTATAGTCACCACGCTTGGCAGGCGGGTACGTAAACGCATGTGATTTTTGGACTATGTTGTCAGCACGGGAGTCGCTGCTACCCACCTCCCGGAAACCCATAATTGTGATATTCTAATACATAAATACACATTAGATGAGATGAAATCTCAATGGGGAAGACGTGCGCTTTCCAGTTATAGAACTGTATTTATATTATTATGGGGTAAAATTATTAATAAAGAAAATGGAAAAAATTCTTCACCCGAGTGGGAATCGAACCCACGACCACTGCAAACCGTGCGAGCCGCTATAACCACTATGCCACCGGGTCAATTACTCGGATGATGAATTTTACCATCTCTTTTCTAAATTACATATTGTCAACGTTATTCTTCATCCCGATAGCTAGACACTAGCCAAATCTCGGCAAACAAAGCTGAATCCCTCAGCACAATGTTTAAATATGAAACGATCAACCATATCCTAACGGATTATATTAATGGAGAAGTGTTTTTATAAAATCTTAGTCAAGATATTATAAAATTATTAATAAAGAAAATGGAAAAAATTCTTCACCCGAGTGGGAATTATTATTATGGGGGTTTGAATATTGCACTGTCTGTATATTACTTAAAATAGAGTCTATTGCATATTTTTACTAGTTTTGATGTTATAGTTCGTTCTTGACTAGTTTTGTATTACATAGCCCGTCTCTATATCGGTTGTAACGAAACCCGTTTTATACAAACGTTTTCGCCATCAAAATAAAAACGGGTGCATTTCGTCCCTCTAAAATTCGATAGCGATACATTGATCCGTTAGTAACAACATAAAGCAGTGCTACATAATTTGAAACTATTTGGGATACATCCTTACCAACCTACAAAAATGTTTGCGCTAGGCGACATATATTTAAGGCAAAAAGGTTTTATTTTTCAATTGAAGATTTACATTAGTAAGGTTAGATACTCGTACTCATTGGGTACATATTACTATTTTCCCAGTCAATGCTCAAAATAGGTAGATAAATAGTTTACATAAAATTATTGTTAACGATGTGACTTTTCAATTCGAACTCGATCGCGTTCACGTTTCACGGCCAGCCAATCACATTACGTCGTAAAGATGTGAGTAATAAAAGTCAATCAATGCTGTTGTGGCACTATGTTGACTAGTAGGCAAACGTTTACGCGAACGAGTTCGAATTGCTAACTTACACTAAAAGTTTTAAGTTCTAATCCTAGGATAGTGGTGCATATAGCGGTCGTGAGGAATATTTATGATAGTACTGTAAAGCTACGGCCGTAATAAGACGGCAACGCAAAATCATAGGAAACCATAGCTTAAACCCTTATTCTTAGATGAAACGAACATTTTACATCATTTTTTTTGCAGAGAAACGATAGCGAGACCAGATTTAAATGGTCAGTGACAAGTTGCAAACTCATCAACTTAGAGAGCTTCCCTAAATTCCTTAATGGACTCTTATGACATGCAGGGAAGAAGATTCAACTGTGTTCTAGTGAAGCCCCACATCACCACAGGACACGTTTGCTTATGATGTATTATTTATGACTCAAATAATTCAGAATGGCATTATATCTGCATGATATCAGATCTGATTGTAGTTTACATAAAATTAACATGAAATTAGCAAGTTTGAATTATATACAATTTACAAATAACCTACCTGCGAGTAATTTCGTTGTTTCCGTTTTGCTTTAATCATCCGGTAGGTACTAATAATAGTTTGAATATTGATTTATATATGTCTAACCCAGATAATGTTTTTAATTATGTTACGATCATTAGATAATATTTTATGTTCTTCAATAGTATTAATTCCATAATAATATTATCGAATTCTAGACCACCGGACATCTAAGTGCTTGTTTTTTTCTTTTCAGTTTTTTATATTATGTACATTATTTGCTTCTTTTTAAGCAGTCGGGTTTTTGGATTTTTGGATATTTAATTTTTTTTTAATTTTATACTTTTTTTGTTATGATTACCTAGCTACTAATAGATACGCTTTAAGAAACATGCTCGACATGCTCGGCAGCAAGAAGTTTTCGTCTTGCAGCTGTCTAAAAACTTATATGTGAGAATGGTAGTTACGCTAAACGGTTAGTCAAATCGAAAAATGTTGAGAGAAGCCTAAAAATGATTTTTAAATACCTATTCAACGATACCCCACTCGATATAGTTTGTCGACTTTAATTTTTTTCATTTTCACAAAATGGCGTCCAGTATATTGGATTTTCTCTTTGTCTTTAGTGACACTCGCCAGACTAAGAGGAATCGATTGACGTATGAATCATAACATACATACATAGGCTGTTAAACACAATACCACTCCTTTGCGTCGCGCAGTCGGGTAAAAAGGATGATTAAATGAGATCACAGCGAAAAATCTATTTTCTACTATATTTTCCTTAGAAAAATCCTCCATTTATCTTTTTGTGATAGTTTTTAGTTTAAGTAGTTTTAAGTTAGCTATTAAACATTATTTTAATAATTTAGTAAATAAATAGTTACTTTCACAAACCCCTCTTTTTGTGCGTGTTTAAAAGTGTACCTATCTCCTTATTGTATGCAAATAGCTAAAACAATATGTCTGATTCTGAATCACCGTGAATGTTAACTTTAAATTCGGTGTGGTTTTCCAGTATAATTCAATCAAATATGAAGTATTAAGTACATAATATATATCCATTATTTACCTTGTTAACCTGGGGTGTATTCTTCAGGGCACTTTTAATTAATCTATTATTAACAACACAGACGTAAATATCTAATGACTCAAGCATATTTTATATAGCCCGCTAAAAGACTTGTAAATAATTCATTGCAAGCTTAAAACAAACATACTTATATATTTTATAAACATACTAAATATGCACAATGTTTCGGTTATAATTCTAGTTTTAATAAAAAAAAGTCATTAACTCTCTCTGAGTCTAACTCACTAAATTGACCTGGATTTCGCGAGAATATTAAATAACATTCATTTTTAGACACACTCAACGAGATTAACTTTGGCTTCAAACATTTTGATAAGTTAATTTTTGTGTATTTTTAAAATGAAATAAAACATTAAAATGGCTGACATAATATTTTTCAGTAGGTATACCTACCTATATATATCAACATAATCATGAACAATGAGGTTGCCAGAACTGTGAAATCATAAAAGAGATGCCACAACCGCTTCAAGCTTAGCAGGGACAGACACAAATTATTAGTGAGAAGTAGCTTGTTTTCATTTTTTTTTAAAAAAATTCACAAAAACTTAAATTACAATAATAGCACTAAGTAAAACCAAGGAGGTTTGTGTGATAGTGCTACGCAGTGCACATCGTACGCTTACGTGCATGTATACGCATCCAGTGTGCTCGAGGCTTTATTCGTATTTACTTATAAGTTTATTAGCCAAGTGTCATTAGCAAGATCATCACCTGAGATAACGCCCTTGAGTTCCATAGAGGACTCTTACGACATGCACGGAAGGAGATGCAGCTGATGTATTCTAGTGACGCAGCAGTAAATTAGATTCTATTATGTTCTATTCATCAGCCTATTGCAGTCCACTGCTGGACGTAGGCCACATGGCTCGATCTTAAGTTTTTGTCATCCAGTCCCTACCAGCCGCCCTCTATAAGTCATCGGTCCATCTGGCCGGAGGGCGTCCAATGCTACGCTTGCCGAGGCGCGGTCTCCATTCGAGAACCCGTTTACTCCACCGTCCATCGGTTCTACGACAGATGTGGCCGGCCCACTGCCACTTCAGTCTACTACATTTCGAGACTACATCTGTCACTTTGAATTATACCGGATAATCTTATTTCGGACTTTGTCCATTAGCGAGATCCAAAGCATTGACCTTTCCATAGCTCTCTGAGTGACATGCAATCAGGTTCATCAGTCAGGTTCCAGTAAATGAGATATGACATTATTATTAAAAACAAATATCAGGGAAAACAGGATTTTCTTTTTTTATATTATGTGCCTGGAACTCAGTAAAAGGTTTCCGACGGTGTTCCACTTCCCATTCTCATGCCTCGCTAAAATAAAAGTTACCTACATTGGAAAACACTCTATGTGAACATTACAAACTTAGGTACCTTTTGGGGTTGGAAGTACGTTGGGAAGTAAACAGGTTGAATTTAATGTAATGATTAAATTGAGATCAATTTGTTAAATAACTTTTGATTAAATTATTACAAAATTTTGTGTCAGCGCTCAAAATATGGCACAGCAATGGGCGATTTTCTACTAGACGATACGGCTACGATACGACCACGACAACAACATGATTACAGCGTTTTTGGAAGCATAATAAATGTAAATAATAGTATTTCTCGTTTTTCCACTAGACGACACGACCACGATACGGCGCCCCATATCTGATGACGAATTGTCGTGTCAATTTGTTGTTCTCAATCCAGTAAGTTACTTATATTCACGATGAGAATCTACACTGCACTGCACTACAGAAAAAAACAAAATGTCGAAATTATCCGGGATAAAAACATTTTGCCGGGATAAAATGTAGCCTATATGTTAAGTGGGACCTGTCACAATATATTCCTGAAAACTGCATCGAAATCGGTTCAGCCTTTTCTGAGATTAGCGTGCACAAACGCACAGACAAACCGACAAATAGACAAACCGACAATCAGACAAAAATTCAAAAAACATTATTTTGGGTACTATTGCGTTGATAAAAGTCTCCTATGATATTTTTCTCATATATCTTCCATGTACAGACAGCGATCCGTTACATTTTTATTATATGTAAAGATACATACAGGGTGATTTTTGGTCGTCAACGTTCCCGGAAACTACGGAATCTCCTCATCATCATGATCATTTTTCTCCATGGAAGCATACCTGAGAAGTGTCTGGTTTCCAAGATATTAGGGTCCAAAGTTGAGTAAATAGACTGCGTTTTTCTGCATAAATGCACATAGACGCGCGTAGCAAGAGTTTTTCATGATAAATAATTAATATCTGTCTATGATAAAACTAGCATAAACACTGGATACTATAAATTTCGCCCGATCAAGTAATTAAAAACTTTTTTTCAAAAAAAAATTCCCAGCATTTATTTTGACATAATCTTACTTTATTTGATGTATATAGGTAGAGTAGGTACGTACCCTTCGTTAAGGGTGGCAACGAAAAAATACCCTGTATAGATAATATAGCCTATACAGTATGATAAACATAATTTTAAAACAGAAATTCCATTTCTCATTCAGGTTGCTGTAAAAGTTTTCCCTTCATATCTCCTGTTACGCTGGTACGCTACAGGTAACGTTCACAAATAAAACTGTAGGTATTTTCTATTTCTACACAATATTCGTTCCATTTTCATTTTACATTTCAGCATTATTATGCGAACTTTGTCGGCTGGGAATTGTAGTTTTATTTTTGTAAAATAGAAACCTTCATAATTCTTTATTGTACACAGAAAAAACACAAAGTAAAATTATTTAAAAGATAATGTACAAAGGCGAGCTTATCTCTAACAGAGATTTTTTGCAGCCAACCAATTTTATTAAAATTAAGTGATTAGCAAAGAAGAGGAAGAATCACACGTGCACAAACAAATCATAAAAAACAATGTTTTATAAACAATTAAATAAATACATACGATATAACTAAATAAATACATATATCCATACAAACATATTTTATAAGATAGAACAAAAGGTAAAATTACACAGCATCAATGAACAGAAAGGTAGTGGCCTCACAACTTGTTCTTGAAGGTGCCAAGAGATTGCGAGTCTCTTATGGTATGAGGTAGGGAATTCCAGAGCATAATGGCACGAACTGTAAATGAATAGCCATATGCTCCAGAGTTATGGCGGGGAGTTTTGAGCAACGAAGCAGTAATGGACCTGAGGGGTCTGTCTCTAGAGAGAGTCTTTGTCAGATAATCTTGAACTATATCATAGAAAATGCTAGGTCGATACAATTTTGATGTCTTCTTTACATATAGGCTGACTAGCGGCCGCCCACGACTTCGTCTGCCTAAACTTTTGAAATCCCATCTATGTCCATTGCATTGAAAATTTATAAAAATCCTTTCTTTGTATGCCTACGTCATATACTCGTAAACAAAGCGCAATTGTACCTACTATGATTGATTGAAGCGACTTTTTGCTACGAAATCGTATATAACATTTATAACGAACTTTATATCAATGGTGCAAATTTTCAAATTCCGATATGTCAAATCACCGGAGAATTCTCGAGAATGCGCGAGGATTCCATGGAAGACGCGCGTCCAATTTTTTATTCCAATTTAGTTTCGAGGCAAACATGTACCACCTTAGGCCGCATCTTGCTTAACATCAGGCACGATAGCGGTCAAATGTTTGTAAAGTCATCTAAAAACAGTGGCGGTGTAAATTGAGCCTTACAGCATAATATGTTGGTAGCGGTACGACAGGGTTTCGGAATGCTACTGAAAGATCCCTGTGGTTAAAGGTTTTTCTATCTTTCCATAAGCCCCAGGATTCGCAGCTCATCTCATCCGTCGATACCACTCTTCACGACGCCACATTTACATTCCTATATACATGTCAAAAACCTATTATAATATTTATGCCAGTAAAGAAAATTTCTGATAGCAAGAAGAAAATTGTGGTCTCGAATATAAGTAAGTACCCGGGAGACTAATAAAAAACCGCTGGGGGTTTCTGAAAAATTACTTCATGTCACAGCGAAAAAACCCAGACATTCCTCTGGTATTGTTTGCTTTACTGAAATATAAGGTCTATTTACTTGTGATCCCATTTTGTTACTTACATAAGCGGAAAGATCCAATTTGGGAACAACGATCGGCCATGATTGTGTTATATCGAAGAGGCTATCGGAAGCAAAGTCAAAAGTAGTTGGATGACGGCTAATTCTAGCTTCAATTATTTTAAAATAATAATATTAATAATCAGTAATAGTAAAGAAAAAGTGAATGTAATATTGAACTAGAATGGCCTGAAAATGCATGAAAAGTAAGAAAAATCTTGTACTAAATAAAATTATGTTACAGTACATATCTAAAAAGTTATCTATTTTTAATAACCCACCTGGATGAAAGCAGGTGTATTCAAAAATTTCCCAGAATTAAAAAAAATTAAAAGAACTATAAAAAGGGGGCATGAAAACCAGGAAAATTACTTGCTTGGCTTGCTGGAAGAGATCTCTGGTAGAGATAAGCTTGCCATTGTACATGCATCTCTTCTTTAATGTTGTATGCCATATTTCTTTTTGTGTATGTGCAATAAAGAATAAAGAAATAAAGAAAATCCTAAAACACTAGAGGTGGTGGCAGAAAACCTGCCCACGCGCAACTTATTAACTATTTTTTATACGCAATTAAACTTAAACAAGACTAAAACAAAAAAATTTATAAACCTCGTTTATATATGGAGCTTCAGAATTTAATCATTCGCTCGAGTCTGGAATTAGAGAAATAACCAACACGCAATAATTAAGTTTGCTGAAGTAATTTCCTTTGTGATATTGCTATAAAGCTTTGGGCTTGCCGGCATTTTGAATAAGTATTAATCGTTTTAGAATAAATATTTTTTTCAATATACCTATATATTTAACCGAGATAATCATTATTCAAAAATGTAATTCTTCACTCATTATAGTAATTGTATTTTTCACTAGTGGACGCCCGCGACTCCGTCCGCGTGGACTACAGAAAAAAAAAATCGAAATTATCCGGGATAAAAACATTTCCCCGGGATAAAAAGTAGCCTATATGTTAAGTGGGACCTGTCACAATATATTCCTGAAAACTGCATCGAAAACGGTTTAGTCGTTTCTGAGATTAGCGTGCATAAACGCACAGACAAACAGACAAAAATTCAAAAAATCATTGTTTTGGGTACTATTGCGTTGATAAAGGTATTTCTATAATATTTTTTCTTATATATCTTTCATGTACAGACAGCGATCCGTTACATTTTTATTATATGTATAGATTGGCCATGTGGCTCAGTCAGATCATCTTAAACTTAACAATTTTATTGGTAAACCTTCCTACATTAGTAAATGAAATAAAATGTTGGTTAATATTCTATAGCTACATACATAATAGTCACGTCCATTATCCCCTAAAGAGGCTGGGCAGAAGTGTGCAAATATACACACACCCAATATTCACCAATTAGCTTATTAAAACCCACATGGTAAGCTACCGCCACTTTTCGGGCACAAACACAACAAACTAGCGACCGGTAATGAATCCAATAGGAAATATTTCCGTGCCAGTAATATCTAATACGAGTAATCAGAAAACCACAACAAATAATTAAATTAATGTACCTAACGATATAGTTGCATCGCCCATTTTAACTAATGTAATTAATCGAAAATCTCATAAACATTTAGGACAGTAAATGTTTTAACAAGTATAAAATAATGTATTTTAGCAGAATATTAAACAATTATTCGTTAAATTATATTTTAGAATACCTATGTTTCGTCCTTAAATTATTGTTTGCAGATGAAATAAACTGTTTTTCTTTTTAGGCGTGCTGCTCATCCAAGCAAATTATTAGGCGGTTTTTCTCATGCAATATTATATAATTTTACTCGTATGATTAGTGTATAATTAATTGAACGCGAACGGATGGAATAATTTCGTGAAAATATTTTTGTTGAGTTAATTATTGTTAGGAGAAGGTTTTTTAAAATTAAGTAATCTGCAGAACATTACATAATATAATGCTGGATTCACATACTGTTGAGTGATCATCGCTCTTTGCCAATGACTACGGATAGACACGCACGTAACATGACCTTGGGTCTTGGTGTTTTGTAGGCGATGGGCTGACCACCTGTCACTACTAACCGAACTTGTACATCTCAACTATACCCTCAAAATTGCTCAGAAGTGGCACCATGTGGTTCTATCGGCCCTTAGTGCTCTGTCTACCCCGTAAGAAATAAAGGCGCGATTATATGTATGTAACATGACCTTGTAGATCTATTACGAACGGACAACGGACGGACATGTCTACATTACCATGGACAATACTATTCCGCGTCCGAAATATATCGCTCCGTTTGAAGCCAGCTTATTATTAATAGCTAGTAGTAGTAGGTATATCAGAATGACATAATATATGTTTTAAGTTCACGTGAATAAATACACGGGCGTGCGCTAGTAACTTGATATAATACCTTATTCAGAATCAGACATTGTTTCAGCTATTTGCATACAATAAGGAGATAAGTACGAGTACACTTTAACACACACTAAATGATAAACAGATGATTTTTCTATGAAAATTAAAGTAGAAAATAGATAATTTTAAATTTGTGGCTCGAGATATTACTATATTCAATTACATTTCTATATACACATATGAATATATCCTGACCATCTGGACCAACCACTGGAGTACATTTTACTCGTAGTAGCAGAACCTGTTTCACATCAAGCAAAACGAATTAACATAAAACACAGTAATAAATCAACACAATTCGAAACACGAGAACCAGTGCAAACCCCTCTTAAACGAGTTACATCTTTACTCCCTCAAGGGGCCGTCACCAATATTTTCTTATAAAAATCCACTCGGTTCACTGCAGTGAGTACCGCGGACCTTCGCCCCGGAGGGCAATAACTTTTATTTTAACGTAATGAAAACATGCCAACATGACAACCAGAGTAATGGCGGAGATGGTGGATACAGATGGATATTAGCAACTTTTTAGGGTTCTGCAGCGATAAACTGCTATTGTGTAGGTAATCATCTTGCTCTTAACCTCTATTGAGGGATCGCCCGCCACCGGGCCCTATACCCTCCGCTGACCCTCGGATCTGCCTACTCATGATCACGAACACAAGACACTACAGTCGCAACGAGAAGCAGATCCGAGGGTCAGCGGAGGGTATAGGGCCCGGTGGCGGGCGATCCCTCAATAGAGATTTGAACTTCCGAATAGTGACGCCTGATACAATTTAATATTGCTCTTAACCCATTATTTAAGGGGTCATTATTAGGGTACGGCGCAATTTGATTTATTTCGAAAGGATTAGGCGTTTATTTTACGACGTTTGTCTGACGGTTTAACCTGTTCTACTTAATAAAGAATTTTCTGTCAAGAATCAGAAGTAAATAAGCGAACTAATGGATGAACTACATCACAGACATTATAAAGTTCTTACGAACTACTAGACTGGGCGCGGCCTACTAAAATCTCTGCTACAGAGCCATATTTTCCATTCCAATAGACTTTCGCTTTTAGTAACGATATTCAATTATCATTATATGAATTTAAAATATCTAAAGTTTTTGTAATTTAAAGTCCTCCTTTTTTACTGCTAAGATATTAAATCATAAACTTCACTTACACCAATTTAAAGTATTTCACAACCCTCTATTACGTTACCTAATTATTTATTGACTAAGCAATCTCAGGAAGTTAATTTACTGTGGATTCTATATCTATGCTTTGTGTAGGAAGTTGTGGAACTAATGTCTATTCATTCCATCAAAACTAGTTTAAAAGCTACGAAACCATAAAACATATCCGACTTCCTCCTGTCGGGGTTTTCTTCGTCTAAATTGGATGCCTACTCCTGATTCCGGTTGGATAAACTCTATTGAGGGATCGCCCACCACCGGGCCCTATACCCTCCGCTGACCCTCGGATCTGCCTACTCATGATCACGAACACAAGACACTACAGTCGCAACGAGAAGCCAGATCCAAGCACCTAGCATGCAACCATAAATACATAGCTGCTAATCCGAAAACCAATTAAAATTTTAATCGACATATGTTTCGCCAACACCCGTGGCATCATCAGGATTAGTTTTCCATGTTAGTTCTATCTACCGAACCAACTAACTAACAACTAAAACCAATCAAATGAGGATAAACTCAACTAGAAGTTTTGAGAATAATGCGGACCCATTTTATTACATTTACAGTGAGTTCGTTTGTTTAACGTCATAACACGTTTCAGTTCACGAAGTCGTCTAATAAAGGCGCTGGTGTATGTCACTCTAACTCTGCGTCATTTATTTTATTTAGTTTAATGATATTCGTAGGACTATGTTTATGAAATGGATTAATGTGAGTTTTCGGGGTCTCGAATAGGGAATTTGAGTAGTTTTCATCATTCATTTTCACCAATGTTGGATGCATAATATATATTCGAATTAGGTATGAAGCAAATATAATAGAGTATGACTTGACTAATAAAATATGCAAATAAATTCATACATGTTAAAATTATACTTATTTGAAAACGATACATGGGCTGTAAGTTGGAGTACATACATAAAAATCACGGCTTTTTCCCGGATGGGTAGGCAGAGATGGCGGATCTCTATTTGCTGCGATACTGATAAAACTCTTTGGCTTCATCTACTTTCATGATATTCTTCATGCACGCTCGTCGGTTTAGGGTACTCTCGACCTGACCTTTCTCTAGAATTTCACCAATTTTATCGGTGAAAGGCCGGCGAGGTCTTCTCCTTCCAACCCTATTATCCACTCTCCAACTCATCTAAGTTGGAACTTGATAAATATTTTAGATTTTAATAGCCTAATTATTGATTATTAAACTTTTTGTTGATTAATAAAAAAATATTGTTAATAATACATAAAAAGTTTAAAAAATTATAAGTAACTTTGAATAACTTATCGAACAAACATAAATTTTATATTAAGCTTCTTTGAAACGAATAGATATACTTTGTAACTTTATAAAATGTTTAATTACAATAATAAATTATGAACTAAAGGCTCGTTCATATTATTTAACATTTCAGTTCATATTTTTCAGATCTTCACTTGTTATACGAGTATAATAGAAATATAAGCTTATAGAACGATAGTCCCGAAGGCCAATTTGAGGAATATTTATGGGTGCCGTTTGGTGCTAATCGCGGCTTTGTCATTCAGTGCTCAGCGGTCAGTGGCCACGAGTGTATGTCAACGTAAAGGACTTACCATGACGAAATGTGTGCTGATATCCTGCCAAAACTATTATCAAAAACATAATAAAATAAACAACATCACATTTCACTAATAAATATTCGATGTTTTTACGTAATTTCATTAATAAAACAATAAATACTCAGTAAAATTTTCATATTTTTTTATCTGTCAATGAGAACAAAATGTTGCCATGTGTGTGAACATTTTCCCTATTTTTAAACATGCATATTGTAGGTATAAATGGAGGTAACTACCTATCACAACTATAATTACTCCACCCCTTTATTACCTAACTAGCAAAAGCAAAAAGATAGCGAAAATTTTACAAAAATCGCTGATTGCTTGTCAAATTCGTATTACGTAAAATGAATTTCAAAGGAACTTTGACATCTCAAGGCGAATATTGTACAATTTTCGCTATCGCTTTGCTTCGGCTTTGCTATTGCTTTTACGTAATCAGGGGGCCGGTTATATGTACTTACCTACAGTCTTCTTGTTGTAAGAAATATAATCAAATTATGACATTTTATGACAACTAAATTAAAAAAGGAGAATGATAATAATAACCTTTTAATTTCGGTTCATTTAGCTTCCATAGATAAATATAAATAATTTAAATAAATATTTTAATATTAATTATGGTAAGTTAATCTTTAAACGTAACTTAAAACGTTACTTTAACGGTAAATAAATCTTTTTGTAATAATTATTCTCTGAACTTTAAACAGTGGCGTAACTAGTAGTTGGACCTATTTTATCTTTGATTTATTGATTGTGGAATTACGCACAAACTCTCACTGAATTAATTAAAACCATGTTTACCGTTACTACAATATTATGTTCTATTCAAATTAAATCTTAAAAATGGGCATCATCCTTTCCTGTATTGAATGAAATAAAACCACGGAGAATGACCCCACAGCTTTCTTGACATAATGACAAATTATACAGAGAGACAGAATATTTTTAACAGAATATAGTACTTTTTGTCCAACACTTTTGAACCAATAATATAAAAGGCCTATCATCTCCTTTTAATATATTTTATATTTAAATTTCACGATAATTCTATAAGATTTTGCAAATCATTATACTTCTCAGCATCAATAAATTTATCGACTATTTCGCCACATCTAGGGAAAAAACATTTTTATGGCAACATTAATTTTATGACATGCATACGTCAAGTCGATATTTTAGGCATATTTTTTCGCCTTGCGTTTGGTTGGAACTCACCTTCTATAGGTTATATTTCTATTTGTAATATACTAGTTTTTTTTTTGTATATCTACATTTCGTTATAACAAAAGGAATGAACTAAATAAAACCCATTATAAATAACACGAATACAAAATTTTAGAGACTCGAAATCACATATCAATTTGGAAACACACATTATACAATCATAATCTGGGAAAATAAACATGTGATTTCGATTCCCGAGAATTTTGTACATAGATTTTGGGTAAGGTTGATAGGTTGTGGGCTTTTAATAGCAATTTACTTAACATACTATTTTTGTTACATTCTATTATATGGGGTCTTGGTGTTTTGTAGGCGATGAGCTGACCACCTGTCACTACTAACCGAACTTGTAGGCTATTTACATAGCTTTTCGCTTAACATACCCTTTTTGTTACATCCTATATTAGTGAGGTTAGCTACCTTAGTAAATATTATGAATATTTTATTTTTAGCTCGCAAAGAGGTTATATACCTCATCTCAAATGTCAGGTTAAAATTAATGCTCCCAAGGGAAATAAGAATAACTCGAGTGAAAAGGGCGGGTCGCCAGTGACAAATTATATTATATGTCCCATTTCAAACACGTCAATATACCTACAGGAGACTGTCTTTACTTTATACCCTGAGTAGTTATAACTTTGTGATCTTTGAACTTAATATTAAATTAGTACCTTAGGGGTCAATATAAAGTCTTAAAGAAACTTGCGATAAGTAAGCAAATATATCGTGTTACAATATTAATATAAGCCGTATGAGTCTAGTTTGATAAGAATTGTAAAAAAAATGGTCAAAAATAGTAATATTTCGTCACTCTATTTACCTAGTCTCGTGTTAGAAAGAAAATGAATCATTTAAAAACCCTTACAAGTAGATGATGTAGAGACCTGTAGGGTATAACAAAAGGTATATGTTAAGTGAAAGGCTATTATTAGCCCACTATAAACAAGCTATCACCAAAATCTGATGTTCATACATGCTTGAGAAACAATCATGGGTCTTAAATTTTGTAGATAGGTATTTTACTAGTGTGCTATTAATATAAGATTTCGCTTTACACACTCCTTCTGGTACACCATGTATACTCGTACAATATCCAAACTAACCGAGTCTCATCTTTGACATTTAAATTTCAGCACAATTTACCTCTACATTTTCTCGTACCTATCCTTATCACATTAGTTTGGGACGTCCGGTGTATGCGATGTCGTCTCTATTTCTAACGAAATTTAAGTAAATTAGGGCCGATTTTTATTATAATAGTGGTCAGATAGGTAAGGGTAAAGATGATACTATAAAATTATTAATAAAAAAATGGAAAAAATTCTTTACCCGGGTGGGAATCTATACTGATATCTATCTAAGATCTGATATCTGATACTGAATCTAAGATGATACTGTCTCTATAGTGATAAAATTTTTGAGACTGCTTAGTTACCGCTGGTAAACATGGTATGCTGTGCAAAAAAGAGCTCTCTAGAGCTCTTCCAGGATTTTATAACTATGTGGTTATAAAAGTCACGTCTTATCCTGGCTTATTCATTTTGCCACTTACCAAATTGCCTCGTCCCACCGCAAGACCCAAATCAAATCTACTTTGAACATAATTCAAAAATTCACACAAAGAAATCTTTGATAGTGGAAACCCTTTTAGCGGAATTCGTATGAGCCAATGGCTTTTCAGGGGCTATGATAGCTATTGAAGGCTATTTTTGCAAAAATGAAAGGCCATTGTAACTCACAAAGCCGATATCGTTGCTGAAATTTGGTAGTCAATAATCAATGGCCTGTTGTGTATCAGAATTTTCAGTGGCCTGCCTGAAAAGCTTACGTTTTTATGCTATTTTAATTTTACGATCAAATTATTGGACTCGTTTGGGTTAAGTGAGATGTTAAAGGAGGTTATGGAGATGTTAACTAGTGGACGCCCTAGACTTCATCCATGCTTCCATATTTAGAAATACCGTTAATTTATTCCAAAAAATTATTTTAATTTTTCGGGTATTTTTTATTTTATTTATCTACGTAGTCATGTTAAGGTCTCTAGTTTGCATTGCCTTTTTGATATGAAATGTTTGTTACTTGTTAACTTTTGACCTTAATAACTTGGAAACCAGACATTTTCCAGGTATGCTTCCATGGAGAATAATGTTCGAGATGATGAGGAGAATGCGTTGTATTCGGAAACGTTGACGACAATTTAACACCCTGTATACCTACTGCAAAACCTTGATTGTAAGTTGGATTTAGATAAATTATCTACTTCCCAAATATAGTACAAACACGTATCTACTTTTTACCGCTTAGCTTTTATAACAAAAGCTTCTATTACATACGAGTACCTACCCACATGATATTGATAGGATGAATATCGATGTTTGTATTTGATTCATAGATGTTTATATACGTATCTATGTGTGTATTTATATACCGTTGCTTAGTACCTACGACACAACACCTTAGGGATCTTAGTGTGGGACTAGGTTAATGTGTTGTGAAGTGTGTGAATATAATAAAAGAATATATAAAATATACATTTTTGTAACATAGCCTATTATTAGGTAACCATGGTATGGGCTATGTGCCATCAACTTTATTTGTGCGGATAAAATTTGGAATTGCTGCTTTTTGGTTAGACAATTCCTAAAAAAAAACACCAAAACCTTCACCAGCGATGCCGTCTACGGAACAAATAACTTGGTAGCGTAATTAATGTTGCGTCTAAGACAGTCTCCTTATTGTCTGAGCTCTAAAGATGGATAGTCTGCCTCGACCAAATAAAAACGTCTCAAATATAGACGAAGATTTGGTGCATAGTGGTATAAAAAAATTAACTCTAACAATAAGCAGAACTCTAATTATTAATAGAAACAAAAAAACCTGATTGCGTCATAATTTTTATGATGAATGTATGAATGAAATAAATCTATCGATATCTTTCATGCTCAAATGCGACAAGCTGTTTAGGCTCTTGAATCAAGCTAGAGCTTCGATCAAATATAATTTGATCGAAGAGCTAGAGAGTGTAAAATAAATATGTATACAGGATGTGGGTGACAGCCAGGCAAATGCTGAACAAGTACTATTGTGTTGAGTTATACCACAGTGTTATTACTCGCAGGAAATGTATTTTTGATTTGATTATGCGTAATCTTTGCTCTCCGCGCCAATTGTAACGGGTGCTCCTGTGACTAATTAAATGGGCTTATTGGTTATTATGTGACACAGTGCTGTTTTTTGGATCACCTGTGACTATCCATTAGAGTTGATTAGTTTTTTTCACTTTTTTAAGGGCAACTTTTTTTGAAAATAATCTTTTGGTTAAAATTTAATTTTTAAGTCATCATCTAAGGCCTAATTAAACAAACTAAACGTTTTTTTTCCTAATTTTTTTTTTATTTGAATTTTCGTGCGAAAATTTTTAGTGTTTTCCGCCTCAGAATAATAATAATATCAGAATAATAATAATAATAATAATAGTCTGAAATCATAATATCAATATTTGCCTGGCTGTCACAAATACCCTGTATGTATAAATGTCTGTATTTACACTACAAGTCACGCCAACACCACCTTTTAATCCCAAAAGGAATAATAAAAAAAACTTACATGACCAAGGCTGCTCCCAAAAAGCATCCAGAGGGAACCAGTTCTGGAAATAAGAAAGGAAACATTTTTCGTTTACTGAAATATAATACAGTAGTAGATCCTATAACGTATGGTAAAGCCTACTTATCTGGATTCTCATAACGGGTAAGTAAACTTTTGAAACTCTCTCGTATGGATATTGTTTTTCAAATAAATACTAGTGGACGCCTGCGACTCCGTCCACGTGGACTTCAGAAAAAAATAAAATTTCCCGGGATAAAAAGTAGCCTACTTACTCGTATGTGTTAATCTCGGGTGTCAGCTAACTCCATACCAAATTTTATCAAAATCGCTCCAGCCGTTCTTACGTGAAAGAGTAACAAACATCCATCCATCCATCCATACTTACAAACTTTCGCGTTTATAATATTAGTAAGATACTAGTGCCTCAGAACGATATCTATTCAGGTCCCTGGGTCTGCTGGATACTTTCAACAGGTCGCAGTGGAGGTTGTCGGGGGAGGCTTATCAATCAACTATCATGAAGCGTATCTTAATATTTTTTTAAAATCCGTTTTCTTCTTGCTCTGTTCCCATTTTGCTTGGAGTCAGCGTATTATGTACTTTTATCGGTTCGTTCATTTCCCATATAAAGAGAGATATCTACTATTAACAGTTTCTTTAGATAAACGTTTTTCTTTATTATAAAATTACTAGCGGACGCCCGCGACTCCGTCCGCGTGGACTGCAGAAAAGACAGAAGAATTCAGAAGGCGCCATCTGTTGCAGACTTATGGAACGTACGATTAATAACAACAACCAACGTTGATGATCAGTTTTTTATTAATTATTAGTTATTAAGACCATTAATTTAAATAATAACTATCCTATCATCTAAGTTGGACCAAATTACATATATATGCCAATTTTCATGAATATCAGTTGACTCGTTTTTGAGTTTATTCGGAACATACACAGTGACACGGATTTTTTATATATTAAGAAGATTAATTGTTTAGTTTTTCTTTATTTTAAAAATCTTTTGTTGAAATGGATGGAGTGGCGAGGAACTCGTATTATAGAATAAAGTAACATAGACATTCATGTTGGTACATTTCGCTACCAACTTTAAATTACTTTTATGCTTTATGGAGTAATTAATGGTGAGTCTGACGATGTCTCTGAGTATATTAACTGGCGCCCCGCAGAGCCAAAAATTTATTTTATTTATTAATCTGCGCCGAAAAATGTGTGTGTAATTTAAATATTGTCGCTAGACCAAATGCGAAATTTATTTAAAGGTTAATTTGGCCAAAAAGCTTGTGGAAATTTGTTTTTGAATTCATCGAGATTGTGCATTATTTAACGGTATTTTGATTGAGGTCAGAGCAGAAATATGTTGAACATTTTAACGAATTTTTTGTTGCGATGTGAGAACATAAGGTTCCGAGGTGAAATCAAATCAAAATTTATACATATAATAAAAATGTAACGGATAGCTGTCTGTAAATGGAAGATATATAAGAAAAAATATTATAGAATTCCTTTATCAACGCAATAGTACCCAATACAATAATTTTTGGAATTTTTGTCTGTTTGTCTGTTTGTCGGTTTGTCTGTGCGTTTGTGCACGCTAATCACAGAAACGGCTGAAACGATTTAGATTCAGTTTTCAGGAATATATTGTGACAGGTCCCACTTAACATATAGGCTACTTTTTATCCCGTGTAAATGTTTTTATCCCGGATAATTTCGATATTTTGTTTTTTTTTTCTGTATTCCACGCGGACGGAATCGCGGGCGTCCACTAGTATGTAATATAATTTTTGTGCGAGAGACATTTATTTTCATTATCATTCAAACAATCTTATGAACCGTCTGAATTGTGCCTCGCGGGACCCTAAAACCAAATTTTATTTATCTTTCCAAACATTAGCATAAACACAATATTTTATTCTTCACAAGAACGTGTATGCATACATTACATTACCCGAGGAAAATGCAAAGATCTACAAAGGGGTATGCATAAACATGAACTTTAATCCTGAAATTACCGGGATCATAATGTAAAACAGAACTAGATTATTTTAAGTGCGCACAAGTTTGTTTCGAAGTTTTCGCACTACTTGCGAAGCAGACTAATTGAACTTTCTAATATAACATTTTTTGAGAATTTCTTAATTACTTATTTATTTGTGTGCTTGGTTTTGGTTTTTAAAAATATGAATTTATTGTTTATGAACTATTTAATAAGAAACTTTACAGATAAAATACATAAATATATGGCTGTGTTGCCGAATTGAGATAGCCTGAACTGCACAATCATAAAGAAGAACTCACAGTCACGTTTAGAGCATAGCGAGGACAGATGTAAATGATCATCGGCCATCCATCGGCCATCGTTGTTTGCAGCTTACCTAAATAGGACAAACTCATATTTTAGCGGAAAAAATAACAAGCCAGGGAAATCTCTTTGTTTATAGATTTGTTGAAAATATACTAATAAAAAAAACATAATTTAAAAACTCCAAAAACCCGACTGCTTAAAAAAGAACCAAATAATGTACATAATAATAAAACTAAAAAGAAAAAAAACAAGCGCTCTTACCACTGAGCTCAGTGGTAAGAGCGCTGGCACGGAATGTAGAGGTCGTGGGTTCGATTCCCACCCGGGTGAGGAATTTTTTCCATTTCTTTATTAATAATTTTATAAAAAATATACTGACTTTCTAACAAAAAAATGCAGTACCTACTTAGCTACATTTTTATTTTTCCCGATAGGTACCGACAAGTACCAATGACCTTAAAATATTGTTTACAAAGGACGACTTTTCGATCAGCACGTGCCGCTGTTCTATCGTATCGGAATGTCCTGATTTAAATTGCATCACATTTCTCACTACGGATTAATAAACCGTGGCATTCACTCGTCCTCTGGGACCGCGTTTAATTTACGCCAAGTTTATCGATATCGATTCGATCGTGAATGAGTAATTCCTCTCGAGCGGTGTTTTTAGTTGGAATTTTTAATCTGTTTGTCAAAAAGTAATTAACTTGTGGACTTTGACCGGGTTTTTTACGCAATTAGCTTTGTAGTTTAATTCTGGTGAATGTCGTTTGGGTGTTGTTTGCTCGCTTTTGGGCAATTTATTTTGTACGCTATATTCGATCAATATGATGAAAGAGTAATACTTTATGTTGCCTCGGGGGTTAACTTTGGCTCAAATCGGAAACAGTTTTATAAACATTAACGGTGTTATTACAAAAGAGCGCCTAGGCCAAAGAATTAGCATAGCCATCCAGCCCGGCCAGCATTTTGGGCACGCTACCTGATAAGTTAGATCAGTCCACCGACGGTCGTAGATGGTCAACCGACCCCCCATAGTCCTAAGTAAGTACATAGTTTTAAGTTATGTAATAATAACTTTAATGATAACAAAATCAAATTTATAGCGCCTAAAGTTAGACTAAATTTAAATATGACATTTGGCAGCAAAATTTATGGCATATCTGCCAAATTTAGGGCAATTACGGTAAATGCTTGGTTTAAAGTTATGCATGTTCTTTGTATTAATATAGTGTACCTTTGCTTAGTACATACGACACAAGACTTTAGTGAGTATGGTGCTAACTCACATATATGATGCTGGTACTGATATATTATAGACACTGCCAGAACTGCAGGATCCTTGTAGGATATCCCTCAGCCACGTTTAGCCTAGCGGGAACATATATAATTCATCACTAATAAGTTGCTAGCATACCTATCGCCTGGGCCGGCCCCCTTATTACCTAACTAGCAAAAGCAAAGAGATAGCGAAAATTTTACAAAAATCGCTGATTGCTTGTCAAATTCGCATTACGTAAAATGAATTTCAAAGGAACTTTGACGTTTCAAGGCGAATATTGTACAATTTTCGCTATCGCTTTGCTTCGGCTTTGCTATTGCTTTTACGTAATTAGGTGGCGGCCCGCCCATACGGCGAACGGAGCAGTCGCTCCACGCATCAAATCCTACAGCATCAACACTACCTCAAATCTTACTAAATGGTAAAGATATAGGTATATATTATTAGGAGCAAACAGGAGAGGCGCCATAATTGGATCTCGCTCTATTCTAAAATTTACTTCGGGCCGGCGCTGCCTATCGCCTTGAGAGATTGCCTCAGTTTCTTAGTCGACTCTTATAACATGCATGGAGCGAGATGCAGCAGCCCCCCCCCCCCTCAGCACGGGACTAATTCTATAATTTCTATAATTATTATATAAATTAATAATACCGTGCCGGCAGAGTAGAGTTTGTACCACCCCTGCCTACCTGTGGGTATCGTACGAGGCGATTAAGGGTTTCCGGGAGGTGGGCAGCAGCGCCTCCCGTCCTGACAACATAGTCCGAAAATCACACTGCGGTCACCAACCCGCCTGCCCAGCGTGGTGACTATGGGCAAAACCCCCTATGGCAGTAGCCTTATGGCGTGCCCTGGGGGAGGCCCGCGTCCAGCAGTGGACTGCAATAGGCTGAAGAAGAAGAAGAAACCTACCGTTGCTTAGGACACATGGTTCAAGATCTAAGAGATCCTACTGCTAGCCTAGGTGATTGTGTTATGTAAATAATATTTAATTTCAACAATACCATCTAAACTATTTTTTACATAGATCACATGGACAAAAAACGATCAGATTAATCACAAAACATTTAACAGCTACTCCATTTCTCGCTTGGCCCATTCTAAGATGGTCTCACATCATACCGCAATGTAGAACAGGGCAATAACGTCGTATCTCCAGCTCATCTCAATTTGGGGGCACATAAAAAGCGCCATCTAACGGAATAGATGGCTATTGGGGTCTGCAATCGACTAAAGATTTATAGCCTCATCTCGCCAGGGGCTTGTTATGTCGAGTGTCAATAGGCAGTGTGGCGAAAAGAAGTGGTTGTTTGATAAATTGGTTTACTGTTTGGGTTTGGGCGTATCTAACTTTAATTGCATATTGTAGAACACGCCGTATTACTAAACGGCTAGGCATTTTAAATAATATTAAAAAAATCCGTTGTTATTTTACCTAATTAATTAAGCAGACAAAGTGCTAGAAGCCAAATAGGGAATATGCGTCTGACACGAAAACAGATTTTTTAAATATTTATTCGAAAAATATTACAAATACAAACTAAAAATAACATCAATCGGTTGGTAAATACCAAAGTTACAGGAGTTTAAAAGTTTGAAAAATTTAACGAAATAAATGTATAACATAAATGGAGTAAAAACATAAAATTTTACCCATATTTTGAATTATTTCATTGATTTAATAAATATTTTATTAATATCTGCACCTATTAATAAACAATTTTTTTTGACAACAATACACAAAATATAAAATATTACGTTTATAAAATAAGATTGCATTTTTTCCCCATACTAATTTGAGACGGTTGTCTACTATGACGTCAAAGTCTTTGCCATTTTAGTATGGAGCAAACGGAGCGTTTCAAAAACATTTTTCCGGCTCGTATTTTTGAATTGCTGTAAATCCAAAATGGGTAAAGTTAGATATGCCATTGCAAGGGCAAACTTTATTCATTTTTTACGTAGAATATAAAAATAATAAAAAAAATACATGCATATACCCTAAAAACCTATACTATTCAGTGTGGTTAAACCATTGTACCATACGTAAAAAAACGCCCTTTCCAGAGAGGCAGAGTACACGGATGTCTATTGGTTACTATCCTGCCACCTGCCACATTATCTTTGATTTATTCGACTTTATTCACTTACGCTCGTCAGTTTAAGATACGTACTCAAGAATATATCCTATTTGATCAGATATAGGAATGGATAAAATAAGAAATGAGTATATAGGAGGGAGTCTGAAAGTTGCGGCGATCACAGACAAGTTACGAAGTAACCGTCTGTCTTGGTACGGGCATGTAAGGCGACGGATGAAAGGCATATTTTACAGAGAGATGAATGTAGATGGATATAAAGGAAGAGGTAGATCAAAGAAATGTTGGATGGACTGTGTGAGAGAGGATATGCGTGTACTGGGAGTAAGCAATGAGATGACGGATAATAGGGATGAATGGAAGAAAAGTACATATTGTGCCGACCCCAAATAAATGGGAACAGGGCAGGAAGATGATGGTAATAGTACCTTGAATAAAAGTCAAGAAATAATAACATATTTCGACGTTTTTTCGATTATTATTTCTTTATACAGAATCACCTAAGTTTGCGTTACTTTAGGTAAAACTCCCTAATTTGTCCCTCATATGTCCTACGCCTACCTAAAATGTCATAGTTCCATTAAGAACGACCTTCCAGTTCAGACAATTACGTAAATTGACATTTATTTTAACATCCATATTTAATTCGGTCCATTTCTGAGAAGCGCAAAACAAACAGCAAAATTAAAAAGGAAAATTAAACCATTTTCGTCTCATAATGAAGAGCTTAAAACAGAAAATTTAATATCCTGTCTCGGCGTACACTAATTTATTTCATAGAACACCATCATTAGATGGAGGGTGCATTTTAAAAACATCTGAAGTAAATTAAATGCAAAAATAAACATCTTTATCTGTATATTAATATTTTCCATTTTTTACTTAGCTCTCTCAGTCATTCTTATACATAATCATAGACTACTTATAATTTACTGACACGGTATTTCATTATCTGATCTTTGACATCTATCCCCGCAATACTGAACGTGGCTGCTGGTTCCCTTTCGTGATCTTTCAGTTCTGGGAACTATTTTGGGAACACTTTATAGTTGGGAGTACAAAGAAGGACATAGGCTACATTCTATAGTCCACGCGTGCGAAGTTACGGTCAACAGCGAGTGTAAAACTAAATACAGTATATACAGGGTGTAACAGAAGGGGTATATCAAGCGAAAAGCTATCTAAATAACCCACTAAAAGGAACCTACCCACAAAATTTCAAACTCAAAATCATATGTCTATTTTTCCAGATAATATGGAGAATTCCTAAGCAACTCAGGAATGTTCATACAATATTGAAAAATAAACATGCGATTACGCGTGTCAAATTTTGGTAATAGGTTCTCTATAGTGGGCTATTTACAAATATTTTCGCTTGATATAGCCCTTCTGTTACACCTTGTGGTAAATTGGATTCGTAGAAATTAAGGTAAACATTTTTACTCTTATTTGTCTGGCAGATTTACTCGTATTACTTATTCTTCGAATACCTGGAACCTCGAGACAGGGACTAAATAATCACTGATTATGAATTCATGATTCACAAGAAATGAACCGAAGCTACTGCGAAACCCGCTTTGTGATGCAAATGAATTACACCCGTGCAAAGTTATTAGTACAGTAGAATAAAAATATTGTAGGTGTGTTCATGAGGTAAGCTTCCTATGCGAAAATTTGTCTGTTTTCTACTTTTACTAAAAAAAATTGTTAACATTTGCATACTTAATATGTTTATGGAAGTTAAGAAGCTTTCATCTTCATCTTTATGCTTCAGACCTATGCCAATTCATGTATCTATCCTTTCAATAAAAAAACATCAATTTCGAGCGTTTAAAGCGACCTAGGTCTACCCACTACTACGAAATTGCCAAATCCCGATCCGGACAATACCGGTGACACCGAACAAAAAATTAGAATACCGAAATGTCTGACATTCCCGACAATTAAAATTCATGGTCCGACACTGAGTTACTAAAGTTTTAATTATAACCCCAATTACAGCAGTCCGGTGACGCGGGTTGGAGAAATTTTGGAATTTGAAGTATAGGAAGGACAGTAGATCATTATTTTAATACAACGCCACACGCCTTGATAATTATACCAATATATAAAATTGTCTTTGAAATAGATACTTTTGTTACTGAATACCATTTATTACTAGTGGACGCCCGCGACTTCGTCCGCGTGAGAGCATTGTGGCATTGCACCCGTGCGAAGCCGGGGCGGGTCCCTAGTTATAGGGACATATAAACGTTCCTCTTGAGTCACTCTATCTATTTAAAAAAAAACTCATTAAAATCCGTTGCAGTTTTAAAGATATAAGCATACGAGTACATAGGAGTAGTGACAGATAGACTGCGGGAAGCGACTTTGTTTTATAATAGTGATAGTGAAGAATGCTTCCGGCCTTTGAAAAATTAATTTCAACACCAATAATACTGAATTTATCAATGCTTAATGGATGAATTGATGTTTGTCAATTCTAGATAGGTATATGCTAGAGTCTAGCAGCTAGACCAGGGGTCTCCAAACTACAGCCCGCGGGCCAAATCCGGCCCGCGACAGCTTAGGACTGGTGTCATCAAACTGGCCCACGACAGCCAATGTTTTACTGTTGTTACTATTACTGTGATAAGTTGAATGGAAGAGAATGAAAACACAGAATGATAATTACTCGATTTTATTTACTTGCAAGACGACAGAAATGATGACGCAGAAAACTTAACTTTATATAAGCTTAAGCATATTAATAACTACCTAATTAATAATTAATAGTTATTAAAATGCAAAAAAGCCTATGTTTAGCCTAGGTGGGCAGAAAAATTAAATTTGTTCTGGCCCATGGTACATACCAAAAAAAATATTATGGCCCTAAGGCTTCAAAGTTTGGAGACCCCTGAGCTAGACTATCGTCAAACAGGTGAAAATGCATTGAGTGCTTTTAGCATTGCATCGGCGATGCACCGCTTTTAATTATGTACGTCGGCATTCGTTCATTAGAGCTACTGCATATTTAGACGTTTCGATACCGTTTTCAAGAATTAAAGTGCAATACTGACTGAAATTAAAATCATTTTTATTGTTGTGAATATCACTAGGTGTTTAATGCAACATTACAGTTTAATTACTTCATCAGAAAATAACCTCAATACGCGAAATAAAAAAGATCAGACGTAGAACAGCTTTACGTGCTTTCCAAGACACGAGCAGATGACGTATCGGTGAAAATGGTGACAGCGCTTTTTTCAGGGTACGTGCTTACCGTACAAGGTACATGAAATAAATTCAGCGAAACAGACCCGTAACAAGCTTGAGCTATCATAGCACAATCATATGGCCCAATGTGGTTGAGTACGGAGAATTCAGTGGGTGATAAAACTGGCGCTCAATTATACAAACCATAAATGAAACCGCACGGTTTATGCATGTACGTATCTAGAACATTCCTTCTCCAGCACTATCATGGTTTCACAATAATTGGATCTCAACTGCATAATGGTATATTTGTTGTGTAACAATGGCTCTATGAATAAGCTAATTTATTGAAAGGAAAAACCGACTGCATCAAAATTTAAATCTGTGTCACTCACACGTCTTAAGACGAATCTAATGACACTTCTCAAGCTCACGACAACTCGTTTAGGCTCTACAGCGTGCTTAAAAAATATACATACAAACATACACTCGGAAAACATAACCCTTCTGGCGCACTCGGAAAAAGTTCATTAACCTTCTTTCACCATGTTTCGTGTTTATGGTGGCTTTCAGAGACTTTTGGACGGTTTATGGTTTGAGTTGACAATTTCGGAGGGAGAATTATTTTCAATTACGATCATTTTGTCACGGTATTTTTTCTGAAAATATAAATAATACAAAACTGACAATATCAGTATTCGACAACTTGTTGCTACAACAAAGAGAAAGCCAAACATACAATTTGCATGAAATGCGTCGTAAAATCAGCATTATACAGGGTGTAACAAAATGGGTATGTTAAGCGAAAAGCTATGAAAATAGCCCACCTATTCCCAAATTTTGAGACTCGAAATCGAATGTTAATTTTTCCAATTAGTATGGAAAATTCCTAAACAACTCGGTAATGATCATACAATCTTAAAAAATAAACATGTGATTTCGAGTCTTAAATTTTGGGATTATGTTCCTTATAATGGTCTATATTCATAGTTTTTCGCTTAACATACCCTTTTTGTTACACCCTGTATATCAAATTTAATTAAAACCCGTTTAATTTAAATATGGCTCGAAAACATATTGAGCTTTAATCTGAAATTATACAAAAGCTAGCGGCCGCCCACGACTTTATGCGTGTGAAGGGGTATTGCACTCGTGCGAAACCGGGGCGGGTTCCTAGTTTTACTCGTACATGTTAATATTTCTCTTGAATCACTTTATTCTTTATTGTGCACAAATGAAAAATATGACATGTGTTCAGTATATACAGGAGAAATGTACAATGGCGTGCTTATCTATTAAAAAAAAACCGCATCAAAAACCGTTGCGTAGTTTTAAATATCTAAACATACATAAGGACAGACAGCGGGAAGCGACAGAGCCTCACAAATATCCTGAAAACCCTCCATAAATTTACCATTAATGCAATAAAATGAAACACCGACCAAACTACCCTCGAATTATCGTACCCCGAACATGTAAAATTCACCCTTGTCTACCCTCCTTATGTTGAACGCTATAAATTTTAATCAGCCCATAAAAAAGCCGCTGGAAAAACATTAAATTTGCCTGTAGTGGGTTTCGGCAGATTCATAAAGAATACACCGTTTTTGGCCTGGCATTAGCATAATATTAGGTACGCGAAATATGTACCTATGGATTGTTTGATTTTTTGCTATAAAATTATGGAATATTGGCGTAAATAAAAATTAATTAACTACAGGTACTTGTTAGTTCATAGTTTATCCGTTATTAGTGAGCTGTTTCTGACAGTAATCGTTTTAGATTGAAATCGTCGATACCTCTGCCAAGTGGGATCTAAGGTAAATTGCTGGTGAATTAAAGGCTCGAGCGCACCGGATGCGTATGCATGCACGTAAGCGTAGACGTACACGTACCTTTCTTTGAGTTTAATGTATAGAACTGTCACCGCTTGACATCTATGCTTACGTCTACGCATACGCATCCGGTCTGCCCGTGCCTATACAGTTCCATACATTACAACTCAGAGGTACGTGTACGTCTACGCTTACGTGCACGCACACGCATCCGGTGTGCTCGACCCTTATAGATTTTTTGCATATTTCAGATTTAATCTTAAATTGTTTTCATAGAAAATTTCAAATTACAAAAAAATTAATCCGAGATTCTTTTTGATCTCTCGTATTGAAATTGGCCGTTGATCTCATAAACCTTTACCTAACCTATAACGAAAAAAAATACATCTTTATTTTCGGATAAATATTTTCCGGTAATAGGTTATTCTCAATATCTCATTATGTATATGTGATTATTTTCATCAAGATCTATGTCATCATCTTTCATAATAAAACAACTAACAATTTTATTCATCCACATTCGTAATTTTCACTTAAAAAATCTAGTGTTTATTTATTAATATACAGAACCTTTTAATAAACAGCCGCCCCATTTCCACTCCTACTCGAGATCACAGCCTGCTTTACGAGCTACCCTCTACCCTGGAGCTATATGGGACTGTGATTTTTTTTGATCTCCCTTTGAGAAATTCTAGTGTGTTATAGCTTGGGGATGTTGTCTTTGAATTTTACGTTTATCTTTATTGTATTATCTTGGTTTATGTGCGCTGTTTAATAGCAGTTACATACGGCGCCAATCACCAATCATAATATATTGATGGCGAATTTTGGTTTAAACTTTCAGATTTTTCCTTTGATTACAGTCTTACTAACAGACCATGGTTTTAGTTCGTGAGTAAAGAAACGCAGTATAAACATGTCTATCTTAAACTTGGACATTTTTACTCTATGAATTGGAGTTCTTCTGTCTCTACTCCACCTTTATTAACATTAAGCCGATCGTCCACCGCCAACTGAACTAAGTTGATTTATAAAAGTATTAATAAAGAAAATGGAAAAAATTCTTCACCCGAGTGGGAGTGATTTAGTTAAGCTCACATTGTTGTGTCAGTTTATTATGTAATATTATTCATATGTGTAAAGTTTCCAGTACCCGCACATGTATAAAAAACTCGCTTAACTAATATAAACTACGCCAACTATCAGGGTTAATTTCTAATCTATATGCCAATTATCACGATTCTAGGTCTCCTGAAAATGGGTTAAGTTTGATCTAAATTACATAGACTATTAATTCCTTATCGGTGCGTTTAACAATTCTTGTACCTCATTTATTAAAAATTTAATCAATTTGTTTGAAAAAGGTAAAGTTTGCAAGGTACCTGCGCAGTCTATTTAATTTTCTTTACTTTGAACTTTGATGGGAACGTGTCTAAATTTTATAGGGAAATAGCAAAATACGTTTAGCTTTAATTAATTTCAGTTTAATTTTAACTTTAGCAAATCTTATAAAGGATAGCGATTGTAATTACAAATTTTAATAATAAAGCTATAGTAAAATATTAAAAATTAAATAAGTGGGATAGAAGTATAAAATTAATGCCGTTATTTATCATTTATAGTCCTGAGAAGTCCACTGTTGGGCATAGGCCTCCCCCAACAACTTATTACATAAAACTTAAAATAGAGTCAGATTTTTGCGATCAAGACGAATACCTACTGTATTAACCTCATCTACTTAAATAAACCCGACTACGTAATTTTTTTAAACCAAATTTCACTCTAAATGATAGCCCTAATCTCAAATGCGACAAGCCCTTTAGCTCTAGTTAGAGCGTGCAAAAGAAATATCAATACACTCGGAAAACTTAATATTCGCAGTCGGGTAAAAATTAAGAAGCGCTCTTAGGTTAAAAATAGACGCAAATCGAGTTATATCAAAAAAGTCTGCCATCATAATAAACCCAAATCCAATTCCGACAAATTTGTTTCAACAGTCAAAATAAATATACGGAATAATATATCAACTGAATCAAGTAATCAAAAAAAGTTTTAAACATCCCCCAATTTCTCATGCAAACAAGAAGAATTCTAAAGAGATATCCGGACAAACGAAATGAGACTGTATTACGCAGACAGAAGATCTTATTCCACATTGTCCAGGTAAAACGAATATGATTGCGGGCGACCTTTTCGTGTTTATTCTTTACCTTTACCTCGAATACGAGATATGACCTGCCCCCTATTTCGCTAAATTCCCAAGCCAAAACGCAGCCGTTAGTGAAACGTGGTGCCAATATTTGCCTACCGCTTGAGTTATCCTATTTCCATCTAATATTATAAATGCGAAAGTTTGTGAGGGTTTTTGTTAATCTTTCACGCAAAAACTAAAGAACGGATCCTGATGTATCTTACCAGCCCCCTGATTACGTAAAAGCAATAGTAAAGCCGAAGCAAAGTGATAGCGAAAATTGTACAATATTCGCCTTGAAATGTCAATGTTCCTTTGAAATTAGTTTTACGTAATACGAATTTGACAAGCAATCAGTGATTTATGTACAATTTTCGCTATCGTTTTGCTTTCGCTATACCCCGTTTTTTTGAAGATAGAAATTTAAGTTTCCAAGAAGCGTTGTTTGTAAACATTAGCACACTCGTGCTTGTAAGATATGAGTGAGATTCGACGTTTTTACATATTGATATATCCTACTAAAAAGTTCAGTTTTGTGTTTGCGAAATCAGCTTCTTTAGGTTTTTTATAGTGCAAACTTTATATGAGTAGGTACTATTCAATTAAGTAGCAATTTCTTTAGGGAACTATTCATGATAATAATACACAAAACTGTGTCTAATAAAAAACTTTATTTCGTTTTTTTCGCATTCTTTTTATTTCTAAATAAAATGAGGTAGGTATAGTTAGGTAATAAAGGGGGCAGGTATATCTATACTATATATTATATTAATATTATAAAGCTGAAGAGTTTGTTTGTTTGTTTGTTTGAACGCGCTAATCTCAGGAACTACTGGTCTGATTTGAAAAATTCTTTCAGTGTTAGATAGCCCATTTACCAAGGAAGGCTACAGTCTATACAACAACATGCCCGGCTTCGCACGGGTACAACGCCCCCTCACGCGGACGAAGTCGTGGGCGGCTGCTAGTATCTTATATTTATATCAAACTTATGCATTGACATCTCGCAGGCGAAGTTGCTAGCGGCCGCTAGTTTAAAATAAATATCTTTGGCGAGCTAAAATGTGTCTTATTGGGTCACTGTAAAGTAATTTTTAATTGCTTTACACCGTGATACTATGACGGTTCCGTTTCGGTTACATTTCGGCTGTAAACTTTAAGAGAATTGGCATCTGCTCGGTCTCGATGTATAAATAATATATGAGCATTTGGAAAAAGATAGCCAACGGATTTAAGTAATAGATGTATAGAAGCAGGCTATATTGCTTAACTATAGTCTATTAAGACAGAAAAATATATTATATTTCTACTTTAAGTATGACGGTTGAAACAAAAGGTCAGTACGTATATGATTTAAAGAAATTAGTTAGTAAGCGGTGATAGCCCAGTGGTTAAGATGTGCACCTTCCAAGCGAGAGGCGTAAGTTCGATCCCAGTCACGGGCCTGTACCAATGAATTTATTTCATGTACAGATTTTAATGTTGCAAAATTATCACTTAGCTCGTGCCTCGGAAAGCACGTAAAACCGTTGGTCCTGCGCCTGGTCTCTCTCCGGTCGTATCAGCTTTCCGTCCCATCGGACTATGAGAGTAACGGAATAGAGAGTGCGTCTGTGTTTGCGCACACACTTATACACTATAATATCTCCTGCGTACCTGGCCAATCTCCGTAAAGATTGGTCGCCTTGGCCGAAATACGGTCGGAGATCATCATCACAAAGAAGTTAATACGTACTGTCTTGTTTCATTGACATGGCGCAGCCGGCAGGATTCAAACCTACGCTCCCTCATCATCATTATGATCATCATAATCATCCTGAATATGCGCACTAATAACTAAATTAACTTGTCCATTTTAATTTTATAGTTAAGTAGGGTACCTACATAAGGTGGGTTAAAATCTTTTTTTTTTTCGAAAACCTAAAATAACTGTAAAAACTCTGCACTCGCGTCTATGTAAAAATACAGTACCTAACATCACCAAAAAACGCAACGGTTCAACAAGTTGTAATTTTAATTTGAAAACTTACTTCATTTTAAAGCCATATCATGTCACAGCAACGCGTAAAACTCTCGTAGTTTAATTAGTTAATTAGAAGAGTTTTTAATTAATTATGTTCGTGTTTATTATACGGTAGCCATGTAAACATAAATGAAAGGTTTAGGCTTATATTTCAGGTGTTATAATAAAAAAATATATAAAAAAAATTCTCTTACGGAGTGCGTGGGTTCGAGTCCCACTCGGGTGAAGAATTTTTTCATTTCTTAAAACATATTTATAAAAAAAATATTTACTGCCTCCGTTATAGGTTATTCGTGTATAAAAGAGTTTTTAATTTCATTGCGTTTTCGATGTAAACTCAATCTTTAATCTTTACACAAAATATACGAGTGGATTTTGATAAGTTTTAGTTTAGAATAGGAGATAATTTCGAGAATAATAATCTTATTATTCGAGAAAGTTTTGGACAGAGAAAATAGACAATATTCAGATGCGCATTTTATAAGAATCTTACCTCTATACAGGGTGTAACAAAAGGATCTATGCACAAAATTTCAGACTCGTAAACACATGTTTAATTTTCCACATAGTATGGAGAATTCCTAAACAACTCAGGAATTTTCATACAATCTTGAAAAATAAACATGTGATTTCGAGTATCCCATTTTGGAAATAGGTTCTCTATAGTGGGCTGTTTTCATAGCTTTGGCTTAACATGCACAATCTGTTGCACCCTGTATAGACCTACTAGCCCGCCCACGATTTCATCCATGTGAAGTGTATAGCTAATGTGACATTCTGATGGAAGTATAAGCAATATACCTGGAAAGTTTCATCAAAATCCGTCCTGTATCTTTAGCTTGGAAGAGTATCAAACATACACGTATATACGAGTATATCCTCACAAACTTTCGCATTCATACAATTAGTATAATGGGATAGGAGAGTAGGATGTAGGAAAACAGATATGTGGGAATGAAGATACCCACATATTATGCTTTAAATAATCACCCGTATATTTGTTACAGTACACACCGTTTCGCATTCCATTACGCGCCTACAAGTGCCGCGCTGGGCGGACCCGCGAAGAGACGCGGAGTTGCACTGCGAATACGCGAGACAGCCGCTCGACCCGCCGCTGCACTCCGTCAAGTGGTACAGGGGTACTCACGAAATCTTCCGATATACGCCACAAGAGGTTAGAACCACTTACATAACAATTTTCTATATGTAGCAATAAGGGAAACTATTTTAAATAACACATCGATGATTGCTTCAATAAATCATGGTTAAAACTTGGATAAGGAGATTTTTCATAAAAATTAGGTACTAAAATGTCAGCAAATGCTACATCTAGATTTTAGTTGAATTGAGAATGAAGACAGATGCACACAAGAATACACAGTTTTTTTTAACATGAATAAAAAGAGCTGTCATGTGTGCTAAATTTCGAATTACATTTTTATAAATAAATAAATATAAATTCACACACAACACACACATACCCTAGTCCCACACTAAGATCCCTAAGGTCTTGTGTCGTGGGTACTAAGCAACGGTATATAAATACATAGATAAGTATAGAAACATCCATGACTCGGAAACAAACATTGATATTCATCATATCAATGTTTGCACCTACCGGGATTCGAACCCAGGACCTATGGCGTCGCAGGCAGGATCACTACACCTACTAGACCAATCGGCCGTCAATTTGAAGAGCACATTGGAAAACATGCAGTCACTAAAACAATGAACTGAGAAATTGTTCAATTTATATTTAGACTTTGCTTGTGCACTATATCTGTATGTTCCTACAAAAATTTCTCTGTGACTCTGCGTGTTACTGCAAAGTGTATTTTGACGTTTCGTTCTACCGAATTAGCACTATAAAATCGTATTGCCAGATCAAAAAACATTAAAATGTGACTGTGCATGTTTTTCCCTTGTATTGTACCCTTTATTTGCTGTAAGTGGTATCAAAATCAAAACCTAAATCCTAAGGACATGAAATGAATAAGGGTTTGTAAATAATAATATGATAGACATGCACAAGATAAATTTAATATTATTCACTACCTATATACAGAATGATTTTTGGTCGTCAACGTTCCCGAAAACTACGGAATCTACCCATTGTCATGATAATTTTTCTCCATGGAAGCATACCTGGAAAGTGTCTGGTTTTCAAAATATTAGGGTCCAAAGTTGAGTAAATAGACTGCGTTTTTCAAATATTCATTTTGCTGCTTTTGAAATGCATATTATAAGTGACGATGAAGTACATTTTGGAAATATAATTATTACTAAATAACCACACATTACCAAATTGTAAGACCAATCAAAGGTTGCAGTCAAAATAAACACAAAACAAACCTAGAACAAAAAAACTTTCAAATCGTCAATCTAAAACTATATCAACATCCATCAACCATAAGAAATGCACGCTGGAATAATTTTAAAACTCGCTCTAAGCATAACAAATTGCGATGCCTCAGTTCCACGAGAACTGAAGCTGAACCCCTCCTTGGTGCAGTCGAGTAAGACTCATCACAATACGAGCCGAGTTTGCAGTTAAAGGCCACACTGGGATTAGAAATCGTGACAGGTCAAAATAAATATTACTGTTTTTTTTTTCAATTTATTCATATTACCTAATTTATTTATATTACATAATTACAAATTATGTTACATTCTGCAAATAGCAGGGACACGTAATTCATAGTGGGTTATTGCGTGATCCTCGTCCCCTTATCACTTACGAGTACTATTACTTTAAACTCCTTCTAAATGTATGGCTTAAATCTATATAAAGTAAAGATTAAAGTGGAGGTCGAATGATCATCATTGGTTTGGCTGGTTGGAAATTGGTATTCCTGATAGACATGTTACTCTAATAGAAGTACTTTTGGTAATCGTTGTCAAAAAAACTAATTTTATTTGGTAGGTCTCGCGTATAATGGTGACTCTACCCACTTGCGATCAAGTGAAATACGAGTAGGTAGGTGTCTATTGTGTATTGCCCACACTTATTCCTAGCCCTCTTTAGGTGTATAGGGCACAAAAAGACATAATATTGAAAACGTGGACCCCACGTTCTACATCTCCTTTACTTACGAGTATACTCGACAGAAACGCTGCATAGAGTGTCTCCTAAACTAAAACGAACTTCGACATGCCTAACAAACGAGATCTCGTCTCGGTAATAGTTCTTTCTCGAGATCCGGCGAGATTGAAAAGTTTAGAGCGTTCATGTTTTATACTTACGTCTATTTGTGGTATTGTTAAAAGATAAAAAAAACCTATAGCTATATATATTACTATTCACGGCTGTGTTTCGAACGTAGCCATAACTAAAGATCATAAGGGAAATTCCATAGCCACGTTTAGCATAGCGGGGCCAGATCAGTGACAAGTTGCTAGCTAACTGTCTGTGAGAACGCTCCTGCGTTCCTTAGTCAACTGCGGTTTTTAATATCAATATGTATTTGCAATTTATTTATTTACACTTTCTTCTCATCTATAATATTAGTAGATTATTAAGTGAATAAAGAGCTCATATGCTGCTCAAACTTAGATAAATCTTGCTATTCATACATAACTAAAATCTAAATTTTCGGCATTAGGTACTTGCCGAAAATTTAGATTTTAGTTATGAATAAATATGTATGAATAACCTAAGACATGACATAAAAATAGGGAAATAGGTGAATAAGAAATACTTATAAATTTTTCTTTGCAGTAATTATGAAATTTAAATAACGTAATTTGTGAATTCTTAAAATAAACATGAGTCTATATTATTTCGAACTAACCTACGATATACCAACCGCAATTTTACACTCCAATTTGCAATGTGCACGATTCTTCGTTATCAATAGATTCACTGAATCGGCATTTCTATAGTATTAAGTTGGCGGGCAAGTAGGTATTCAAAATGAATTCACTGCGGGTCATTTGCACAAAAAGCTCTTTAAAACCTTTATAAATGGAAACATTATTTAAATATTGCTTATCCGCAATTATCTGAACTATTCACCTCATAAAATTATGGTAAGTAATGAAAAATATTTTGATATAAAATGGAGATAATATAGTTTAAAGTAAAATAAAAAATATGTTTTTAAAATGGCTTACTAAAAATTATCTTTATGATTGAAAGCTTAATTTTATTATTATTCTTCTTCTTCAGCCTATTGCAGTTCACTGCTGGACATAGGCCTTCCCTAAGGCACGCCACAAGGCTACTGCCATAGGGGGGTTTTGCCATGGACAGCACGCTGGGCAGGCGGGTTGGTGACCGCAGTGTGATTTTCGGACTATGTTGTCAGTACGGGAGGCGCTGCTGCCCACCTCCCAGAAACCTGCCTATCGTACGATACCCACGGGCAGGCAGGAGTGGTACAAACTCTACTCTGCCGGCACCACGCGGCTATGCACTATAGATGCCATAATTCAAGTACACACATACATCATAATGTCGCCCGTAATCGCTCAACCCCTAAATAGTTGTTTATCACGTGAAATGGCCGCGAGTCTGATTTCCCTACGGACTGATACGTATCACTCGGACACGTGAACGGGATTCCAAGTCTCATCGCTCGAGATCACGGCTTGTCATAGTAGGAAGCACTTGTTTGAGAAAACTATTCAGATTTCACTTTTAGATTGTACAGATGAGTATGATTGTGGAGTTAACTTTGACTGGCAGTTGCTAACAACCTTCTTAATGGTGCTAATGTCTTCAAAAAATTACTTAAGTTTATTTTAGGCTTACATCAGGTTCGGGGCCCAGATATACATAATCTTATATGGCTATTTTTGTATTACTATTATTAACACTTTATGTTGAACACTAGGGGGGAAATTCTTGAAAAGTCTCGAGTTGGAACAAAGACGAAACGGAACTGTTGTAGACGCTCAAAACAAAGCAATAATTTACTTTATGGTGACTAATTAGTTACATTTCAGACAGACAGATGTTTGTTTCTATTCTGTCACACTCGCGACCGATGCGTGCTAAAATATACTTTATTACTCAAGCGATAAGTATATATTGCTTCGCACCGCGTTTCGAATAACGGGTTAACGGTTCGTTAGAAGATGCGTTTCGGCAAAAAAAAATTCAAAAATTACCCCCTAGGTGACAATGAACTCATATACACATAAATCTATAGTGATCAGAGTTTCCTTTCTCAAAATTTGATGACATCATAAAATCTGATCAGTTTCTGATATACCGTAAAAATTGGAAATCTTCTCTGATATATTTAGTATCCATATTGAATATACGTAACTTTTCTAAGTGTATGAATAATTCCGGAAAGTAATAAAGCGAAACTCATTTTGCAATTTCCCGATGTAGAAATAAAAAAATATTTTATTTACATGTGCCTACTTACTTGAAAAATTAAAGTTAACTTTTTTTTTCTAAATTGACTTTTAAGCATTTTATTATCATTTCTTAAAGTTTTTAACATTAAAAGCAATTCTAATATTAATTTCCTACAAAGGAGTTTGAAATAAACTCCTTAATTAAATAAAAAAGTTTACAGTAAGCGAGGATTTCTTCGGATTTTATTCTGCTTTATTAGAATTTGAACTGGACTTAGGTTAAAATAAACTTCTTCTTGATTTTGTGATGTTCGAACTCGAACTTCACTTTTGTGATTTTTAATTTTGTGACCAGCACATTTTACACTTTTTACAAATGACATAGTGGAGTATATGAGGAATTCGGTAATTGGTCTGAACCTGGTGCTTTATGCTGATGACGTAATTGTAATACCCTATAAAAGCTACATTTTATATCTAAGGTGCATTCCTACTATTTATATTTGTACGCCAATTGTAGGCAGAACATAGTGATTCATATTATTATACCCATGTAACATCTACATTATGTACACACCTATGTTTACAAATAAAGAAACTTTGACTTTGACTTTGATGACACTATACATTAGTGTCATCAGCAGAAGTTTGTTTACTGAAAATTTTCAGCACTCTGTAATTTTTTTTCTTTTATTAACAATTTAAAGCTTAATATAAATAAGACGAGTGCAATTCTCTTTAGAACTACTTGAAAAAATAATGATGACATCGAAATCACATTTAATAATCATAAAATAAATCTGATAGACGTCGTTAAGTTCCTAGGTGTACACATAGACTCACACACATCTGAACTGGAAAAGTGTGTTGGAAAAAATTGAGAGCTCCTTAAGTTCTGCGTGCTCGCTGTTTGAAGTACCTATACGTTACATACATACATAATCACGCCTCTTTCCCGGAGGGGTAGGCAGAGATCACGGATCTCCATTAGCTACGATCCTGAGAGGTGTGTCGAAGTATACGTTATGAACTATCGACTTACCTTAAGACTATACAGGGTGTAACAAAAAGGGTATGTTAAGCGAAAAGCTATGTAAATAGCCCACTATAGAGAACCTATCCACAAAATTTGAGATCCGAAATCACATGTTTATTTTTCCCGATAGTATGGAGAATTTTTAAATATCTCAGGAATTTTCATACAATCTTGAAAAATAAAAATGTGATTTCGAGTTTCAAATTTTGGAAATAGGTTCTCTATAGTGGGCTATTTATACAGCTTTTCGCTTAACATACCCTTTCTGTTAGATCCTGTATATTACGCTATTTTTAAATCTAAACTAAGATACAGCATCAAGTTTTGGAGTAACAGCTATAAATACAATATAAAAAAGCATTTACTAAACGAGTGATAAGAATTATGGTTCGTATACCCCAGATGGAATCTTGTAGACAGCATTTCGTAAACTTAAAAATCCTAACCGTACCCTGTCTCTTTATATTGGTAACTGACAGATTTTTGTGAAAAACTAAAAACTCTAGAGACGGCGAGCGAGAGGGATGCAAGACTATCAACGCGTAGAAAAGATGTTCACTGTTCTATACGGCCTAGGTTGAGGGTTGTTGCCCACAGTTCACGAAATCAGTCAGTGTTACTATTTAACAGTTTACCTTCTGAATTGAAGAGTATTAGTAATGTTAATGTATTGAAATCTAGACTTAAAAAATTGTTGTTAGATAAATGTTATCATGATATTAATGATTATTTGAAATGTATGAAATAGATATATTTGTGTGGCACTTAAGATTACTTCCGGTATAATATAATAAATAAGTCTGACATATTATACCTATATTATATATTTTATACTACTTATAATACTTGACATACTTACAGATTAAAAAATTATTAATAAAGAAATGGAAAAAATTCCTCACCCGGGTGGGAATCGAACCCACGACCTCTGCATTCCGTGCCAGCGCTCTTACCACTGAGCCACCGGGTCAATAACTCGGATGACAAATTTCACCATCTCTTTTTGAAATTACATTATTGGAAACGTTATACCTATAGAATTGATTTGCGCATGTTTGTGATTATTTAAAGTTTTTAAAAATTACTTGTACCTATTTTTATGTGATTTCAAGCACAATGTTCATTGTTAACTAAATAAATGAATTATGAATTATAATAAGGCGAATCGTTGTTAAAAAAATATTTAGTTATACATATTCAATGCAGAATTTTCAATTTAAATACATAAATATATATTAGGTAGACACGGTTGTGTGAGTTGAGTGCCCAAATTAATTTAAATAATTGTCATTATTCGCAATTTTAGCGATTCGGTTGGAATAAAAAGTAAAAATTAGAGATTGTTAAAATAAAATTTAAAATATAATAATATTACTGCTGCGCTATCTCAATCTCCATTCCTTTGTAAAGCCTCAACCGCCTGCAGTTATTTGCAAAATCTTAGACAAAGATCAAAACTAAATGTCAAAAGTTTTCTCAAAGACATAGCTCCTTTGTACCAAGTTGGCGCCCTAGCGCTTCGTCCTAGCCCTCCAGATTTCCTTAATTAATCTAAAATGAAAACCGAGTCTTCTACTAATTAAACATGAAAGTTATTCTCAAAAGGAACTAATGTTATTTGAGATTCTCGTGATTGAATTGTTAAATCGAGCACACCGGATGCGTGTGCGTGCACGTATGCGTAGACGTACACGTACCTTTGAGTTTAATGTATAGAACTGTCAACGCTTGACGTCTATGCTTACGTCTACGCATACGCATCCGGTCTGCCCGTGCCTATACAGTTCCATACATTACAACTCAGAGGTACGTGTACGTCTACGCTTACGTGCACGCACATGCATCCGGCGTGCTCGCGCCTTTAATCTATAAAAGAGAGATCTGCACGAATGCTACAAGTATGTTAAAATACGAGTATAACATGAAAAACGCAACGCTCCTTTTGGCGCAGTTGGGTAATAAAGTAGCCATATGTGTACATCCAGGCAGATAGACATGAAGAATCTATGTACCTAGGTATAAAATAAGGTTCTCGTTTTTGCCCTTTAGCAACGGACCCCTAAAATGGTAGATTATAAAAGAATTACAATTATTTTTATTAAAAAAATGTTTTGTTAAATGTGTTAAATACTATAGATAATCTCCTAGACCTTTTTTCTTGGATATGTTTTTACTTGCGTATCGTATATTAAAGTCCTTCCAGTCTTGTTGTGCAACATAATTACTTTATTTTAAACATGAAAATCGGATTTAATCAACTAAATACATGAAAATTATTTAAACGAAATTAATAAATTAGGTATAATACTAAAAATTATATTCATTCTATCGGTAATTTTCGCTAAAACATAAAATCAATTAATTCGAAAAGCAAGATAAAGAAGATTATTAATGAAGAAGATAAGCATGTGATATCGTATATATTAGATACATATACAGAATGTAACAGAAAGGGTATGTTAAGAGAAAAGATATGTAAATAGCCCACTATAGAGAACCTATTTCCAAAATTTGAGACTCGAAATGACATGTTTATTTTTCAAGATTGTATGACATTCCAATTCTCCATACTATCTGGAAAAATAAACATGTGATTTCGAGTCTGAAATTTTGTGGGTAGGTTCCTTTTAGTGGGCTATTAACATATCTTTTCGCTTAACATAACCTTTTTGTTACATCCTGTATATCGGATATGTTCTATATAGTATAATTTTTATAGCATTACGTCTAACATACCCCTTCTGTTACACCCTGTATACAACCACTATTAAAAATGCATCCTCATCGAGATTAGATCCCATAACTTCACTTTTTGATTTCCACCAACTTTCTTCTCGACTAATTTGTACCTACAGCAGTCCAACGATCAGAAATAACTGGATGAACAGGAAATCTGCACCAAGCAAAGAAATTTTGGATATTTGTTACTCAGTTATTTGTTTATGCAAAAACTAGCTAATTTAGATAAAAGGAGGATGGGCAAAATATCCCCACCGATCAATAAGGACAAGACGTATATCATTGGAAACCCCTTTAGTGACTATGAAATTACAAAAACTTGCCTTTTAAGCAAAAAAGGAAACAATTTTTTTAAGCTAGTTTTTTAAGATTTCTTTTAACTATAACTTTTTTAAACGCATTGAGTATCACCCTTATAGTAACAATTGATAATCACAAAAAGAGTTTTCGAACGATATATGTCTGATCGTTACTCATACATTTTTGCCCATTATCCTTTGGCACTAATTTATCTCTATTTCATTGGAATTTCTAATGCGCACCTATCATTTACTCTTAGATAATAATAACAAATTCACATACATACTACAAAATCTGCACCACGGGCAACTATTTTTGTATCGGCGGCAACACTGAATGTCGTTTATTATTCATGATAATTTTATTTTGAAATTTCATAATTATGAGATACTTACTGACTAGATTTATTAAAACCTTCGCTATTAATGTAAAGTACATATAAAATGCTTTATCCTAAATAAGTGACTGACAGACGGATCTTAAATTTCGAGGAATTTTTGGAATCACATAGGCCATTCATACTAGTAAGAAATGATTTCCCAAAATTCCCATGGGAACGGGAATTCTTATTCCGACCGACTTCGACTTCGCGGACGAAGTCGTGGGCGGCCGCTACTAGTATTACCTAATATCTCAAGCATTATGAAAATGTGGATGATTTATTAGATATCTTAGTATTCTTAGTATTCTTTATTGTACACATAAATTTTTATCATAGACAGTAAGTTGTAAAAGAAATAGTACAAAGGCGAGCTTATCTCTAAAAGAGATTTCTTCCAGCAAACCATTAAGTACAAAGGAAAATTTTAATATATATAAAAGGAATATCATATGTGCACACGTATTAAAATATAAATAAACTTAACACAAAATAAATATATTTACTAAATAATAACAATACTTAATTATCTACTTAGATACATACATAATAGAGACATACATATATATAATAAAATATATATCTATAATACTACTACATACTAATTTATCTATATAATACATACAAACATTATATTGTGACCTATTCAAACTATATCAGATAATAACACTGTGAAAGAATTAAGGAAGAGATAGGTAATAGTTTCTTAGCCTATTTTTAAAAATGCCTATGGACGGAGAGTCTCTTATGGAGTGCGGAAGTGAGTTCCACAGTCTAATTGCATATACAGTAAAAGAATACCGATAGGCTCCGGAATTATGTCGTGGAGTTTTGAGTAGAGAAGCAGTCATTGACCTTAAGGGTCGCTCCCGTGAGAAAAGGTATTCAAAACGTTCACTTAAATAAGTAGGAGAAATCGACATATAAAGAATTTTATATAAAAGCGATAAGATGTGTGCATTCCGGCGAAATCTGATTGGGAGCCATTTCAGCTCTTTTCGAAAATGAGATACGTGATCATACTTGCGTAGTCCGTAGATGTAACGAATACCCAAGTTTTGAAGTCTTTCAAGTTTGTCGAGCAGCTCCTCATTGGCATCGGGGTAACAAACGTCAGCATAGTCAAGTAACGGGAGGATAAGGGATTGAGCCAAATAAATTTTGGTTTTGAAAGGAAGAAAACTTTGAAGTCGCTTAAGGGAGTGAAAAGTGACAAACACCTTTCTACACACATCATCAACCTGAGGCGACCAAGATAGAAAACGGTCCATAGTAATTCCTAGATTCTTAACCTTATCTAAATATGGTATCACTGTTCCACTATAGAGAAGATCAGGAACGTCATGCCGAGTAAGAGAGCTGTGTAAAAACTTGCTACCAACTATTATAGCCTGAGACTTATTAGGGTTTACAAGAAGGCCATAAGACTTAGCCCAGTCTCGAAGGCGATCCAAGTCTAAATTCAACCGTACCACGGCCGTCCCGACATCCTCAACATTAAAGTGCCGATAGATCTGCAAGTCGTCTGCGTAAAGATGGAAAGAGGAAGATAGTCGGCTGGTGACAGAGTTAATAAAAATTGAGAACAAGAGAGGAGAGAGAATATCTTCTTAACATAAACGCGAAAATAACAGAATCAGGGAGTGAATTCCGGTAAATATTTCAGCCAAAACGCGATTCTTAAAGAAACGCCGCCTCCGCGCCGTATAGTAATGAGATATATTTCAACACGCCACACATACACACATAACTACACGCCTTTATCCCATAGGAGTGGGTGGTCTAGTTTTAGTACGTTCCAAACATACCTCCATCGCCTCGTCCATATTCATTAAATACTTCACACATCCTTGTTG
This sequence comes from Carposina sasakii, assembly GCA_014607495.2. Lineage (NCBI taxonomy): Eukaryota > Metazoa > Arthropoda > Insecta > Lepidoptera > Carposinidae > Carposina > Carposina sasakii. Next base: position 714,368 of record CP053157.1, read on the forward strand.
GTTTCGGGTGCTCGAGACATTGGTTTTTATTGTCATGCTCGCGGCTTAACTTAGCACCTAATTTCATTACCGAACGACGCGGTTGTTTTACGGCTGAAAAAAATACCGGAATTATCTCCCAGGAGACATTCATGATGCCTATTTCAAAGGGCGATAAAAAGTATTCGCGGATTCGAATAAAAACACCATTTAGTTGTAAAAAATGAGCCAAGTTCCCGCATTAGTACGGTTAAAGTGCTGTTTGTTCTGAACCTGGATTATCCATTGTTTTATTGTCTTTGTCCCAGTTTTCTAGATTCCTTTATGTGTGCCCTTATAGGTTTTTACGAGCGCTAGGTCTGAGCAATAAGAAATAACGGCTAATTGCTTATTTTAGTTCGCCAATAAAAATATATGACACCAATATACAGAGTGTAACAAAAGGGGTATGTTAAGCAATACGCTATGTAAATAGCCCAATAAAAGGAACCTATATACAAAATTTCAGACTCGAAATCAAATGTTTCATTTTCCAGGTAGTATGGAGAATTCCTAAACAACTTAAGAATGTTCATACAATTCTGAAAAATAAACATGTGAGTTCGATTCTCAAATTTTGGAAATAGGTTCTCTATAATGGTCTATTTACATAGCTTTTCGCTTAACATACTCTTTCTGTTACACTCTGTATAGGTATATTTTAGTAACAAGCATCTAATATACCTAAAGATGTTTATTACATAGGTAGATAAATAAAAAAAGAGTTTATGTATATAATAATAAAATATGTAAGGTTAACTACTTGTTGATATATTTTTAAAAAATCTAAATAATAATAGAAGTGCCTATCTTTCATTAAACAAGGTGTTTTTTCGTCGCCACTGTTTCCGAGGGGTAACATGGAAAAAATTGTTCATGATTATTAGGAGAAACCGTAGTGTTCGGAAACTAACTAGTTTTAACTAGCCATTTAACTAGTCACAGGATAGCCGGATTCAATTGGCGCGGAAAACAAATATTGCGGATAATCAAATTAAAAATTAATTTCCTGCGAGTAATAACACTGTCGTATAACTCAAATCAATGGTACTTGTTCAGTATTTCAGTATTTGCCTGGCTGTCACACACACCCTGTATATAGGTAGATAGATAGATCGTTTATTTGGCTTTTGGCCAGGTCAAGAAAAAATAGATAAAAGAGAATATAAGACAACAATGAGATTATAACAGGTATACGTATTCACATGGCTGTGCATCGAATTGGGTAGCCAGCCAAGATTACAGACAAGATCCTTATAACCAGGTTTAGCATAAGTATCCATAGAATCGATCAAGCAAAGTCGCGTTTAATCGGTAAAGATTTGATTCGGTTGCAAAGATTCAATTTAGACCTCAAACGGAATTGTAAATTCCATCCTTAACCGAGTCATTCCCAACGGAACTAAATACTGATTAATCTCAGATTAGCTAAACGACAATCGGGGTATACTATCTCCCTCTGTTTCCGGGTGGTTATTCATGAAGAGTACAACGTGGAGTAGCTATTAGTAAGTACGAGTATGTGTACAAACTATGAAAAATATAATCAAATATGAAATAAAATCTAGTCAATTTTCACGTCCGCTGTTTTCCTCGCTATTATTTTTATATGAGATATTATTATTGGGTATATACGAGTATGTGCAACTATGCATGCCTCTGTTGATTTTAATTTAAAAGAGTTGCAGTAGCAGGAATAACTGGTGGGCAAATCCTGGAAACACAAAAACATACTCCCATACGTGTATAGCGGGCCAGATGTACTAAATCAGTGACAAGTTGCTGGCTCATCGCCTGAGAGAACGCCCCTGAGTTCCTTAATTACTCTTGATCGAGACATGCACGAAAGGAGATCCAGCTAATGTAGATAATGGCAAATGGAAAAACATTGTTAGATCATATCCATCTTGTATCTGCTTCACGGTTATCTCTATACAGAGTGTGTGTGACAGCCAGGCAAATACTGAAATACTGAACAAGTACTATTGTTTTGAGTTATACGATAGTGTTATTACTCGCAGGAAATGCATTTTTAATTTGCTTATCCGCAATGTTCGCTTTCTGCGCCAATTGAATCAAGCGATCCTGTGACTAGTTACATGGGCTTATTGGTTATCACGTTGCTGTTTTTTGGATCACTTGTGATCACTTGTGGGCGCAACTTTTATTTGAAAATCATTCATCGGTCAAAATTTTGTTTTTAGGTCATTATCTAAGACCTACTACGAACTACACAATTTTTTCCCGGGAAAAATGTAAAAAAGTCGGAAAATGTTGGAATTTTCCTGCGAAAATTCTCACTGGTTTTCGCCTCAGAATCATGGTCTGAAGTCGCCATATCAATATTTGCCTGGCTGTCACAAACACCCTGTATATATCTTGGTAGTATGAGTGAGACAACAGTATCAATTGGAGTCCCGTTAATCTCATCGACTAAACGGATTGACTTTGTAAGAAAGAAAGAAAAGGAGTTCTCAAGTAGTTATTAAAGCTATTTATAACACTTGCTAAACTATACGTAAAACGGTTTTAATTACCATATTTTAATAATCCGTTATAATAGTAACCAGAATCTAACAAAATAATTTATTGTACTTATCATAAGCAGTACAATAAAAGTAGACATATTTCTTCATTAAATAAAAAGTATAAAATTGAATTTTTATACCAATCTATCTCTCTTGACTGAGAGTAAACAAAATATGCTATTTTTGAAACATTTTTATTCACTTTCATGTTCGTAATTTAATAATAAAGAAAAAAACAAACATGGTATTCCGATGTCGTGGCCATATCGTAGAATTGATCATTTCATGAAATGGTCGAGCATTTCATGAAATGGTCGCATTTCATGAAAAGTTCAACTGTCTATTGGCCACATCATGATATGGTTTGGGCAGATCGATGATTAAAAATCGTTTCTCGATATGGGCAACTAAACGTCCGATCATTTCATGAAGTGGTCAAGATTATTATTGATCATATCGTAAAATAGTTACATGAATCACCGGTAGAGGCGCTGCGCGCGTTTTATTTATGTGTGAAGATGGCGGATTTTTCTTTTTAGGTTATAAAACAAATTAAAGAGAGTAGGGTGACTATGCAGAAGAAGTTCACGGATAGTGTGTTATGTTGTATAATGTATATTAGACTTAATGGTGGTTTATAATAATATTGTTAAACAAAAACCTTTGATTACGATAGGTTAGGTTAGGTTAGGTTAGACTATGACAAATGACGCACGAGCCCAGCGAGCGGAGCGAGCGTGCCCAGGCAGCGTCCGGCGATGTGCCAGATGCGAATCGCTTTTGTAAAGTCTTTTATGTTTTTAAATATTATATTGTGAAAATATCACATAAATAATAGCAAAAAAAATCATACCATCATACCTTATGGTATACTTATATATGGTGTACGGTATATATTATTTATATAAGCTCTTACCACATTCGGATTTTATGGACACCCTGTTAATACGATTTGGCCAAACGTGGATGACAAAATCGTGAAATGTAGACGATTTAACGATCTGATCAAATTGAATTGGCCACTTCATGAAATGCGACCACTTCATGAAATGCTCGACCATTTCATGAAATGATCAATTTAACAATATGGCCACGACACCGATAAGCAGCAAGACTTGAAAATTTTCTGTATGTAATTACAATAAGGCTATGCAACCAGCGATTTAGAATTAAAATTTATGTATTTTTAAATCTTTGAGAAAAAATAAAACATCCATATCTTTATTTCAAAAATGTAATTTGAAAGTGACTCTTGTTACGGACTTCTTGATGTTGGTTTTACCTGTGGAAATATTCGGATCTGATAACTCATAACTGCGAAAACAAGCACAAATAATAGACTAATAATTTTTTTATGATTATGCATATGAAAAGAGAAATATTTTGTTATGTTGTACATTATTAAGTAAGTATTCATAAGATCTCTATCCTAAAGTTTATTTTATTTCCGAATTTATTAATAACTTTATTTATATCTGGCTGGCTTTTTGTGAAAAAAAATATCAGATTTCTGCTAAATAAAATTGCCATAATCCCGCAAAATTCGTGGCCCACCATCAAAAGTATTCATATATTACTTTCAAAGATTCATTGAGCAAAATTTTCTCTCTCCTAAAAGTTAAGTAAATAAATTGAATTAAGCGACTCTTAGCCTTATTTCTAATTTGATTTCCAAAATGACTTTTCGATGACTTCTTCGGTTTAAGGGACCCATCATACAAGGATACCATTGTGGTCACGCCGTTTTCACTGCCGTGACGGCTCGAATTAAAGAAATCAAAGATACAGAACTAGACTAGTTACATCTGCAAATCATTGATTATTTGACAAGGCCGTAGCAGACAATACTCGTAGTAAACGTCTCCGTGATCGTGCAGTTCTGATTATCCTATTTTTGGTACGTATGAAGTGAACATCAATTTTGACATAGTGAAATATGTATTTTACTTAAAGCAGGAAAAATTACGCTCAAATCGAATGTCACACACATTGCGATAGATTTGTTTTTGTGGTCGGTTATGTAGTTAATATAATAAACCATGGCAAAGAAATGTCTCATACGTTAATTGATGCTAGGTGAAGATAATAATATATCTTTTCATGGTTGCTCTACCAGTGCCCTAGTGAAAAGGCGCCTTTATACTTTGATTTCTCTCAACTTTCAGAAGGGATAATTGTATAACTGCGACTAACTGGGTCCGTGATTGGCAGTTATTGTAGACTTTATGATAGGGATCAGCGGTTTGTTTCGACGGTTCCGAACAGTTGGATTAGTCGTAAACTTTGGTTATTAATGACTTTGACTAATGCTATGATAGTTCGAGGATTTACGGGTATTTTATAGATGGTATGGGTTCAATTCTAGATCACGAATGAGTACTTATTTGATTTTGTAATAGGATCCCGTTTTTCCTGTTCCCGTACGAATTTAGAGAAATTCTTTCTTCGTGCTTCCCATATAGTATACATATAGATACATAATCACCCCTCTTTCCAGGAGGATTAGGCAAAGATCATGGATCATTCATAATATTCTTCATGCACGCTCATCGGTTTAGGGTACTCTTGACCTGACTTTTCTCTAGAATTTCACGTGGTTTTACCTGAGCGTTGTCTGTCAGTCAATTAATTAATTAATCACGTTTAAGACATAACATAGTATATTGGTTGGTTGACAGTCTACAATATATAATATTGAAAGTATTACAACTGTACTTCCAAAATGACAAAAACGCATGATTTGTACACCCTAGTCTAGACGAGTGAGCAATGTAAATATAATATATTTTCATATAATAAACAAAGCAAAAAATAAAGATGTCTGCTGTACAAAGTATTCCCAAGAGCTCCACTGTTATGGTATTCTCTTAGCGAATACTGATGTCAAACGGAATAAATAATATAAGAAAATAAAGTCACATATTTATACGCGTTGCTAACCCCTTACGGAGTTGGCAGGCTTTAGATTTTTAGGCCCTTTAGGAGGAGGTTGTAACTAAATGGTTGTCCTTGTTAGGTAGATAAAAACCTGACAAGAAGAAACATTAAAGTGATGGGCAAAGTCATGGGCGTTCGCTAGGAAAGAATAAATAAAGACATGGTGCGTGTGAGGCCGATTTCACACGCCACCACTGGAAACAACACCGCACCAATCCCACATTTCTACACTGTTTATAATAAGTATCGAGGGCTCGATTAAACCTCATGAATACAATGAGCCAACCTTACCTGCCCGTGGTGTACCCTGTTATATAGAGAACGAAGCTCTGGCGCTAACACCTTATATAAGTGGTAATAAAGTGGTAATGTATATTATATCATATAAGTAGATAATTAATTTAGTCATGTTTTTATAATAATGTATTTAATAATAATTATATATGTATTTAATAATAACCTGCGCCATCGCATTAGACTAATGTCTGTAATGATGGTGAGAAGGGAGAAATAAATAAATAAATAAATATATCGGAGATATTTCCCATTGGATTCGTTACCAGTAAATTGTTTTATTTCACCAAAACGCGGCAGTTGGTTCATCCCTTACCACGTGGGACTTAATGGGCTAACTGGTGAAAAGGGTGTTTGTTATTTACGCATTTTTGCACAACCCCTTTGAGGATAATGACTGCGATTGTATACAGGATGTAAATAAGGAGTAGGCTTAGCTAAATGCTGTGAATATAGAGAACCTACCCACGAAATATGAGATTCGAAATCACAAAGTTAATCTTTCCAAATGTATTCCTAAATATGTTCACATATTAAGGATTTCTGTACAGAAATTTTGTGAATATACTTTTTATAGTAAGCTATTTCCATAGCTTAGCAAACAAACATAAACAAACGTATATATATGTACGTTGACGATTCTCATAATGCCAAAATAATTACGCCATCTTCTTTTCCAGTACGAATCGAGGGCTTTCAACAGCAGCGGTGTCTCCGTCACCAACAGCTCCTGCGACTCCCGCTCCTGCTGGATCTCCGTCAAGCCTGAGAGAGGAACTGCGAGGTATACCTGCGAGGTCAGCAGTGAAGGACCTCGGTTCGCGGTGGATAAGAGATCCCAGGACATGACGTTGGCTGGTAAGTGCTTGACTTGTGGTTTTAAACTTACGCTCGGTGTGTTTGAATTACTAGTAAACTGAAAGTGATCTACTTATACAGGGTGTCCCAGAAGTCGACGTCAAGCTGGAGAGGAGAGGGAGATAGGCCAAGTCATAATATAAAATTATTAATAATCATAATAGTTATCAGAAAAAAAAAAGTTATGTACATTATTTTTCAGTACAGCCTGTTAAGGTTGAGCGAAGTATTAATTTTAAATAGTTGGTTGGGCAAAACGTGATATTTTCTTCCAAAGTGGAGCAGTTGGCTTTGAATTTTAGACAACAAGTTTACACAAGCACTTTTCAGTATTACAGAATAAAAAAGAAATTGACAAAAAGTGAAGATTTTTAGCAGGAGTTAAAAAACTATCACAGGGTGTAGATATTCTCGATTTTTTTTAAAGTCCTATAATTTATAAAGTACATAACTTAGATTTTTTTTTTAAATTCTGATAACTATTATGACTTGGCCTATCTCCCGTTTCCGGCTTGACGTCCACTTCCGGGACATCCTGTATACCTATAACCTATGTGTTCTGATGTACATAATTTGTATATACATGCATATTTTAACTTGAGACTGGATGTATCTGAAGTACCAGTAAATGCCTGCAACTGGATCCCTATTAACTTCATAGCCTATGTGTTCTAATACACGCGGCTATGTTCCTATAATGAGGTAGCCAGATATTGTGTAGCATAACAAAGGACATCCCTCAGTTAAATACGTAAATAAAATAAAAATACGTACAATGGCCTCACTTATAGAGGCTAAGTGCTGAAATGCTGAAATGCTGCCCGGTCAAACTATCTAACTAACTAATGATAAGTTACAATTTAACTAACCCGGTAGCTCAGTGGTTAGAGCGGCTGGCAAGTTAGCAGTGGTCGTGGGTTCGATTTCCACTCGGGTGAAAAAAAAATTCCATTTCTTTATTAATAATTTTATAATTTAACTAAGTGTTCTGATGTACGTATAAGTAAACAGCCAAGAACCATCAAAATTTCAAAAAATTTACATTCACAATATCACCTAATAGCTTAGTAGCATCTATTGGTAGTTTGTTAGAGTTCTTGTCAGCTAAAAATCGAATTTTAAAAGTGCTTTAAAAGCTAAACTAAAATCTTGAAAACTTCAAGTATATTTATAGACGTTGGTTTTGCTAACCGTACTTTATAAAGATATAGATTTGTAGCCTTTTTTCGTTGTAAACATTTCAATAGACTCCATTTTAAATGATGTGAGCGATATGTAAATAATGCGAATAAAGATGTGAAGTTCAGTTAGGACGTTTTTTTATACCACCACTTGCACTAGGCTTTACCATCGTTATTACATCAAGCACATAATAACCTCACGGCATTGTGTCTCAAAGAAACTTCCGCTCAAGGGCCTTCCGACCCCAGCGGTATCCTAATTATGCAAAACTTCACAACACAATTAACACGTCACAAAAACAATGCGGTAACTTGCTTGTAAACTCGTGTTTTTGTTGGACTAAACACGGGTTATAAACTATGAATGTTGTTTAGTGATCAGATGACTTTAGTTTAAAGGCGAAATATGCTTGGACTTTTTTTTAAATAACTACACATTTCACAAAACATTGATCTAGTGCCACATTAAAATCCCTAAGATCTTGTGTCGTGGGTACTAAGCAACTGTACATAAATAAATAGATAAGAATAGAAACATCCATGACTCGGAAATAAACATCAATATTCATCATATCAATGTTTGCACATACCAGGATTCGAACCCAGGACCTATGGCGTCGCAGGCCGGGTCCCTATCTACTCGACCAGTCGGCCGTCAACAATCGACTGCTACACAGAGGAAATCTTTTTATCACGTCTTATATTCGTACATTATTATATTTTATAATTTACTATGGGTGCGCCCACCACCGGGCCCTACACCCTCCACTGACCCTCGGATCTGATAACTCATAACTGCGAAAACAGGCACTTACACTAACTACAATCGCCACGAGAAACCAAACCCGAGCACCGAGCATGCAAGATTACGTCGCTCTATTTCCGAAATCAAAAACTAGATTAATAATCTACACATGTTTCGCCAACAACCGTGGCATCCTCAGGATTATAGAAATTAGTAAATTAGTAAACCACTAATTATTATGACACTCTAACCCAAGACATCACCTACTTAATTAGTAAAGGAAAACAAGGATGTATGCAACAACATATTCCATTGCCAACATAGTGAATATTTGAACTTCCGAATTGTAACGCCTAATACAATTTAATTATATTTTATAACTTAATAACGTAACATAATATACATCTGTCTCCACTATGCTTACAGTAGCTGTGGAGATTTTGCTGTTATGACTTAGACATTTCGGGATCATATATCTTAAAAGAACAAGCAAGTGCAACGAGAGCTAAGGAGATATACATATCTGTTTTTAAACGACAATCAAGACCACTAGACAACGAGTGAAAAACGATAAACGTGCAAAAATATGTACAAATTATTTTTTCTACAGTTCTACCCGAATACGATCCCCTCATCACCGGCCTGCCGACCCTGGTGCAGGCAGGAGAGTCGGCGATAGTCAACTGCACGTCAGACTACTCACTGCCAGGAGCTACAATCGACTGGTTCGTTGATGGCGAGCCTCAGGAGGTACGTATTTTATGTAGCAATTATTCAATTAATCTTGTGAATATAAACTTGATGTAGCTTTTTTTATTTAAAAAAATTCAATTACTTTCTAACTGCCATTAAACCAAAAGGGTTTCATTTGGTAGTAAAATGATTCAATTATCACAGCGAAATTCGACAAGCCACCACCAACGGCCCTGAACGGCTCTGACGTTGGCTACATACTCTAGTTAAATGTAAACAAACTGAATATAAAACAATCTAATTTTCTTTTAAAAAATGCTAAGATTTTTTTTCCAACTTATTATTTTCTCTTTTCCAAGAAGATCATAAATAAATGTAGAAACCGAATTAACGAAATTTAGTTGAAATATTTGGTGCTAAAAATACCAAGTTTATGCTAAATTTAAAATGTATGTTCTGTCATGCTTGTCAAAAGTATTATATTTTTCTTGGTAAATGTTAACAAAAAGTATAAGTATAATATTTTATGGACTTTATTTATTATACGCAACAAAAATCGAGTAGGAGTTCGTTAACATTTACCAAGAAAAACATAATACTGTTGACAAGCATGACAGAACATACATTTTAAATTTAGCAAGTAAAAATAGAAAATTTAATTTACTTCCCGGTATTTATTAGACTTAGCAGCCAGTACGCTTGCACGTGTCACTTGACCTTTTTTAGTTCAACGGTTTAGGCATGGCTTACTCCAAGCTTACATCTCGATGTTAAAATATAGGCGACGGCATAGAAACTGTAATGTACGACATTACTAATGTACTATACAACAATGCAATCTAACGGCCAAGACTGGAACTGTGAGGTACCGGAAAGTCTCATGGTGCATCGACGCAGTTAGGAGGACATGAGCACTCTATGACATCTTATTCCTCTATGGCGACGGTTACGTAGTTTCGCTGATCGTACCCCTTGTTTCGACAAATTCCCCTTTGATCCCTTTTATATTTAAAGGTTAGAACTAATCCCTACTTTCTTCTACTAAGGCAAGGGAGATCAAATGGGAATAGATAACAAAAGAAAATAATCCTGAACCTTCAATAATTATTTAGGCTATTAAAATCAATGGGTATGACGGAAATAACTCGTTTTGTGTAAAGGACTAACAAAAATCCGTTCTGACAAATATCCTCGTTTGTAATATCAAATAAGAAAGTAGACGTATATGGTTTAAATAAATACACAATGGTTTAAGCAAAAAAGCGTAACATAAGCAATAACATTACACGATAAAGCAGAGTTTCCCACTTCGGAAGTTAACCTCACTTGTTACGCGGATCATGCCAAATGGAATAAAGCATGATACAGTGATTGTGCCTTTTTGGGGAAAATAAAAAAATTTCTTAGGCTTGGTGTACAATAGCCTCGTGGCGCCCAGAGATATTTTGGCTCTTCCTTGACTATGGCCCGACTGTTCTTCTCATAGGACATAATTGTTATAGTCATATCAGCCCAAGGTTTTGAGTTGAAAATTGTATGTGTTAGAGTTATTGGTTTAAATTGAAACTTTTAGGGTATTGTTATGATAAAATTAGCATTGGTTTTTAACTTCAATTATCTGTCTACCTTTTGTTCTTTATAAAGGCTATTGGGCCGCAATTACTAGACTAAAGAGTGTTATTAAGTGATATAAAATTATAAAAAAGTTATAGGATATATTATGTTTATTTCTGTTTTTTTTTTAATTAAATGACTCCACTTTTCTCTTTTCTATACAGGTTTTATTAACTTATCAGTCTCCCATTACAAGTCTTATGATCACAAATTCTTAACCTTCTATAAATACGAAATTAAAGTCTATTAATCAATAGAAGGACATAATCAAAATAACCTTACATAATTAACAATTATAACAAAGACAATGTTACAAAATATCAAAAACAATATGAAATTACTAGACTCTAATTTAAATCTTAAGGACCAGCCTGAAACTTAACACTTAATATCTAGGTATCTGCAATTTTCCTGACATAGTAATCATTATTCCAATTTTTCAATCTTTTATAGTTTATGAATGGAAATCTTTGAAACAATTTCTGTTTCTTGTAAAACATAAATATATATTGCACTTTGTGCACATCACATTAGTCTTCATCTTATGACATCGTCTGCACCGTTTTTGAATCTCTGTCATTTCCGGTAGGTGCTTGGCACCTTTTCGTCTCAATCTTTCAGACGGAATTTGGACTAACGTGGGACGTCCTCTACCTCTCGTCTGTTCTTGGTTTTCATCTTCTGAGTAACTATCTGTATCTGTAACTGTATATCCTTCTATCAAACTTGCCCCGACGTCCAACTTGAAGTCTCGCAGTTGAACGATTTGTCTGGTGGGGACTCCTTGTGAAATTTTGTGAGATTTATAGACTAGCCAAGAGTTTGACAGGGCAAGGTCGACCATGTGACTAAAAATGCGCTGTGTCCATTTAGCAGTTCTGTAGCGGTTGGGGCACACTGACAATAATCTGTCAGCCAAATCTACCCCGCCCATGTTATCATTGTAAGCTTTTACGACAATAGGTCTTTGTATTTGCACATAGCTTTTTTGAGCCTTACACCATCTTCTGCACGTGTCCATGGGTTTGTTTGCGTGAATTGTTGATATCAAAGTTACCGCTTTGTTGTCGTACCATCTAGTCAAAGCTAAATCACCTTTTCGGTTAACTAATACCTGTGTTGTTCCTCTGCCTTCAGTTTTCATTTGTCTGTCTTCTTTTAACATATTTCTGACATCTGACGGAACCCTATTTTTCATTATTGTGCCAGCGCAGAATAGATTATTAATTAAAAGTTCTTCCGCAAGCTTTATGCTAGTAAAGTACCTGTCAAAATAAAGTATATGACCAGGAATGAGGTTTTCGGTCAAATCAAGCACAGCTTTCATACCAAGTCCAAAATCAGTATCATCATAATTCGGATATGTCGTTTGTCCCTGATAAATTTTAAAATTACAGACCATCCCGTTAGGGTTTGCGAGTACAAATGCTTTCAGGCCTGTTGGATTAGGCTTATCCGGTATATACTGCTTGATCCCGCATTGCCCTGTGAAAGGTACAATCATCTCGTCAATAGATAAACATTTCTGTTTTACTTGCTTGCGACATCCATTCACAACTTTTTCAAGCAAAGGTCGGACTTTCCACAGCTTGTCTTTGGAGCGGTCCTCTCGGCTAACATCATCGTCATAAACAAACTTAAGTGAATTTCTTAATTGCAGAAATCTATTTCTAGACATATTGTCTGCGATCAATGGGATTCGGTATTTGATTTCCCAATACATTCTAATTCTAGGAAAATTTATACTAGCCATAACCATTGTGATGCCCAGATAGACATAAAGCTCCGATTCGATGAGATACAGATTTTTCCCAAATTTTTTTAAGTACGTCTGATTAGATTTGGCAACAATGGTTTGAATTAATCATGATCAACATATTGTCGAAAATAATCAAAACTATCAGCAAAGTTTTCAGGCTCAAAATCTAGGTAGGCAGGCTGGGTAAACTGTATATCAGTTGGTATAAAATCATCTTCAGTCCAATCTGGTCTTTCAGGATTGTCCCTGATATTAAACTCAGCTTGGTGGATGTTTACACGTCCCCTACTTCTAGATGCTCCTCCACGAGAACGAACACGGCCAGAGCCAGGGCGCCTAGCTCTCCCTCTGCGAGTACGCGGTGACATTGCAAAAATTACGCTACCATCAACCTCATCTGACTCAATATTTACGCGTCTACTACCTCGGGTTGATCCTCCATGAGTACGTACATGACCACGGCGACTATATATGCCTCCGCGAACTCGTGGTCCATTTCTGGTACTTAAATCGGGTAGAGGGTTTTCATCTTCAGAGCTGGTTTTTGACGAGCTGTTATTTGCGTTATCACCATGATCTACTACAAAATCTGCATCTAATTCTCCTTCGTCTTCGAACTCAGAATTTTCGAGAGTGCCATCATCCAAAACGGCTTGTATTTCATCATCCCGTAAACCTGTGAACAAAACACCTTTATGTGTATAGGCACCTACAGTCATCATGAACCAGGCTCACAATAATACAAAAAAACAGTACTTAACATATACCATGTACTCTACAGACTAGACGTACATGTTTATCTCAATAATACCCTCAAATGGTCAGAAGTGGTACCATGTGGTTTTATCGGCCCTTGGTGCTGTGGCTACCCCGTAAGGGATTAAGGCGTGATTCTATGTATGTTTGTAATATTTCACAAAACAACATAAAATATTGCCACAAATAAAACCATTAATATTTTTTATATACTAACTTTGACCCAACAGACTTCACAAAGGACATATTATTTCAAACCGAGATGTCGCAGGATTTAAGCTCTGTAACTGTGAAATAATTGATTACATTTGAGTAATACCTATACATTAACAATTTTCTTGCATAAAAACATACTTGACAGTCACTGATTATCATGAAAATATACGATTTACTTACCATGTCTTCGTGAGGCATCCATACCGCCGTTTATTTTCTTAAAAATGACATCTGTCAACTGTCACAGACAATGGTAGCATACCGGAAATTGTTTCCTAATGCTGCGTTCCAAAATATATTAAAAGTATTTCTATAACCCGCCAAATTTCAAAAATCTATACAGAGTTTTTTAATATGGGCTATTGAAAGGCGCGTGAGCTGTTATTGAAAATTAGTTATTGAAAGTTCTGGGCTGGAGTTGCTATGTTTATTTTGGTTTAACAAAAGGCGCGTGGGCGCCACGAGGATATGACATATTTATAAGTATTTATATGTAAAAGAATTTTGGAATGATTTTAAAGCTGCCTTTTCATCAGAGATGTGATCGCTATGAATATGTATGATATCTACCAATCATATCCAAAGGTTCATGATGTCAATTGGTGGATATCAAAAGCGTCCATGACAACGTATCATAGTTCATAGGCAACAAGCATATATTGTTAGATACACGATCTCATTATATCTTCAACGTTGTTCAGGATTTCTCCCATTGATAACACCTGGTTCACTTTCAGTATATATTTTACAGGAAATTAGAAAACTTATGCATGTTATACAGTTATAGATATATGTATATAGTATATATAGAACACGTCCGTGCGCATCGCTCTCGGTGGCCGTCTAGCTTCGGTGGGACGCAGGGGCAGTCCAGGTCCGGCGTTAGTTTAAGAACAGGGCCGGCTTCTGGTAGTAATTTTGTGTGAACAATCTCCGCCTCCTTGAAAGTAATTCAAGCATCTTGTTGAAGTGGACATATCAGGTTAATAGCTCTCCTTTTGGTTCCATCAGTTGTCCGGATATCAGCTACTCTACAGGCGCCATCAGCTCCTGGATAGACACGTTCAACTCTTCCCAATGGCCAGTTAAGGGGGGGTGTGGATTTGTCCTTGATTAGTACCAGGTCACCGACTTGTATATTTGGTTGTAGCTTCTGCCATTTGTTTCGTTGTTGGAGCTCGCATATATACTCTAGACTCCATCGGCTCCAGAAGTGTTGTCTAGCTTGTTCGATTCTGGCGTATCTATGCAGTCTGTTAGCATTGACTTCTTGCAGATCAGGTGAAGGTAGCGAGGTAAGTGGTCTTCCAATTAGAAAGTGCCCAGGGGTAAGGGGGGAAAGGTCACTGGGATCACTCGACAATGGAGAAAGAGGACGCGAGTTTAATATAGCCTCAATTTGCTGAAACAATGTTGCAAGTTCTTCAAATGTCAAGTGCGTATTCCCTAATACCCGTTTCATGTGAAATTTTGCTGACTTCACAGCTGCTTCGTAAAGACCCCCGTAGTGAGCCGAATAAACAGGAGAAAATCGAAAATTAATGCCTTCATTTACAATGTCTGATGAAGAAGAAGTAGATGTAAAAAGTTCCGCAATGGCGCGGCTAGCTCCAGTAAAATTTGTAGCGTTGTCACAAAATATCTCGCGAGGTTTACCTCGTCGAGCTATGAAACGGCGCAAGGCCATTATAAATGCTTCTGTAGTCAAATCGCTCACCAATTCTAAATGTACAGCTTTAATTTTGAAACAAATAAACACACAGAGATAGCATTTTATCAGCCTTGCTCCGCGACCCTTTCTGTCAGTAATTAAGAAAGGTCCCGCATAATCTGTTCCGGTTACTTCGAATGGGAAACCTGGCTCCACACGTTGAGTAGGCAGGTGCCCCATTATCTGAGTCGCAACTATTCCTTTCATTCGTTTACACCTTATACAGTTTCTACATACGGTTTTCGCTAACACTCTGCCCTTGATGGGCCAATATTTTTCACGTATGACTGAAAGAAGTAGCTGCGGTCCAGCATGCATTAGCTTCTTATGATAATACTCAAATACAATTTTTGAATAGAAGTGTTTGGCATCTAATAAAATAGGGTGCATTTTATTTATATTATAGTTTGAATTACCCAACCTTCCCCCCACACGTATCAATCCTGACTCGTCTAATACTGGTGACAAACAGGCCAAAGTGGGAGAAAGCTTAGAAATTTCCTTTTCGATCGTTGGAAAGCTATCTCGTTGCGCAAGGTAAGCTAATCCTAATTCTGCAGCTTCTAACTCATTTACAGTTAAATATCCATTCTTTTTTATACCGGTTGATTTGCAATTGTTGATAAACCGCAAGACATATGCCATTATGCGGCGCAATCGTAAAAAATTAGAATATTTGGAAAAATCGATGACTACTGTATACGGTGTATCAACATTAACATTTGTAACAAACACACGAAGCTCAGGTAGCTCCGTCAGTATGTCACCTTCGTGCTTAGGCCATTCATTTTCAGCCGACCGTAGGAAAGTCGGTCCTTCCCACCACAGAGAAAGCGACTCCATTTCATCTGGATAAACTCCACGCGAGGCCAAATCAGCTGGATTTAACGCAGAAGGTACGTACCTCCACACACTGCCGGCGCACTTATCATTAATTTCCACGACACGGTGAGATACAAACGTGCATAATCTGTGCGATGGAGTCTTTAACCAATTTAGTACTATCATAGAATCGCACCAGTACGTTGTTGATCGAATTCCACAACGTAGGGCCTTCACGACATTACCACATAATCTTGCCGCCAATAAGGCTCCACATAACTCGAGCCTAGGTATAGTAGTGGCCTTGAGTGGTGCTACTTTCGATTTAGCACATAATAATCGTATTGTGCAATTTCCCATCGCATCCCTTGAACGCACATACACACAACTAGCATACGCCTTCGATGACGCATCACAATAGATATGCAATTCGATCATAACTGGATTGCTACAGATTACGTGACGTGGAATGTGAATGTTATCCAAATGGTGTACAGTATTTAAAAATCTTTTCCACATTACTTTTATTTCATGGGGTATTTCTTCGTCCCAATCAATTTTTTGCAACCATAACATTTGTAATATCATTTTACATTGAACTATACATACACTCAATAATCCCAATGGATCAAAAATACTTGAAGCAACAGAGAGCACTGATCGCTTTGTAAATCTGTTAATATTTTTACAATCATTGATTTTTGATGTTGACATTAGTATGCAGTCTGTATTTGGATTCCATTCAATACCCAGTGTATTAGTTGCACATGATATTTTTAATAGTTCCTGTTGACCTTGAGTAGGCCCTGATATTTTATTTAATAAAAACTTAGAATTACTTTTAATCTTTCTTAAGTGAAACCGTGCTCCTTCTAGTTCATTGGTAATAGATTTGTAAATATTATATAAACTAATTTCCTCTGCATGACCTGTGAGCAAGTCATCAATGTAAAAATCACGTGACAAGATTTCACTTATTAGTGGGTCATTACACTCATTAGCCAACTGGACCAAACACCTTGTGCTGAGAAAAGGAGCCGATGAGGTACCATACGTAACAGTATTTAATTGCAAATACCTAATCGGATCCTTCTCCTGCTCACGCCAAATAATTACCTGAAGATGCCTTTGAGATTCGTCTAAAGAAATCATTCGATACATCTTTTCTATATCGCCCGTAAAGATAAATTCGTGTTGTCTAAAACGCGTTAGTATAGAAAAAATGTTATCTTGAACCGTAGGCCCGACCATCATTATGTCATTGAGCGCGTGACCCGAGCGGGTTTTTGCAGACGCATCAAATACTACACGGCATTTCGTTGACTCACTATGCTCCTTGATAACAGGGTGATGTGGTAAAAAATTTGCGTTTTTAGGTCTCGCGATCTCTGACAAATGACCAAGTGCCTCGTACTCATTGATAAAATGTATATATTGTTCTTTTATGTTAGGTTGCCGCCTGAAACGTTTTTCTAATGAATCAAACCTTTTCCTTGCTAAATAGTACGAATCGCCCAATATTTCAGGCTGAGCTTTCAGTGGCAACGTAACACAAAAGCTACCGTCAGTGAGCCGGCGCGTGTGCTGCACGAAATGCTGCTCACATGCCCACTCCTCCGGCGACAATACAGCTTTCTCTGCGACTTCCTCGAGTTCCCAGAATTTATTTAATTGTTGACGAATCTCGTGGCTGAAATTACATATAATATTGTTTTGCACATTATTTGTATTACCAGTATACATTACTGGTCCAACTACCAGCCAACCGAACATAGAATTTTGCAAAATTGGCCTGTGTCTGCCCATATCAATTTTTTCAGAACTGATTACATTCCAAAAAATATCTGCGCCCAATAGCAAATCTATTTTAGCAGGACGGTTATAATGAGGATCTGCCAATTTAATATTATTTGGAATGCTTAGCTCAGCTGTATCAACTTCTTGGCATGGCAATGTACTTGTGACCTTTGGAATAACAAATGCGTTGATTTCTGACTTGAATTGGTTTGTTTTTGATAGTATTGATACAGTACATCGTTGCATTGCATTAAATGAAATATTATTTATTCCAGTCACGCATACATCACTGACCTTATGCCCTTGTATACCCAACTTATTTTGTAATTCCTCGGTTATAACGAGGACTGAGACGCACAGTCTAGTAAACATCGAGCTTCATGTACTTTTCCTGAATATTTATTCATAACCTGAATAACAGCCGTAGACAATAAAACTTGGTTGGATGTACAAGTTGACAACGAAACTGGTGTAGATACAGTTGACCCTACTTCTACGTGTTTTACAGATTGTTGGTTTGACTTGTGTAGAAGTGAGTTATGTTTATTTTTACATACTCTGCATGGTCCCATATTGCACTGATGAGCAAAATGCCCGCTACGAAGACAGTTAACACATAGTCTTAGTTCAGATACTAAACTATTTCGGTCCTCGGGAGTCATTTTTATAAAACTTTCGCAAAAATAAATCAAATGCTTACCATTGCAAACAGGACAAGGTCGTCGACCCTCACTATTATTATTCTCGCAAGTAGTAGCGACAAATGCCTTTTGTTTACTGTTTATTCGCTTATATATTGGAGCTGTAGAACTAGTTGAAGCTACTTGATTTGCATTTTTATCGTTAATGCTTGCCGATATCATATCTAGTAGGTCTGCTCTTTCTACGAGAAACGTATAAAAGTGTTCTAATGTTACTTTATTATCTATGCTATTTTTACGCTCTTCCCACTTTGCGCTTGTTTCAGGGTCAAGCTTTGATGAGAACATAAATATTATTAATGTGTCCCAATTGTCGGTACTTTCGTTTAAATTATTTAAAGCCCGTAAATTCTTTGAAATGTGGTCCACAATGAATCTCATTAATTTCTCATCAGGTTTACCGACAATTGGAACATCAAATAGCGCTTTTAAATGTTTGTATATAAGCTGACGCTTATTGTTAAATCGTGCACATAATAATTCCCACGCAACGCGATAGTTTTGATCTGAAATTTCTAAGGAATCAATTATGGCTTCAGCCGCACCAGTTAAGGAACTTTTCAAATACTGATACTTGCTAATATTACTGAGTGACTTGTTGTTATGTATTTGATGCTCATACGAATCCCTGAACTCAAGCCACTTATCGTAGCTGCCATCAAAAATGCGGAGCTTAATTGGTGGAAGCTTAATTGTTGGCGCTTCCACGCAATGACAACCTGACGAGATGTTATGTGATTCATGCGCGTTTTTAAACTCCTCATTATCTGAGCCTTTTTCGTGGGTGTCAATTAAACTTTGAGCTTCTCCGATAATCTGATAGAACATATTATCGACTGCTTCCCTTTCCGAAGAAAAATTACCACTCTCAAGATCACTCTGACTATTTTCCTTAATCTCGATAGAAGTTTGAATGCTATTGTAGTTGTCATGCAACTTTTCGATCGCCTTTAATCGTATGTTCAGTTCGATAATATGTTCTCTCGTTCTCACCTTTAACTTGTTAAATAATTCTACATATTTACGAAAATTTGTTAACCTGCCCTTAATAGTTGCCCTTTTACCTTTCAGGGTAGACAGATCTTCCTCAGACATTGTAATGATATGCAGTAAACAAAATAAAAAACTGCCCAAGCAAGTAAATAGCACAATAAGTTATGAAATAAGTACGTAAATAAAATATAAATACCTTAGTTAAGTGCAATTAACCTACGGATCAGCTGTGGGTCTTTCGCAAAAACCGGTCGTTTGCCAATTAGTGAACAATAGCCGTCGCCGGCGCAGCAGGCTACGATGATAAAATAGAACAAGTTAATGCTTACTGTTACTTATAATGGTTATTAAATGACCAAAGCACTGCACTGATTGCAAATATCAATGATTAATTCTTATATAGGTAGAATATATCCAGGAACAATTAATTACGTACATATAATTTGAATAGGAGGTAGGTGTGAAGAATATTTTTAACGTTATTTGCAACTCGCAACAGTTTCTCGACAAATTGAACTATACAGGATAATTGGATAGGTTCTTTAGAAATAACAAGGAACGGGCAAACCTCCCTTTTGAAGTCGACTTGCTGTCAAGCCCTGGATTCCACGTCAATGTTCGATCGGTTCCTCCTTAGATTGTAGAATCTTCACGGTCGCCAAATTCAGATGTTCAGGATTTCTCCCATTGATAACACCTGGTTCACTTTCAGTATATATTTTACAGGAAATTAGAAAACTTATGCATGTTATACAGTTATAGATATATGTATATAGTATATATAGAACACGTCCGTGCGCATCGCTCTCGGTGGCCGTCTAGCTTCGGTGGGACGCAGGGGCAGTCCAGGTCCGGCGTTAGTTTAAGAACAGGGCCGGCTTCTGGTAGTAATTTTGTGTGAACAAACGTAAATATTTATAATGTAAATGATGCAATGTAGCTTACATTTAGGTCACCTATGTAAACTCTTTTATTACATAATACCATTCCATATCTTATACAGTATGATCTATGAAGTATTATTACAACTATCCTAATATACAGGATGCTTTTTCGTTGCCACCCTTAACGAAGGATACATACTCTATACATCAAATAAAGTAAGTTTATGAAAAAAAATGCTGGGAAAAGATAAAATTAAAAAAAAAAATGTTACTTGATCGGGGCGAAATTTATAGTGTCCAGTGTTTATGCTAGTTTTTTCGTAGACAGATAATTATTATTTCTCGTGAAAAAATCATGCTATGCGCGTCTATGTGCATTTATGCAGAAAAACGCAGTCTATTTACTCAACTTTGGACCCCAATATCTTGGAAAGCAGACACTTCACAGGTATGCTTCCATGGAGAAAAATGATCATGATGATGAGGAGATTCCGTAGTTTTCGGGAACGTTGACGATCAAAAATCATTCTGTATCTACCTACCTAAGTTGTAGATCATTCAGATCATCAGAGACATTGTTTTTATCAAACTACAAATATCATAAAGTCAAAAAGTTGGAATGTATTTTCTGGTATTATCTAAGTCTTTTAACATTTTGTCACCTAAAAAAAACACCCAAATAATTGTAGTAAACTACTCGGAGACAGCTGTACCACCGTCTTAACATAGGGCTGGCATCATACGCAGTGTCTTGGTGTCCCCAAATCGTATGATAATGGCGACGTGGAGCCCTTCTGTTTTGCTTTGCTAATGCCGAAATGAAATCACTTTCTTTAGAATATGATGTATTCTGCGTAGGGCTCTCTTGCTGATGTTTTATTAAAAATGTATTTTTTTGAGGGAAATATTCTTGGATGTAAACATTAAGGTGCCATATGCTTATGATACGCTAGTACCTACTGTAGATTTACTTTTACAATATTTATAACTGCCATGTTATTTTTTTTTTGTGGGAATAAACAATTCGCATGCTCAAGTGTTTATTGATTAAGGGCCGATTTTCAAAACGTTAGCCTATCAGAAGAATAAAGTTGATTCTGTCTCTGTCATTATCAAGTTTAAGAAATAGACAGAAGCAACTTTTTCCTATTGACAGGCAATCTGACGTTTGGAAAAATCAGCCCTAAATATATTAAAGACTAGTGGACGTCCGCCACTCCGTTCGCGTAGACTACAGAAAGAAAAAACAAAATATCGAAATTATCCGAGATAAAAAGTAGCCTATATGTTAAATGGGACCTGTCACAATATATTCGTGAAAACTGCATCGAAATCAGTTCAGCCGTTTCTAAGATTAGCGTGCACAAACGCACAGACAAACAGAAAAAAATTCCAAAAATCTTTCTTTTGGATACTGTTGCGTTAATAAAGGTCTCCTTTAATATTTTTTCTCATATACCTTCTATGTACAGACAGCGATCCATTACATTTTTGTTATATATATAGATAGATTTATATTATTAAAGATTTATATTAAATATTTGACCATTATTATGAAAAATATTATACATACAGACGAATTGAGAACCTCCTCCTTTTTTTGAAGTCGGTTAAAAAAGAATAAAGTATAAAGCTAGTATTATATGAGTCTTTTTTGTAGTGTTCACTATTATAATTTGATTATAATTAAATAGAATATAAATAAAAGTCGGCTCACTAGCTCACGCACTACGTCTTGCACTGTCTGCGGTGTTCTCGTGACTGCCCTCGCCACAACTGTCACCTGTCCAGTTTGCGTAGTACATAGCCGGAGACGACCGATTAACTTATATATTGTTACAGGTATTTAAAGGTAGTAAATGATATATATGTCGTGGCCATATCGTAGAATTGATCATTTCATGAAATGGTCGAGCATTTCATGAAATGGTCGCATTTCATGAAAAGTTCAACTGTCTATTGGCCACATCATGATATGGTTTGGGCAGATCGATGATTAAAAATCGTTTCTCGATATGGGCAACTAAACGCCCGATCATTTCATGAAGTGGTCAAGATTATTGATCATATCGTAAAATAGTTACATGGATCACCGGTAGAGGCGCTGCGCGCGTTTTATTTATGTGTGAAGATGGCGGATTTTTCTTTTTAGGTTATAAAACAAATTAAAGAGAGTAGGGTGACTATGCAGAAGAAGTTCACGGATAGTGTGTTATATTGTATAATGTATATTAGACTTAATGGTGGTTTATAATAATATTGTTAAACAAAAACCTTAGATTACGATAGGTTAGGTTAGGTTAGGTTAGATTATGACAAATGACGCACGAGCCGAGCGAGCGGAGCGTACGTGCCCAGGCAGCGTCCGGCGATGTGCCAGATGCGAATCGCTTTTGTAAAGTCTTTTATGTTTTTAAATATTATATTGTGAAAATATCACATAAATAATAGCAAAAAAAATCATACCATCATACCTTATGGTATACTTATATATGGTGTAAGCTCTTACCACATTCGGATTTTATGGACACCCTGTTAATACGATTTGGCCAAACGTGGATGACAAAATCGTGAAATGTAGACGATTTAACGATCTGGTCAAATTGAATTGGCCACTTCATGAAATGCGACCACTTCATGAAATGCTCGACCATTTCATGAAATGATCAATTTAACAATATGGCCACGACATATATATATGAATCAATAATTTTATTTAATTATTCTGGCATACACTACATCCCTCCCTTTTTATTATATTTATTTTAATGGGGACTTTACCATATTGTATATATCTGAAATCACTTATAGATTTTCAAAATCACATTTAAATACTTTAGCTATAATATCATATGGTTCGATTAGAATTATAAAATTATATGAATTAAATGTACTTAATTGTTTTTCCATATAAATACTTTTATATGTTTAATTTATTGATTCTTCCATAATCATGTCATTGTCTGATTCTTCTCTATCCTTGTCTTCGTTGTCAGGGTTTCCCGCCTCTTCATTAGTATCCATAACTTTCCACTCACCCTCTACCTTCTTTAAGTGCATCACATTCCGCCTGATCCTACCCCCTGTTTTATCGTTCCGAAGTTCTACGTCGCCATTTTTATTTGATTGTACCGTATGTGGGGTTGTCTCATAATTTAAACTCAATTTATTTGATTTGTTCATGTTTTTTATGTATACTTTGTCGCCAACTTCTAAATCGCAATTTTGAGCTCTACGTTTCCGGTCAACATACTCTCTACTTATCTCCTTAAGCTTCTTTTCTCGATCCCTCATTTCCTCATTTTCTGGATTGTGGTCATAATTTATGTCTTTGGCCATTGGCAATTTATCTCTAAACTGTCTGTGAAAGAATAATTCTCCTGGTGTCTTACCAGTTATTGTGTGTGGTGTAGAATTGTACATTACCATGTAATCCCTCAAGGCTTCTTTCCAGTTCTGTTTCTCTGCCTGACTTATTTTAAGTCTTTTCAGGATATCTCTGTTTTGGCGTTCCACTTCCCCATTCTGTTGGGGAAAATATGGGATGGTGTGATAAATTTTAATATTCTGTTCCAAACAGAACGCCTTAAACTCGGCACTAGTGAATTGTTTGCCGTTATCAGCTGTGACTGAGACTGGGTTCCCATATCTACTAAATATGTCTTTTAATGTCCAATTATTTCCGTGCTTGTTATAGAACGGCATATTTTTACTTCTTTGTAACGGCTGTAGTAGTCCACTACGACGAAGATATAGTCGTTACTGGGCAATGGGCCCATCAGGTCGATCGCAACATCCACCCAAGGTTCAGTAGGCAACTCGCGAGGTTTCAACGGATTCGGGGGATTTGGTGCGGAAACGAGCGTGCAACCTTTACATGATTTGCAAATATTTTCCGTATCTTTGTCGCATTTCGGCCACCAAACTTTGGTTCTAATTCTGCCCTTCATCGCCACGATACCCGGGTGGCCCTCATGTGCCGCCGTCAAAACACGTTCTCGCAGTTTTTGTGGAATAACGATCCTAGTTCCTCTCAGTAGTATGTCCTCATGAAAACATAATTCGCTTTCAAATATTTTGTAGTTCTTAACAGTATCATCCCACTTTCCATTGTATAATCCCTCCTTAACTTTGACAATCTCATGGTCTTGTCGAGAATGTTCAGCGATTTCCTTTAACGATAGAGCCAATGGTCTTGAATGTTCTACCACATTATGGACATAGTTTTCGTAAATTGTCATTGGATTTGTTGCCAATCTGCATAGTCTTGACAGCGGGTCTGCTACATTTTCTTTCCCCGGGCGATAAATCACTCTATACTTATAAGACTGCAGTCTCAAAACCCATCTTTCGATGCGAGCACATGATTTCGTTTTTGATCCAAATATCGTTTCCAACGGCTTATGGTCAGTTATCAAATCAAATTGTTTACCATAGAGAAACATATCAAAATGTTCACATGCCCACACCAATGCCAGTGCCTCCTTCTCTGTTTGGCAATACCTCCGCTCGCAATCACTCAGAGTTTTATTTCCAAACGCTATTATTCGTGGTCCTTTATCGTTAACTTGCACCAAAACTGCTCCCAGACCAACTGGGCTAGCGTCTGCTATAACCAAAGTTTTATCAGAAGGATTGTAGAAACCCAAATTAGGAACATCAACAAGTACTGCTTTTAACTTAGTAAAAGCGGTTTGTTGTTTTTCCCCCCATTTCTCCGTTATACTGGTATTTTTCCCTGATTTCTGTCGAAGTAACAATTTCAATGGCTCTGATAAAGTGGCAAGATGCGGAATCCATTTCCCTATAAAATTAATAAGTCCCAAAAAACTTGTAACTCAGCAACAGTGGTAGGTTCTCTAAATTCCTTAACAGCAGAAATATATTTTTCTAACGGCTTAACACCATCCTCTGACAATTCGTGTCCCAAGAATTGTACCTTTGTTAGTCCATACACACATTTATCTTTATGAAGTAAAACGTTATTTTCCTTCAAAACTTCCATAACCCTTGCAAGTCTTAAATCATGTTCTCTTTGGTCTTTGCCGTATATTAGGATATCATCGATAAAATTTATGACACCATCGCATTCAATTAAAATTCTCTCTAGTGTTTTTTGGAATATTTCCGGCGCACATGTTATTCCAAACATCATCCTTTTAAACCTAAACAGACCCTTTGTCGTAATAAACGTGGTTATGTGCCGTGAATTGGGGTGTAATTCAATATGATGGAAAGCATCCTTGATATCCAACTTACTAAAATATTTTGCTTTTCTTACTTTCGGCAATAGTTCATTCATAGTTGGTAGAGGATGATTCTCTCGTTTAATAGCTGTGTTGGCTCGACGCATGTCTATACAAAGTCTAACTTCACCGTTACCCTTTAATACTGGAACGATCGGAGAAATCCAGTCTGAAGAACCTTTGACTGGTTCTATTATGTCTTTATCCAATAATTCTTTGATTTTACGTTGTACCTTTTCCTCCAAGGGTATAGGGATTCTGCGGTATGGCTGTGACACAGGCTTTACAGAACCATCTATTGGGATTTCAACTAAGATATCTTTGAATTTTGGAAATGGTTTCTCTTGTACTTGATTGATATCTGTGTGAATTTTAAGTATGCCCAAAGATGTTGCGGTTATCCGTCCTAGCAAATCGCTTGTTCCGTCTGATATGACATAAAAAGGTGCCCTTTCAGCTCGCTCCCCCACTTCAAGATCCGCTTCGAAAGATCCTAGTAGTCTTAAAGGTTGATCACTTCCATATGCTTTAAACATTTTATCTGGGTATTATTTTTATTAGATACTCGTATATTATTTTGTTTTAACATTTTCCACGTTTTATCTGTCAACAAGTTTTGATTACATCCGGAATCTACCAGCATCTTTACTTCCTTTCCTCCTATCTTGCACGTAACCATAGCATCACCGTTTACATTAAAAATATATGCGATTTCTTTATCTCCTTCCTCAACATTGTTTGTTCTTTTAAATCTTTTTATGTCTTTATCTACGCTTTTCCCGTTGTTTGAGGTATCCAGTTTCCGTTTGTTCGGTTGTTTTGTCCTACATTGTTTCCAAAAATGTCCTAATAATCCACACCTCGAGCATGTTTTCCTTTTAGCTGGACATGTTAAGTCACGTCCCAAATGTGTTTTACTGCCGCACCTAGAACATCCAATTTTTTCCCCCTTTTTAGCCTCAACTGCAATTTTATTTACATTTTGATTTTCCAATTTCGTCTCGAAGTCACCTAATTGTCGCTCGACTGCCTCCAATATATTTGCTTCCACCTTTATATCCTCCAGCGACATATTGTCGCCATTCTTCAAAATTTTCTTTCGTAATGCTACCGATATACATTTTTCTGTAATTTGACTAACTATGTTTTCGTCCATATCCGCAAATGCACACTTTTCTGCTTGCTGTCGCAGTCGTACAAGAAATTTTTGAAATTTCTCATTTGGTTCCTGCTTTAAACTTCGAAACTTGTGTCGTTCAAAGGCGAGACATTGCTTAGGAGCAAAATATTCATCCAGATTCCTAATTGCTATCTTAAATACTTCAGTTGCATTTTCTCCATTTGGCTCAATGTTTGCGCCAGGAAGATTGTAAAATACATCTTGTAACTCCGAACCCCCAAATGTAGTAAGCTTGCTCTCTTCTTTGCTTCATTTGTGATGCTCGCAGCTTCTAAATATATGTACAGGCTCCTCTTCCATCTTTCCCACCTGTAGGCGACCGAACCCTCTTCTCCTTCACAGTCAAATTTTTCTAGGCTGTATTGTTGTGCCATTGTTGTGATAATGCTAGAAAGAGAAAAATGAAAAATCCAGAAATCGCAATTGAATGCCCATTTGCGAAATTTAATTCTTAAGTTTCGCAATATAATGCTCAAATTCCGCAATTTAATGCTGCAATTTCGCAATTTAATGCTGCAATTTCGCAATTTAATGCTATAGAATTTCGCAATTTAATGCCGCAAATTTATTCTAAATTGTAATGTAATGCTCAAAATAACGTAATTTAATACTGCTTTCAATTTACACCTCTTTCGCAATTAAATGCATCTTTCATAATCATAACGTTTCTACGTAGATAAACATAATTTACAATTTGGAATATTTTTATTGCAATAAAATTATGCCATTAAATATATAAAAATTATAAACATAGACATGAATAGGAATTACATCAGTTTACGCTAGTCAATAATTGATTGATTTTCAAGTAGTCAAAAATGTAGGTAAGGAAAATATAATATCAGCTTTACTTACTGATACCAATTAGACTACCGTTCGTATAATTCACGCTAATAATAACTAAACTAACTTGAATCCTAGTAAAAATAGTAGTTATCGTACACAAAGTAGGGTTTAGACCAAACAAGTTATAGGTAGGTAACCACTTTAATAATCAGATGCTTTATCTCAATTAAGCAAATTAAAATAGCTACTCATACCTTATCAGTTGAGATAATGTCATGGAATTTTGTTTGTTTACGCCATAGTTTGGGCATCGACATTTAGGTACCTGCCCAGATTTATTGAGTAAATAACCGTTATTACTCGTATTTACGTTACTAACAGTTACTAAGCATTTACTAAGTACTTATCTACTCGTATTATAGTATCTTGTATCTTTGATTACAAATTAATATGTCTGTATTGTTTACTTATACTATATTTTTATGTATATCTTAACAGTACCTAGGTAGTAAACAAGCAAGCAGTAAGCATCGCTGGGTAAGAACCGTATTCCTGTCCATGTTTATATTTTCCTTTTTTTTTTTCTAATACATAATTACAAGTACTTACAGTTCTCCTCGTCGCCAATGTAGTGTTCACTATTATAATTTGATTATAATTAAATAGAATATAAATAAAAGTCGGCTCACTAGCTCACGCACTACGTCTTGCACTGTCTGCGGTGTTCTCGTGACTGCCCTCGCCACAACTGTCACCTGTCCAGTTTGCGTAGTACATAGCCGGAGACGACCGATTAACTTATATATTGTTACAGGTATTTAAAGGTAGTAAATGATATATATATATGAATCAATAATTTTATTTAATTATTCTGGCATACACTACATTTTTAATTAATTATTCATAAAGTAATAAAAGATCAGAGGTAAAAATAAAAATGAACGATTAGGTAAGAATTTTTATATATTTTTTTCTCTAATCTTATGCAAGATCATAATATTTTTTCTATGGCAATAATTTCTGGTGCTCTCGGGCGACGAGCTAGCTAACACATTATTTTTTATATTGACCGTCCGCGCTATACTATATGCAGTAAATGTATGTTATTCGTGGTTCTGCAGTTCTGGCAACCCCATTTTGGTACCATACATTTCCTCTATGCTGTTCTGGAGGTGAAAAAAAAACGTATAATACTACAGCTGCTTCTCTTCTCGGGCATACTGTATAAGTCAGTACAGGGACAAGAAGGTCTCGGTGTTTTGTAGGCGATAGGCTGACCACCTGTCACTACTAACCGAACTTTACATCTCAACTATACCCTCAAAATTGGTCAGAAGTACATGTGGTTCTATCGGCTGTGCCTACCCCGTAAGGGATAAAGGCGTTACATGAATAATATTTTCCAAGATAATTCCACGTCAGTGTCAGCCCTGACAGATACTAGAGCGAGAGAGCATGACTCTGCACTATTCATCCCGCCGTGTCCTTTGAAAGTAATTTCTGAGTCGCCATAATTTTTCCGCGTTACTTTACCTTGCCATTTCTTTTTAATTCCTAATGAAAATTGACGCCATTATTTTTGCTCAATGCCGCAAATAAATTGAATATTGAATTTTGTTTTTGGTAGAGAAATATTAAGAAAAATTATAAAGACAGTTGTGCTGTAAAACTCATGATGATGATAAATTATTGATTATTGTTCTATGTTATTGTTTAGGTTATTTATTATATTTCTTACCAATGAAATTTGCAAAAAAATGGTAAAAAAAATAGTGGAGAAAAAATATTAAATTACAATATAAATTTGTATTGTTTTATACGGTGGCAATTTGCGATGATAAGTAAACTCAAATAAATATAGCTTTCATTACATAATGATTCATGTATAATTGGAATCAGGAGGTGTGTCAGGACTCTAGCAAGTGGAGATCCGTGATCTTTGCCTACCCCTCCGGGAAAGAGGCGTGATTTTATGTATGTATATAATTAAAATCTATCACATTACCACTACGTACTTACTAACAAGCAGTACTCAGAAAAGTTATTTAAATCATCGTATGAGTATTTAACTAAACTTTTAAGCAACATTGCAATATCATGTCACTTTAATTAACATTGTAACATATCTCAATCACGTTTCACTGATTAAAACATCCCAATTACTGTATCCATTATACCAGGCGCTCAATTGACTGAAAATCAGTTATTTCACGCTCGACATGATCGCAGGCATTCGCTTGACTCACTTCCGGTCAGCAGTCCCGGAAGCTCGCGTCATTGGTCAGTACAAATCTAGTGTGTAACGTCCCTAGTGGACTAAAGGGGCCACACACTAGGTACACAATTTGGAAATCCGCCAAACGCATTCAGGGGGGCACATTGTATTTTCAGTCACGTTTTGAACTATCAGAAGTTGGACGCGACTGTAACTTCAGGAATACAATGTGCATTTTTAGAGAATGCGATGATAGAATACGAGAGACGATAAGTTTTACAGTGAATGGTCTTGGGTTTTGAAAGCAGAGCATTGTCATATAAGAATTGGTTGACTAATATTGTAATGCTATAAAACTTTCGGTTACTGCTACATTACATTTTCTATTACTAGCGGACGGCCGCAAATTCATCCGTGTGGACTGTCCGTGTACATATGTCCTTCTCCGTACTACCTACTACATATAATATGTATGCAAAATTTTGAAAAGCTTGGTTGAGTTAATAAAGCGTTCGTAGTATCATAATAATGTTACTAATTATGAAAACGTCCTATACATTATGTAAATTCATATAGAAAGCGAGAAGCAGTGTAGAACTCGCGTTAAAACTATCCCAAAATCGCCAGCTAATCAATAAATATTTTCCAGGATCCAATAATAACCGCCGACACGGTAATATCAGGCGCTGACGGCGACGGTCTACGTGCGTCATGGAGGACATTACACGTATATCCTGATGATTACTCCACGCACCGAGGGTTTCTCATCCTGCGCTGCAGGGCCACCATGGCGACCCAGCCGCCGCATGTCAGGAACATGTCGGTGCGACTGTACGTGGCTGCGCGCCCTCATATATCCTCGTATATGTTTAGCAAGAACAGTGAGTATAGAATTTGTATGCTGATCCGGGGCTTCACTAGAATAGATCAAGTAAATCTCATTGCCAAGCTAACTAAATATTTATAACGTGCTTTTGATACATATGTTTCTGTAATACACCTTATTATCCTATCTTAGTGTTAAGCGACACATTACGATATTAGTGTACAACATATTTAACGTTGTAGTTAGGAACTTGTCTGTAACAAGGAGATACCTCACCCTCACATTGCCGTACAACTCCAAATAAGCTGCATCTCCTTCCGTGCATGTCGGAGGAATCGACTGAGGATTATTTTCTCAGGTATTTAGATAAGCTAGTAACCTGTCACTGATATTTTACATCTGTTCTAAACCATTCTAAACATGGCTGTAGGACCTGCCTCGTGATCGTACAGTTCTGGCTACTCCATTTATGAAACACAGCTATGTCTGTATGTCTAATGTCTAATTAGTAGAATCATTAATTATACTCGTAGCAGCCAAACTCGTATTTATAAACATGTATAAAAAGATGTTTAATTTATTAACAAATACATGAATTATGATTTAATTAGGTACTTCAGATTCAAACACACACTCACAAAGGTCATAAATCGTAATAACGTTATTGAACAAAATCCTTGTCGATTACTTTCACTTAACCTTCAGTTGTTTAACTTATATTGAAAACGGCAACAAATAAATTTCCCAAGAAAATAGAATAAGTAAAACTAGAATTGACACATTTTCCTTTTACAAAGTTCTCGCAAATAGAACAAAGAAAAAGTCAAGAAAGAAGCTCTGAACTAAGTTCAGGCTGACATGTGTCCAAGTTGATCAAAGAAAAATATTACAATCTTTGCTATTTGTTTAGGTAAATGCTACATTTTGTATTTAAGGGGTGTTAAACAATACTATATCTAATGTTAAACACCCTTTAGGATAACATTCGACAGCTAAATGTATCTAATACCTGTCAAAATTTGATAGTGTCATATTTTAGGTATATCATATTTAAAAGGCATATTTATATTTTTATTCATATTTAGGCATATTTATATCTTCTATGCTGCTCTGGGAGTGAAAAAACAACATATAATACGACAGCTGCTTCTCTTTCGGTGTTTTGGTGTTTTGTAGGCGATGGGCTGACCACCTGTCACTACTAACCGAACATGTACATCTCATCTATACCCTCAAAATCGGTCAGAAGTGGCACCATGTGGTTCTATCGGCCCTTGGCGCTCTGCTTACCCCGTAAGGGATAAAGGCGTGATTATGTGTATATATGTATATCTTTTTACACCCAGTATAATCAAGGCAGCTATGTGACGTCACCGCTATACTATTTAACCAAAGCTTAATAGTATTTTTGTTTCTGTGGCCCGTTCCTAAGTTAAAATTTTTGTTTCAGACGCAGCATCAAATAGCGACCCCCTGCGGTATAGCACAGAACTATTGACGTGGACATTTGTGGTGTTATTAATAAGACAAGTGCCTTTATTAGTCAAATAAAAGAACTAAATGACACTTAGGTGAACTACTGACTCTATGCAGGTATACATCATTAATATATTGTTGTAAATAATCTCATTGTTGTAATATTAAGTGCACGAGGTACCCTGAAATTATTATATTATACAGGGTGTAACAAAAAAGGTATGTTAAATAGCCCACTGTAGAGAACCTATCCACAAAATTTGAGACTCGAAATCACATTTTTATTTTTCAAGATTATATGAAAATTCCTGAGATATTTAAAAATTCTCCATACTATCGGGAAAAATAAACATGTGGTTTTGAAACTATTTACGTAGCTTTTCGCTTAACATACCCTTTTTGTTACAGCCTGTATATTAGTTGAAATTGGATTTAAAACATCTTCATTACCGAGGCTGTTTTAAATGAAGTTAAAATTAAAAGACGGGACTAGGAAGGCCGCATAAATTATATTTATATAATTTTTTTTTTTAATTTTACGCAGTCGGGTTTTTCCTAGTACGAGTAGAAAAAGAGGTTATTAATTATTTTTTTGGTTCTAAAGTTTCGTAATATGTATTTAGGAACAAAAACGTAGTTGTATATTGATTTTTGTCTAATTGCCATGTTTGAAATACCTATAGATCGGTTATTACTTAAGTGACTTTTACGGACCCTAAAACGCTATGCGGCCTTTGGACCCACACAATATCACAATAGGGTAAGTTCTGCTCAAAATGACTTATATGTTAATATTACACGCTTTTTCCATTTGTTAACACTGTTGATGTATTTTTTATAATCATTATGTGATTATATTAATATAACGTGTATAGCATAGCAGATATATTATAACTTAGATAGGAATAATTTTGAAAAATCAATTTTAATGATAGTATGTATTGTTATTATTTGTTTAAAATAATTATTATCATCAGAATAATATTTATAAATCTGAGGATGACGATTACATAATGTAAACTGATTTTTTTTAAATTTATATTTTAAGTCATGTCCTTTGTAAAAAATGTTTTTTGAAAATTGTTAAATTTAAAATAGAATAACAAATTATATGTTCGAGAGCATACGATGAAGTGTGATAATTAAATTATAAAAATAAATTATTGTAAATAATATCTATGTGCCAACAGAAAACAGAATTAAGAATAAAAATTGAAAATATTTAATATTATACAAACTATGTCAATTTAGATTTGTATATACCCTTAATTTACTCTTATTCAATTGAATATCACATTTCGGCGACCTCACTCTGAATGTTATTTTAAAAGACTTATTATAGTTTTATTTATTTATTTTCTAGCCGGCAGAGTTATCAATCTTCGTTCTTTTAAATTCTATTCAATAATAATTGTTTATTTTAATACAAATATTCCATAAATTAAGGGTAAATATATCAAAAAACTATCCAAAAAATCATGTAATTTGAAGGTACTTGTACTTGTAAATAATAAAATTATATCTAAATGTGAAATATTAAATTATTGACAGTTTATTTCATCCGTTATATTATTATTTATACCATAAATTGTTTTATTATTATCCTCGGATAATCACTGTTTTCCCGGTATGTAAGTCATATGGTTTTGTTTTATTTATTTATGACTTCGTCAGTGTAAGTAGGTTACGACCCACAGTTTGGTAAAACACTTGTATAGATTACCTACTTACTCGTATAGTACGAAAAATGAAAAGTAATCATAAAGAACTCATTTCTAGTATTCATTTTCTACTGGACACAGAAAGGATTTGAAATCACACAGAAATATAAGGTACTAGTGGACGCCCGCGACTTCGTCCGCGTGTACTGCAGAAAAAACAAACTGTCGAAATTATCCGGGATAAAAATATTGTCCTGGGATAAAAAGTAGTCTATGTGTTTATCCAGGGTGTCAGCTAACTCCGTAGCAAATTTTATAAAAATCGCTTCAGCCGTTTTTACGTGAAAGAGTAAAAAACATCCATCAATCCTTACAGACTTTCGCGTTTATAATATTAGTGGGATAAATTTAGTTTGAAAACTTTGTGAGATATAAATTAAGTCAGAAACTCCCACACTTAATCCTTACATCAAAGATTATCAGTAAACTAATATAACCACACAAACTCCACCAAAATGCCTGCAACTACCATGAAAAGCCGAACCTTTTGAAGAACCTTCCACTCATTACATCCTTTTTTCCTTTTACCGAAGTTTCTGCTAAGTCACCCTTATTTGCACGGAATTGCGAATTCAAATGGCTACCGACTGAAACTTAGGGTATTCCCTTTAATTTATTTTCCTTTTGCTCTTCGAGAAAAGAATTTAATGTCGCCTTTTAGGCAGTCACGTCTATAAATAATTTATTACTTTCTGTAAGTTTTGGATGGGTTTTTCTATTTGCTAGGTTTTAGCGTTTTTACACGACTGTCATGGAGGGTATGGTTTTTGTCACGATGTTTTAATACAGCAAGTTTTGAGAAGGTAACCTTAGTTTATAAAGGTAAATGATGTTGAACATAAATTGAGACTATTAATAACGAGAATTTTATAACCTTGTTCATAAATAAATCATAGATATTTTTCACAAATTATGTTACTGATATCTATTGTTTATACAGGGTGTAACAAAAAGGGTATGTTAAGCGAAAAGCTACACTAAAAGGAACCTACCCACAAAATTTCAGACTCGAAATCACATGTTTTATTTTCCAGATAGTATGGAGAATTCCTTAACAACTCAGGAATGTTCATACCATCTTGAAAAATAAACATGCGATTTCGAGTCTCAAATTTTGGAAATAGGTTCTCTATAGTGGGCTATTTACTAAGCTTTTCGCTTAACATACCCTTTCTGTTACACCCTGTATATCAAGAATCCTATTGTAAAACTTAATTTACTGGAAAAATCCACGCCTTTTTCGTTAACTTTCTTTTTAGTCTTGCACCGTATTGTTACTGCAATAAAGAAAAAGATTTTGTTTATTTCAATTTCACATTAAATTTCCATTGTCCGCCGCTTTATTTAAAAAAAATCTGCCTGTCAAACGCAGTCATTATTGTCGTATGAGAAATTAAATATTGCGCGAGGACCGGAACACCGTAACCTCATTCTATTAAAAATAAAATTGAGACGGCTTTTAGTATGAAATACCCAATTACTTTGCTAAGGAAACAATGAAGACCTTATAATGGGGCTTTTTAAACGGCTTGTAATCAAGTTTCTGTTGTCGACAAGGAGCGAAAAAACTAGCAAAGTGCGAGTTGCCTCAGTGGGGTTCTTAAACTAACTTTTTTGAAGCATAATTTTCTTTACTTTCAAATATGGAGTTTGAAATATGATGTAACGAATAATCAAAAACAAAATAGTACCTACAAGCTGTAAGCCAAAAACTAACAGAATATACCTAAGTTAGTGTTATAATGAGCCTCATAGAATTTGCAATACCTACCAGTAAATGGTTTCTGCATTTTTAATATATTTATAGGAGTACTTACCTACATAATGCTACATCAACTGTTCCTCTAATGAAATAATAAATATTTGACATGAAGAATTCTCCATGGTATCTGAGCATCCTACCTAATTAGTAGAACCTTTGATGAAAATATACCAAATGATTGTGTTGTCGTTTAGCAGAGATGTGTGCAGTGATGTTCTTTCGTAGGCTTCTTTCATCCATTTCCTTGAACCTATACTAGATGGCGTCACTGTCTTCGTGCGCCGACACATTTTGACATGGTATCTTTTGAAAAAAATTTATTAACCGATTTCATTTATGTAAAAAAATCGATAATATTAATATAACTTTGGACCTCAATATCTTGGAAACCCGTGGTTTCCCAGGGGTGCTTCCATAGAAAAAAATATCGTGATGTTACAAAGAATACGAGGTACTAAAAGAACAAAGTTGCCTTTTTACACCTAGTATATTTTTCCATTCTTGCAAACATTCATATTTTTATAAAATTATTAATAAAGAAATGGAAAAATTCTTCACCCGAGTGGGAATAGCCACGACCACTGCATACCGTGCTAGTTGCTCTAACACTGAGCTACAGGGTCAATTACTCGGATGACGAATTTTACTATCTCTTTTCTAAATTACACATTGCCAACGTTATTTTTCATCCCGATAGCTATACACTAGCCAAATCTCGGGAAACAAAGCTGAATCCCTCTGCACAATGTTTAAAGATGAAACGATCAACCATATCCTAACGGATTATATTAATGGAGAAGTGTTTTTATAAATTTATCTTAGTCAAGATATTATACAGGGTGATTTTTGGTCGTCAACGTTACCGAAAACTACGGAATCTCCTCATCATCACGATCATTTTTCTCCATGGAAGCATACGAGTACCTGGGAAGTGTCTGGTTTCCAAAATATTAGGGTCCAAAGTTGAGTAAATAGACTGCGTTTTTCTGCATAAATGCACATAGACGCGCGTAGCAGAATTTTTCACGAAAAATAATTAATATCTGTCTATAAAAAAACTAACATAAACACTAGACACTATAAATTTCGCACGATCAAGGAATTTAAAAAAAAAAAAAAACCCAGTATTTTTTTTTTTGCATAAACTTACTTTATTTCATGTATAGAATACGTACCCTTCGTTAAAGGTGGCCACAAAAAAAACATCCTGTATATTATAAAATTATTAATAAAGAAATGTAAAAAAATTCTTCACCCGAGTGGGAATAGCCACGACCACTGCATACCGTGCTAGTTGCTCTAACCACTGAGCTACCGGGTCAATTAACTAACCTAACCTAACCTTATTATTATTATTCATGTTTTTTACAATATTAGTAGAAATTACATAACAAATGGTTCAGTATTATTAGATAAGCACCTTATAAATTCGTTCTTACTTTTCAATGTAAATGACATTATCGACAAATAGACCGACAACAAATTGTATCCACACGTTCCTTTTTATTTTGGGTAACCCTACAAAACAAAAAAACTGGCTCCGTTACCTATGCCAGCATAAATAAGGCAACACCTGAATATTTCAGCACATCAGGCTCCGATCGATGGTGTACAGTCTTCAGCAGCAGCGTTACAGGTGGTTAATGAAACGCGTTCAGGTAGTAAACAGTGTCCGCGACTGTACATGTGAGGTTATTGCGTAAAGGAAGAAGAATGGGGAGAAGAAGCAAGAAGAAGAAAATAATAGATTTGCAGCCGCTAATTAACAATGCAGTATTGATATACTAACTTTATGGTATGAACTGTGAATAAATTAATTTAACTATTTACATAGACTCTTCCGTTACTAAGTAAACTCATAGAACACGTACAAATAAAACTACTGTGTGTAAGAAGCTGTTTGACAGGTATGTACCTTTTAAAGCACAGAAAAACACCAAGAAAGGATTTCTAGAAATTCCCAAGGGCACATTTAAACCTTAGAATTATAAAGTTTACGCAGACTAATACGTGGACGCCCTTAAAGCTGCCGGTCTACCGAAGCGGAGCCAGGCTGTAGAGCAGAGAAACGGAGAAATTTTAACCAATAAGGTTGTATAAAATATCGGTCCTGCAATCCTTTTATTTAAAGTTTCTCCGCTCCGGTGGACAGGTTGCCTTAATCACTGACTATTTGCCATCTTTTTATTGCATCGTCGCCTATTCAACGGCGATAATATTTTCTATAAATAAATATTATTAGGCCGACTCCTCTCCGTTCTTCCTTTATGGATTGTGTTAACAAATTTGTGAAAAGCTTCACCCACGCTATTGTAAGTGTAGATGAACTGAATGAGGCGTTGTAAATAAACAGGGTATGCCTGCGCTACCTTATAGAAATAATTCATTTCACCAGAAACCATACACTCGTACCAGATCCTCATCAGGGGGGCGATTTCGCAAAAATTTTTAGGCCCGTACGAGCTCCGTCATTATTGTCAGCCTATTGCAACCTACCGCTGGACGTAGGCCTCTCCCAGAGCACGCCATATGGCTCGATCTCCCGTTTATCAAGCTCGGTATAATCAGTTTTCATTGACAGATTCATTTCAGCCCGTGACAGATATATGTTTTTATTCTGTTACACCCACGACCGCTGCCTGCTAAAATATACCTTTTTACTCCAGCGATAAGTAAATATTGCTTTGCACCGCGTTTTGTTAATCATTCGTCAATGGTTGCGTTTCGGCTTAATTTTTTAGCAAAATTGCTTCCCTGGTTCAAATAACACTGCTCTGCTCATGACTGTCTGGCTCTAAATAAGGTGTACAGCCTTAATTTACATTTCATTTTTATATGTTTCGTTTCACTATAATATCTCCTTCGCAGGGTAATCTCAGTTGAGATTTGCTGCCATAGCTGAAATAAGGTGGAAGACATTATTTAGTAAGTTCACAATTTTCAAGGTTCGGTCACTGTAATTTTGCATGAATTCAGGTTGAGTTATGGATTTATAGGGTAATTAGCTATGTTAGTTTTATAAGGGTAGTAATAAAGCTATAGTTAAAAAACACTATAATCTTGCAGTCTTCAAGTCGAGAGCGAATCGGTTTCTTTTAGGCAAGCGCGCTCCATCTTAGACTGCGACGGTGCTTAAACTCAGGCGTGTTGTCGTCAAGCGTAAGCCTTTGCATTATTAAAAAAAACACAGGAATCCAAATTGGATTATGGATTCACATATTAAATAAGCTACTACAGGTTTATGGGGTGGCAATAAAGGAGTTGTTTTATAAAAAACAGTATTAGGCCCTACTAACTGACCGTTTTTATTAATTTTAACAGTTAATAATAAATTCAGTGTCACTTGTATTGATTTGCTAAGACATTTCTATTGGAAAAATGCAGAGTTTTGTCGCAGAGAGCCTTTTAAAATTACTAGTTTTCGTTCGCGGATATAAAACTGAATTCTTTACCAGCAGCCAAGAAGCGAATGGGTATTGAGAATTTTCAAATAACTATCTTTTATAAAGGAAATTCTTTTGATATACTTACAGGCGCTTCGACAATGTGAATAAATAACCTTTATTGGATTTTTATGTATTTTATAATAACCTATTGCCTGTGGCTTTCGTC
Source organism: Carposina sasakii (assembly GCA_014607495.2). Classification (NCBI taxonomy): domain Eukaryota; kingdom Metazoa; phylum Arthropoda; class Insecta; order Lepidoptera; family Carposinidae; genus Carposina; species Carposina sasakii. The sequence continues at coordinate 753,699 of CP053157.1, forward strand.
GTCTTTGTATAAGGGACTAGATTCGATATTTTGTGCTGAGACAGATATATTTTTACCCGAACGGCAGAAGGAGGATTAAGTGTACGCGTACGTGCAAGATTGCATGAATGTAATGTCTTGTCACAAATGAGCTTGGGATGCATTTTTACATTCGTTTTTACAGTTATCAGTTAGCTCATCCAAAAACAAAGTTATGCTGTCTCTGTCTTCATGTTTAACCATTTTTTTTTTAAATATGTTTTATATAAGCAAATATAAGTGGACATTTTCGGGGATTTATGGCAATCAAAGCGAATCTAATCAATGATTTTATTTAATCACCTAATGACGAAACAAGGCTTATATACTGAGGTTCGATGTAAACCAAAATACTTCACGACATAAACCAATATTTGTAAAAGCTAAACTTGACCTAATATTTGACAAGCACCAAGGGTCGGTAAGCATTAGTAATTGCTACAGACATAAACAGTATGCTGAGTTATGGGGCCCCAACGTCCGGGCCCTGTGCGGGGCCTATCTGGGGCCCTCCGGTTTTTGTGTTATCAGCCCCACGGGTTTCGTATGTTAACAAAGATCATAATTTATGCGTTTAGCTTCGACTGTAACATTAATAGAAGAAATATTATGATGAGAAACCTTGGTTAAAAGAAAATAATAATAGAGTAAACATAAATCCATAGAAATTTCATAGAAAAAAAACAATCCTTAAAAGGATGTAGTAACTAGCTATCTAACCCACCTGTTGACTTGTACTAAAAATGTCATCCACACACACATATCACATCCTCGGGGAATGGTGTAATTTGTTTTTTTTATTTTTTTTTATTGCATTCTTTTGTATTTTAATTGCAGTAATCCACCTCTTGTTATTAAATCTTTTGTAAAACGACTAAGGGCAAGAGCGAGATATCCCCAACACAAGTATTATTATTACTTACTGGGGCTTTCTTGACAGAACAGAAATTTTTTTACTGAAATAAAGCAATTTTTATTTATTTATGTACTTTAGTGTACGCCTAGTGCGAGAAGCTATAAAAAATAATACCTAATACAATAACAAAAACAAAACTATTTTTTAGATCTTTTTGATGCATAGATAGATAGATTAAGCACTTCCATTTTTATCAAAGTGCCTGGGGTTGGATAGAAATGTTTATATTATACAAGTTTCCTGCAGTTATTTAGCAGTTTGATTCCCTTGGTATAGAGTGAGTCTACCACCGCTTTTTGGTACACCACCGGTAAAAAATCCAACGGCATTTCTTCCTTAATGTATTCTTAAATATTACTACTAGGGTATAAAGTAATTTTTATCCCTCTTTACAAATTTTATGGACGTAGATACGCTAGTTCCCATATTTGATTCAGCTCGTTAAGTAAAATGGCCGTTAGAGAGTATGTATAATCTTGGTTTAATCTGATATACAGAGAATATGATCTGCTTGGTAACCTCATTATATTACTATAATAAACTGGAATTAATATTTTAGTCCTTAAATACTCTTTTTTACCCGACCTGTGGCTGAGACAAAAGGAAGGTTAATTAGTTTTAGCAGTAAATGTAGACTTCATTTTAAATTGTTCCAGTATAATAGTATCTGCTAAATAACATTAGCCGCCAGTTTCGTATATTTTATTCTTATTCTTATTCTTATTCTTTATTGTACACATACAATTACATACAGACAGAAATTATGAAAGAAAATGTACAAAGGCGTGCTTATCTCTGAAAGAGATTTCTTCCAGCAAACCATCTGGGAAAGTGATAATTAAATATAAAAGGTAGATATGCGTGTACACAGAATATATGTATAACAAAATTTGAATTTAACAAATAGATCAATATAATTAATAAAATATATCTATTATATTATAATATAATCAATATAATTAATAAAATATACCTACATAAACATACATAAATATCTATTAACTAGTGGACGCCCGCGACTCCGTCCGCGTGGACTACAGAAAAAATAAAAAGTAGCCTATATGTTAAGTGTAAAAAGTAGCCTATATGTTATCGCGGTTGTCGTAAAAAATTTATTCACGTTTGTCCCCTTCCCGTGGGAATTTCGGGAAATCCGTTCCCAGTGCTTCCTCGGGGTCCCAAATAAACATATATGCTCAACTTCAGATTCACATGTTTAACCGTTTTCGTAAAAAATAAATAATTCCCGTTGGTCTCCTTCCCGTGGGAATTTCGGGAAATCCGTTCTAGTGTTTCCTCGCAGTCCCTAATGAACATATATGCCCAATTTCAGCTTCATATGTATAGCGGTTTTCGTAAAAACTATGAATTCCCGTTTGTCCCCTTCCCGTGGGAATTTCGGGAAATCCGTTTTTAGTCCTCCCTCGCTGTCCCCAATGAACATATATGCCCGATTTCAGCTTCATATGTATAGCGGTTTTCGTAAAAACTATGAATTCCCGTTTGTCCCCTTCCCGTGGGAATTTCGGGAAATCCGTTTTTAGTCCTCCCTCGCTGTCCCCAATGAACATATATGCCCGATTTCAGCTTCATATGTATAGCGGTTTTCGTAAAAAATATAGAATTCCCGTTGGTCGCCTTCCCGTGGGAATATCGGGAAATTCTTATAGCCTATGTTCATCCAGGTCCAATAAGGATTCTAACGGTGAAAGAATTTTTGAAATCGGTCCATTAGTTTTTGAGCCTATTCATTACAACCAAACAAACAAAGTTTTCCTCTTTATAATATTAGTGTAGATTAAATATATAATAGACAGACTCATTTCTATTGAAGCGAGAGGTAGTGGTTTTTTAACCTTTTCTTAAATGCAGCAACAGTTTGGCGATCTCTCACGGTGTGAGGCAGAGAGTTCCACAATTTGACTGGATACACGGTATATGAGTAATTATAAGCGATAGAATTATGCTGAGGAGTTTTAAGTAGAGTAGCAGTTGATGAGCGCAAGGGGCGGTCTCGTGGAAAGAGATAGTCGAAACGTTCTCGCAGATATACTGGAGAGGATGTGTTATATAAAATTTTAAACAGAAGAGTTAATATGTGAACATTCCGGCGAAGTCTAATAGGTAGCCATTTCAGCTCTTTTCGAAATTGAGTGACATGATCATATTTGCGTAGTCCGTATATGAAGCGGATACCCAGGTTTTGAAGTTTTATTTGAATTTTAATTAAAGATCGGAAAAGAATTCTGCAAGACGCGTCCATATTTCTATTTTCGTATATTTACCAGCCCAAATACACAATCTATTTCTAATGGCTAAAGGAAACATAAGGATAAAGTAAAATAAGATATTCTAGAATAAAGGTTGTTCCAAGTAACAATAGTACACCTACTTCCAAAAAAATAATTCGTTCCACGGAGTCGCTACAATCTATGTAGAAGAGCCGAATGTGTTGGAAAAATATATGGTTCCCACTTAATTCAATGGAACGGATTTGTGCCCTTAGTTAGGCATGTGAAAATTAATACGAAACAGACTGTATTGTCTGCTGATGTAGAAGAAAATGGTGCAAGAAATAAAAAGAAATTCAAAAGGTAAATAAATCCGTTTTGTATCCATCGCATTGGATAAGTTCCTTCATGTCATGCCATTCAAAAATAAAAACATGACAGTTTATATTGTCTATTGATATAAAGAAAAACGGTAGGCTTATTACGTTTCTTTATTACAGCTGCTTCTCTTCCCGGGCATACTGTACAAGTCAGTAGAGGGACAGGAAGATCTTGGTGTTTTGTAGGCGATGGGCTGACCACCTGTCACTCTAACCGAACTTGTACATCTCAACTATACCCTCAAAATTGGTCAGAAGTGGCACCATGTGGTCCTATCGGCCCTTAGTGCTCTGCCTACTCCATAAGGGATAAAGGCGTGATTATATGTATGTATGTATGTAAATTTTGTTGATAGCTATTATTGCACAGAAAGTATTCTCCTTGTCTAAAGAATTTCTAAAGAAAAAAATGTATCATCATTTACAGCCCTGAGAAGTCCACTGTTGGACATAGGCCTCCCCCAACAACCTCCACTCCGACCGGTCGGAAGCAGCCTGCATCCAACCGACGCCCGTGACCTTGGCCAGGTCGTCCGTCCACCTCTCGGGTGGCCTTCCCACGCTGCGTTTGCCGATACGAGGTATCCACTCTAGAACTTTCCTCATAAAAGTACGTAACTAAGAAATTCGCTAAAACAGCTCTTCGCCTAACAAATGTGCGTTACTTAGAGCTGTCGACGCAAAAACCGCGTATCTCAACATTTGCGAGAACACAGTAATCTGCCCCGCAATTACTGCACTCCACAGTGTTAGGTGGAGATAATTGTAATGATAAATTACTTTGTTTTATGGCCCTCCTGTGGTAAAGCTGTATTTTTTTTTTTTTTTTTAATATTAATACAAAACTTCTATGCTGCTCTGGGAGTGAAAAAAAAACGTATAATACTACAGCTGCTTCTCTTCCCGGGCATACTGTACAAGTCATTAGGGGGACAAGAGGGTCTTGAAGTTTTGTAGGCGATGGCCTGATCACCTGTAACTACTAACCGAACTTGTACATCCTCAACTATACCCTCAAAATTGGTCAGAAGTGGCACCATGTGGTTCTATCGGCCCTTGGTGCTCTGCCTACCCCGTAAGGGATAAAGGCATGATTATATGTATGTATGTATGTATAAATACAAATAATTAATAGGTGCAATCCAATTATATTTTATTGCAAGAAAGCCATGCAAATTATAAACAAAGATCTGAATGCAAATAATACAGCTAACCTCTTTATGATATGAATGCGGGATTCAGTCGCAATGGAGTATTAAAATTAATATTACCGTTATTCGAAGCCTATTAAAATATTGGATGGCGTTCGTTTCCTTGTATATTTTTCGTGACATCTAATATCCGTCTTGTCCGCATTGAGAGTCCCCTTAAATACAGCATGGCATATGTGATGTGACTTTATATGGGCCACCACCGTAAGGGCAGTTCGTATTTGAAGATCATATTTCTATACAGGATGTTTTTTTCCCGTGGAGGCGGTCACCTTCAAGCCCTACCCAAACGAAGGGTCTTCATATATTTTTTTCGTACTCTATACATGAAATAAATTTCTTGTAAGTTTATGGCAAAAAAAAAAGCTGGGTAAAAAAAAAACTTATTTTTTTTGAAAAACTTAATTTTTTTATTCCTTGGTCGTGCGAAATTTATAGTGTCTAGTGTTTATGTTAGTTTTTTTATAGACAGATATTAATTATTTTTCGTGAAAAAATCCTGCTACGCGCGTCTATGTGCATTTATGCAGAAAAACGCAGTCTATTTACTCAACTTTGGACCCTAATATTAACTTGGAAACCAGACACTTCCCTGGTGGAGGTATGCTTCCATGGAGAAAAATGATCGTGATGATGAGGAGATTCCGTAGTTTTCGGGAAAAAACGTTGACGACCAAAAATCATCCTGTATAGTAGGAAAAAAACCTTTGTTTCTACTTTTAGACAGATAATCTCGATGTGTTATGTGTCGCGATTTATACAGGGTGTTTGTGACAGCCAGGCAAATATTGATACCATGACTTCAGACCGTAATGATAAATCAGCTTATCAAGGCGGAAAACACTGAAGTCAATTGCATTCGCAGGAAAATTCCGGACGCCCCATTTACCAATAAATTTTTCACAGTTCGATTTCAGGAAAAAATTGTTTAATTAGCGGCGTTTAATTAGGCCTTAAATAATGACATAATCCGAAGCTGATATTTTTTTAACCAAAATATGATATACAAAAAAAGTAGCACACAAAAAATTTCAATGTAATGGTAAACTGATCAACCCTAGTGGAAAGTCACAATCGATCCCCCGACCCCCGAAGGTTTACTCCAACAGTTGAAATGGGTCACACATTTTAATAACGGAATGGAAATGTTCGTTACGCCCAAAAATTTAATTAGTCACTCTCCTGGTTTTCACCCGATACAATTAGCGCGGAGAGCAAAGATTACTGAAAATCATATCAAAAATATATTTACCACTAACTGCGAGTAAGCCTTTTCGGGTCTAACACTGTTGTATAACTCAACAGAATGGTAGTTGATCATTCAGCATTTCAGTATTCGCCTGGTCTCAAATTTGTCACCTACACCCTGTATCAGACTTATTCAAACTAATGGATGACATCTTTTCACATATAGGACGATACAATTAATTGCTTCTACGACTTTTACAACTTCGGTGACGACCAAAGAGTATACAGTATTGAATTCAATCACGAAACTTACGCCTTTTTATTACACTCTGTATACAAAGTAGTAATAACAGATATCCTTATAAATCTACTAACAACATGAATTTTTAGAAAAATAAGACCCGTAGTAACCTTTTCGAACCTGAAAAGTTTAGCACTATTCTTGAAAAAGCGGGAGGGGTAAATAAAGTTTACTACCCAAAAGGAAAAGATCGTACATCTGCACCGCAGAAAGATCCACCAGTACCTCCGCCACCAAACAAATCTTATCGCGTCCCAACAAACACTGCTTTAATACAAGGAAACAGTACCAACAAAAGAAGCCCGACATGAACCGTAGCAATAGTAATTCCTTTCGAGGACGGGGCGGCAGAGGTAATTCATCGCGTAGGGCAGCCCACCCGCGCTCTCCCTCATCCTACCGGGATAGAGAGATTATCGGGATAGAAAATATTGACTCACCGAGCCACTATTTTCGTGCGGGCCACTAAAAATGTATCACAACATTTGGGAACAACTCGGGGCACCGCCCCACATCCTCAAGATGTTAAAAGGCTACAGCATCCCCTTCAAGTCAAAACCACACTTCACCTGCCAAATTTTCAACATCAAACAACACAATCTGTAGAGGCCTCGAAAATTATAAACAAAATGCTCAGTCAAGGCATACTCGAACAAGCTGGAAATACACCCAGTTTCGTGTCAACGATTTTTCTCCGGCCAAAACCCGACGGGTCCCTGAGGCCAATATCAATCTGAAAAGTCTCAACAAATACTCTACACAGGCAAGTTCAGACTCATAAACGTACAACGTGTGCCAGACTTCTTGCAAAAGAACGATTGGATGGTGAAAATCGACTTGCACCAAGCCTACTTCCATCTGCCAATTGCACAGAATCACAGGCCATTCCTTCGCCTTATTTATGCAAACAGACTGTTGCAAATGACTTGCTTACCATTTGGCCTCAGCTCAGCACCCAAAACTTTCGCATCACTGACAAATTGGGTGGCGCAGTGCCTAAGAAACAAGGGAGTTCGCGTATTGGTGTACTTGGACGACTTCCTTTTGGTAAATCAAGATCCAGCCTTATTACGCAATCAAACTGTACAAGCAATACACCTACTAAAGTCCTTAGGCTGGAAAATAAACACAGAAAAGTCCATCCTAGTACCCCAAAAATCGTTGGAATTTCTCGGTATAGTCTGGAACCCTTGGTTAAATCTCAAATATCTGCCGACAAGATTATCCGACAAAATTCAATATCATGCATCCGAAATATTAAAAAAGGACAAGGCTACTCTGACAGAATTACAAAAAATTACCGGAATGATGAATTTTGCAAGCTTCGTTGTGTTGAGAGGTCGCCTACATTACAGATTCCTACAATATCAAACAAACATATTAATAAAGACAAAATCTGCACAATTTCGCCTATTATCACCACAGATAAGAGCAGAACTCGCATGGTGGATAAGCAACTGCAGGTGTCGTACCAAAATCCACATGATTCTTCCAACACATTTTCTCACCACCGATGCCAGCGACATCGGCTGGGGAGCAATGTTAGACAACAAAAGTCTAAAAGGCTCATGGACAAAATATCAGAAAAATTTACACTGCAACCAAAAAGAGATGATTGCAATACTAAACGTGCTCAAAGACTACGGTCAGCTCCTGAATTCGACAGGACTTATTATTCAGTCCGACAACAAATCTGTAGTGTCGTATCTCCGCCGCGAGGGGGGCACGAAGTCCAAGGTGCTCACGCAATTGACCAGACAAGTATACCATCTCTTGGACCAATTCAACATCGAAATGACGATCTATCACATTCCCGGAAACTACAACTGTCATGCAGATCACCTGTCACGCATGAAACCCCCACCGGAGTGGCACCTGCTACCGTCTGTGACTCGGATAGTGTTCGAGAAATGGGGAGTTCCGGAGGTGGATCTGTTTGCATCCCGACGAGCTCATGTAGTCCAAAATTACTGCAGTCTAGAATACAACGACAAGAAAGCGATACTATACGATGCACTCAGTATAACTTGGAAATTTCAGCTAGCCTGGGTATTCCCCCACCACACCTTATACCGAGAGTACTAGCACACTTGAACGAAGCTTCGGGAATATACCTGATTGTGACACCTCGATGGGAGAACGTTTTCTGGCGCCCAGACCTGAAAAACAAAGCCCTAGCCCCACCATTTACAATCAAGAACCTAGCGCAGGTCCTAGTGGATGTCACAACAGGAATGTGTCCACCCAAAGTATTAGAGATGACTTTGGAGATCTGGAAATGTGGGGGTGGAATCCCCACTTGACTAACTGGTCGGAGAAACAAAAACAACTAATATCCTCAAGTTGGCGTAAATCCACCCTAAGGACTTACCGACCGGCATGGAGAAGATGGGCACTTTGGGCTACTGATAAGGGAATTAATGCTTACAACCCAATACCATCCGATTTAGCTCTTTTCCTAGTCGATTTGCATCAAAAAGAGAACCTATCTCTTAGTACAATTTTGCTCCACAAGTCAGTAGTCTGTACTTTTTCTAATCCTGACAACCAAGACAGATTTTCTAACCATGGCCTTATCAAACAAGTGTTAAAGGGAATTTCTTTAGCTAAGCCCAAATTAACAAAACCACCCGTGTGGGATACAGCATTACTAGAACACTTCTTAACCTCAAAAGACCCAACTTCAACGACTAGTCTATTTGAAGCTTCCAAAATCACAGCAACCATCCTCTTACTGTGTTCAGGCCGAAGAGTGCACGATCTCACATTATTAAAAATATCACCTGAACATCTAACACTTGAAGAAAATTTAGTTATTTTTAGACCGGCCTTCGGGTCCAAAACAGACTCAAGTAATTACCAGCAATCATGTTGGAAATTAATTGCTAACCCTAGCTGTCAAGCGTTATGCCCAGTTCAATGGGTTTCAAGGCTCATTAAACTGTCAGAAGAAAGACGCAAGCTGGTAAATAACCATAACTTGTTCTTAGCAATTACCGGAGAACCTAGACCCGCATCACGTACCATAATATCCGGATGGGTAAAGAAAGTACTGACAGAGGCAGGAATTGAAGATTCCCCGGGTAGCATTCGTTCAGCAGTAGCCTCAAAAAGTTGGACTGAAAACTTTCAAATTGATGATATACTTGCAAGAGGCAACTGGAGATCGGCAAATACTTTTAAAAAATTCTATCGCAGAGATGTGCTTGATACTACAAACAATAGTAATTCAATCTCTAAACTTTTCACTCCTATGTAATATGGCACCTGGATTATCTGATTAAATTATATATAATAGTTTATAATTCATTAATGACATACAGCCATGTACTCGATAGTTTGTTTACCTCCCGAATATAATTTAAAATTATAATAATAGTACCTAATTATGTGTGTATAATAATTGTATTAGAAGTTTTAATTATTATTTACAAACTGATGGTGATTGTGTAGCACATAAATAAACACATGATTTGTTATTACTATATTATACCTTTGCATTCTTGTATACAGACTATCATTACAATAACCCAATACAATATACACCTATTGATCCTAATTACTTTCCATATTTTCTAATCACATTGGCGTTGTTTTGGCGCCACCAGGCGATAATAAACACATCTCTCGTAATATTTTAATAGGCTTCGAATAACGGTACAGTACTGTTTAATAGTGACGTTTTACCTGAAAATAAAACGTTTATTAAACATACTTACCTTATTCGAAGCCTATCAATTTTATTTCTGCCTGGTGTCATGAGAGACTCAATGATGTAAATTCGTTTTCAAATACGAACTGCCCTCGGTGGTGGCGCCACTGTAGAACATTTTATGTAAGGAGGTAAAGGGGACGTGACGTCGACAGGCGGACAAGACCGAACTAGACACGAAAAATAACAAAGGAAACGAACGCTTCTCTCGTAATATTTTAATAGGCTTCGAATAAGGTAAGTATGTTTAATAAACGTTTTATTTTCAGGTAAAACGTCACTATTAAAATTAATATTGTTATTGTATATTGGATGGCAGTTGTATAGACATCTAATATCCGGGCATTGAGAGTAAATACAGTATGGCTTATGTGATGTGACTTTATATGGGGTAAGGGCAGGAAGATTTATATTTTAATAAGTACGTGTGCACATATGACATTCCTTTTATATATTATAAAATTTTCTTTGTACTTAATGGTTTGCTGGAAGAAATCTCTTTTAGAGATAAGCTCGCCTTTGTACTATTTCTTTTACAACTTACTGTCTATGATAAAAATTTATGTGTACAATAAAGAATGCTAAGAATACTAAGAAGATAATATTTCTATACCTATATAGTAGGTAATCTTTGTTTCTACTTTTAGACAGATAATCTCGATGTGTTATGTGTCGCGATTTGTACAGGGTGTTTGTGACAGCCAGGCAAATGTTGATACCATGACTTCAGACCATGATTCTGAGGCGGAAAACACTGAAAATTTACGCAGGAAAATTCCGGAATTTACCAATAAATTTTTCATATTTTCAGGAAAAAATTGTTTAATTCGTTTAATTAGGCTTTAAATAATGTCATAAAAATAATTTTTTAACCAAAAGATGACATACAAAAAAAAAAACACTCAAAAAATTTAAAAAAAACTGATCAACCCTAATGGAGAGTCACAATCGATCCAAAAAACAGAAATGGATCACACAATAACTAATACGCCCATTTAATTAGTCACAGAATCGCCTGATACAATTAGCGCGGAGAGCAAAGATTACTGAAAATCATATCAAAAATATATTTCCTGCGAGTAATAACACTGTTGTATAACTCAACAGAATGGTACTTGTTAAGCATTTCAGTATTCGCCTGGTTGTCACCTACACCCTGTATACTTATTTTAATGGATGTTTTCACATATAGGACGATACAATTAATTGCTTCTACGACTTTTTTCGGTGACGACCAAAGAGTATACAGTATTGAATAGCATTTCGCGAAACTTACGCCTTTTATTACACTCTGTATACAAAGTAGGTAATAACAGATATCCTTATAAATCTACTAACAACATGAATTTTTAATAAGACCCGTAGTAAGAAACATAGTAAAGCGGAAAACAGGCTGATTAACAAACCAAGCAAGTACTAGGTACTTAAGAAGCGTATTAAAATTAAGCTACTTCCTACAAATCTCTTGCGAAGAAACTTGATCCATTCATATTTTAGCGCCCCACCATCATCAGCGTTAAGGGCTTAAATAACACATAACGGTGTCTAAAGGTGCATGTTACTGGTATAGTAGGAAATTTGCGTCACGGTTATGTTTCCATTAGTACGTCACATTTTCAACAATAAAGGTATGTGGGGATTGGTGAAAAGGGAAGCGCTTCTGGCCCCACTGAGCTACTCTCGTAGTTATTGTTTTGGCACACGTATATACCTATTCCAATCATTGTGAGAAACTTCGATAAATGATACCATTTTTTACATTCAAAAAAATTGTCTTAAAAATCTATTAAATGCGATTATTGAATGCCCTTATTTATTTGTAAAAAAAACTTGAACAATGTGTCAAAATTGTAGTTTAGATCATATGCCAGTAACTTGTTTCTTTAATAATCCACTAGCCACGAGTGAATAAGTACATAAGAAACTATTTTGCTAAATTAGTAAGTCAAGTCAATTTGTAATTGTGTTGTGTAATATTTTTGTGTCGCATACTTGCGGAGACCTTAATTTAGCTGTATGTCACTATATTGTTGTTATTACTGCCTTAATGTAGCTGTTGGTCTTCCTAATACCAAATAAATAAATAAATAAATAAATAAATAAAATTGTATGCAATAGGGAACAAAATGGTATCAGGTAAATACCTAAAGCTTAATAATAGCATATATGCTTTAGTTATTTTACAGATATATGCTACTTTTTTGGTCATTATTAGTTGAAGGTTTAAGTTTTCCAATGTACAAAAAATATTTTTAAATGGCATACAAAACACATGTATATTTTGTTGATAATATTATTAAATGAGACTAAAGACTTATTATATTATACATATAATAGGCAAAAAACTTGTTAACTAACTAGTTTCTTACTATAACAACAACATATATGATTTGAATCAGCAATTTGTTCAATCAATAAGCTTACTAATTTTTTCCATCATGAAATAAGTACGTAGGGTTTACAAAGAGAAGGTTAAGATACCTGAATAAAGTAGGATTAAGAACTAAAACTAAAATATCTTAGTAATTTAAAAAATCCAACACATACAACGAAACTAAACTAGTGAAATAAAATTTTATTTTCTTAATTATTTTACAGAAAGTCAGCATACACATGTTTACAAAAACACAAGAACATGTAAAACTGAACCTAGAATTTATGCCAAGATCCCGTGTTCCCAGCACACCGCAACACGTACGCCGTCATACATAACCCGCGCATGCCGTACCTGGCGTACGAAAATTGACGCGCTAAGCGCCCCACACGTACACATGAATAATTTACCGCGCGCCTCCTGGACTACGATTAATGCTTCTTGGTGTGGACGAGAGAAGTATTACGGAGAAGTTACAAGTATACTTTACAGTATACAATAAAATATTGTCTACTGCACCAGAGGGACGGTTATGTTTTTCGGGTGTATGTAAGTTTGTACGTATGTACGACTACATTTCCACTCGGGTGAAGAATTTTTTCCTTTTCTTTATTAATAATTTTATAGTATGTACATTTCTTTGACACGCTCTAAGCTACTAACACGTCTACATTTGAGCTTAAGAGGTATAAATAGGTAGGTTTTGAACTAATACATACATATAATCACGGGGTAGGCAGAGCACCAAGGGCCGATAGAACCACATGGTGCCACTTCTGACCATTTGAGGGTATAGTTAAGATGTACAAGTTCGGTTAGTAGTCACAGGTGGTCAGCCCATCGCCTACAAAACACACCAAGACCCTCTTGTCCCTCTACTGACTTGTACAGTATGCCCGTTTGTACAGTTTGAACAAATAATTAATCATTATTTATATTGTAATATAAAGGTGGGTAGATACCGGTGGACGCCCGCGACTTCGTCTGCGTGGACTGCAGAAAAAAAAACAAAATGTCGAAATTATCCGGAATAAAAATATTTCCCCGGGAGAAAAAGTCTATGTGTTAAATCCAGGGTGTCAGCTAACTCCATACCAAATTTTATTAAAATCACTAAAGCCGTTTTTTTCGTGAAAGAGTAACAAATATCCATCCATCCATACTTACAAACTTTCGCGTTTATAATGTTAGTAAGATTACATGTGCCCTCGCTAAATGCTTCTGTAGGATTTCCTTCAGGGTCCTGCAGTGCTGACCCCATTTTTGAGAATACAACTATGTATAGGTATGTACGAGTATGTATACTGATTACTGCAACAACTCCAGTATATCTGCGAGAACGTTTCGACTATCTCTTTCCACGAGACCGCCCCTTGCGCTCATCAACTGCTACTCTACTTAAAACTCCTCAGAAATTATTCTATCGCTTATAATTACTCATATACCGTGTATGCAGTCAAATTGTGGAACTCTCTGCCTCACACCGTGAGAGATTGCCAAACTGTTGCTGCATTTAAGAAAAGGTTAAAGAACCACTACCTCTCGCTTCAATAGAAATGAGTCTGTCTGTTATATATTTAATTATTAGATATTTATGTATGTTTATGTAGGTATATTTGATTAATTATATTGATTAGATTAGGGTATCTATTTGTTAAATTCAAATTTTGTTATACATATATTCTGTGTACACGCATATCTACCTTTTATATTTAATTATCACTTTCCCAGATGGTTTGCTGAAAGAAATCTCTTTCAGAGATAAGCACGCCTTTGTACATTTTCTTTCATAATTTCTGTCTGTATGTAATTGTATGTGTACAATAAAGAATAAGAATAACAACTCCGCAACACATCACGCTTCCTTGTTATTATATCATGTAGGTATGTTTTTTCCGTACAAATCCGCGGATGTTTGATCTCGGAGATGCTTGAGGAGGCTCGTAAAGAAAATAATGGTGAACAGCCATTTCCAGGATACCTTTACCTTGCCAGGTATTGCCATGTCTGTCAGTACGCAATAACACTAAGTCTAAGCTATACAGGGTATAAGTGACAGCCAGGCAAATACTGAAATGCTGAACAAGTATCATTGTGTTGAGTTATACGATAGTGTTATTACTCGCAGGAAATGTATTTTTTATTTGCAGTAGTCTTTGCACTCCGCGCCAATTATATCGGGCGATCCTGTGACTAATTAAATGGGCTTATTAATTATTGTGTGACCCATTTCTGTTTTTTGGATTAATTGTGACTCTCCATTAGAGTGGATCAGTTTTTGAACATTTGAGGGCAACTTTTTTTAAAATAATCATTTGATTGAAACTGTATTTGTATGTCATTATTTAAGGCCTAATTAAATGAACTAAACAATTTTTTCCTGAAAATATTTTTAAAAATCGGAAAATTTCGGAATTTTCCTGCGAAAATTTTCAGTGTTTTCCACCTCAGAATCATGGTCTGAAGTCATGGTATCAATATTTGTCCGGCTGTCACAAACACCCTGTATGTATACGGTTTAATTTGATATCCAACTTCCTACTAATATTATAAACGCGAAAGTTTGTAAGTATAGATGGATAAAATTTGGTATGGAGTTAGATGACACCCTGAATTAACACAAAAGCTACTTTTTATCCCGGGAAAATATTTTTATCCCGGACAATTTCGGCATTCTGTTTTTTCTGCAGTCCACGCGGACGAAGTCGCGGGCGTCCACTAGTATTACATAAGTTTATTGTATGAAACTTTGTTCAACAAAATTGGTTTTGCAATAATACTCAAAGCTAGGATTATTTCGCAGAGTGAACTATATATAAATAAATGAGTAGTAGTTATCGCATGGATGTTATCCGTAGCACTCGTAGCATGACAACTACGAACTTGCTACGAAGAATTCGTTCACTTTATTATATGAAAAAATGTTTTTTTTTATTCAGCGATTTATTATTTGAAATTCAAATCAAAGTCACCTTCCATATCGTTATCGTTATATATTTGTACCTGTACGGCTGTGTAGCGGAGCAGGATAGCGAAGGACATCTAGAGCCGCACTTAGCATACCGAGGCCAGATGTAAAAGACCAGTGACAAGTTGAAGCCCACGCTACTAAGATCCTTAATCGACTCTTACGACATGCACTAAAGGAGATGCAGTTGATGTATCTTTAGTCCAACAAAGCCAATGATACCAAAAAATATACAAATAAACTACAGTTTTATATACTCCATTCTCATATAAAATACTTGATGTAATCTTAATTATATTATCCTCAATATCCAATATTTATCCACTCAGATATGATGAGCTTCTCTCTTATTAATATTAACTACCTGAAGCCTTTGATACAAAATACCTTAGATATGATATCAAAGATGGATCGGGTTTAGTATACGGAAATATGTTAGCTAGCACGCATTGTGTGTAATTAATAATTATAGTGACATCCTCATAAATGTTATGAATTTTTCGAGAATATTTTTTTACTGCACTGTAAAATAAATTATTTAAAAAATAGCTCAACTGGCTCAGCCACTTACAAATGTATTTATATTATTAACTAATACTTACTTTTAAACACACTGTCCTAGGAAAGAGCTCAAAAGCTGATCTAGTTCACTATTTGATGGCAAAATTGGTAGTGCCCCTGCTCGCTGTCCCATGGGTCCTGGATTCGAATCCCGGTAGGTGCAAACATTGATAATATCAATAATATAATGAATATCGATGTTTGTTTCCGAGTCATGGATGTTTCTATACTTTTCTATGTATTTATATACCGTTGCTTAGTACCCACGATACAAGATTTCAGATATCTTAATGTGGGACTAGTAGACTAGTGAATAGAGGAGTTTTACCTTGCAAACGGTCCGCTAGTTCTGAACTTTTGATATATTGTCTAGGATGGTTAGTGAGTGTTTAAAATGCAAAATGTACAATGAATGCACTTTTAAATGCACAATAGGTTAATGTGTTATGAAATATGTGTCTGTGTGTATGTGTTATCATATCTACATTATTATTAAATCAATGTATTTCCAAAGAATGTTTTCGAGAGACCCTCAAAACTGATGGCTTTCATTAGCCGGAGGGGAGATGAGATGGAGGGGGATATATCCCTCTTACACTGGACAGAGCTTTTAGTTACACCAATATTATTAAAATCCCTTTTTAGTCGAAACCATTATGAATTTAAATATTAAGGTACTCGTACTTATAATCTAGAATTCTTGGTAGACAGGGAGCTTAGTTAACCGATATCGAAAATTCGTATTTTGTGAGAAAGAGTAACAAATTCATATATACGTAAGTACATACGAATATAAACACAACTTTCTGGCCACAAAATGGGGTAATCATACCTGCAGGATCATGAAGGAGATGGAAATGATCAGTGACGAATTGCTAGTTCATCACCCTAGAGAACGCCCCAGAGTTTCATACGACATGTAAGGAAAGAGATGCAGCTGATGTTTATTAGTGAAGCCACGCATCAGCACAGGAGCAACAAATATCCAATCATAATTCACATCAGAGGCGGCTTGTCATAAGGAGCGCTAGTGCACGAAGATTATATTTCTCTATATTTATGACTATCTTTCGATTCTACTATGATTATACAATAGTGCCTACGCGTTCGTCTTAAGTAAGTTGTAATACTATGTATCGAGTGGAGCGCTAGCGATCGTGCTCCAATGAAACGAAATTTGGTACGATTCCAAGTACTGTATTCAATGAGTGCGAAAGAGACATACCGACATAGGCCAGGGCGTGAAACAGAAGATTGCGTATGAAAAATTAGCCTAATCTGGAGCGCCGCTCACGTTAATTCGTAGTGTGCGTTTGGAGCCACTAGATGTCGCTTAGTCCGAGTTAGAACGCGATATGGTTGTCTTTAATGTGTTTCATTAGGGCATCTGAATTTTAATAAAAGTGACGGCGGATACCTTCATCCAATAAGGGAGAGAACACGCGGCGTTTCCAAACTGTAATTTGCATGCGCTCATAAGAGAGTAAGTATATTCTTTGCGCTCATATTTAAAAAAATGTGAACCCCCATCAAAAAATATCACGAGCCGCGTCTGATTCACATTCTAATTAATTTTAACATTTACAATATTAGGAAGATTGGATAAGTAAGAGCGTAACAAAAACAATATCAAAATCGAAATTGGTTCACCAAGTCTCAAATATTAAATTAACTCCGCAGTCAATTGTTTCAAATTATTAACAACCCCATTCAGTCGGACCCTTCATCCCTTAAGCTGCCATTTCACCACTGTTACTGCTAGGGGTCACTGTTAGCACTTGCCCTGAAGGTATTTTTTTTAAATTATGTTTCGCATTAGCTAGCTTAGTTTATGGAATAATTTGACATTTATTATATTTACATACATATCAGGCCTTTATCCCTTACGGGGTAGGCAGAGCACCAAGGGCCGATAGGACCACATGGTGCCACTTCTGACCAATTTTGAGGGTATAGTTGAGATGTATAAGTTCGGTTAGTAGTGACAGGTGGTCAGCCCATCGCCTACAAAACACCAAGACCCTCTTGTCCCTCTACTGACTTGTACAGTATGCCCGGGAAGAGAAGCAGCTGTAGTATTATACGTTTTTTTATTCCCAGAGCAACAAAGAAGTAATTATTATATTTATCGAGCACAACTTGAAAAAAAAATTTATTGCGAAAATGCGTTTAAGATGTAGCCGTGTTGATTTTGTGCCCAATTATTATAAAACTCGAAATCACAAAATTTTCGAGATGTGCCCCTATATTATGAAAGCTGCGTTATGGATTAAATTATCATTTATACGAGTAGGTACATCTGTCCCCCTATTCTGAACGTGGCTGAGCGATGTCCTTTATGATGTTGCAGTTCTGACTGCCCTATTTTGGAAACATATGTGTATATGTATGTATGTACATTAAAGTTTTTTATTTTTATTTGTCTATATGTTTCCCACTGCTGGTCAAAGGCCTCCCCATCCTTGGATCACAACTAACCGTTGCTTATTACTTTAGTGCTGACTAAATACCCTAATGATATTACCATAAGTAAAGTGAAGTACCGTATAGTGTGTAAACTTTATAAATAGTAATGTAAAAGAGATGGTAAAATTCGTCATCGAGTTAATTGACCCGATAGCTCAGTTGGTTAGAGCGAAAGCACGGTTTGCGAGAGGTCGTGAGTTCAAATCTGACTCAGGTGAAATTTTTTCATTTCTTTATTAATCATTTTTATAGTAAACTATAACTATTCCCAAGAAAAAAAAACTTACATCTATCTTAAGTTTCACATAGGATAAATTTGATAAGCTTTTATTCCGTTTAAATAAAGGTCGTGTCGCATTTCCTTCCTCACGGAATTAGAGAGTGCACCTGTGTTTGCGCATTCACTTATGCACTATAATAATAATAACTCGTAGTTGGCTTATTTTTGTTGACATTAGCCGCCATGACCGAAATACGGTCTGTGGTCCTTTATCCTGCAATTTTTTTTTTTATTTATGGCTAGTCTACCTATAAGTACATAATAGAAACATTAGAATTTTCAGTGGCAATACCGAGAAATCCTTTCTGCGTACTATCCCTACACTTAGAATTTCAGCTACCCTATGATTTCGGCTGTTATCTTCCGTCAACCACATATTAAGTAATAGAAGAGTTTATTTATGTATTAATGTCATATAGAAATACAATTTGATCATCATAAACCGTGCAATATATAACTGATGACGTCAAACCTTCTATGTTTAAATTTCTCTACCAATTGTCCTAAATTCTCACACAGAATTCCGTATCACTAATCACATATCATTAAAATAATGACGGCGTGTACACGAGAGTCGAGACATAAAGATCAAACGAGGGCACTTAAATGCCGTCATTGTTCCGAATTTGTTGCAAATAAATAAAGCATTTTATTGAGCATATCACGGGGCAGTTGTAAAGTGGAGGTGTTCTAATGGTAACAACTGGTTCCGGCAACTTTGTCAAAGCCACGCCAATGTATTCATGGTAAACTTTTGTTTGGCAACAGTTGATCAATGTTGTTGATGAACGGCAAGAATGTTGCTGGAAACTATAGCGTGATCAACTGCACAACACAGGTGTTGCCCGCAATATGTTGACAGCAACTTGGCAACATGTTTATGCAGCCATGTTGCTAAACAAAAGTTTACCATGAATACTAGGCGAATAAAAGCTATGTGCCTGTTTTGGCTTTCATGAGTACCAAGTTTCACCAGGTTCGATACCTTTTATGTTGAAGAAGCACAAGTATTTAAACATCTGTACATTTTAGGGCCGATTTTACCAATGCATTACGTTTTTCCAGTGGTCAGCTCGAGTAGCATGATCTGCGAAACACGATATGATAAACCGATTTATCCTGTATTTATTTAGCTTGCAAAATAAGTACTGATAAATATAGCCGCAAAGTCGAATTTTGCATAGAGAAGATACGATATCGTACGATACGATATCCACGATGCGTGACCATGCTAGGGGGGCAGATAGCTTATCTAAAGGATAAAGTGGATGCTGTCTTTCTCTAAAACTTGATCAAGATAGAGATCAATTTGAATTTGAAGTATGAATAAAGGTTCCATTGTTTCCATACAAAATTTCATGTTTGGAATTTTATAAATCCGAGATTAAAGTTTATCTCATTATAAAGGACGCTTGTTACTTGATGCACGTAAACTTTACAAATCCCGTTCATTTACGAATCCCATCATTTGTTATCGAACGCCTACGCCTGTACAAGGAACAGACCCTCCAAGTTTCAGGATCAGGTTTAGTCTTGTTTCTTAGTATACTAGTGGATGCCCGTGACTCGGTCCGCGTGGACTGCAGAAAAAACTTGTTCTACTCGTAGTTGACATTGTAAATCTAAACCATTCTCGAAACTACTTGAACACACGCAAAAAAAAATTGATCAAAATCGGTGCAGCCGTTTAGAAGGAGTTCAATTACAAACACACGAACAGAAGATTTACATACTTTACATATAGATAGGTATATTTTATGTTGGTAGACTAAAAAGGTGCACCTAACACGATATTATTAGTAGGACATTTATGAACAATAGAGTCACCGTTAACAGAGTAATTTAAACAGTGTAAACTACATTATCGAGTTATAACGAATACAACATTATTCTGTATTAGCTTCACGAAGCACATTTATACGCGTCGAAGGCGCTAGTATCGCTGTGCGACTATAAATTTTCCATCCAAATATTATCCGGTAATATTTGATGGCGGCCGCTGTTGTAGGCATTGTTCCACAAGAATATGTATGTAAAAGCCTTGTTAATGTGTCCGGGTGGTATTTTAATGGTCTGTTAAGGGGTCATCTGTGCTCGGGATTTATTATTGTGATGATATTGAAAAGTATTAAATGTGCTTTTATGATTTTATGTTGAAATATTTCAAAGCTTTTTAGACCCTAGTTTGACATTTACGTAATCCGTTTCTAACCTTTAAAATTCTGGGCTTCATATGTATACCCATATGTATACACATATGTATACACATCAGCTATAAGTACTATATGTATTGGAGCTCTAATTATTACTCATGGTGATCGGGACATCAAAATACAAAAACCTTAAGGGGCGATCCTGTTTTCTTATTTGATCTGAAATTTTGGTTATAACATTTATTACTTACAAACTATTGTATAGTTCGCGGGTAGATATGAGCAAAATGTACCTATGTAAATATAGCAAATTCAAACTCGTTATTGTGAAGTTATTAAAAAATTAAAATATTCCAGACTTTCTCACAAATGCAATTTTCAAAAATTCACACGAAGAATGTGTATTCCAGCCATATTTGCAATAAACGTGATATTTTCTCGCAGTTATTTGTATCGACTAAAAAATTTACTTTACGATTTAATTCCACAGCCTTAAGTCAAATTTAATATTACATTGAATTATTCATGCCACGTAGACATTTTAATTTCAGGGGTGTCACCGTGCAAATAAACCACCAGCTTTGATTATAAATTCTGTCTAGATTACAGATGGAATTTCGAGTCTAGTTACTGAAAAAACCTCATTTTCTTACAATCTTTCTTCATCTTCTTCGTACTTATCTGTACCAGTTCGAATTGGTTAGATAGTTTGACCGGGCATTTTCCGCACTAAGCCTCTATAAGTGAGGCCATTGTACGTATTTTACCTTACCTGTCTACTCCAACCAAACCAGATTTTCCCAGAAGGTCAGCAGCCTTCTAGACTTGCTGCATGCTTCCGAGAGTGATGCTGGCGATCGGAGGATCAGTCCCCGTTGTTCGACCACGCTTGTGCATTCCATGATCACGTGCTGTGGCGTTTCTTCCGCCTCCTTGCATCCTCTGCAGAGGGGGCTGTTTGACACACCTATGGTGTGCAGATGTTTTTGTAGCGGACAGTGGCCCGTTAAGATTCCTACGACCTTGCAGTTCGAATTGGTTATTCTCACTAGAATCTTTATAATAGAGTAGGTACATATTAACAAATTATACTATCTGTATTCATTGTGTTAGGTACAAATCATCTTATAACTATCTAATCAATAGTTAGGTAAATAACAATAAATATATTATGGTTATTTTTAAAATACAGAGAATATATTTTGCTGTAAAATTTATTTCCTGTATTTAAAAAAATATAGGATAACATATTGTCTACCTATGCTAATAATTATAATCATATCCTAATTAGTAAAAAGGTTAATATCGAGTGGAGTACTAGTACCTCCTAGTATGACCTATTTCGCCTTTAGCTTACTATTAATTTTAATCCGTAAAGAATGCTACTATAAAGCTTTTATAGGACCAAATACTCCTGACAACTCTCTAATAAGTATAACATTATAATGTTTCAATAAAAAATTCCTGCGAATTTTCACAGAACTAATATAAATAAATGGAAAAAAACTTAAAATAACATATACACTAGCGCTCTCACCACAGGACGTAATTTCAAACAAACTGTACTAGGTTCATATAATCAAATACTGAAACATATTGTCGCACGGATTCTGATCACGTAACAACGTTTTAATCCGTATAATCGGATCGTTCTCTATTTCGCATGCGCCCTGGCTTTGTATAACGAATGGGGCTAACAAGATAATTAATATTTAATTCTAAAAGGTGACAACCCTAGTAGCTAGGCAGGTCGATGATTGGGGAGCAATTTCGAAAATTTTTGAGCCGAAACGCAACCACTAACGAACCGTTAACGAAACGCAGTGCGAAGCAATATATACTTACCGCTTGAGTACCTATAATAAGGTATATTTTAGCACGATGGTCGCGTGTATGATAGAATAAAATCAAATATCTGTCTCGTGCTCAAATGTGTCTAATTAGGTTACCGCACAGTAATTATTGTTTTGTTCTGAGCGTCTTCAACGGTTCCGTTTCGGCTTCGTTCCAACTCGAGACTTTTCGAGAATTGGCCCCCTGTCATTTGACAATAATGATAGTGTATGCCTAGGATATTGAAATTCTAATAAACAAGGATTATAGTAGATAATAAGCAAGCTGTCTGGGTTTTTAGTATGTTTGTATAATCTTCTACTAAGGGCAGATTTAGGAATGAATGAGAAATTAAGTCTGTGTATGCACTGTGTACTTGTTTGTTTGTTACCTCTTCACGCTTTAGCAATCTTGTAGAAACTTTGTATATGTCGTGTGCATCACAATCCGTATTACTAAACGGCTAGACATTTTTTAAAACATTTTTTTGTATTTGTAAGAACAATAATTTACGTTATACATATATATATATATGTATATATATATATATAATATATATATATAATATATAATATATATATATGCTAATTAAACAGTTGGAAGTACGGAGAAGGAGTCGCGGGCAACTGTTAGTCCCAAATAAACCATCAGTAATGTTTATGTTTGTTATAAGCCTTTGAATGGGAATTTAATTAATTAATCGCATATAATTCATAAATAGGTACTTACCCTACCCTCCTACCAATAAGCATTCAATACACAATCTCCAATCTAAGCCAACATCCAAAAATATAGCAAGAAGCTCGTGTCTGCGTGGAAAACTAATATCCTAAACCAGACGATATATTTGTTTACAAATCGCCACAACCACAGATTCATATAGATGCCGCTTATACTTCAAACTGTACGACAATTCATGTCTTTCAAAGTGGACACTTATCGTCTTCATTGTAATAATTCTTTAACACAGTATATCACAGTGTGTACTATTATATTAAGGAATTCTAAAAATAGGTAAATCATCATAAAAATTAATTATACATACATACATACAATCACGCCTTTATCCCTTACGAGGTAGGCAGAGCACCAAGGGCCGATAGAACCACATGGTGCTACTTCTGTAATTAATTAATTATATTACTAAATCTTTGAGATTGTCAAAATTTGGCAGGATTTCGAATCAAAACAAATCACTCATCCTACCCAGTCACTTTTCATTCGTCAGTTTTCTATTAGATAACTCATAATGAATATTTATATACATCATTAATTCGGGTTAATGGAACATCGCCGAAAAAAAAATTTGTTAACTAATAAAAAAAATAACGTTTAATATTCCTTCCTTAATACTTAAGCCTTCATGCCAAAATCACTTATTAATTACAGTAAGGAAATAGTTTTATCATTTTGATTTCAGTTTAGAAATAAGAAGCAGGTTTTCCTAAGTTGTAAGCTGAAAGTTTTATACCTATATAAATTAATTATCTTTTTAAGTTGTAAACTAGTAGCTAAAAGTTTTTGTTTATACGCATAGATATGTATATTTTTAAATGATTTCTAAGTTCTACCTGAACTTGCGTTATCCAAGTGTACCTACATCTATAGAACCGCACGTCAACTTGGTTATTTATGGTTGCGGCGTGTTCTGTTCATGTACTATTTCGGTAGTTAATATTAGTGGCCAATACTTTAATAATACCTACACGATACATTAGGTGTTACAGACAGTCCCTGTGCAGAGCCTGCATGGAGAAAGAGGAGGCAGCCGCCCATCTGCTGCTGCGCTGCAG
Organism: Carposina sasakii; assembly: GCA_014607495.2. Classification (NCBI taxonomy): domain Eukaryota; kingdom Metazoa; phylum Arthropoda; class Insecta; order Lepidoptera; family Carposinidae; genus Carposina; species Carposina sasakii. The sequence goes on from CP053157.1 coordinate 778,084, forward strand.
AGAAGTGGTCCCATACCGGGCAAAATATCTCGGCTCACCAGGCTCGCTTAGCAAGACTCTGGGCAACCTGAAGGGGCTGCTAGGATTTCTGGAGGAGATAGGCTGGCTCGAGTAGAGAGCACACCACCCTTACACAAAATAGGCGCACAGACGTCGAGCTGCGGAAACAAGCCCGTTCTACCATACCGTACCATACCTACGCGATTTTGAAAATAATAATACGACAACGGAAAATTATAGCTGGCAGTATCGATTAGTTCCTTCATTCATCAAAATCCGATAAAAGTTTGGCCGCTATCGTCGATTACACTTTAAAGGGAAATATATTTACATACATACATATACCTCGACAAGCGTAGCGTTGGTCGCCCTCCGGTCAGATGGACCGATGACCTGAAGAGGGTGACTGGTAGTGAATTGACGACGAAAACGTGAGATCGAGCCAGAAATCGGACTGCAATAGGCTGAAGAAGATACACCCAAGGCTGTATTCCATAATAGATGTAGCCAGGACTGCAGAATCACGAATGACATCCTAGAGCCACGTTCGGCATATCGGGGCTAGATGTAAAAGATCAGGGACAAGCTTTTAGTTCATCATCTATTACAGGGGTTCCCAAACTTTTTTGTTCATAGACCCCTTTCAAAAGTCAACTGGTTCTGGTGGCCATTTTTTTCACGTCAACGTGGGGGTCTACGTTGACGAAAAATCGACCCCTGGGGGTCCACCTAGACCACTTTGGGTACCTCTGATCTATTATAACCCTGAGTTCCTTTGTCGACTCTTCGACGGAACAGCACGGAAGGAGATGCAGCTTTCTGGTGAATTTTAGTCAAGTCCTGGATTAGCACAAGATATTAGTGGTAGCTAATATAACGTATAGCTTTTAAAAATAACATGCTATTTGTCCAAAGCGCAATAACCAATGATTTAATTGAAAAAATTCCTCACCCGGGTGGGAATCGAACCCACGACCTCTGCATTCCGTGCCAGCGCTCTTACCACTGAGCCACCGGGTCAATTATATATTTTGCTAGAGGTAAGTAATTATTTTTTCGGGTACAGGTGTACAGGCAATGTTACATAAGGTCTAATACAAAGCCTGGGTGGCAATGTAAAATGTGCGTGCTTAACTTACGAACACAAAACTTTTACCGAAACTTCCTCTTATCAATAAATAACCTATAGGTAAAGCCTAAGTAGAAAATACAGAGGATAACAATGTTTTATAACTTACTTCTCATTACATCAGCTATCTGCTAGTGAAAATCCTATCAATCGCGGTCTAGTCATTTCAGAGATTATCTGAAAAAAAAACAGAAAGACAAGAACACAGAGTGTTTTTCGTTGCCATCCTTAACGAAGAGTACATTCTCTATACATCACATAAAGTAAGAAACGATGTAATTTTTTTTATTACTTTAGCGAAATTTATAGTGTCCAGTGTTTATGATAGTTTTTTTATAGACAGATATTAATTATTCCTCGTGAAAAATCTTGCTACGCGCGTCTATGTGCATTTATGCAGAAAAACGCAGTCTATTTACTCAACTTTGGACCATAATATCTTGGGAACCAGACACTTCCCAGGTATTCTTCCATAGAGAAAAATGATCGTGATTATGAGGAGATTCCGTAGTATTTGGGAACGTTGGCGACCAAAAAACATCCTGCATGTGCATTTAATGAAAAGCTGTTTATAATATTACAAAGAGACACCCAAATTTTATTCATCTGTATAGATAAAAAAGAAATGTATATTTGGTAAACAGGGTCTGCTAATAAACTACGCAGTATTTGTATATTGGTTGCTAGTTTATCCGTTAATAATGGTCTGTTTCTAATCGTCTCCCAGAAGAAATAAATATTCTATTGTTAAGAGATGAGACGCCATGGTAAAGGCAAATCACGGCTAGTGATTGATTCATACAGCGCTACAGGCTACATAAACGGTGGCAGAGCTACATTACTCGTATCGCATCTCCGCTTAGTTTTTCTCCATAGTGACGCTCTACAAAGGACACCATAACTTTTTATTTTAAGGCTTGTGTTACCGTTAAATTGTGTTGGGTGAAGCAATCCAGGTAACGAAAAGGTTACCAAGGCAATAGTAACGGATGTGACATGGACCTTTCTACATAGTAATGCTAGTAACGCAGTGGACTCGTGACCCTGCCGGCTTTTTAATGCCTTTGATCGTCAATGTTGCTTTGTGTAGATTAAATGTTGGTTCTCTGTTTTGCTTATTTATATATGTATATATTGATAGGGTTTTCAGGTTTTAGAAATCATAACTACGATTTTTAAAGTTTAATATTAGTATGTGAGCCATAAGCTTATCCCTTAAGGTATTTCTATGACAGGGTTCAATAAGAATAGAATACGTTTTTATTTGGTGATTACACACACACAGATACAATAGCAACAATGAGACTAAACAAACAGGGAAGAAATAGAGATAGTGCAAAAGTAATTAAATAATATAAAAATATGTATATACAAGTACAACACAAACATTCTAGCTGCTAGAAGAACAGTACACCCTGTCAGGAACCTTCCAGTTACATCACACGCGTGTGTAGCTGCCAAACAGGTCTCTTTTCAGCTGGATGCTGCTGAGACAGGGTAGGGGTTGCCTACCATGCAAAACAGCGCTGGTTTTCAAAAGGGACCTAGGAGTGAACGTCGCAAAAAAAACATATTATATATCAAATAAATACCTACATTACATGTATCATATAAGTATAATTGTACAGAATAACATACAAGGTAAATAGGGATCATCCCTATCAGTTATCCAGTATAACGTCAAAACTTTCTTGAATGTACAAGGTATAAAGCCTCATTTCAAAGTAAAAATGGTAAAGCCCATTTACTTCACATTGGTGACACATCACACAGTTGTCTCACATCGAAATAGGTACACGAAAAATTTTATTTGTACTCGAAATCAACACGTAATATTGTAAATACATTGTTCCAGTGTGACTTAAAATCTGAAGGAAAAATAATATTTCACGTGCTACCGCACAATAAACACTTTATTGACTTTACTTCATGTCATTTTATTTGATAACGAAGCGTAGGAGGAAATTGTCAACCTTAGTTATTTACAAGTTGCCACAGTGTAAGTCTGATATAGAGAGATTAGATTAGATTCATTTATTGCATGTCACAGGTTATATAGATGTAACGAGATAACTCGAATAAGGTACACTTAAGATAAACATGCTTCGTAGTTTATATTAGTCACGTGGGGTACTAAATAGATTTAATTTTAATCTTCTTAATTATACTTTTAAAATATTTTAAACAACTTGGTTATCAAAATAAAAGAGTCAAATTTCTGTTACAATAATAATAATATGTGCCCTAATCCAATAAATTACTACAAATAAATTTATTTGAATCGGTCGCGTAGTCTTTATATTTACGGTGTTATTACAAGAGAATATAAGCATCATTTAGGCGAAACACTGCCTATATTTAATGGATATTCTATACATTTTACTGTCAAATGTCATATTTAAATCGAGTCTCACTTTAGGCGCTCTTTTTTAATAACACCGTTAAAGTTTATCGACCGGTAGTACAATCAAGTCCTAAGTAACGACTTCATTTTTTTCCTGCAGCTGTAATGTAATCAAAAGAGAGTCGCGGGAATTAATAATACCTACTTACGAGTATAAGCTTTCTACCTCATCAAAGGGTTTTATTGATTGTAAGCATGCAACCGTGACATTGTTCCATATTTTTTTTTACTGTGTAGCGCGCTGTAATAAAATAAATGCCGAGCCTTTTTTACTGATACCTGTACCTTTTACAAAAGGATTTTTTAATGGGTTATAGATTTTTTTTAAAGGGATATGCAAGCACTTGACGTTTGCCCTGGTACGGACTTGTAATGCGAAGGGATATAGGACACGCTTCACAAAAAGTATTGGTCATGAATTTGGATGGTTATAGATGAAGAAGAAGGGCTAACAAGTTGTTAAAGGAACGTTCTTAGGCTCCATGTTCCATCCACTTCTTGTGCAAGAGAGAATATTATGCGGCAGTGAGAACCGAGAAGAATAGTCGAGGAGTTTATATACACAGGGTTATATTACTGAAATTAACTAGAAAATCCCACTGACACGTTTATCATAATGGGGATAGATTTACAGATGTAAATTATCAGTATAATACTACAGCTGCTTCTCTTCCCGGGCTTACTGTACAAGTCAGTAGAGGGACAAGAGGGTCTTGGTGTTTTGTAGGCGATGGGCTGACCACCTGTCACTACTAATCGAACTTGTACATCTCAACTATACCCTCAAAATTGGTCAGAAGTGGCATCATGTGGTTCTATCGGCCCTTGGTGCTCTGCCTACCCCGTAAGGGATAAAGGCGTGATTATATGTATGTTTGTATGTATGTAAATTATCAGTAACAAGCTGCTTGCTTATCCCCTGAGAGGACGCCCCAGTTCCTTGACCCTTACGACGTGCACGGAAACAGATGTAGCTGATGTAATCTAGTGAACCCCCGCATCAGCACAGGCGCGATGGATAATCTTGTATTGTATTTTGTCTGTATGATTTCTGGTACAGGGAACAAGACAGCATGTTATAAAATCTATACTAATATTATAAAGAGGAAAACTTTGTTTGTTTGGTTGTAATGAATAGGCTCCGAAACTACTGGACCGATTTCAAAAATTCTTTCACCGTTAGAATCCTTATTGGACCTGGATGAACATAGGCTATAAGAATTTCCCGATATTCCCACGGGAAGGCGACCAACGGGAATTTAATATTTTTTACGAAAACCGCTATACATATGAAGCTGAAATCGGGCATATATGTTCATTGGGGACAACGAGGAAGGACTAAAAACGGATTTCCCGAAATTCCCACGGGAAGGGGACTAACGGGAATTCATAATTTTTACGAGAACCGCTATACATATGAAGCTGAAATCGGGCATATATGTTCATTGGGGACAACGAGGAAGGACTAAAAACGGATTTCCCGAAATTCCCAAGGGAAGGGGACAAATGGGAATTCAAACGGATTTCCCGATATTCCCACGGGAAGGGGACAAACGGGAATTCATTTTTTTTACGACAACTGCGATACATATGAATTTGAAATTGGACCTGTATGTTCATTAGGGACTGCGAGGGAGCACTAAGAACGGATTTCCCGAAATTCCTATGGGAAGGGGAGTTACGGGAATTTAATTTTTTTACGAAAACAGCTATTTATACGAAGCTGAAATCGGATTAGGGCTACAAGGAAGCTCTAAGAACGGATTTCCCGAAATTCCCACGGGAAGGGGACCAACGGGAGTTCCAAATTTAAACGAAAACCGCTGTACCTACATATAAAGTTGTATCTATGTATTGATATGTACCGAAGCGAAGCGAGGGCGGGCCACTAGTAATTAATAAAGAAATGGAAAAAATTCTTCGCCCGAGTGGGAATCGAACCCACGACCTCTGCATACCGTGCTAGCGCTCTTACCACTGAGCTACCGGGTCAATTACTCGGATGACGAATTTTACCATCTCTTTTCTAAATTACATATTGGCAACGTTATTTTTCATCCCGATAGCTATACACTAGCCAAATCTCGGCAAACAAAGCTGAATCCCTCAGCACAATGTTTAAAGATGAAACGATCAACCATATCCTAACGGATTATATTAATGGAGAAGTGTTTTTATAAATGTATCTTAGTCAAGATATTATATATTGTAAACACAGCATTATATATTAAATACAGCATGTCGTAAAAGAGTCGACTAAGGTACTCGGGAATTGTTACAAGGGATAAGCTAATAGCTTACATCTGTAGCTGCTTTACTAAACGTGATTGTGGGATCGTTTTTAAGATCCCGCATATCTGGCTTCGTCATTTCAGGAGCAGACATATACAGGGTATTTTTTCGTTGCCACTCTTAACGAAGGGTACGTACTCTATACATGAAATAAAGTAAGTTTATGCCAAAAAAAATGCTGGGGAACGATGTAAATTTTTTAGATTTTTTTTTTATTACTTGATCGGGCAAAATTTTAGTGTCCAGTGTTCATGTCAGTTTTTTCATAGACGGATATTAATTATTTCTCGTGAAAAAATCTTGCTACTGTGTTGTGCAAAAATCTTGACTTGCGTCAATGTAATGCAGAAAAACGCAGTCTATTTACTCAACTTTGGACCCCATTATCTAGGAAACCAGACACTTCCCAGGTATGCTTCCATGGAGAAAAATGTTCGTGATGATGAGGAGATTCCGTAGTTTTCGGGAACGTTGACGACCAAAAATCACTCTATATGTATAAACATTTTCTGTTTCGATGAAAGCACGAACCCAACCGGAGCCGAGTGGCCATTGTCAACTTGTCAAACGTTCCCCTCTGCTGAAGGTATGAAAGCTTCTAGCAGTAATATAAAGCACGGCGTCCACGAACTAGCAGTTATATTGAATACAATATTTTACATAATCCTGAAAATCCTGAAAATATCTAGATGTTTGTTACAAAAACTACGAGTACAGAAGGAATCTAAATGAAACTCAGATTTTTAAAGCCGCGATCAAAGATGTTTGTCTTTCGTTCATGTCGTTAACTATTAATTTGAAATTAACCGCTGATTCCTGTCCGGTAATTCCATTCCATCTATATAAATGCTAACCTGCATGGAAATCCGTTTAGTAGTTTTTGTGTAAAAGAGTCACAAACATCCAAAAATTCTTACAAAGTTTAACATTTATAATATTGTAGGGTTAAGAACCCCCTAGGTAAAAATACATACATACATATTCGCACGGCTACGTTCCCAAAATGAGGTAGCCGATAGAGAGCTGCAGAATAGCCAAGGAGGGTTTCATCCGCATTTAGTAATAAGTAAAAAAAGTTTAAAAAATTGGTATACTTAATCGACCTGACATTTGATTAGACTATCAGCATAGTAGTTTATTTCATTCATGCCAGGTATAAAAGAGTGAGATAGAATAACACCGAGATAACGAGGACAAAGTGCTTCATACGTGCCGCTGTAAACTGGGACACGGTTGTGCTAACATTTTAAGCTATAGTTAGAGTCCGTTTCATAGAATAACTGGCGTGCATGATTTCGGAAATTATTTATTTATTTATTCCTTTTTCACACTATCTTTAATAATATTTCTTGTAAGGAGCTACACAGATAATGTAGCCATAATTATGTAGCCTGATTAAATATTTAAAAGATAGGTATAGTGTAGACTTGTTCACTGAATATCTAATATTCTTTTTAGTTTAGAATGTCCAGTTGGAAGAGCTCACTAGACATGGCTGTTAAAAGAAGTATACATTTAAAAATTAACACACAAGCGCATGCCTACTGGGTGTAAAAAGACAACTTTGTTTTTTTAATACCTCGTATTCTTTGTAATATCACGATCATTTTTTTCTATGGAAGCACCTCTGGGAAACCACGAGTTTCCAAGATGTTGAGGTCCAAAGTTACATTGATTTTATCATTTTTGTTAAATAAATCCATCTGAAATCGGTCAAAATTATTTTTTTCAAAGATTCCATGTTAAAATGTTATAATGATAGTTTTGTAGGTACATTTGAACTTTGAGCATCAAAAGAATACATTGCTTGCAATAAAATTACAGTACTTTTTCATTTTTTTTTGTCGTTTCCCAGGGTTGGTTCCATAGAAAAAAATGATCGTAACCTTACAAAGAATACGAGGTATTAAAAAACATCGTTGTCTTTTTACACCCTGTATATTAGCCAAAGATGTTGTATTTTTTATCTAGGTATATTGAATTTTTTCATACAGGTGTTTTTTTGTGGCCACCTTTAACGAAGGGTACGTATTCTATACATGAAATAAAGTAAGTTTATGCCAAAAAAAATGCTGGGAATTTTTTTTTTTTTTTTGAAAAAAAAATTAAATACCTTGATCGTGCGAAATTTATAGTGTCTAGTGTTTATGTTAGTTTTTTATAGACAGATATTAATTATTTTTCGTGAAAAAATCCTGCTACGCGCGTCTATGTGCATTTATGCAGAAAAACGCAGTCTATTTACTCAACTTTGGACCCTAATATTTTGGAAACCAGACACTTCCCAGGTATGCTTCCATGGAGAAAAATGATCGTGATGATGAGCAGATTCCGTAGTTTTCGGGAACGTTGACGACCAAAAATCACCCTGTATAGAAGTCTAATATTGGTATTTCTCAGAAAAAATCTGCCCTATAAAATGACATGACATAGGCAGAAAAGTACAGCACCTAAAATTCACATTGACATGTCAATATTCAAAGCATTCTTCGTTGTACACCGTCTAAAATAACAGCGCAACCCGCCGCTTGAACTGTATAAGCACGCGGCCGCGATAGCATTGTACTCATGCACTCTTGTGTGCGCGATTAAAGCTCCCATCGGTCTTTGTTACCGAAAATGTCAACAGCCCACGCTCGAAACAATCATTTACTTTCCCTAAACAAGAGGTATTGTGAGGGTTTTGAATTTTTTGACATTTCTCACCTTAAAGCGAGTAGACGTCTACCGGAAATTTCGTACTTTCTGAAGCTTACTCCTCATTTATCGCAATGTAAAAAAAATATTATACACATTCGATTCTAATACAACATTTAAATCGCAGGTTATTAAAAAATATTTTGAAAAATTAAATTGAAAAGAGATTAATCCCGATTCTACTACAGTCCTCTTAAGATAATATAGGAATGGGATATGGTTAATCGTTTCATCTTTAAACATTGTGCTGTGGGATTCAGCTTTGTTTACCGAGATTTGGCTAGTGTATAGCTATCGGGGTGAAAAAATAACGTTGCCAAAAACGTAATGTAAGAATAAAAGTTTAAAAGAGATGGTCAAATTCGTCATCCGAGTTAATTTCAGTTGGTGAGAGCACAGCACTGAATGCGAGAGGTCGTGGGTTCGAGTCCCACTCGGGTGAAAATTTTTTCATTTCTTAAAACATATTTATAATATTGGAATCGTTTGGGCGTAGGGGGTATTCTCTCAGGCGATGAACTTATTACTGAGCGGTATGCTAAATCTCTATAGCTCCTACGATTACATTAGCAATCCTGTATTTCTGTTTTGAGAACTCAATCGTGTGTATACAGGGTGATTTTAGGTCGTCAACGTTCCCGAAAACTACGGAATCTCCTCATCATCACGATCATATTTCTCCATGGAAGCATACCTGGGAAGTGTCTGGTTTCCAAAATATTAGGGTCTAAAGTTGAGTAAATACTGCGTTTTTCTGCATAAATGCACATAGACGCACGAAGCAAGATTTTTTCATGAGAAATAATTAATTATGATTAAACTAACATAAACACTAGACACTATAAATTTCGCCCGATCAAGTAACTAAAAAAAAATGTTCAAAAAAAAAAAATCCCAGCATATTTTTGGCATAAACTTACTTTATTTGACGTATAGAGTACGTACCCTTCGTTAATGGTGGCCACAAAAAAACATCCTGTATATGTCTATATGTATGTATTTCTAATAGAACATACCACCGACTAGAAAAGGTCATTTTATTTGAGCGTGCGCAATCTTTTTATTTATAAACTGCATAGTAAATATTGCTGTAAGTCTCATACCCAAAAGTATCTGATAAAACCACACTATAAACCTCATATTTGTATGTAAATAAGGACCGAATCCTAATTTTATTATCAAGTATACTATAAACCCGGGGTCATGCATAAATTTACTTCGCCTCTCAAATCTTTTCCGGAAAAACTGTTCGTCCAAACATCAAACGTATTTGGGACGAAAATAAATCATGTATGCGTTTGTACTTGACGATACCTTTTGCATGAGTTCAGGGGGCCTTGTACGGGAATAACTACGATTTAACTGGCATTGAATATTCAGTGGGGTTCGCCTTAAAGCAGCCTTGTTTCCATTGCGAAAACTAAAAAAAATACGTTTTTATTTCTTTATACTCGTACATATACTATAAAATTATTAATAAAGAAAATGGAAAAAATTCTTAACCCGAGTAGGAATCGAACCCACGACCGCTGCAAACCGTGCCAGCCGCTATAACCACTAAGCGACCGGGTCAATTACTCGGATGACGAATTTTACCATCTCTTTTCTAAATTACATATTGGCAACGTTATTCTTCATCTTCATACACTAGCCAAATCTCGGCAAAGCTGAATCCCTCAGCATAATGTTTAAAGATGAAACGATCAACCATATCCTAACGGATTATATTAATGGAGATGTATTTTTTTTTATTTATCTTAGTCTAGATATTATATATTATAAAATTATTAATAAAGAAACTGGAAAAAATTCTTCACCCGAGTGGGAATATTATTAATTATACATATACCTAAATACAAATGGATGAGATAAGATGTATGAAGCGGATAACTTCTGAACTAGTGCACAAAATTGGATGATTTCTCTTTTGTGTTTTTATATCTAGGGGAAAAAGGCGGTTCGAAATTCTAATTATTATTCTGGTAACTGACCCGGCCAGTTAGTTGTACATAAAAGAAACTAAAATGGTTCATAGAATACTCTACCTTCCAAGCTTTAACATTGATGTTAAAATATGTCATCTCTAAAAAAACGCACGCGATTTTGCTGCATTTTTATAGTAATTTATATAAAATTATTAATATTATTTACGTTTCTCTACCCGGGCATACTGTACAAGTCAGTAGAGGGACAAGAGGGTCTTGGTGTTTTGTAGACGATGGGCTGACCACCTGTCACTACTAACCGAACTTGTACATTTCAACTATACCCTTAAAATTGGTCAGAAATGCCACCATGTGGTTCTATCGGCCCTTGGTGCTCTGCCTACCCCGTAAGGGATAAAGGCGTGATTATGTATGTATTTATAGTAGTAATTTAAAATTATAATTACTATTTAGATGGTACCTTTATAATACCACAAAGAGTGTAACAGAATGTATAAATAGCACATTTTGCAAACTTTACATAATAAAAGCATATATTTTAACTTGATGTCCGTCCATACAAAGTCTAGGTCTCATAGGTCCCCGCGTAATGGCGCCATGAAAAATGAATCTAGGTCATAACTAGGGCATAAACAGTTTAGTGCCTGACTGTGCGATGGCTGCACTAAAACACGGTCACCACTTGCAGGTTTACGACCATAGTTTATAGGTTTTTATATCAAGGCATATATGGCAGTTAAGAACAAAAGTTTATAATAGATAACCTAGTTACTGCAATGGTAGCTTTGGTTTCTAGAATAGAAGTGCGGTCATATAGGACGGAGGAAACCAAAGGTGACTTTTAGTCTGTTACGACAGATAATATAGTATTTTACTTGTACAAATGCCTTATTAGCTGTGTTGTTGCTGGGTTTTACTAGAACACATCAGCTGCATCTTCTGTAGGACCAAGGAACTCGGGCGTTCTCTCAGTCGATAAGCTAGCAATTTGTCACTAATCGTTGATATTTCTCCCGGCCGTGTTCCCGAATTAAGGTAACCAATAACAGAATTAAGGTATCGCGATTGCGCGGCTTCGGCATTGCTATTGCTTTTGCGTAATCAGGGGGCAGAAGTGCAGAATCCTAAAGAAGATTGCACAGTCAATCATAGCGGAGATGATGTAAATTATCAGTGACATGTTGCAAGCTTACCGCCTGAAAGAATACCCGAGTTTACACTCACGACATGTACAGAAGGAGATGCAGCTGATGTATTCTAATGAAGCCCGCATCAGCACAGGCATATGTATCATCATCATAACATAGTTAAGTTACATCATCATATCATACGCATTGAATTTAGTCTATCCAAGTCCCTAGGCATTCCACACAAGATACCTAAATCCCTATAGAACTTTGTAAACTAGATTATGGCTTAAACATAGGCATCAGCACTAACTTTGTTGCACTAGACTGCGCCGACGTAAACTAACTAAATATTGCATTGCATTTTCAAATGAGTTGGCCAACAGTAAACACTGCTGGGAACTGTAATGTAAAACTTTATTTGGTTACTAGAGGATGCCCGCGACTCCGTCCGCGTGGAGTACAGAAAAAAACAAAATGTCGAAATTATCCGGGATGAATAAATTTTCCTGGAATAAAAAGTAGCCACTACTAACCGAACTTGTACATCTCAACTATACCCTCAAAATTGGTCAGAAGTGGCACCATGTGGTCCTATCGGCCCTTGGTGCTCTGCTTACCTCGTAAGGGATAAAGGCGTGATTATATGTATGTAAAAAGTATCCTATGTGTTATTGTGATATGTAAGCTACATTTTTGTGAAGTTTCATCAAAATCTATTTAGTAGTTGTTGCGTGAAAGAGCAACAAACATACATCCTCACAAACTTTCGCGTTTGAAACATTACGAGTAGTACTCGTGGTATTATTTACATACAGGCCTACCGCATCAGCGTATTAAAAAACGTGATGTGCACCTTGCATACCTTTAGAAGATAATTGTGTACCCTCTTTCCTTCAGTTCGACTTTTAAGTCGTCCGTGGGATGGGTTAAGTCTATCACCAATATTCGGGCATACAATCGAGCCACCGGTAATGAATCATCAGAGCATCATACGATGTCCCAATTACGAAATTAAAGTAAGTTTGTTTGTTACTTCTACACGCTTTATTTACAACCATTTTAAATTTTTGGATACATGTAGTTGGAAATACAGAGAACATAAGCTACATTCTGTAGTTTGTGTACAAGCAATAAACAGCTAGCAAAAACATAAAAGTTAATTTCTGAATATCTATAAAATAACAAAGAATTTACGAAATATCTGGCCCTACTCCAAGCCACGCAAATTGTAACCTCACAGCACAACCAGCCAATTTGCTGGAACGTATTAAATAAACCTCATCCGGTTACGATTATATAAGGTGTGTCTGATAGCCAGGAAAATACTGAAATACGGAACAAGTACCATTGTTTTGACTTATATTATATGGCAGTGTTTTTACTCGCAGAAAATATATTGATTTTATCTATCGGCTATCGTACATATATAATTATGTCATGCCAGCACTGAAAATATTGAAGAGCCATCATGAATTGCAGTACTATATAAAATGTATAAAAAATATCAATATATACCTATATACATATAATAAACGAAATTAAAACGTAACATTTATTCGAGTGACATGGCGAATTAGGTTTGTTTAGAACGTACTAATTGGAGATCTGTGGACGTAGACAAACTAATATAATTTCTGTCGTTCCCTCATTAGCGATCGGATTTCATCACGTGACTTGACGAATTCGCGAACATGAAGGCTTACTATTGGAGCAAACGTGTCGGTGAAAAACCGCTATCAAATCGATCGAGAAATAATGTCACTTCGTAGTCTCTGCCTACACCTACGGGACATATATGTATGTACTAGTGGACGCCCGCGACTTCGTCCGCGTGGACTGCAGAAAAAAAACAAAATGTCGAAAAATTTTCCGGGATAAAAGTAGCCTATGTGTTAATCCATGTTAGCTAACTCAATACCAAATTTTATATAAATCGCCTCAGCCGTTTTTACGTGAAAGAGTAACAAACATTCATCCATCCATACTTACAAACTTTCGCGTTTATAATATTAAGTAGGATGTTTTCGAAAGCTGATAAGATATGCGTCCTTAATAACCTCCAATATTCATAGGTTGAATAGGATATTTAACAACCTATCTACTACATGTTAGTCTGAACTTAGAACTTAAATATTGCACTGCATTTCTGAACAAGCAAGCATAATTTAACAATGCAAAGTTAACCCTATACCATTGCTACATGGCTCAAAATCTCGTATTACTTCGCACACTTTTCGTTTTAGGGACTCTATTCTCTAAACTCAAGTTTGTGCACTAGCTGATGCTCGCGACTACGTTCGAGTAAACGATGCTATTTCTGATTCTGATGTAATATAATTTAAATACTGCCCTATTCTCGAAACTCTGCTTACATTATTTACCCTCTTGCTGATGCTGCAGAATTTTATGTACATAATATGCTATAAATTAAAGTAGATTGACGCATGATATTGTGATTTTCAAATAATTTCACACTCATAGAATTGACTTGCAGAATGCCTACTCTGAAGACTTATTGGTATCTCATAATATTTTAAATGAGACATTTTAACTATGATTATACAGGGCGTTTTTTCGTTGCCACCCTTAACGAAGGGTACGTACTATATACATCAAATAAAGTAAGTTTATGCCAAAAAAAATGCTGGGAAACGGTGTAATTTTTTTATATTTTTTTTTATTACTTGATCGGGCGAAAATTATAGTGTCCAGTGTTTATGCTAGTTTTTTCATAGACTGATATTAATTATTTTTCGTGAAAAAACCTTGCTACACGCGTCAATGTGCATATATACAGAAAAACGCAGTCTATTTACTCAACTTTGGACCCTAATATTTTGGAAACCAGACACTTCCCAGGTATGCTTCCATAGAGAAAAATGATCGTGATGATGAGGAGATTCCATAGTTTTTGGGAACGTTGACGACCAAAAATCACCCTGTATAGAAATATGAATGAAAAATAGGAATAAAATATTTCGGAAAATTAGAAAATTACAATAAAAATCAAATATAAAATAAAAAGTATATAGGTATGTATTGTCAACTATCCTATTATGTAGCTATTAACTTTTCCATTATGGCTACGAATATTTATGTCGAATTTAAAGATATTATCAAATGGCGCGAGAATAACACCCATAAGACGCTTTGAACACGGGAATTACTTCGTATTTCGCTAAATTACATGCTGTGTGGTTGATTATGAATGTATGAAGATGCAGTTTTTGTTTACCTACTATTAATTTGGAGCTGCTTGATATTGATATGTATCCATCTACTTTACTGTATCGGCAGAGTGGAATAGCAAAACTCCATTACTTCATATGTATATCGTATAAGGCGATGAGTTTCCGGGAGGTGGGCAGCAGCCTTCCATATTGACAACATAGTCCGAAAATCACACTGCAGTCACCAAATTCTGCGGGAGCGATGTGGCGTGCCCTGAGAACAATAACCTGAGCTTAGGCTTAGGTTTCATAGCCCGTAAGCAACCAATAACATATGTACATGAATGTACTGGGTTTTAACAAAAAAAAAAACACAGCGACTATGTTTTGTGCAAACGTCGACCATATGTCGACACTAGCTCGCTCTCTCGGCGTCGAGCAAAAACCGTGCGATACAAACTTCCCTGGAACCAATTTAAACTTTATGAATAGACAATACGGATTTCACAGTTTTATTAAATTTCTATTATGTATGAAGTGTCTTTATTGCAGTTATATTAAAGTACTTACATAAATTAAAGGCTTGCACATACCGGGATTCGAACCCAGGTTCTATGGCGCAGCAGGCAAGGTCACTACCAACTACGCCAAACGGTCGCCTACGCATAACTTCTATTTTACGTGCTTCGCTGCTTCATGGTTTTACTCTTAGAGCAACGCGGGCTTTCTTGTTGCTATAAGGTTTTACTTTACAATTTAGTAGCTTTTTTGACTTACCATTAATTATTTATAAAGGGTCCATTAATAGAATATTAAATGATTTATAACACACTCCTGCCTATCCATACGAGGCTAATAACGTAACTTCTAAATCAGGCCAGCTTAGCCTTGTCACAGACTAGTACCTAATAGCAGTAAGCTAACTTCAATCAGATTAAGATTATAACGAATCATAATAAAAGAAGATCCTAAATATTTACTTTTTGAATTTGAGATTTGATGGATGTAATTGGATGGTAAAATGTGTGAATGATTTATCGATTATGATTATTGATATTACTAGATATTTTCCTAGAACAATAATGATCTTAAAGATTCGAAATAGGGAAATACGGCAGTGAATAAGACAGTGCTTTCCCACTCCTATTATCTACTCTGTGGCACCGTTTTAGAGGATTTACGAAGTTTATCGCGAACCAGTTTGTAACCCCGAACACAAACGCTGCCAAGTTCGTGGTTCCTACTAGATTTGACTTCATAACTTCGTATGGAATTAGACATGAAAGAAATGCTTAGAGGAGCTAGTTGTGGTTGTACTGCACCTGCCATTTCACATTTTTTCTGTCGCCACATCCTTTCCTATCGAAAACAACCGTCATAATAGAGCGTATAATATATCAGGAATGATGTAGCACGCGGTAGAAGCCACGAAGCGATACCATCCCCGCTATCATCCTCATTTTAGCAAATTACAGTTTTAAGCGATAGTAAATTACATATGCACATGTACAAAATATTACACACATTAACATAGTTCCACACTAAGATCCCTAAGGTCTTGTGTCAAAAGTCTAAGCAAAGGTATATAAATACATAATTGTAGATCCATGACTCGATAACAAACACCGATGTTCATCATATCAATGTTCACATAGTCACGGATATATTATCTAAATGGGGTAGTCGGAACTGCAGGATCCTAAAGGATCTCCCACAGACACGTTTAGCATAGCGGGGGCAGGTGTATAGGTAAATGATCAGTGTCAACTTGCTAGCTTACCAGAGAATGCCCGAGCTCTTTAGTGGACTCTTACGACACGCACGGAAAGAGATGCAGCTAATGTATTCTAGTAAAACCCCGCATCAGCACCGACAGCGATAGATTAGGTCACAGAAAACAGGCAAAACTGGGAATACCGTTGACTTTGCGCGGGGTCGGTTCATATCTGACGTAACATGCGTCGCGTATTATCGATCGCGTAACGCCAGAAAAGACAATATGTATAAAAAAACACTCGACCGATGATACGTTAGTGCGTCGAGCGTACGTTTGCCTGTACCTGGAGATACGCTCGACGCATCTTCCGTCAGATATGAACCGACCCTTAGTAGTCGAATGTTGATTAGTGCGGTACACAATAAGTTGCGTAGGCCACCTTGGCGATTATTTTACAACTAGTAGACGCCCGCGACTCCGTCCGCGTGGAATACAGAAAAAACAAAATGTCGAAATTATCCGGGATAAAAAGTAGCCTATATGTGTGGGTACACAATATATTCCTGAAAACTGCATGAAAATCGGTTCAGCCGTTTCTGAGATGCACAATGCCGTGCACAAACGCACAGACAGACAAACCGACAAATAGACAAAAATCACGAAAATCAGTTTTTTGGGTACTATTGCGTGTATAAAGGTCTCCTATAATATTTTTTCTCATATATCTTCCATGTACAGCGACCCGTTACATTTTTATTATATTTATATACTCGTAGATATAGAAGAAGATGATGATAGTAGCACCTCTTCTCGGTCCTTCCCTCGTGAATTTAGGAGCGAGCCGGCGATCAAACATGCCTAACTTTTAGACGGTTTCAGTTTTGTTTGACAGGGATGTATTGTTATATTATAACTTCATGTTTGGTCCGAAATTTGACTGGAATAATTAATTTAATTTAATTTTTTCAATCTAGTTACGCTCCACACGAATTGCAAATGATATCTATCTACAGTATCTATTACACGTGATCTCTTTGTGTTTTCTATTTCTTTCCCTAAAACTTGATCAAAATAGACAATAACTTTACCCTTCAAATAGGCTATCAGTGTGTAAGACACGTCGTGATCTCTTTATGTTTCTCAAGATAAGACAATATCAATTTTATTCTACCTGACCATTGAAAAAATCGGCTCTCACTCTAAGAAGTGTATTGAATTTTATGATATCTTGATATACCTATACCTACGTGCATCAATCGTCGTCGTCGTCAGCCTATTGCAGTCCACTGCTGGACGTAAGCCTCCCCCAGTGTACGCCACATGGCTCGATCTCCCGTTTTTGCCACCCAGTCACTACCAGCTGCCCTCTTTAAGTCATCGGTCCATCTGGCCGGAGGGCGTCCAACGCTACGCTTGCCAAGGCGCAGTCTCTAACGGAATCCACCGACAGATATATTGCAGTCGCGTATTCCCTCTAGACAAAGCAGACTGATATATTGTTATTAACCTTGAATTGTGATTGGACTTGTGACAAGGCCTTTAAATAGGTTGTAAAACTTGATGAAACAAAATAACCGTTCTGTCGTATTGACAATATGGGCAAAACATATGTAGGAGCAACTTTATATGTTAGCTGATACCCCCAATCAATATCACCCTAATTATGAGATAAGTACATCAACTGTATGATTTATTAAATAAATATGACAAATAGATCTTATTGCTCTGGCTGTACTGCTCCACTAGTCATCCCATGAAGCGTTGAATATTTATACATGGTGGTTTTTCGTTGCTACCCTTAACGAAGGGTACATACTCTATACATCAAAGTAAGTTTATGCAAAAAAAAAATGCTGGGAAACCATGAACGTATAAAGAACAACGGACGTAATGCTGTCAATGCACAGATAGAAGCACCGAAATGACGGCGCGTTGCGCATATGTGCATATTTTCTAGTAGGCGCCGAGCTTACTATGGTTTGTATGTGTGGATGGATAACGCGTCATTACACATCCCTACTCCATAGAATATCGTTACCGAGCTTACTATGAATGCCTCACTCTGTGTATTGAAAACACTCTGTCCGTTATTTCTTTTTACGTTTATGTGAGAAACGATGTAAATTTTTTTGAAATTTCTTTTTTAATTACCTGATTGAGCGAAATTTATAGTGTCCAGTGTTTATGCTAGTTTTTCATAGACAGATATGAATTATTTCTCGTTAAAAAAAACTTGTTACACGCGTCAATGTGCATTTATGCAGAAAAACGCAGTCTATTTACTCAACTTTGGATCCTAATATTTTGGAAACCCGACACTTCCCAGGTATGCTTCCATGGAGAAAAATGATTGTGATGATGAGGAGATTCTGTAGTTTTCGGGAACGTTGACGACCAAAAATCATCCTGTATATTTATTAGATCAGTAAAATGATCTGACCAAAAATATGGTATACCTAAATAGTTTACTTAATATTTTTTACTTGCGTACTATGCAGCAGTAGTGTTAAAAGCTGAATTAAAAAAGGTGATGTTCCGCATTTTTAATTACGAGAGGAAAAAGTATATTTAAAAGAAAATATAAAAGTAATATGTTCTCATTTGTTTAAAATCATACGCTAATGAGGTAACTAAATACATATTAATACAAAATTTATTTCATTCTACTACAGATACTAGTGTAAAGCATTAATTACCTTTTTTGTAGAGTATTAGATGTCTTATATTCATTTTATAAGATAAAATTTCTGTGTAACTATGTTAAGTCACTATATTGTCTTATGTTTGTGTGTAGAATAAAGAATACAAGAATAAAATCCAAAATAAAAATCCCAGTTAGTTATAAATTATGATGCCGTAATATTCCGATTCACTAGTTCCCACGACACAGGGTATCTTAGTGTGGGGCTAGAGAGCAAACTATGTAATGTAAAAATATTATTATTTTGGCCAAATAAATGAATTATTATTATTATTAATAGGTAACGGGTCAAGTTAATTATTTTCGTCCTAGTCCAGTCACAGTTTATATCAAAGACTAGTGGACGCCCGCGACTCTGTCCGCGTGGACTACAGAAAAAACAAAATGTCGAAATTATCCGGGACAAAAACATTTTCCCGGGATAAAAAGTACAGTAGCCTATATGTTAAGTGGGACCTGTAACAATATATTCCTGAAAACTGCATCGAAATCGGTTCAGCCGTTTCTGAGATTAGCGTGCAAAAATGCACAGACAAACAGACAAAAATCCAAAAATCATTATTTTGGGTACTATTGCGTTAATAAAGGTCTCCTATAATATTTTTTCTCATATATCTTCCATGTACAGACAGCGATCCGTTACATTTTTATTATATGTATAGATAGATAGTACGGACTAGCATAATATCTGAATAATATAATAGCTATAATAACCATTATCTAGGTATATATATATAGGTAGTAAATATATACCATGCACATCAGTAACAGACAAGCATTCGCTACAATGATAACAAAATTTTACAGATATGTTATTCTCTAGTTGGTGCACAAGACATGGAACTGGGTAGGTATATACTTAATTATACGAATTCCTACCAACAACGTAGATATACGAAAGTACTCATATACAGTGCAATCGTCTTTAGTAAAAGTTATGTATTTTTTTTTTATATTGTCTGTTTTAGATACACCTGTAAGAAATAACAGATATAAGTATGTTAAGCTAGTTAAGACAGAAAAAGATGAATGTAAGTAGACAGACAGCGGAAAGAGTAGATTAAAATGGTAGACATCAGCGAACTTTTTCTTACCAAATCGGATAGTATAAAAACGGATCAAGCAACGGAGGTATTACACGACAGTAAAAGTCCATAATCTCGGTCTACTATCTAGGAAAAAAAGTCCTGATTTCGTACCGTATTTGAACATCACTGACCCACAATCTCAAACCACATAATATACCCCGCTATCTACCGTATTATACCATCAATTATTCCCGTACAGCGCTACAACACAAGTGCATTCCAACTTCTCGCTGTGACGTAATTGACACACTAATTGGCATTTCTCTGATTCAATTAATTGATAAGCTCGCCTGAGTAGACGAGAAATGGATAATTATACCTACATACAGGGTGATTTTTGGTCGTCAACGTTCCCGAAAACTACGGAATCTCCTCATCATCACGATCATTTTTCTCCATGGAAGCATACCTGGGAAGTGTCTGGTTTCCAAAATATTAGGGTCCAAAGTTGAGTAAATAGACTGCGTTTTTCTGCATAAATGCACATAGACGCGCGTAGCAGGATTTTTTCACGAAAAATAATTAATATCTGTCTATAAAAAAACTAACATAAACACTAGACACTATAAATTTCGCACGATCAAGGAATTTAATTTTTTTTTTTCAAAAAAAATATTTTTATTTCCCAGCATTTTTTTGGCATAAACTTACTTTATTTCATGTATGGAATAAGTACCCTTCGTTAAAGGTGGCCACAAAAAAACATGTATATGTGATGCAACCATAGCATTTATAGGAGATGGGTAAGGAAAAGTATTGGTTAGAGAGTTTATTTAGGCACTTAATATTTGGAAAAATCTAGTAATTTATTTATATTTAGATATTATATTAATCAGACCGTACTTTTTTTTGTAAAACAAATATGAATGTTCAAATCTATCTATAATCTATTGTGCACGCTAATCTCAGAAATGGCTGAACCGATTTCGATGCAGTTTTCAGGAATATGTTTTGACATATCCCACTTAACATATAGACTACTTTTTAATTCCGTAAAAATGTTTTTATCCCGGATAATATCGACATTTTATTTTTTATGCTGTCCACGCGGACAGAGTCGCGGGCGTCCACTAGTTGAAAAATAAATATAAAAAAAAGTACAGAAAAAGGGTACCTACCACGAAGGAGTTATAATTTTATTTTTTAAATTAATGTTTCTCCATTATAATGGCGTATATTTTGGAGCACAATTATGTCAATGATGCAACCGAAGTATACTCGTATAGTGATTCACCAACTACTATTTAAAAATAAACAGACTACATTATTTGTACACACATATGCCTACCCATACATCTTTATAAAGAAAAGAAGCTAACTCGACTCAAATAGAAATTATGGCAACTAATAAGAGATGTGTATATATTTATAGGTAGTAATATCATATGGTTCGCTCACTCCATCACTGGCCACGCTTCCATCATCACAATCTAATTACAATCCCATTGGCTGACACAAGCCGTGTCAGGCGATGGATAGGCTGAAATAACTCTTCGACTAACATTTCTAACTCTTCTATAATTATGCTTTGATATAACAACACAAGGACGTTCAAAATATGGACAAAATTTGACACTGTAAGACTAACTCAAGACGCTAGAAGGTATATTACTTATTTTCCTTCTAACCAGAAACTAAAAAGCTCACATAAAGTAAGTAGGTACATTAAGCAAAAAGGTTCTAAAATTTTTCCTCAACCCAACAAGCCAATTAACATAATTTATTGATATCTGTTCCATCTTTGTAGAAAAATGTTTACTACCACTTCTACTTCGGTCACGCAATTTCTGGCTTAGTAGATACTCGTACAGCTGCTATATAACATATACATATATAACCACATCCGGCAATCGGCTAAATCGGCTAACAACTCAATCGGCCGATAATCGTGCCGAGATTTGTCGCCGAACGGCCCGACCGCTCGGTCCTGACGTTTATTGCCGGCCTGGTGCTGCCGATATTAATGTGACGTGATATCGTGGACCTAGAGGAACTACATTATAACGTGCTTTTAAATGATATAGGAATCGAAATATGGCCTATAGAATGTAACTTTCAACCATAAAATATTGATGACATTATGCCTTAAAAAATATTTTTTCCCCAGCTATCGGGAATGGGTCGATGATTTTTTATTGATGTTAGGAAGTATATAATTTATTTTATTTATAGGTACTTTTTATTTTAAGCGAGAAGAAAATTGGGCTATATTTTATTTAATGGTTGACACAGCTTAATGATGATATTATTTAGTTTTCAGGGTAAAACTAGTGGGTACTTTATGTATTACTCGTTTTAGGGGTAACAACCTAATCGTGGATCACAATCTATCTCTGTACACGATCCGCCGCAAATTGATTACATTGTACACGTCTCGGACGTGACTGATGGACGCGACTTATCGCGTGTTATGTCGGATTGACTGTGGACATTATTATGCGCCTATTTTATGTGAAATTAGTTGATGATACAGTTTTTAAAAAAATCAACTTTGCTTATTGAATAAATTCCTTGTGACGTAACAAACATAAATGACAATTTATTTGCACCTTTTGCAGGATATAACCGAAGAGGTTAAGCGAAATGTTATTAAAATATCACAATATAAAAAATCTGTCCACCGAGATTTGAAACCATATTTTTTTTTTTTTTAAGACTAATATTCCTCGGTAGTTGAGGAATATGTTCATAAAAATAGTTACATACATTGTTGTATACATGTATAATGGATATAATCAAATGTTACAAACTACAACGCGCACCACATCACGCATATGAATAATAGGCATAGATATTAAGACATTAACTAATTATTATTATATTATTAACTTTGATAAGTTCCGGTTTACATTTATAAAAGTTGTTGTATTGACTAGATTGTTAATATAAATATGAAGGTGGAACTATTATGTTGAACACTCCGTTGTAGACACTTGAAGTTGTAAGACGTTACTCTGCTCGATCTCTGTCCTATATAAAAACATTGCAACGATATAATCTATTTACGGCGAGTCGGGTTTCTTGCTGCTTCTTTCCCCGAATGTTATATCGCCTGAAGCAGCTTTAACTGTATAAGTGATAAATAAATAGATCTACATAGCAACTGCGATGTTTGACTCCGCATCCTGAATATACTGCTGCGCCAACGAGTAATCATCGGTGACACAAAGTTACAATACATTTGTTAAAATAAATCATTTTATTACATCGAGTCACCAATCGTCCATATCTCAACGATAATAACAACGTCCATGAAACAAAAACAAAATAATAGATCCAAAACAAAACTTATATAATTACCTCAATGTACCAGGGAAAAGCAAAAGTTATTTTATTTCCTATATAGCAACCACAAGTAAGAATACTGTATTAAACTGCCTATTGCGTTGGGCTATAGACGCTTTGACGTTTACCAAATATCGCTTTATTACACGCAACGTGAACACTTAGGTCACGCGATATACATTGCTCGCTTAGTTCTGCAAGCGAAAAGGTTTAATAAAACTTTAGAAAAGTAAAACAGAAATGTATGTTGAACAGTGTTTTTAGATTTTTGTTTTTGTGGGTAATAAAATGTTTTGGTACAAGTTTAGTGGTCAGATAAGGAGCAGTAAGTTGCGACCAAGGAGGAAGGAGACAAAGGAGATGCAATAAATGCACTAGTATACAGGGTTAATTTTAAAACAATAATAAATTTAACAAGGACATTATAAATAGATATATCATTTTAAAACATCAGTAACCTCGCAGGACTAGATAGCTTAAATCATAAACAATAACATTTGTTCTACAAGTTTTATCATAACTCAATACATTAATTAAAAATAATTTTCCAAGCTTTTATTGTACTGTCGTGACATTTGTAAGTCTATGTTCCATTCGTAAGTATACGAAAAGGTTGACGCCCGCGATCATGATAATAATGTTAAACTCACGTAAAATATAATTATTTTCATTTTAACGTAACACTCTTCACAAACGTAAACAAACTGACGAAATTGGGACTCGTTCACATTTTCGTACTTTTATTATTTAGATAGCTATTTATAATATATAAAAATTCGAGAATTAACAAATTTATTTAAATGATAATAATAATAATAATCCTTAAATCATGTAAATTTATTTTTATTTTAACATCACTCTTCACAAACATAAACAAACTGACGAAATTACGACTCGTTTACATTTTCGTACTTTTATTACTAAGATAGCTGTTTATAATCTTTAAAAATTCTAAAATAACCAAATAGTTTTAAAACCTTTTTAATTAAATTTCCTAGCGTTTTATTATTATTATTTTCTGTGTCAACCAGATTGTTTATTAACATTTATAAACAATCTGGTAATTTAATAATGTTTTCGATTGATCAGAATACTTCTGTAGTACTTTTATTATAGAAATAGCTTTATTATAATGTAGGAATAAAATATAATTTATAGATATATTAAGCCTATATCCGGTGATCATAATTCCGGTACTACTCAATTACTTTAGTAAATGTTACTAATTTAGCATCTAGTATAAATAAAATATCATCATAAATAATTGTCCTGATAATTATTGATATTATATAAGTTTGGATCATGAGAATTTAAAATATATTTCTGTATTTGTAATTAATTCTTTTTGGCGCCAACCGGATGAGGTTGGTCGCCATGATAGTCGTACGAAGCAGGGTATAAATAACGAAAACTGGTCGAGGGTTGACTTCAGTGTTATTGTGTGGTACAGTGTGGATCAAAGCTAAGTACATTTTTATATTGTAATTCCGCTATAACTATCCGATCCCATATATCTTTACTTTATGATAATGTGTATTTAACTAGAAAGGTTTATGTATATTGAGAATGAGAATACTGTCTCATAGCATAAGGCTCAGTTATTAAACTTTAAGTGTTTAATGTTGTACTTGAATAATTTCCAATGTTTAATAGAACTTTCCCTGATGAGTTTCTTCTCAGTTCTTCCCATCAAGGTGTAATCGAACTGTATGTATTTTCAGTAATATATATAATGAGATATATGTTACTGCTATGTTTGTTTTATTCTGTGTCCTGACATCCATTATTTATTTCCCCTTTAGAATAGAATATAGATAGGATAGGTAGTTTGGTACAAGGATATTCAATCTAGACTAGATAATACATATTTATACATAGTAAACTCGACCCAACTCTAACACGCGCGCCTTAGTATTATGTACAGAGTTAAGAACATTCAGAGGTAATATTAAATTGATATTTATTTTTGTATTAGGATTTTAGATGAAAAAAGTTGTGATGCCACCTCCTATATCTCCTTCGTCCATGTTTGTGACAAAATTGGCCACCACAGTAAATGCGACGCGGAATATAAAATGCTTTTGTCCAGACGTTTGATCTGAGTACCTATATTGTGTTTGTAACACGATTGTTTTGGTTATTTTTGTAGTAGGGAAATTGCGGTTGTTTTGTGTTCTTTCTTATCTTATTTTTATCTTTTGATGTGATCATATTATTATGTATCATCTATAAATAAACTACATATCTGAATTTAACGTGATAAACGTGTAAAAGTGTGTGCAAATATGAAGATGTTTGGATATATAATAGATGTTTGAATCATTGTTGCTGTCGTATATTATATTAAAATAAATGATGTACGGATTACATATATATCATACATATTATCACATCAAAGTATACAGGGTATGTAATCCGAAAAGCTATGTAAACAGTCCACTAAAAGGAACCTAACCACAATATTTCAGACTCGAAATCACGTGTTTATTTTTCCAGTTAGTATGGAGAATTCTTACACAACTCAGGAATGTTCATACAATCTTAAAAAATATATATATGATTTCGAGTCTCAAATTTTGTAAATAGGTTCTCTATAGTGGGCTATTTACATAGATTTTCGCTTAACATACCCTTACTGTTACATCCTGTATATACCTCTCAGTCTATTTGAAGTATGCACATAGAATGCTACGATCATTGACCGGCCAATTTCAATACGAGAGATCAAAAAGAATCTTGGATATTTTAATTTTAATTTCAAATTAAATTTTGTATGAAAACAATTGAAGATTAAATCTGAGATATGCAAAAAATCCCTCGAGATCAGTTTACAGAAATTGGCGGTTAGAGTTGTAGCACTAACTCGTAGTAGACTACGAAGACGTAGCACTTCTACGTAATCTATGGTTTAATTAATTCCAACCAAAGGAAATGCTTTGTTCCAATTTTTTATCAGAACCCTGTTCGGTTCTGAGTCTGATGAGTTCGATGTCTGTCTGTCCGTATGTCACAGCCACTTTACTTCGAAACCAAGAAATAGATAGCTGAAACTTGGTGAGTACATGGTAGTATTCTGTGAACCGCTTTAAATTTATTAAGGAAATAAAAGCTGAAACTACTTTCTTTTTTTTCATTTATTTGAGGGCTTTGATCACGATGTGAATATGTCAGCCCTTAGCTGAAACTACAAAACATTTTTTTACATATTGATGATAAATGATAATCTCCGACCGTATTTCGGCGAAGGCGACCAATCTCTACGGAGATTGGCCAGGTACGCAGGAGATATTATAGTGCACAAGTGTGTGCGAAAACACAGATACACTCTCTATTCCCTCACTGTCATAGTCCGATGAGACGGAAAGCCGACACGACGACCGGAGAGAGATCTGGCGCAGGACCAACGGTTTTAAGTGCTTTCCGAGGTCGTGCCGTTACATATTACATAGATTACAAATATTATTAAGAAAATGAAAAAAAAATCACCCGAGTGAGATTTGAACTCACGACCTCTCGCAAACCGTGCTTTCGCTCTAAGCAACTGAGCTATCGGGTCACTTAACTCTGATGACGAATTTTACCATCTCTTTTACATTACGTTTTTGGCAACGTTATTTTTTCATCCCGATAGCTATACACTAGCCAAACCTCGGTAAACAAAGCTGAGAGACAGCACAGTGTTTTAATGATGAAACGATTACATATAGTAGGAAGTACGAAAAGAGACAAAGGCTATATTTTCTGATTTATAACAAGCATACCATCAAAAAAGCAGCATCAAGCAAAAAATGCATTTTTCATAAAAAAGCAAAACTGATATAGATTTTATAGATAGCATAAAAGCATACCTAGTAAATTCACTTAAAAACAAGACTCCCCTTTTCACTGCACCCCCACCCCTTTCGCTAAAAGCCTCACCTATAAACAAATTAAGGTGCACAGGATGTTGCGAGGGCGGTTACACTTATAGGGTAATTTCATGTTAATGGGCGTTTTTTTATTAGACGACACGACCACGACACGATACGATTACGGCACGATCACGACACGACTACGGCTTTTCCTCATTGTTAAAACTATAATTTTCTTTCTCCCTCTTTAATCGTCCTATCTCATTTCCTCGCCGCGGACGCTGGCCACGTGTGTTTCCCCCCGCCCTGCATCTGACAATTGTCCAACCACCGCGGTACTAACCTCGCGTCTCGACAAGTGAATTTTTATGTGTGACAAACTGATCTACTCAAAGGAGTGCCCTTCGTTTAAAAGTGCAGTAACAGTGAAGAATAAAATAAAAGTGGATTGAAGTGAAAAACTCCAGAAACCTACGAGAGATTTCGCGCGGAAGAAAAGGTACACGGAGCCTACAAAGGTACTTTGACCTACCTATTTTTACCTCGCAGTCCCCCCTACCTATTCATAAACAGTCATGTAAAGGGGGCATTCGTGGTCGTGTCGTCTAGTGGAAAAACCAGCCTGACCTACAAATTAAAACATTTTTGCTTCTAAAATAGCCGTGATCGTGTCGTAGTCGTGTCGTGGCCGTGTCGTATAGTGGAAAAAAGCCAAATAATAAAGACTTCACCTGCCCCTCTAGCATGACCACGCATCGTGGATATCGTATCCTACGATATCGTACCATCTCTATACAAAACTCAACATGGCGACTATATTTATTGTATTTTGACTAAATGTCGATAAATCGGTTTATCGTATAGTGTTTCGCAGGTCATGCTACTTGTGCATGTTTCGCGTGAGGTAAAAAGTGCTGTCAGTACCTATTGCATCTCTGACAGTCTCTAATCTAATAATGTAATACTCGTAATAACTTTAGTCTGTATATTTTGAGCAAATAAATAATCTTTTTCAATTTTCATTTTCAGATGTTCCAAAAAAATATGTGTAAAATTTTGCGATTGAACTAAAAAATATCTAGGTCAAATAAACCGAATTTAATTACTGTTATAAAATTATGAATAAAGAAAATGGAAAAAATTCTTCACCCGAGTGGGAATCGAACCCACGACCGCTGCAAACCGTGCCAGCCGCTATAACCACTAAGCCATCGGGTCAATTACTCGGTTGACGAATTTTACCATCTCTTTTCTAAATTACATATTGGCAACGTTATTCTTCATCCCGATAGCTATACACTAGC
The DNA here is from genome assembly GCA_014607495.2 of Carposina sasakii. NCBI lineage: Eukaryota > Metazoa > Arthropoda > Insecta > Lepidoptera > Carposinidae > Carposina > Carposina sasakii. The sequence continues at coordinate 806,798 of CP053157.1, forward strand.
CAAATCTCGGCAAACAAAGCTGAATCCCTCAGCACAATGTTTAAAGATGAAACGATCAACCATATCCTAACGGATTATATTGTATTGTATGAAATTTCCTGAGATATTTAAAAATCCTCCATACTATCGGGAAAAATAAACATGTGATTTCGAGTCTCAAATTTTGTGGATAGGTCCTCTACAGTGAGCTATTTACGTAGCTTTTCGCTTAAGCTATTTACTTAGCTTTTTTTGTTACATCCTGTATATACTAATATATATTATGTAGACACGGCTGCATAAAATGGGGAAGCCAAAACCGCAGGATCATTAGGGTGATCCCACAGTCACGTCTAGCATAGCGAGGACAGATGTAAATGATCAGTAACAAGTTGCTAGCTTGTCGCCTGAGAGAATGCCCGAGTTCCTTAGTCAAATTTGATGATCTCCAACCGTATCTCGGCCAAGGCGACCAATCTCTACGGAGATTGGCCAGGTACACAGGAGATATTACAGTGATCAAGTGTGTGCGCAAACACAGATGCACTCTCTATTCCGTTACTCTCATAGTCCGTAGCCGACACGACCGGAGAGAGATCAGGCGCGGTTTTACGTGCTTTCCGAGGCACGAGCTAAGTGACAAATTTACAACATTAAAATCTGTACATGAAATAAATTCATTGGTACAGACCCAAATTTAGGACAAGCACGGAAGAAAATGCAGCTGATGCATTCTAGTGAAGCCCGGCTTCGGCACAGGAAATTTTTCGTAACATATTTATCGAAATATACAAGAACAGGCTCTATTCTCTTTGCTCCAAAAATTATTTCGCTTATAGAAAGGTGCCGTCAAACATTCTCAAACGTCTTAGTTTCTTAAAATAGCGAATACGAATGAAGCTAAATGTTTAATTTAGCTAAAACAAAAGCAAAGTTGCTATAAAAGTAAATTGCAGCGCGACTTCGCTGTTCCTTACACTTGAGTGCTTCTCCAGCGTTTTATTTAAACTAAATAATTATGTACAATTGAACAGGGACTTAAATTTTTCTTTAAAATTTTAATATAACCATACTTAAAACATTTTTACTGACAAAGTTGCGAAAGAAAAAGATACCGTCAAAGGTTTTCATTACTAAAGTGTTTTGCGCTAACTTTTTATGGAGCAACATTATCTAAGATACTCACTAGATTTTTAATAAATACATTGTTGCTTCTTAAAATTACTTTTCATAACCTTGGAAAATATATTCATCTCAAAATAACAAACAGTGCTTGCAAGTAAAAAACATAGAACTCTAGTTTTTCGAATTCCATACACTCTTGGTGAACTGGAAGAAAAGTTATTATACATCACGTCAACCTATTATTGTAGTTTACTGCTGGACCTAGGCCTCTCACAGGGTACGCTACAATGCTCGATCTCCCGTTTTCGCCATTCAGTCACTACCAGACATCCTCTACTAGTCATCGGTCTATCCAACGCTACGCTTACCGAGGCGCGGTCTCCATTCGAGAACCCGCTTACTCCACCGTCCATCGGTTCTACGACAGATGTGACCAGCCGACTACCACTTCAATTTGCTACACTTTGTTTGTGTTGTTATTAGACATAAGTAAAATACAAACTCTACCCTTCTTATCACTGAATAATAATGAATGTTATATACATACATATAATCACGCCTTTATCCCTTACGGGGTAGGCAGAGCACCAAGGGCCGATAGAACCACATGGTGCCACTTCTGACCAATTTTGAGGGTATAGTTGAGATGTACAAGTTCGGTTAATAATAAAATATATATAATAATATAAAGAATGTTAGGTATATTATGTTAATGAATAGAATCACCCTTTCCTCATCTCTTCATACTCTTGACTCGCTAACGAGATAAATATTCCCAACTCATTTCCATTCACAGTAAACTTTGCTCCGCAAATCGTAAAGTTGTAATTTGAATGCAGCTGTTGTTGAAAGAAGTTTACTTTGTAGGCTTGAGGGGGACTGTAATTTTGGGTAATTTAGCAATCATTGTCATAAGTTGAGTTTAAGTTTTCTTCCTATGGTCGTGTCGTGCCTAAGGCTGACATGGATTCTGAAACTCTCGAAGTCGAAACTCACTTCACCTTTCGCATTCGATATGACTCGAATATATAAATAAATAAATATATTTACGTAAACCTAGGCCTATATTTTGATTTCTAAGGTCTTGTATCGTGGGTACTAAACAATGATATACAGGATGATTTTTGGTCGTCAACATTCCCGAAAACTACGGAATCTCCTCATCGTCACGATCATTTTTCTCCATGGAAGCATATCTGGGAAGTGACTGGTTTCCAAAATATTAGGGTCCAAAGTTGAGTAAATAGGCTGCAATTTTCTGCATAAATGCACATTGACGCGTGTAGCAAGATTTTTTCACGAAAAATAATTAATATCTGTGTATGAAAAAACTAGCATAAACACTATAAATTTCGCCTGATCAAGTAATTTTTTAAAAATCCAAAAAATTTACATAGTTTCTCAGCATATTTCTCGGCACAAACTTACTTTATTTGATGTATAGAGTACGCACCCTTCGTAAAGGGTGGCAACAAAAAAAAACATTCTGTATTATAAGAATATTAGGCATTATTATATTTACCTACCGAATTTTACTTTAATATGACGTAAAAAAAGTAATGCCCTAGCGAGTTTCTTCATAAATCTCAATTAAAGAGACTCTGAAAACATTATTGGATTTTTTTTGACACGCCGTTCACAAGCAAGTAAATTAAAAGTAATACAGAGCTAATTATGAGTAATGCCTAAGAGTCTCAAATACGTCTAATGTAAGGTAAATAGGCTAAGTGCTTTTTTCTTGCTGTGTTTATTCATTTTGTCACTGAATACATTATTATTAATAAAGAAATGGAAAAAATTCCTCACCCGGGTGGAAATCGAACCCACGACCTCTGCATTCCGTGAATACATTCGTTAATGTACGAAAAAACATCATCAAAGGCGAATTTAATATGCTTTCTACAGAAAAATAGATTAGGGTAGGCAAACCTTAATGCATTAATAATATTTAGTTTTAATGTTTAAGTTTAAAACGTGCCACTTAATATTACATACAGAGTGTATAGCAAGGGGTATATGAAAAATGCTAGAGTACGTATTCCTAAGAGACTATATGAGAGATAAGCACACTTTTGTATATTTACTTTTTACTCGACTGCGCAACGCAAGGGAGTGTTAATCTGTTTAACAGCCTATGTATGTAAACAGTTGGGATCCATTATCCGACAGCCAAGCTAATATTTCAATGGATCCTGGCTGTTCAGTTGTTATGTATATAATTTTTAATTTTATTTTCTAATATTATAGAAATCTAGACCACCGGACATCTAAGTGCTTGTTTTTTTCTTTTCAGTTTTTTTTTATTATGTACATAGTTTGGGTTATTTTTTACGCAGTCGGGCTTTTGAATTTTTCAAATTATTTAACATATTTACTTCCTTTAACATAGGATTGTTTATAATAAAGGCTAAAAATAGAAATTACACTGTCTGTCTGAAAACAGGTGTCGTAAGTAGCTTACGTACAGAACATCCCACGCACATGAGTAGGACGTCACTCGTGTGGGATGTACTTATACCACACACGTGTACAATCGACATGTTGCTAATACATTAAATTATATTCATTATTAATACAGATCTGTGTAAATTTTCTACTAGTTTACGTCCACTACCGGACTACAATTACCTACCTATATTACATACACACATCTACGTACATACATATAATCACGCCTTTATCCCTTACGCAGAGCACCAAGGGCCGATAGAACCACATGCTGCCACTTCTGACCAATTTTGACGGTACAGTTGATATGTACAAGTTCGGTTAATAATATAATATATATATAATAATATAATGATTACTTCTATGCTGCTCTGGGAGTGAAAAAAAAACGTATAACACTACAGCTGCTTCTCTTCCCGGGCATACTGTACAAGTCAGTAGAAGGACAAGAGGGTCTTGGTGTTTTGTAGGCGATGGGCTGACCACCTGTCACTACTATCCGAACTTGTACATCTCAACTATACCTACCCTCAAAATTGGTCAGAAGTGGCACCATGTGGTTCTATCGGCCCTTGGTGCTCTGCCTACCCCGTAAGGGATAAAAGCGTGATTATATGTATGTAATATAATGAAAGCAGCATAGAAGAGACACAAACTATGTGGAAAAAATTACATATGATTTCGACAGTCAAATTTTGAGGTGAGGTTCTTCATAAGAGGGGTATTTTTATAACATTTCAATCCCATTTGATACACCCTGAGTAAATTATAGACGACCGCACTAAAGCAGAGTAAACACACCACTGGTGTACAAAGTGAGAACTAATTTGAGTTCTTAGTGCTATAGTTTAGGCATTCCTCAAAGCACTAATGAGGGAAACCTTTTGCCACTAGGCTTGTCCTTTTCGTGTAAGAAAACATGCGGATATTTATGGTACTAGATAGGAATGTATGGAGAATTCCTATGGTTACTAGGACACTAGCGCCGACGGCAGTTGTAAACTTGTTTGGAAAATGGTACGCTTTGAGCTAAGCTTTGAGCATTCAGTTTTGCTGCTAAAAGCCTCCGAAATTTAGATGAAAAACTTGTGAGGGAGTAATTAATTACCTACAGTATTACTACTTTGCTTCTAGATCATCGATATAATAATATCATCTATCTGCCTTCATCATCATCAGCCTATTGCAGTCCACTGCTGGACGTAGGCCTCCCCCAGGGCACGCCACAAGGCTACTGCCACAGGGGGGTTTTGCCCGTAGTCACCACGCTGGGCAGGCGGGTTGGTGACCGCAGTTTGTATTTTGGACTATGTCGTCAACACGGGAGGTACTGCTGCCCACCTCTCCGGAAACCCTTAATCGCCTCGTACGATACCCACGAGCAGATATGGAGTGGTACGAATTCTACTCTGCTGGCACCACGCGGCTATTGCCTTATTATTTTATTATTATTTTTATTACCTACTATTTATTTATTATTTGTTTTGGTTTGGTTTGGGCATGTGGAGAGGATGAGTGAAAGTAGACTGACAAAGAAAGTGTACAGCGGAAGAGTGGATGGAAGGGTTGGAAGGGGATTGGTGAAATTCTAAAGAAAGGTCAGGTCAAGAGTACCCTAAACCGACGAGCATGCATGAAGAATATCATGAAAGTAGATGAAGCCAAAGAGGTGTGTCAGGATCGTAGCAAATGGACATCCGTGATCCCTGCCTACCCCTCCGGCAAAGAGGCGTGATTATTATGTATGTATGTATGTATTTATTATTTTGGTGTCGGCGAAATATGGTCACTTTTAAAACTCATTTAGGTATTTGTTTTTAGAACGGATGTCTACCTTAAGCCAACACTCCTTGGAATAATAAGAGACAAATTGCACAATATTAAAATCCATAAAATAAATTTAATTCCTCCTTTAAATTTTCACCATTATTTGCATTACATTTTTGCCAGCCCACTCATTCCTATGGTAAGAAGAGGTCAGAATTAAACGAGCAAAATGATGCGTCAATAATTTGGCAAATCTTCCGCTTAGCCAGCAAACGGTATACCAGTCACAGAACATCCAATTATATCACAATGCAGCAAATAAAGTCCACTTCACGAAGGAAGTACAAAAGAGAGGTGGCCTGACAATGTTTGTTTAATGACAATAGCTTCGATGCTAGAGCACTCGCCCACGGCGACATTTTACAGCGATGTTGTCGTGCATTCGCATAGACACATGGATGCGGTCGCTCGTTTCTGTTGCGATGCAAACGCGATTAATTTCATTTAGTAACTGCTCATAATCTAGTTTTCCAATCATTGTTACGTGTTCTTGATAGTAAGCACGACAGCATCGCTATTAAAAAAAAAACTTAGGTTGTGTCTGCCTAAGCAGACGAATGATTCGCATGGCAAGAAGGCCAAGAGCGAGGTTTAAAACCGAGCGAGATGGCAGCGAACTGTGGGAGCTGACCACAAAATTAAGGTCCTCTGAGCCATCTAGGAGACACAGGAAACTTAATATCGCTACCTACAGTACACACTGACGGACTGATGACCACGCTATAGCATCTCTCCCTTGTTTCTACTCGCATCTGTTCCATTTTAATACGAAACAAACCGAAAAATGTGAACGCAGTCTCAACTTTCTTGGCTCACAAACATAACTAACTCTTGCCAATTCACCCACAATTACTACAATCAAATCGTATTTGGCGGAATAAACGCTCGAATTGGACGGCGATAAGAAAGTTCGCAGGAGTTTTTCATAAAAAAGAACTTTCTAGAAACGCGAAGTCACGTAAAGAAGATAAGGGATGCTCGGAATTTCGATTGCCGAACAGGCTTGCCGAACCTGGTTCAGATAAGGTTTCTGTTAAGGGCCTGGAATCACAAGATTTTATTTGAATTTGATTTAAAAAAAAAATATGTGCCTTCTAGTTATGTAGGTTACATTAGTAGGTTTCTATTTCGAAATCAAGCAATCTATTATATATTTTAGTATTAACTGAAATATCTAATTACCTATTGTAAAATATTTTATTAAAGAAATGGAAAAAAATCTTCACGCGAGTCGGACTCGAACCCACGACCTCTGCATTACCTACCTAACTTGGTTTTATTATGCATCACAGAGTAAATTAAACAAGCTCAAGAAATAGTGTTCACATCCTTCTGCCGATCTTTTCCATAAATCATATTGCTAAATTGTCATGTAACAATAACACCCGTGGTCATGCAGGGCTTTGCTAGAATACATCAGCTTTTTCCGTGCATGTCGTAAGAGTCGAATAAAGAACTCGGGCATTCGCTCAGGCGATACGCTAGCAACTTGTCACTGATCATTTACACTTGTCCCAGCTATACTAAACGTGGCTGTGGGATTTCTATTAACTTGCGGTGATAGCCCAGTGGTTAAGACGAGCACCTTCCAAGCGGGAGGCGTAAGTTCGATCCCAGTCACGGGCCTGTAATGTTGTAAAATTGTCACTTAGCTCGTGCCTCGGAAAGCACGTAAAACTGTTGGTCCTGCGCCTGATCTCTATCCGGTCGTGTCGGCTTTCCGTCCCATCGGACTATGAGTAACGGAATAGAGAGTGCATCTGTGTTTGCGCACACATTTGTGCACTATAATATCCCCTGCGTACCTGGTCAATCTCCGTAGAGATTGGTCGCCTTGGCCGAAATACCGTCGGAGATCATCATTATCCTGCAGTTTAGGCTACCCCAGAATAAATCCGAGCGTGTATGTACCTATATGCATATTTACTAAATATCATGCTTCCTGAATAACAATAGTTATTGCTAAAGGACGCAGACTATGCAACGTTTTACGTTTGAAACTTGAAAGCAATATGTTTATGATTTGAGCGAAGTTATAAGTGCTGAGCGCCAAGCACGACTTGCACAAGTTTCTCAATGACAAAGTTCTTGCACTTTCGTGTATATGCTTTATTTATTAGTTTCGTTCTAGCGCCATGTTTATGCAGATTTTTTAATAACGTATTTTTGTTGAGGGTATAATTAAAAAACTTTGGCTTTTACACTTTTAAGCTATACTAGCCAAAGCCTGCAACTTCGACGGCGTGGGCGCAAAATCTAGCCTATATAAGGTGTATCTAACAAAAGGAGTATGTTAGGTGTAATGCTACGAAAATAGCTCACTAAAGAGGAACAGTGGGGTAAGCACGAACCTTTTTACGCGGCGTAACGCTTGCGTCTCGCTAGCAAAATCTATATCAAAATAATAGCGTTACGGACTATCGAGAGGTTCGTGTTTACCCCACTGTTCCTTCCTATACTTTTGCTTTTCAATCTCGAATTATATCTTAAATCTGACTAACAGACATTTCTATACAAAAAGTAATCATCAAGTCATTGAATTTTAATACGCTTCCCTTTAAAGAGTACTTCTTCTAGAAACAGTTTATTACAGATTAATTTTCAAAAATATTGTCTTTTTTTTCATTTAAACTAAGGAAGTATGTGATTAACGGAATGAAAATTATTATAGGTAATATATATAGATCCTCCATTCGTAAGCAGGCCTTACGATCATATAATTAAGCGAAAACTACTTATTCCAAAGAAGTATGATAAATGCAGAAGTAATTTTAGTAATTTGTACCTCTTCATGATTTATTTACTCAATCTTCTTCTTTATATGTAGTTGGTGAACGGAGAAGGACATAGGCTACTCCGACTATTTTATGTCCAAGCGGACCATGTCGCGGGCATCAGCTAGTTCTATATGAAAACCAAGTATTTATGTAGATAAGTAAGACTCAAATTTTAGTTTACATTATCAAATGACTTGTATCCCAAGAGAGTGGTCCGGCAAGACGTTGTCGCCTCGAGTCTCTCTTCAAATAATCACAGACTTAAGAATATAATTAACTGGATACCGCATCAAAGAAAGTAAGTTTGGCCTAAAGATCAGCGTCAAAAAGACGGAGGTGATGGCTTTGGACATCGACGGTCACGAGACGCTGGCCATTGAACTTATCGAGGAAGAGTTGAAGCAGGTCGATAAGTTCAGATATCTGGGGAGCACACTTACATCGAAGTGCGACATGGAATCGGAGATTAATCTGGATTCCAAAGTCTTTTTCTCGCATGACATAAAGCTGACCACTAAGATCTCGGTGTATATGGCGGTTGTCTTGCCTAACATCTTATTTGCTACGGAAACTTGGACCGTGTACTGCCGACAAATACGCATATTAGACCGTTTTCATCTCAGGTGTCTGCGTAAGATCTTGAAAATTAAATGGTCTGATCGCGTGCGATCCAAGGTGCTGCAAATACCAAGGTGCTGCGGTGAACCGGTGTGGGTGGTATTGAGGCTTACCTAATGCGTCGACAGCTTCGGTGGTGCGGTCAAGTATCTAGGATGGCAGAGCAGAACAACTCCTCAGGTTTAAAGATGTGCTGAAGCGGCACATGATGAAGTGCGGCGTAGAGCTTTCTCAGTGGTAGCAACAAGCCTCCAAGAGGCCGGAATGGAGGGCTTTAACATATAACAAAGTCCGTGACTATGAAGTCCTTCGCTGCGCTGAGATTGCTGCTAAACGCGATCAAATTAAAGCGCGACTACCTGCGCAGATACAATATTATTATAGCAATGGGGTGTTCTCATTCCCGCAATGTGCGAGGGTCACACGAACGACGTCTACAGACGACAAATTGAAACGGTCGCCATGACCGAAATCGGTCGGACGTCATCATCATCACATAATACACTATACAGGATGATTTTTGGTCGTCAACGTTCCCGAAAACTACGAAATCACCTCATCATCACGATCATTTTTCTTCATGGAAGCATACCTGGGAAGTTTTGAAAACCAGATTCCAAAATATTAGGGTCCAAAGTTGAGTAAATAGACTGCGCTTTTCTGCATAAATGCACACTGACGCGTGTAACAAGTTTTTTTTACGAGAAATAATTAATATTTGTCTATAAAAAAAAACTAGCATAAATACTGGACACTATAAATTTCGCCCGATCAAGTAATTTAAAAAAAAATCAAAAAAATTTACATTGTTTCCCGGCATTTTTTGGCATAAACTTACTTTATTTGATGTATAAAGTACGTACCCTTCGTTAAGGGTGGCAACGAAAAAACATCCTGTATACACGGCTATGTTCCGAAAATGGGGTAACCAGAACTGCAAGATCATAGAGGAGATCACCACGCTTAGCATATAGGAGATAGATGTAAATGATAAGTGATATGTTGCTAAACGCCAGAGAGAATGACCCGAGTTCCTTAGTCGACTCTTACGACATGCACGGAAGAAGATGCAGCTTATACATTCTAGTGTAGCCCCGCATCAGCACAGAACCATTACACTATTATGACAGCTCTATAACTATAGCTCTGTGTAACAACGTAAATATAGTCAGTCAATAGGCGACCACTCCCGGACTATCCCCGTCCTTTACAAACAAAGTACGTTTGAATTTATTCCTGTCTATATCACTCAGATCTACATAAGCTGAAATACCTATAGAGTATACTAGCTGTCGCCAGCGACTTTGTCCGTAAACACTACAGAACATTTATGTCCTTCTCGATACTCCTAACTATATATTAGCAAAATATTATCAAGAACATTGGCTGAGTAAATGTGAAGAGCTAACAAACAAACAAACTTAATTTCACATTTATAATATTAGCTAGGATTAGAGTGCCTAAAGCCTAGATTTTTATAAATACTAGTAGATCTAACCAACCTATTTCTGACTTTCATTTCTAGCTATAATAACCTACGTCTGGTTATACCTATTTTTGACTTTCAGATTTATCATTTGTTGTCTTTCAGTTTCATTGTAAATTACTTGAATTCCTAAGCACCGTTTGAAAGGTAACATTTAAAACGACAAGTGAGAAGGGAAAGGGCACTTTACGTGGGCATTGATGGCCCTTTGTTACCTCTCATCGGTGTCGTGTCACCTTTCTGAACAAATTATCAGCTACCATTTTTGTCTTGGAATGTTACTATATACAATATGGACTATTTCGTATTAACTATTAGGCCTTCAAAACGACAGCCTCTGTCTATCTGTAACTAATTGGAAGCTTGCACGACATGGCATAACAAGGGACCTATCAGGAATGTGTGCTTTATATTAAATTTCAAAGACAACGACTGAGTGCTGCCACCACGAACAAACACTTATAAAATTACCTTGATTATGATAAATATATAGTGAAATCAATAAATATCATGAATTGCATTATTGACTGACTGGCAGACAAGCAAGCAGGACTAAAAAGAAGGTTATGGGTGGCATTGGTGGGTATGATTGCTGGACGCAACACCATACTCTAATTAAGCAAACGATCACGAAATTCATTATGCAATAACAAAATAGTATGAAGTACGCTCATATATGATCTCATTAAACATTCTTTTAAAAAATTGTACGTCGATACATACTCGTAAAGGTTTCCCTATCTTGTTCTATAGGAATAGAAAAACCGGGGTTTCTAAAGTTTACTCGGACCCAGTCGAGAGCGCCGCTAGCTATGTTTTGGGAAAAACATGCAATTATCTACATAATTAAATCAAACATAAATCATCAAAGCGCATCCTCAGTTCAAAGCTGAATTATTCCGAAATATTCAAAGGTAATATTTTAATTAAATTAAACAGCATATAATTAGAACGTTCTGGTGTGTACAAGCATTTACACTTAATTAGTATTTTGTGCTGTATATTAACATTTGCTTCGTTTCCGCGACTCGTAATATCATTACTTATATGAATAATTAATTTTATTCCATGAGTGTCTGAGTAGGACATGAATAATATAATTTTCCGTTTTATGTTTCACTTGGTTTCAGAAGTTAATTATTTTAGACACAATTTCGTATCCATCCATGCATGTCGCAAGAGTCGACTAAGGAACCCGAGGGTGTGGTATCTCCTTTGTGACCCTGTACTACTGGCTACCCCCCCACCCTTCGGGAGTACTGCCGCGTGTATATGTATGTATGTATATGTGTACAAATATATGTATATTTTTAATAAAATAATAAATGAGCACAGAGAAGTACAAAAGGTGCCTCATTCATTATATCATTCAGTTAACGTACACTGGTGTAAAATAGGCAGATACCAGTCAATGGTGTATTGTAGTCATCGCCAGCCTACTATCTAAATATATAAGTCTTAGATAGTCTAGAAAGATCTTAGGCTACCTTACATTACAAGCAAAAGGAAAAAAAATCTTTTCACCGCGACAAAGGATCAAAGACATCAGACTCAGAGAGAAGAGCCTTCAGCCCACTCAATAAGACATTTTAAAACTACCACGTTGCCATAAAATTTAATAGATTCAATTCTACTGCAGATTTATTAAATTATACTGGCTCTACTTTATTGCTAGATATAGATTTTATTTAAGATACCACTTAACCGTTCTATATGGCAAGTAGTTAAAATTTAATAACAGTGCCAGTTCTAATATGATTAGTTGCAAGAACGCTTTATAATACTAAAATATCGTTTGCTGAAATAGCAGTTGACTCCTAGTGTTTTCAGTCGTATTCTTTCACTCCAGGTCACCTTTATTAGAGAAGGTAGTAGGTTTTGCGTCGCTGTTTTTTTTTTTGTTAAGTAGGCAGTGAGATATACATACTATCTACCTCTCTATATATCTATATCTCTATATAATCGACTGATTGGACTGGTGGCTAAAAGAAGGACGGTGACGGATGGACGGATAGACGGACATAGTGGACCGACCACGGCCGACCACGACCGACCGACAAGATGGTGGCCAGAGTAAGCAAAAAGTTGAAACATGTGGAGTTAAAAAAATGAGGCCTTTTCATACAGCAGTGAATAAAACATATCGTACTAGCAAAATAAAATAATCTTAACTATAATGAATACCTAGATAGAAAACCAACACATATCAGCCTATTGCAGTCTACTGCTGAACGTAGGCTGCCTGATTTTTGCCCATAGTCACCACACTGGGCAAGTAGGCTGGTGATCACAGTGTGATTTCCAGGCTATATTGTCAACACGGGAGGCGCTGCTGCCCACCTCCCGGAAACCTTACGATACGCCCTTACGATACCCACGGGCAAACATGGGGTGGTGTTATTCTACTCCGCCGACATTACAAGGTACAAGGCCAAAGGTAGCCTACATAGATAACGTAAATTTCGGTTAGTTTCGGAAGGGCGCACACTGTGAGTTATGGTTACCACACGTCCGGTCCGTCCGGCGCCTCCGTCCGGTTTTTGTACGTCGCGTTATCGGACAATGTACACACGATCCGAAAAAATGGAAAAAAATGGCTTTAAGAGCCAGCAGTCAAATAAAAGTCCCACGGTTGCTCCGCCCACATACCCCGCCACCCGCAATGCAAGGATACGCGAATAGAATTATAACCTATAGAAAGTGTGTTCCAACCAAACGCAAGGCGAAAAAATAGGCATAAAATATCGACTTGACGTATGCATGACATAAAATTAATGTTGCCTTAAAAATGTTTTTTCCCTAGATGTGGGGAAATAGTCGATAAAATTATTATTGATGCTGAGAAGTATACTGATTTGCACATTCTTGTAGAATTATCGTGAAATTTAAATATATTAAAAGGAGATGATCGGACTTTTCCACATCATTGGTCCAAAAGTGTGACAAAAAAATACAATATTCTGTTAAAAATTGTCCCTCTGAATAATTTGTCATTATGTCAACAAAGCTGTGAGGCCATTCTCCGTGGTTTTATTTCATTCAATAAAGGAAAGAACGATGCCCATTTTAAAGATCTAATTTCAATTAAACATAATATTATAGTAACAATATGTATAGTTTTAAATAATTCGGTGAGAGAGCTTGCAGGTAATTCCACAATCAATCAAAGACAAAGTAGATCCAACTACTTTTACCTACAATCAGCATTTTTAAAAATAGGGTAAAATTTCACACTTATGGCAACATTTTGTTTTCAATGACAGATAAAAAAATATGAAAATTTGATTGTGTATTTATTGTTTTATCAATGAAATTACGTAAAAACATCAAATATTTACCGGTGAAATGTGATGTTATTTATTTTCTTATGTTTTTGAGCATAGTTTTGGCAGCATCTCAGTGCACATTTCGTCATGGTAAGTCCTTTAGGTTGACATACACACGTAGCCACTGACCGCTGAGCACTGAATGACAGAGCCGCGATTGGTTCAAATTTGCACCCATAAAAATTCCTAAAATCGGCCTTCGGACTATACTTCTATAGGTTATAATTCTATTGATACGCGTTAAGATCTGCGTAGTGTTAAAATTCGAAATTCGCGCGCTTTCGAGCAGGCGGGTCAACGCTAGGTCAAACGCAGAGAACATAAAAACCCATAGAGTCGTTATTATAATTGATTTCAATGTTATGTTTATTTTATTTTTGTTTGCAAAATACAATTAAATTAAACTAATTTATTTATTAATAAGTAATATAGGTATGTTAAAAAATCATTCATACAATAGAACACATTACCTGCATCATAGTTATATATGTATGAAATTCATCCAATGCAACAAGTATTAGGAAGTTTTGAATAAAACGAATTAATGGTAGATATCAAAGATTTATTTTATATATCACAAAAAATAGTATCCGATACATATGTGAAATGGGACCAATTTACTCATGTAGATCGCTTTTAAAAAGGCTTTTAGGTGAGTCAATATGTTAAAATGTTACAAGTAGTAACTTAACAAATTTTAATATTAAGATGATTATGTAAAAAAATGCCGTTTCATTTAGGTAAATTGCTGTATGTTAAATATAAATAGTAGGTGTTTTTTAAAAAATAAAGGGTTAACAGGTATGTATAATGTGCATTCGCAATATTAGCTGTGCATAAATAAAAAAAACTTTATTTAAAGATAAATAGCGGTATGCGTATGCCACAAATATAAATTGCAGTTTGATTAGCAATATTCTCATTTGAGGATTTTGCTGTGCAGTCAGTAATTTTGATACGAATTCCAATTATTTGTGACTATAAAAAATCATTTTATTTGATGTGCGTTTAAATACTATACAATTAAATTAAATGATTTTTCTTACTAATCCTCTACACTCCCCAAGAAATATATATGTACTATTTACCTTATACAGTAAAATACCTTCTGTTCTATGCTCCACCTCATCTGTTACCATCAAACTGTCAATCGGAGAGCTAAAATATGAAATGAGTTTAAAAATATCAAAAAAGTTTTAGTAGCCAAAAGTGAAAACAAGTGAGCAAAAACAACAAAATTATAGCAGGTAGGTAGGTTCTCACTCACTTTTCTTCAAACATTACAGGTGGTATTAGTTCGGTATAAACTTTGACGGGCGACTCCAGGACTTTTTGTTCGGCATAATTTGTTTGAATTCTATAAACAAAATATTGTAGAAGGAACTGCTGCCGAAGATGCTACGTAGTAAGTAAAGATGGGTCGGATTAGGTAAAAATCGTACCTGTTCGACCTAATACATACTAATATTTATGCAATATGGCCGTTCCATTACTGTGATCCATTACGTATTAGATAAATACGTAGAATCTTTATTCGATGAATATTTAGTATCGGTTTTCGGTGAATGATCCATTATCTAATAAATACCTACGTAGAAAGAATAGTTGTGGAAATAGAAAATATCGTGATAATAGCGAAATGCATTTTTTATATTAGGTTAAATTTTTAATATTTAGTTAAATTGTTTTTAGTTTGTGTCACATATTTTGTTTAAATAAAGGATTTTAATTTTGTAAAAAAAAATGAAAAAAAAAGTCTTGTCTGTACCCGGATACGAACCAGGAATATCTGATTTTCGACTCCGCCGATGTAACCGCTGGGCTATTATAAACTTGTTAGAGACGGTGAAAATTATCTTCATATTCTAATGATATTGTAGTATTTTTGCTAAATAATAAAATTGAAACTCACAGTCTATGCCTTACGGTTGATTTCTCATAATAAGATGATATTTTATGCGATACCTAATACCTAATGTCGTCTTGTATCTGAATGCTGGGCCGTAAAGAAGAAGAATAAAAATCAATTCCATGTAAGCAAGATGATAATGTTGAGATGGATGTGTGGAGTTACAAGAATGGATAAAATAAGAAATGTGTATATAAGAGGAAGTTTGAAAGTTGCGCCGATCACAGACAAGTTACGAACTATGATGTAAAGCGACGGGATGAAAGGCATATTTTACTGTGTGAGGGAGGATATGCGTGTACTGGGAGTGAGCCATGAGATGACGGATAATAGGGATGAATGGAAGAAAAGTACATATTGTGCCGACCCCAAATAAATGGGAACAGGGCAGGAAGATGATGATGACCTAATCACGTTGTATTAGGTACCGACTAGTATTGAAAAATACCTAATCCACATACCTATTCCAATATTTATGCCTCACCTGTAGTAGTAAGTAAGTTCCTTAGGTGGGTGAAAGATATTGTACCTACATATACTCGTAAATGTATATAAAATTTGTGTATGTGCTTCATGTGTAAAGCAGTGTGCTTATAGAATACTTCTCATGCTGTGTGTGTGATTTCGGAACTAATTTCTTTTGTAGACTTTTACATAGATAAACAAAGCAACTAGCGCCATCGTTCAAAGGAATTCTACCAATTTATAAAGGTGAAAGTTTGTATGTGTGTGAGTGTGTATGTTTGTTACTTCATCACGCAAAATCCTGAAATGTATGGAACAGCTGATTTTTTTCACTATATCGGAGTTGGCCCCATAGTGAAAGTTGTTTCTTTTTACTTTCCTAGTTTCGTGTCAAAGGCAAATCACTAATTTCGGAAAGACCTTATATTAGCTTAGGTACGTATCAGAATAACACATTATACTTTTTATCCCGGGTAAATATTTTATCCCGTAATTTCGACATTTTGTTTTTTCTGCTGTCCATTATAAAATGCATTCTCAGCACTAAACTTTACATACTTACTAATTATGATTATAGCTACTTACACCTTTGATTCTCTTCCCTTTTTAGAAAATTCTCTCCAACGTTGAGCCATGTTCCTTTTGGAAACATATTTTTTAGTTTTATTTCCCATTAGTCCGAACTCAATCGAGTAATACCTACACCACAAGATAATAAAAAATGCCACTGCCGTGGGCGAAAGCGACATAGACCCTACGTCGTCGGCGCACAGCGCGGTACTGAGCGTCAGCGGGCACGAAGTTACTATTTAACGCTTTTCAGTAAGCATTAGAGTAGAATATCGCTTGCACGCTAAACAACTGATTGAGCTCAGAAGTAAAGGGCGTAAGTCTCAAAAAGATTTTTATTAATTGTGTGTTCAATTATGATTGTTTTTTAATTTTGGCTTTACAAAAGTTTACTATCATTATTATCTTGATATCCGAATTTATTTTAAACGCCTACCTCATGTAATAGCCGAAATAAAAGTAAAAATGACTAAAAAACATGTCGATTTCAAAAAACAAAACTATCGAGCGAAAATCATTAAATCATGTTTTTGGCTTTACATGACATAGTTAAGGGTACTAAGAATATAGTGTAATAGTCTCACATTAAACAAACATGCACCCGTTTCAGCATATTTCATCAAAAAGATGCTAAATAAGGTCTGCCTCCTCTTAATGCCTTTGTAGATTATAAATGCATGTAATATATTGCGCTGTAAATTATAGTGAATAATGATTATTGTGGTATGAAAAGATTTAAAGATGCATGAATTTATTTATTTACTAGGTTATTTACGTGACGTTTTAGGAGATTTATAATTTATAATTTTCTACTTTCCTCAATGCTGCTAAATTGAGTTTTTATCTCGTCAAAAACAAATGTACTAACTCGTATTGGATGTTGTCTAGTTATTCTTATATTTAACCACATTAGTTTAACTGATGAAAATCCCAAGTCGAACGTACTTTCTTAAAAGATACAGCTAACCATCTAACTGTATTTATTATCTGAATAATAGTAGTTTATCCTGAACTAGTTACATGTTCAAAACTTCTCCGAATCAGCTCATCAATCATTATCATTTTCAGCCATGAGAAGCCCATAGCTGAACTGACACTCCATAAAATAAATTAATATAAAAAATTTCGTTAATATTGGCTGAGCTTTATAGCTTAAGATTTTTAGTTTAAGTGAGGCGGTCGGTCGTACTTCATTTTTAAGAGAATCTCTTTACTGATTTGTTATTACAGCTTCCTCAAATATTTCTAGAGTGATCTACTAACCTGTGTGTAGTTAGGCCTAACTCGATTACCATACTGTCTGCAGCCAGCGACCCTTCGGATTTATCGAGAACCGATTAGCGGTTTCTGACGTTTTTACTATCGCAGGCCTTACAGGAAACTTGTAAGTTACCGCCGAGTTTTCCCCATGATTGAAATGGGTAAAAAAGTTGTTAGTGTGTGTTCCCACTAAGATAGTATGTGTAGTATACTTGTCTGTATGAGTTATATTACCTTTGTCTATTTTGCCTTGTAGATTTAAAAAGTAAGTGTGGTCGGCCATTTCCCTCTCTTTATGTTTGTGTTAAAACGTCCAGAGTTTTAATTAAAAATAAATAAGTAAAAGTTGTAAATATCTTTTATTTACAAACAAATAATAATACAGTATGTTCATGTATATAACGCTATAGAATTTTTATCGTATTGTTCATAGTGTTAACTAAATTTTCATACCAATTCATGTAGGTATAGGACAAACTTTGATTATTATTTGCTCATATAAAAAATTATTGCTTATCCAGTCTGTTTAGGCCCTTTTATCCAAGAATACTTAAAATATATCAATGCATCATAAGATCGAAAGATCTGATTAAAAAGAAAAGCGGGTATGTTATTTGCACACCTGTACCTACTCTTTTAAGGGATAATGAGTCTCAGGGGAATATGTATATATATGAAGTAGACCCTATTCCTAAGAATATAAGAATAAGAATATAGCTCACTGCAGAGCCTTTAAGAGACTTTACGGCCGAAATAAAATGGAGACCGCTTTCTAAAACAAATGCATTCGCTGAGTACCGTGGAGGAATAAAAACGAGCCATCTCCGGTACATTAGGGCGGTCTACAATGCTGGTATAATCATTGAGAAGATGCAGTGCAGAGGTGCTCTACTTACAAACAACTTTTGGCGTAACTATTTGAAAGTTAAGTGATATTCGCTCCGTTTTTTACAAATAGCGGCCGCCCACGACTTTTCAGTGTGAACTTAAGAATTCTCATTATTTCCTGTTCTCATGGGAATTTCGGAAAATCCCTTTTTAGTTTACCTATAAGTACGTCATAAAAAGTAGCTACGATGCAAATATCACATTTGTAGGTTCAGTAGTTTTGCTTAATAGATAGCCAGTGTTTCATACGACAAACGCTACAATTATGTACTAGCGCAGATGTTACAATTTGACTTCTTCTTCAGCTTATTGCAGTTCACTGTTGGACGTAGGCCTCCCCCAGGGCACGCCACAAGGCTACTGCCACAGGGGGGTTTTGACCATACTCACCACGCTGAGCAGACGTGGTACAAACTCTACTCTCTCTAAATTTTAACGTAAAGTTTCAAGAAAAAATCATGTTAACCATCGCTACGAGTAACAACCACCAAAGCAAAAGAAGCTGTTTTCTGATTAGATCCTATCACACCCATCCAGGTTTGTTCTCGTTGTTCAGAAACAATATTACTTTTGCCACAAGTTGTTATCACGAAGTTGGGGCGTTCATTGCCGAAGTCGGGAACACCACTTTTTCCACGTTATCAGTCCACGTGACTTCGCCGAGAGTTGCCGAAACTTTTCCGATCCGATTATTTATTTAGCGAAATTGTGGCGTGTTTGTAGCAATGTGATTATTTACTAGCTGGCGACTGCTGAAGGGAAAGTCGTCCTCTAAGTTTTGCAACTATAGTTCGTTTATGGCGTATTTGAAGTTTTTTTTTAGCTGACCTTTGAAGGATAAAGCTTCTGCTTTTGTGGCGGATGTATCTACCAACCAAATTTATTGGCACCATGGATCAATGAATTTGGTTGGTGGATATCATACGCATCCGTAGCAATGATAGTACATCTCCGGCGGAAAAGCTAAGTAATTTTATTATATTTTTCCGCGTAGATAATTTCAAACATCACATCATGTAAATTTGACTTGTCGTTTACTGATCTTGTACTAAAGCAGGGCTTTACTAGAATGTATCTGCTGCATCTTTTAGTGCATATTGTAAGACTTCGACTTGGCAACTCATCAATCCCCGCTTTCGTAAATGTGGCTGCGGAATCTCCTTTACGATCGGATTTCGGAAACACAGCTGTGCGAATATGTATTCACCTGCCGCTTGGTAAAAACCATCAACCTAAGAAAATCGTACTTCAGTCCTAGTAACCCTCTCGCCTCCGTGACCCTCTATGTTGATTAGCAAAGCGGTCAGGTAATGCAATTGGTTCCAAAGCAGATGAACTGGTGCGACATGACCGCTCCGAAGCACAGCCAATCAACTAACATGCCATTACTTAGATTATAGAGGCGGATTACGTACAGCAGATAGATTAAACCAATAGATTATGGGACCATGTTATCTACATCATATTACGCATATACAGGGTGTAACAAAAAGGGTATGTTAAGCAAAAAGCTATGTGACCAGCCCACTGTAGAGAACCTATCCACAAAATTTGAGACCCGAAATCACATGTTTATTTTTCCCGATAGTATGGAGAATTTTTAAATATCTCAGGAATTTTCATACAATCTTGAAAAATAAAAATGTGATTTCGAGTCTCAAATTTTGTAGATAGGTTCTCTATAGTGGGCTATTTACATGGATTTTCGCTTAACATACCCTTTTTGTTACATCCTGTATACACGTTTGTGTTCCCAACATAGAATTGTCAGAATAACAGGTTCACGAAGGAGAACCTACAGGCACGTTTAGCATGGCGGGGACAGATGTAAGAGATCCGTGACAAGTTGCTAGCTCATCGCTTGAGAAAACGCCCCTGAGTAAGTAGACTCATACGACATACGCACAGGAGATGCAGCATTCTAGTGAAGCCTTATGTCAGCACAAGGGTAATCGACATTACTATAGTAATGTATAATTTTCTACATAATATTTCTGATTGCGTATGAGTAACTAGCACTAAGAGCTTAACACTACTTATTTAGAATATTATTTACATATTGAATTGTATCAGGCGTCACTATTCGGAAGTTCAAATCTCTATTGAGGGATCGCCCGCCACCGTGGCATCATCAGGATTAGTTTTCCATATTAGTTCTATCTACTTGTTAGTTGGTTCGGTAGATAGAACTAACATGGAATTATTATGTATTATTTACATATTATTTAGAATTACTCGGCAATATACTTTACCGGTCAAAAAATGTGTCTAAGCCTATAAAGCTGCGGGAATTCCATTGCCCAAGCTCAGTTTCAGACAGATAATATTTTTGCCGCTTATGAATATAACTAATTAAGTGACTATTTTCTATTCTATTCTATTCTTTATTGTACACAGACATTTTATATGGAAAAACATTTTACATTGACAATGTACAAAGGCGTGCTTATCCCTATATATTTTATTTGGATTCCCAAGTCTCTATCTCGAAAAGTTACGATATTTTGTTTTTCACAAGCAACACCTGGTGCAAAAGCTTTTAAAAGGTGTCTGCCATCCACGACCTGCAAAATGTCTCAGAAATTTCCAACAAAACAGCTCTCAGCCAGTCAAACAAATCTCCACCATACAACTACCGACATAAAGTTCAATTAAAACAAAGAAGATTTAACAAATAAGAAGCTTCACTCATTAGCAGTCGAGTTAAATACCTACGATCTCGGAAGCGCACTGCGGACGCAAATTAGCGCTTTGTTTCTGCATACAAATGCTCTTTGTTTACTGCGGAATGTGTCTGAGTTCAGGTTGCCTTTGCCATTTAAATAACGAACTATTCGCAGTTGCTAGTTTGTAGGCATTTATCGGAGGTATTTAAGAATTGAACTACTTTTAATTATTTTATTTATTAAATTAGAAAGCCATCATAATACATAACAGTTCCGTAAAGATACAAGTTGGACAGGAGTACACGATAATATTATGTATCACAATTACAGGCTAGCACAACTTTTACAATAAATGAAGTAAAACTATTTAACCATTATTTAAGCAATGAAGCGTGTTATAACATAAGCATGGATTAAACTATTAATCGTTAAACTATTATTACTTTATCTATACATATAATAAAATTGTAACGGATCGATGTTTGTGCATGCTAATCTCAGAAACGACTGGACCGATTTCGATGCAATTTTCAGGAATATATTGTGACAGGTCCCACTTAACATATAGGCTATTTTTTTATCCCGGGTAATTACGACATTTTGTTTTTTCTGCAGTCCACGCGGACGGAGTCGCGGGCGTCCACTAGTGCTTAAATACATTTGCACGATCACCAGTTATATCAATGTTTACTGATTTGGATAATTTGTTGTAAGTATCAATTAATCTTGTCAGAGGAGAATGCCTACCTAGATTAGTCTTATGCGGACTCAGACTAAATAGATGGTAGTTTTTCTGTAACTATAGCATGGAATGTTAAATCTAATTTTATTGAGTATCTGTGGTGAATCTATGATATTGATAACAATTTTATCACAATTATCTATGTCTACAGACTGATAATTAAAATCATTAGAGATGTTATAATTTCTATATAGAGTCCTGCTTCACTAACTAACTAATTTAAGCATTCTCACAGGCTAGAAACTAGAAACTTGTCACCGATCGTTTGTTTCTGCCCCACAGACCTACACGCGACTATGGACTATATTTTGTATATGTATGTATATTTTCATCAATACGTATTTAAATAAGTGTACAAAAGCGTGTCTTGATACTCGTAACAACAAACCAACTATCTCTATTTAATAAGACTGGCCAATCAAGAAGCCATCGCTTATATATACTACATACGAGTAAGTTGGAATATGATGTCAAAATTGAACAAAAATAAATGAATTTACTTTCTAATATTTCACTTTGAAGTCGAGGTATTCTTTAGATTTTACAAAGCATTCTAGTTCCTGACTTATATCGCAAGGCTTTTGTACAAAACATGGTAAATATTTGGAATTTATTTAAAATTTCCTTTTGAAATAAGTCATGTGTGACGCCTGACGGCTGGTAAGTCCTTTTGAATAAAAATGTGAATGTGGAAATACGAGTATATTGGAGTTTCGCAAATGTTTATTATGTCGTTTACATTTTGTACAGAAGGTGGCGAAAATGTTGGACAGAAGGTGACGAACTTTTATATATTCATACTAATATACTCGGCACTGCTTTTATGGAACAATTTTTTTAATCGCACATCAAAATGGTGCCCCTTTGAGCTATCGCATTAAATCTAATACTCAGATACTGCTACTCTTCCTTGACAATTATTTGCTTGTAATTACTAATAATAAATTTGTTAAGGAGTCTCCCAGGTGTAGCGGAAATAAAATACTATATTTCTAATAGGTAAAAATGTAATAATTACTAAGTAATAATCGGATAGTAAGTAAAGTAAAACCAAGAGAAAAATCAATAATTTTAACAATGAATGACAGATGCGTCACTATTTAAATTGACGAACAAGGTTGCGATGAGTTCCGTGCTCGCAAGAGGTTTTAATCTTCAACATACCCCCGGGGTTGAAAGCCAGCCTTTCAAACAATCTCGTTGATAACGGGTAGCGGACAAATCTTGCTAAACGCTCTTCGAACAACTCCCGTCGCCGTCTTGATATCTGCCACACGGGACACGCCATCAGCACCAGGATAAACAGTAACGATTCGGCCCAGTCTCCACTTCAAAGGAGGAAGATTGTCCTCCTTCAGAACAACGAGCGTATTTACTTGAAGGGAGTCATGATTGAATCGCCATTTGACTCTGTGCTGGAGTTCTGCGACATATTCTTTACTCCACCGAGCCCAGAAATGCTGACGAAGCTGCTAAATCCGGTTAAATCGAGAGAGATGCTGGTAACTATGATCCTGCAAATCTTGCACCGGTAGCGAAGTTAAAGGGCGTCCAACGAGAAAATGTCTAGGGGTGATAGGCGAAAAATCGTCTGGGTGTGGCGACAAAGGTGTGAGTGGGCGAGAATTCAACAACGCTTCAATCTTGATGAGGGTAGTATTAAGCTCATCATACGTAAGGTTACAATTTCCCAACACTCTTGTTAAATGGTACTTTATGGACTTTACACCGGCCTCCCAAATACCACCGAAGTGTGGCGAATATGCAGGGATAAAATGAAACCGCGTTTGTTCATTTGCTAATGTTTCAGCCCACGAGTTGCAATTATTCTTTAAAAATTTGCTAAGTTCATTATAAGCGCCTACAAAAGAGGTGCCGTTGTCTGAATAGACATTGTCCGGCTTTCCTCTCCTACTAATAAAACGACCTAAGGCCGACAAGTATGCATTACTACTTAAATCTCCCACTAACTCTAAATGCACTGCTTTAGTCGCGAGGCATATGAAAATGGCAACATAAACTTTAACTAATCTACAACTACGACCTTGACGACTGGCTGACATTAGAGGACCTGCATAGTCTACGCCAACATTCCTGAATGGGTGACCTCCAGGTGTCAATCTAGGTTTAGGTAAATTACCCATTAAAGGAGACATCACTTGCCCCCTTAGTCTCATACATAGTACACATTGACGATAACATGCCTTTGCCAAATTTCTACCACCTATCGGCCAGTACGATTCTTTGATGATAGCCAACAATAGTTGGGGAGGTGCGTGCAGTAGTCTCTTATGTTCGTACTGAAATAAAAGTTTTGTAAAACGATGAGTGGACTGTATAATGATTGGATGACGTTTTTCGTACATAAAATCGGAATTCAAAAGACGACCACCGACACGCATTAATTTATCATCATCTAAGAAAACATTAAATTTTAATAACTGGCTCTTTTTTGGCAAAGTTTGATTGTTTAATAGCATATTATATTCTGGAAACGATTCGCGTTGAACTATTTTACAAATAACTATTAATGATTGCTTTATTTCGTCATTACTGAGATACGACGTAGTCACTTGTCTACGACATCTATTTACAAAACGTAAGACGTAAGCAATGGCTCGTGTGAGTCGCAAGTAATTCGAAAATCTATTGAAGTTTATAAAGGTTTCATTGTTTGCACCTGATGTAACATACAATGAAACTTCTGCGCGGGTTTCAGGTAGATCATTTTTAGGACTAGAAATTAACTGAAACTAAATCTGCTGGATTTTGGTCCGTTGGAACATGTCTCCAAACACAACTGCCAGTAATTTCTAAAATGTCAGACACACGATTCCTAACAAAAGGTTGTAATCTACTTGGCATCATCTGCAACCACCCTAACACAAAAGCTTTTGCAAAAGAATTTTCATGACGATTATACATGGTGATAAAAGGCCTAATGGATCGAAGACCTGTGCGATTACAGACAACATATCGCGTTTTGTATTTCCCTTAGGGATTAAGGTTCCAATAGGAAAGCACAACTCATCAGACTCTGAACACCAGCCTAAACCTAACGTTTTACTGGACTCTAATGCGCCCATATTCATATCGACAATGAATTGTGAGGGTTCACTTAATAGACGAGGATCATTCGACTTCCACTTGCGCAAATTCATGCCTGCTGAGGCAAGTGCAACAGTTACTTTGCGACGAAGGTCTATTAATTCAGAAATATCATCCCCACCTGTTAGAAGATCGTCTACATAAAAATCATGGATAATTATCTCTTTTACCTTATCATCACACATTAGACCTATTTGCTTTAGGCATCTAGTAGCTAAGAATGGAGCGCTAGAGGTTCCATAAGAGACAGTATTTAAAGTATGCACTAAGAGAGGATCTGTTTCAGACGCACGCCAAATAATTTGCTGTAGGTGTCTGTCATCAGGATGTACTATTATCTGTCTATACATCTTCTCAACATCTGAAGATATAATATATTTATGCTGTCTGAAACGCAAAAGGATAGATAGTAGATCATCTTGAACTCTAGGTCCCACCATCTGAATATCGTTAAAACTAACACCAGAAGTAGACGGGCTACTCGCGTTAAACACGACACGCAACTTCGTCGTAGAACTACTTTCGCGTAGAACCCCGTGATGAGGGATGAAAAAACCCTGAACTCCAGTGACTGGTCTGCCTTCTGACATATGACCTAATGCCTTGTATTCTGCCAGAAAGTCAATATACATTGCCTTAAATGATGGTTTAGATTTTAACCTACGTTCTAATGACACCATACATTGTTTTGCACGTTGGAATGAGTCACCTAACACGCTTTCCTTTTGTTTTAAAGGAATCCGTACACAAAAACGACCATCGGCCAAACGAGTAGTATTATGAACGAAGTGTTCCTCACATTGCCTTTCCTCGACTGAGTAATAAGACGACTTATTATTAACTTCTTCAAACTGCCAGAACCGCGCTAACTGGGTTTGAATGTCGTCTGTAGAATATTCCGTGTTTGAATGTATATCTGAGTATACGGAGCCGAAGTGACAGTTAATGGTAGGCGACGGTACATGGCCACTATATATTGGACCTGAAACTAACCAACCAAAGCGAGTTTCACAGAGTACCGGCTGCCCACTACCTAGCTTAATAACTTGTGATCCTACTAACACATCCCAAAATAAATCAGCACCCAAAATTAAATCTATTGCTGCAGGTTGATAGAAGTTAGGATCGGCTAAGCAAATGTCATACGGAATATTTACATTAGATAAATCTATTTTACGAGACGGAACATTATTCGTAATAAACGGTATAACAAAACAATTAATAATCGTCGAAAAACTGTCATTTAAAGACTTAATAGGTAATTGACACATTTTACCTACTTGAGTCGACGAGTTGTTAATACCCTGTACAGACTTATTTACACTAGTAATAGGTAAATTCAGTTTTTTGCACAAACTCTCCGTCATTAAGCATGATGTACTTCCGGTGTCAAGAACTCCGCGTACTACGTGTTCGCGATTATTAGTATCGTAGACTTTAACTAAGACAGTCGAAAGTAAAACATCTTGTGCTGGCTGAAGATCTGACTCTACACGTGCTGATAAAGTCGGTATTGTAACTGGTGAAGACTCACTTTTGCTAGAATGCGAAGCTACATTGGACTTAAACGCTGGTTGATTAACCACGGGGATCGATTTTTTACTCTCGTCGTAGCGGCAGGTCGCGCTGTCACTACTCAGCCTATGTCTAAAATCTTTCTTATGAACGAGAGTGTGATGCTTACGTTTGCAAGACTTGCACCCAGGTTTCTTACAACGATTCGCGTAATGTCCGCTGCGTAGACAATTATAGCACACCTTAAGACTCGGCAATAATTCTAATCGAGCAATAGTACTTAGCGAGAGAAACTGCGAACAACTATTTAAGTGATGATCTCCGCTGCACTTAGGACATGTTACAACCGCGCTTACATCATGTTTCGTGTCTTGTACTACCATGGCCTTCAACTTAGCAGTATATTTACTACCTGTGTTTACCCGACCAGCAGTGTTATCTGTAGACAATTCCAAAGTTTCTAATAAATCGGCACGGTTTCGCATAAATGTCAAAAACACATCTAAAGTTATCGGCTTATCTTTAGCTAAGCGACCTTTGCACTCTTCCCATTCACGAAATAACTTAGCGTCTAATTTATGGGAAACGATATAAATAAGAAGCGTATCCCAGTAAGTGACGGGTTCATCAAGAGAACCTAGAGCTCGCAAGTTCTTATTTAATTCATCGATCATACGTTTCAATGCGACTGAAGATTCCCTAGTAATAGAGTCAATGCTAAAGATTGCTGAGACATGATTTTGCAATAATAACCGTTTATTATCATATCGCTCACATAGAAGGCTCCATGCAATCTCATAGTTTTGAGAAGAGAACTCAATCGACTGAATGACAACTGCTGCTGAACCCTCTAACGACGATCTCAAGTAATGAAACTTGTTTACGTTATCAATGTCATTGTTAGAATGAATGAGACTAAGGAACGTGTCATGAAACTCTAACCAATTATCATATGCACCACTAAATTTTGGCAACTGGATAACAGGAAGTTTAATCAGCTGATTGTTATTAGCCCTAGACTCGCGTGCGCTTACGTAGTCATCTTGCTTTTTATTAAAACAATCTAAAATCTCCTTTGCCTTAGACATGGTAGCATAGAACTGACACTCGAATTCATCACGTTCAAGCAAAGACAAATCAATGGATTCAGTTAAACATTCTAATTGTAACTGTATCTCATCGAAACTATTATAGATGCTATCCATCTTATTAATCCGTAATTGCAACTCATTGGCTTCAACAGTAGTAAGTGAATCAATTTGAATTTTACTCACATAATTCGCGAAGAGAGTCAGTCGACCTTTATAGCTACCTTGCTTCCTAATTAGTTCCTTTTCAACCGACATTTTGAGAGCCCAGTGATATGTCCAACTGAAAATTATACAACACAAATTGAAATACCTATTATACGTAAAATATATAAATGGTTAGTTAACTATATCTTAAACCTCTTGTTTAATTAAACACCTCAAGTTTAGTTGTCGAATTATAATGATTAACAAACTTCACAATTTGTAGAATAAAATAGTTAATTAAGAAGGCTCACTACCTATAATACTAAATATTTAGTATCGAATTAACTAATACAAATTATAATTAATGTGAATTTGCAATCTGACATAACTTAGGCACAAGAATAAGTTGACTTACTAAATTGTCGTTAAGATATTAAAATAATACTAACCGATTATTAATATTATACCTAATAATTACTACTACCTGAGAGTGATGGGTAAATAAGAATAAATGAAGGCAAAACCCTGTCTTCGGTTCCAACAATCAACTCAAGTACGATGCTCACACCTCTTGTACTGGTAACTTGCGGAATAATCTTCTTATAATTTATCCACCAATAATCTCCAAGTATGACGAATAAAATAATCCGACTACGATAGGACCATGTTAAGGAGTCTCCCAGGTGTAGCGGAAATAAAATACTATATTTCTAATAGGTAAAAATGTAATAATTACTAAGTAATAATCGGATAGTAAGTAAAGTAAAACCAAGAGAAAAATCAATAATTTTAACAATGAATGACAGATGCGTCACTATTTAAATTGACGAACAAGGTTGCGATGAGTTCCGTGCTCGCAAGAGGTTTTAATCTTCAACAAAATTAGTTTCATGAATCGGCCGAAGTTTTGAAAATATTTCTAATACCTTTTGATTTTTATCGGCTTCAAGGATTAGCTTTAATTTTTTAAAATTGTGTCAAGGGATACCATTGCGTGACTTCTCGACCCACTTCAAAGAAATTAAAAACAGGGGCGGAATTCAAGACATTTGTATATCAAACTCGTTATTTATAAAATCGCTGAGCTGTTTATATGAACGAGCTAATAATAACCTTATCGAGGATCTTTCATCGGAAGTAGAGGCCAGAATATGATTAAAAAACTTCCGACCCAAAAAAAGTACGCTATCATTATGACAAAAGGTTTAAAATGCTAAACCCTATAAAAAGCAAAAAATAACTTTTAACACTACGTAAGTACCAACTAAAGTATGTCAGACTATTTACTAGGGACTTTGTGCCACCTTTATGTCGGAGGCATAACCGCTAATGTTGAACTGCAAATGGTTATCTTGGCCTGCTGTTGACCGTACGTATGAAATTTTTGATTAAATTTTGTCGCGTCGGGGACCGCTCTAATTTATTAGCCTAACGTTAGAAGCACACATTAAGAAGTCCTCACTCCCACTGTTTATACAAATATAATTGTAATAGCTTACTTCACTTCAATTCTGAATACCTACTTACTTTAAAACATTATATCAGTAATTATAAATATAATTTTGTTTAGATAGGTGATTTTTTTTATACGTATGTTGTGATTAGGTAGTTATCATTTGATTTAGGTAAGTATTTTTGAAGGTAAAAAGCGGTTCCCCGACGCGACAAAATTTAATCAAAAATCTCCTCGGATCTGATAACTCTTAGATCTCGTGGCGATTGTAGTTGGTGCAAGTGCCTGTTTTCGTAGTTATGAATTATCAGATCCGAGGGTCAGTGGAGGGTGTAGGGCCCGGTGGTGGGCGCACCCACAGTGAAAATTTTCTATCTATCTATATTTCATGTATACGGCTGTATACCCGAAATAGGGTTGCCATAGCCACGTCTACCATAGCGAGGCCAGAAGTAAATGAAATGCTGTCCCCTTCATTCCCTGTGCAGGCAAGAAGTGGACAGGTTCAGTAAAATAAGAAAAAAAAGAAACAAAATTAAAACGAAGGAAAGAAATAAAAGAAAATTTAGAGCAATGAAATAGGTATGTAATTAAATTAAAACGCGATAACAGGTCGTGGGTCGACTGATTCTGGTTTCTTTGATAAACATTAGATTAAAACCAGATAAAAAAGACGTATCTTCTGGTTGGCGGTGATATTCCCTTGTGGTGATAAGGCGGTGGCGACGGAGGGCGGCGGTCAGCAAATAAAATAAGCAATCCAGAAGCAAGCAGGGCTGGGCGTGCTGATCGGTCTGGGGTAACTTCCCGCAACTGGGGTAAACTATAGGTATAAACCATCATTGACAAGTTATTATGAGCTATGAGAGAATCAAGAGACAATACCCAAGTTCCTTAATCGACTCTTACGACATGCACTGAAAGAGTTCTATTGTGTTTTTTTTTTTAGTTAACCATATCATATTAAGCATCAAACATTAATTTATGTATAACCGCTCAAAGAGAAATAAGTATGACAGTATGTAGATAGCCCTCGCTGTGCTAAGCGTGCTTGTAGAATCTCATTGATGATCTTGCAGTTGTGGCTAACCCATTTCTGGCACAGAGACCTATGTTTATATTTATGTATGTATCCAATAATATTCCGTGAACACACTCCTTGGTATAATATCTTCAATATCTTATAGTTTTCTACAACTTCGTGTTAACTAATCTTGTAAGAACATAAATGTTCTCGACTCAAGACGACACGATGCTGTAATACTCAGAAGTTGTTGAGAAATCAATAAAGGGATGAAGTTTCAACACCCTGAGGGCTTTTTAGGTAAGGATACCTTAATTTAGGTTACTCGCCAGTTTATATAGCTTAGTAGTACGGAGAAGGACATAGGCTACATTCTGTAGTCAACATGGGCGAAGTCGCGGGCAACAGCTAGGGATACTCAAAGTATGTAATCTTAGTACATAAGTGAAGTAGGATTTATTAGGTAGGGCATAGAGGAATAATATCTCATAGAGTGCTAATGTCATACTAACAGTTTAGATGCACCATTAGACTTTTCGGTGCCTCACAATTCCAGTCCTTGACACTTAGATTGCATTACAGTACGTTATAATACATTAATAATGTAGGACATTATTATACACTAATAGAAGTGTCAATGATTGGAATTGTGAGCCACCATAGAAATATATACAAGCTGGAAACAGCGCTTCTTACTAAAAACTGCCTCCCGAAAATTTGACCAATTTGACCTTGAAAAACTAGACGGGGAAAAATTAGAGTGTACTCACAATTTAATTTTAATGGACATTTCATTCAATGACATTTCTACCACGAACAACCCAAGTAACACAGGAAGCATTTTAACAAACGGATAATTAACTTATGTAGAACTTAAGGTTCGTAGAAACTCTTATATGAGTTTACCGAGTATCTTGATGCTTTATATGAGCATTTTGAAACCATTATGATGCTTTACACTTTATAAGGGGTGGATAATGGCATATCAAAATGATTTTGTAATGCCTGTAGTTTTAGTGCATCAATACACAAAGCAGCTTTGCAGCTTTCAGCTGTTTTTAGTACATTTGGCTCTACAATTGCATTTTTAAGTAGGATATAAATGCTCATTGCTGTTTAGTAACAAAAACATAAACCATTATGTCATGTAAATGCCATACAGCTTTTAGCTGTTTTTTATGTTTAAGGGTCTACAATAGCATTTTTAAATAGTAAGATAATGCCTAATGCTGCATAATAGCATAAACTTGTGCTATTATAATGCAGCGTAATTCCATTCTACAGCTTTGGGCTGTTTTAGTGCCCTTCGTTATTTAATAGCACTTTTAACTAGTAAGGAAATGCCTAGTATTGCTAAGTAGCATAAACGTGAATCAATGTAATGCTTGCATTTTTGAAGGTCAACTGAGTTCTTTTAAACAGCTAATTTTTATGGTGGATACATAATAATTAATAAGTAAAGATTAGATTATCCGTTTCTAAAGAAAAGTAGGAATAATTGCAGAGAACCCAATGGAATTTGTATTGGCCTAAAAATAGGTAACATAAAATTTGCACAATTTACATTACACATTTACAAAATTAAAAAGGATGGTCTTAGCCATTGTGATATTGTCCGTGATCCTAAAGACCTGGAATATAAATTGGTATATTTACGAGTACATAATTATGAATACTTATATTTCGTACCACTATTGCATACGTACAAATAAGAAACGTTGTTTTAAATGCTTTAGTGTCTTATTTAGATTAAAGGGATTTAACAACTATTAAATAAATAACCATTAAATATCTTTTATTTTATTTGCACAAGTTTTTGAGCATAAGAACGATAAATGTTTTTGTAATGAACGACAAATGTTTTGTGCTCTATCTGCCAGTAATTGATCCAGTGATATAATATTTCGGTAGCTGTAACGTTACTATAATCCATACGTGGGTTTCCTTGATTATCTGAAAATTTAAATTTTAGCACCTATACTAACTAGTGATTACAAAATGTTACAGTGACAGGCGCCACCAAGCTAGGCGTTTAAACCTAAAGCTACGCAGAGAAAATTATCACTAAAATTAATCCGCTCAGTAAATGGCGGCAGTAGGCGTAAAAGCGAGACAGACAGAGTTACTTTCACATTTATAATGTTATATATGATAATAAAAAGTATAACATTTCAAAATAAATTCATTGTAGGGTCGGTCTCTTGTTATGGAAAAGTATGTGCACCCTACTCAAAAATATACAATACACAGAAAATGTTTAAAAAGTAGCTTCAGAAGCAAATATTGGGATTATGAGGATAAGCAACTAACTAAATAAAGTTTTGTGACAAATATTTAAAAAAGCAAGAGTGAATATTGCCTAAAATTTGCCGTTTAAGTTTTTGCCTAGGGCCATAGTTTGGAAATTCAATTTTGTACTTACGAGTAATATAATAAGTTGGATCCTGGATGCCACTCGCTTCTGCAACCACGAACAATACACTTCACTACTGTATTTATATCAATACCACCAAAATATCTTATTTAGTCCACACAAATATGCGAAGCGATTCAAACAAATCGACTTGACATGATTTGACAAAATTGTCATGTGCTACCCAGGGATACCATTACATAGCAACAGAACATTCCTTTAAATACAGAATTTTTGCTACCGCGAAGGTTTGTTTTACTATATTATGTACACTTTATTTATAATACAAATTACATTAAATACATTTCATTACTCTATTAAATATGTAAACATTTTCAAAACGAATCCAAGTTTTTCATGATAATATTATATTTATGCCTTTTTCAACGTCTTTACTTACATTATAGGGTATTTTTTCGCTGTGTAAGGGATCCCTTGTGGGAAAACAAGGGGGGGAGGCTGTCATTTTTTCATGTTTCAATTTCTTGTTCAGAGCTTGGAATCCATCCTAAGAGGAGATACCAAATCCCTGTGAGCCACCGAAAAGTGTAATGGTGCATCGAAACCAAACTGTTAGTATGACATTAGCACTCTATGACATCTAATTCCTCTATGGGTAGGGTGACCACAAAAAACCTTACGGATTGTATTTTATAACCTCGTTTATTTTAAGAAAAAAAACCGACTGTCACTCTCAGGATTAAGACGAATCTAATGATACCTCTCTAGCTAAAATACAAAAAGGCATTTAGGCTCTACAGCGTGGGAAAGAAATAAACATACCTATATAAACTCGAAAAACATAACCCTCCTTTTGGCGTAGTCGGGTAAAAACCAAATTCACGTCACCTCCCGTTCCACCACAATCTAATTCGTTAAATTTCACACAGCACGTAGCATTTAACAAACGCGCGTTATTTTCTTAGTTAATTAAGTTGACAGCGCGTGTTTGTGCTGCAAATGGTCCCTGTGTGTGACGTCATGACAACAAGCTGTTATTCAAAGAACAACTTTAGTACAACCAGGGTTTAGGGTCCAAGTCACCGACTTATTGAAATCGGTTGCTTTGTTTAATCGTAATTTATGGCGAAGTGACGAGTTGGTTGGACGCGAGACTTTGCACGAGATCTAAGAGGTGACGCATACGGACCTGTTATAGCCCTTTAACTAGAATTACAGGTAACTCAGGGCAAGCGCAGTGTACTTTAAGTAATTGCATATTTCGCGATGACACAATAAAGTCTCTTTTACTGCTAAGCTTCACTAGACTTCACTGGCCGCGTGGTGCCGGCAGAGTAGAATTCGTACCGCTCCATGTCTGCCCGTGGGTATCGTACGAGGCGATTAAGGGTTTCCGGGAGGTGGGCAGCAGCGCCTCCCGTGATGACAACATAATCCAAAATACAAACTGCGGTCACCAATCCGCCTGCCCAGCGTGGTGGCTATAGGCAAATACCCCCCATGGCAGTCTTGTGGCGTGCCCTGGGGGAGGCCTACGTCCAGCAGTGGACTGCAATAGGCTGACGATGAAGCTTCACTAGAATGCAACATTAGTTGCATCTGATTCTGCTTCCGTCCGTGCATGTTGTAAGAGTCGACAAAGGAACTCAGGCATTCTTTTAAGACATCAGGCGATAAGCTAGCAACTTGTCACTTACCATCTTGTCATTTACACCTGTTTCCGCTATGCTAAACGTAGCTGGTTGATCTCCTTTACGATCTGCATCTTTATCTTCCCATTTCGGGAACATAGCAATGTGTATATCCAAGTGCATACCCAATAAACTGCGATTTGATTTGGACGCCAGAAACTTTACATCTTTATAGGTATAACTATTAAAGCAAACTTTACTTAGTCATCACGCTTGTGTGTGCGTAAAAACAGATTCCTCGTATTCTCTAGCCGATCAAAAGCTTTCATCTATTTTCCTTTATCCCCTATATTAAAACGAACAGCAATCAAAATGCAATGCGAAAAAACATATAAAAGGCATCGAAAAAAACGTTTTTATTAACACGGTTTTAAAAATACATTTTCAGCTTCAGGATTGCTGTATTTATTTTAATTGAGTGCGACGCAGAGTGAAAAGCGATAACTACGAACTGTATGCGATTCAACCATGAGTTCAATGCGATATAAATAGATACGCATCCCATTATATACGGATATCCAAATACATTTGAGCATGATGTCAATAATATACCTAGTTACACGATGTCAATAATATACCTAGTTACATATACACGATGTCAATAATATACCTAGTTACATGTATACTGCTGTGTTCCCTGGAATGGAGCAGCCAGAACTGCAAGGTCATAAAGGAGATACCACTGCCACGCTTCGCATAACAGGTGTAAATGAATAGTGACTAGTGGCTAGCTTATCGCCTGAGAGAATGACCGAATCCCTTAGTCAATAACAAGAAATAAATAAATATTTATAAATATACATATAATAAAAATGTAACGGATCGCTGTCTGTACATGGAAGATATATGAGCAAAAATATTATAGGAGACCTTTATCAACGCAATAGAACCCAAAACGATGATTTTTGGAATTTTTGTCTGTTTGTCTATGCGTTTGTGCACGCTAATCTCAGAAACGGCTGAACCGATTTCGATGCAGTTTTCAGGAATATATTGTGACAGGTCCCACTTAACATATAGGCTCCTTTTTATCCCGAGAAAATGTTTTTATCCCGGATAATTTCGATATTTTGTTTTTTCTTCTGTAGTCCACCAGGACGGAGTCGCGGGCGTCTACTAGTTTATAAATAAATATATAGTCTAGGCCCACACTACGTTCCCAATACCGGGGAAACTAGGAAAAATGTGAGAATAGGAGAAAATTGAAATTATTCGTAAGTGAGGAGAGAAGTCAATATTTGATTTACAAGTACCGAGCTCTTGTTGATTTTTTTTTCGTATTTATTTGTTACAAATCTGTTAAGCATAAATTGGTGTTTCAAACGGTAATAATAAAATACCATATTGTAAAAGGGTAATGTTAGCGTGCATACATTGCCTATGTTATTAAAAACTCGCAGGCCATGTAAATGGTTCTTGCCAAGATATTGAAAAATTATTTCTAATCCCGACGCAAAAATCACACAGGGTGTTATTAGCTAAGTCCTATTACTAACACGCTTTGTATTGTACCATAATGATATAATTTGAATTGATTTGAAATATAATTGTGGATTGAAAAACCTAATTGATGGTCACCGTTTTGTGATTATTCTTACAATCAGATTGGCTCGTGTGGAAGGAGTATATACAATCTGTGTTTGTGACATCGTATAGATTGAAGTACTGGGCGGATTATAATGGTATTTTTAACGAAATATTATAGCAGGGACTTGGAACTAATACCTACTTAGGTTTCTAAATTATAATATTTATAATACACCATCTACGTCACCCAAATCAATTCGGATACATTTCAAGTGGTAGTTAGCGATCGCATACACGCATTAATCAGACCGTGAGTGAATACGACTAATGAACTAAACCAACCACTTTACATTTTTATATCGGTTTATGAAGTTATAGTTGGTACAGTTATTGTGCCTATTATTTACAGGTACTTACCGAATACATACTATGACATACGCACATTATACAGGAAGCTTGAGAAAAATATTAAAAGTTTTGTATGAGATAATAAAAAACTAAACTAGCGTGAATATTTTCTTTATAGTATTCACATTATATTTCTTGTGTATGATTGATTATGCCGCATCCCAAAAGATCGTCACTACTTCTGGTTAGACCTTATTAAGGGTGATTTTTGGTCGTCAACGTTCCCGAAAACTACGGAATCTCCTCATAATCACGATCATTTTTCTCCATGGAAACATACCTGGGAAGTGTCTGGTTTCCAAAATATTAGGGTCCAAAGTTGAGTAAATAGACTGCGGATTTCTGCATAAATGCATATTGACGCGCGTAGCAAGATTTTTTCACGAGATATAATTAATATCTGTCTATAAAAAACTAGCATAAACACTGGACATTGTAAATTTCACCCGATCCAGTAATTAAAAAAAAAAACAAAAAAAATTTACATCGTTTCCCAGTATATTTTTGGCATAAACTTACTTTATTTGATATATAGAGTACGTACCCTTTGGAGGATCCTAAACCTCCATAGAGTGGCGGGAAAAGAATAGCGGGTTCTGTTAGGCCAGAGTGCGCTGGTGATATTAGTGGACTGTATTTTGCGAGTTGCTACTATTGTTTCTACCGAACAAAAACGTACGACACACTTGCAATTCCCTACAGCAATAGAGGACGAAGAAGGGTTCTACCAGGATCGCTCGTCTCACTCAGTAGGCGGTAAATAGTTCGTAGACAATATACCACACAAAATAGTCTCTAAAAGTTCAATTTGCACAAACAATGAAAAAGCACCCCGTCTACACGGCTGTGTTTCGGAAATCAGATAGCCATAACTGTTAGATCTTAAGGTATATCCCACAGTCACAGTTAGCATATCGAGGACACATGCATTTATCAGTGACAAGTTGCTAGCTTAGCATAGTTTACAATAGAACTACACAAAAACAAATAATTCTTACACAGCAGTCTACATATATTAAACCAAATGATTGAAATTTCAATTATGATTATACCTAAATGTTTAACAAATCAATTTACAATAACCCTGATTGCGTCTACATAATGGACTATTTTGGAACTTCTATTTCAAGTCGAAGTAATTATTCATTAATTTAAACATAATGCAAATCGCTACATAGATTTAGCGTAAATTAAACGTAATTACTTTGTGCAGCTCTGGTTTTAATAAACATTACTCTATATTTTACTTCAATAGCTAGATTAAATTTTGCAGACACTCATCGTTAACCAAAACCAGTAGGTATGGACTTCGTACAATTTCATTGGTAGGCAGATATTTGCATTCGATTTTTGATTCTCAAGAAGCTAAGCAAATAAAATCGTATTCAAACAGTCGATTCAGTGTTACCAACAAAAGCGTATCAATGCGGAATAAATAAGATTAAGATAAGGGAATATTGAGCCAATGTGTAGAGAAACTGTTTACACAAACGGATTGGAAGAGATTCGAGCGCAGAACAAACATCTTGTTCTAGGCTGAGATGCTGGTACCTTGTCTGGGAAATAATGTGACGAGATCTGTCTAATCGCAATCGTGATTGAGGGACATCGAGGGTGTATGAAGAAAAAGATCATCATCCTATCTAGGGTTCTACCAAATACAGAATCAGCCTTGCTTTGGTCCCACGGAGAAGAGTCAGAGAATACATAGAAAACAGATCTGCTGGCAAATATTAGTATTAATAGTAATTGCAGTAGTAGGTTGATTAGGCCTCCTCCTTTTCTGAATTCCTCCGTAGGCCTTGGTTTACATCACTTAGCAATAAACAATCGATGGACGTTTTTACTGTGAATGGACTAGCCACCGGCCGTATGA
The DNA here is from genome assembly GCA_014607495.2 of Carposina sasakii. Lineage (NCBI taxonomy): Eukaryota > Metazoa > Arthropoda > Insecta > Lepidoptera > Carposinidae > Carposina > Carposina sasakii. The sequence continues at coordinate 845,095 of CP053157.1, forward strand.
GCTGGTTATCTAACTGGAGCTATGCCAATATCACCTGAATGTAACCAATAATACGAAAAATCTGAGAAGTAAATGGCCATTTTGCTTTAGGTAAAATTGTGACGTATTTTAAATTATTTACCTATAATTTACATATCCTCATCGTCTTCCTGCCCTTATTCCATTATTTATGGGGTGGGCGCAATATGGTTTCTTTCGAAACTCACATCGCCAAAGTTTTGGCATTTGTTTTTACGGCCGGCTGCCTGCCTGACACCAAACCTTCTCGGGTATAGCTAAGTGACAATTTTAATAAAAATCCGTACATTTAATAAATTCAGTGGTACAGGCCCGTGTCTGGTATCGAACTCACGCCTCCCGACTGAAAGGCGCACGTCTTAACCACTGGGCTACACATATCCTACTAATACGAGAATTATAAAGGCAAAAGTATGGATGGATGGATGTTTCTTACTATTTTACGTAAAAACGGCTGGAGCGATTTTAAATAAAATTTGGTATGGAGTTAGCTGACAACCCTGGATTAACACATGGGTCGATCACTATGTATAAACATAATTAGTTAAAAACGCCTGTAAAACTAAGGTATTTTGACATAAATTGACTAATAGTAAGTTTGACTACTGATAAAAAAATTTGGCCATAGGTCAAATACGTCAACCTATAGCATTTTTGACGTTTTTGACTTTTTTTGACTTGTAGTAAGCTTAACAACTGGGCTGGGGTCTCACTTGTTTTTAAAAAGTTCAGAATTTCCGGGAGCAGTATTATTATTTCTCGGTATAAATTACTCTCACTTTAGGATTAAGTACCAAAAACACGTTGTAAACTCACATACACTTTATGTACACAACCAAGAGTTTTCCAATTTGGGTGTACGTTCAAACGGAATATATTTGTTTATAAATTTATCACCATTTGATCGTCGTCGTCGCCAAACTAGATAGAAAAACATTACCAACATAATTAATTCCAATATTATACTTTGAAAACTTAACTTAAGCAAACATTATTTAATGGAATATCATTTTGGGTAAAAACTTTAAAGTTGAAAACATATACAGGATGTTTTTTGTGGCCACCTTAACGAAGGGTACGTATTCTATACATGAAATAAAGTAAGTTTATGCCAAAAAAAATGCTGGGAAAAAAAAAATTTTTTTTTTGAAAAAATTTTTTAAATTCCTTGATCGTGCGAAATTTATAGTGTCTAGTGTTTATGTTAGTTTTTTTATAGACAGATATTAATTATTTTTCGTGAAAAAATCCTGCTACGCGCGTCTATGTGCATTTATGCAGAAAAACGCAGTCTATTTACTCAACTTTGGACCCTAATATTTTGGAAACCAGACACTTCCCAGGTATGCTTCCATGGAGAAAAATGATCGTGATGATGAGGAGATTCCGTAGTTTTTGGAAACGTTGACGACCAAAAATCACCCTGTATTGACTAAACTAGATTCACGCGCCATAATTATGTTGCCATCTTTTCCAATTTCTACTACATTAGTTCTATTTCTATTACATCCCAACTATACCCTCAAAATTGGTCAGAAGTGGCAAAATGTAGGCCTATCGGCCCTTGGTGCTCTGCGGACCTCGTAAGGGATAAAGGCGTGATTATATGTATAGGGTAGTGTTATGAAGTGTGTGAATATATATCCGAATAACCCGTAGTTTCCGGGAACGTTGACGACCTGTATATTTATATTTTATTTTAAATTTAACGGATACCATGTCAATATTTAATCCTTAATTTTAATTAAGATTTTATTAATTTAAGTAGTTACATAAAGAAACTATTACCTGCAGTCAAACCGCGTAAGAAGTTTTGCAGGGTATTGTAAAACAACGGTATATTATTTATTTATTATTAACTGTTAAAGTTAATAAATAAATAAATAATAAGTTTCATTATGTACTTACACTAAAGTTCAAAACCCTTCAGCTATCTCCTAGACCTGTGTGTCTCCTTATTCTATTTTCAGTGTAAACTTAGTTGTTCAGCCAGGAGGTGGCGATGTCCGAGCCCTGTTGGTTTAGGGCCTTAAGATAAAGGTATAATTAAATCAAAATCTCTAAGATGAGTCCATAAATCCTTCGATATCGTTCGATTTTGGCATAGTTAAGATATGACGAAGAAGGTATTGAAGTGAAAGTTTTAATGGATTTGTTTGAAAGGTTTAATACGGTTTGAGAATAGAGGTTTTTTACCGCGTTTTTTGTACCTAACTATGTATGTATATATAGGATATAAGTAAGTTTAGCTATTAGCAATACTAACAGCCGGTTGCACCAAAATCAATGTTCATTTACGAATTCAGTTTTACGTATTACGTTTACAATTCCGTCACTATTTCAATCTTTTCGTAAATGTGCGTTGCATCAATAAAACAATCAGTAAAAGTGAATATAAATTACTATATTAAAACAATCTGTCAATGTCAAAATCTTTATACTTTTTACGATATAAGCAGGGTTTGAGCTCCATAAAAAGGAACCGGTATATAGTAAAAGTAAATAGTAACGCTGAACTGTGGAACCACAACTTTTTACATTATACGTCTACTTTATACGTTACTTTTTACGAATTCATAACATGAAACTTGTGGTGCAACTGGGCATAAATGTGTGTTCTATGTCTATACTAATCTATATCTATACTAATATTATAAAGAGATAAACTTTAATTATTTGTTTGTTTATTTGCAGATAATAGGCTCCGAAACTACTGGACCGATTTCAAAAATTCTTTCACCGTTAGAATCCTAATTGGACCTGGATGAACATAGGCTATAAAAATTTTCCGATATTCCCATGGGAAGGCGACCAACGGGAATTCAATTCTTTTTACGAAAACCGCTATACATATGAAGCTGAAATCAAGCATATATTTTCATTGGGGACAGCGAAGAAGGACTAAAAACTAATATTCCGAAATTCCCACGGGAAGGGGACTTACGGGAATTCCAAATTTTTACGTAAACCGCTATTTGTACGAAGCTGAAATCGGATTAGGGACAGCGAGGAAGCTCTAAGAACGGATTTCCCGAAATTCCAACGGGAAGGGGACCAACGGGAGTTCCAAATTTTTACTAAAACCGATGTACTTATATGAAGTTGTAGCTTTATACTGATATGTACCGAAGCAAAGCGAGGGCGGACCACTAGTTATGTAGAATTTATGACACATAGATCTAGTATCTGCTAATTTTATGTAGGCTTATCTATCTATCTTATCTAGTTACCTTATAGCTCTAAATTTAAACTTTAGTAAATGAAAACAAACTTTCAATTACCTATAGTTTTTTATTACAAATGATGGTACCCTGGGAGGTGGGCAGCAGCGCCTCCCGTGTTGACAACATAGTCCAAAATACAAACTGCGGTCACCAACCCGCCTGCCCAGCGTGGTGACTTTGGGCAATTACCCCCCATGGCAGTCTTGTGGCGACCCCTGGGGGAGGCCTACGTCCAGCAGTGGACTGCAATAGGCTGATGATGATGATGATGATAGTACCCTGAAGGGCTTTGTCATCTTTACCGGGAGAAGTGGCGTGCGCTTATGGCGCGTGACCTACATCTAATCTACATCCTCCATATAAGGAAATCCTACCTACAAGTAACAATATCACTTCTCAATAGCAGCTCGCACTGTTTGCAGCGGTCGTGGGTTCGATTCCCACTCGGGTGAAGAATTTTTTCCATTTTCTTTATTAATAATTTTATAATATCACTTCTGCCACATGTTAGTCTTTGGCGCTTAACAAGAGGCCCTTTGTGCCTGGATTTAAAGTTATCCCCCGACGGAGCCCTCTCGTGGCGTCATCAGTAAAGCGCTGATATCCGGGATTAGAGAGTTCAGCCTCCCTAGCAGGACCACGCATCGAGGATATCGTATCGTGCGATATCGTATCGTCTCTATACGAAATTCAACATGGCTGCTACATTTATCGTATTTTGACAGGCTAAATGTCGATAAATCGATTTATCATATCGTGTTTCGCAGGTCATGCTAGTTGTGCAGATTTAAACTTGAATCGATTGCCTGTCTTATCCCTATATCAATAATCGTTCACTCAAACTTGAAGCACACTCAACCATTGAAAAATTACTTTTATGTCAAAGGAATCAAAGTACTTAATACCATCAGATGGTATGATCAGTGTCAGATTTTACTCGAGTGCCCCCTAAATAAAAGTTACCGCTAAGAAAGGTACCTACTTCTTATTTAAGGTGCAAATTATTAAGTAAGATTTCTTTCAACACGAGATAGCTAACTAAACTAATTAAAGAAGGCAACTAGTAAAAGTTAAAAAAAAATTGTATAGTGAGAAAGTACATAACTACTTTAATTGATTATAAGCGAGCACAAAGAGAGACTTTACATTCTAAATTAAAATTATACTATATTTCCTGAAATAACAAAACGGCCAAAGATACCTTGATATTTCAATTCCAAAATATGTTTTCAAAAGTACCATTTCTTTTAAACCAGTCTACAGATTGTACGAACATCGACGAGCTAGCACAAAGCGTATAATGTTACTTTTAATCCGCTTAATACCGGTTATGAAGGCGGATATTACTGGTTCGAGCCAGTTCACGCCGGATGAAATTAACACGTCCGCCGAACGACCGTTTTTATTTTAAAATGACGTTCAGAATGTCGGATGAATTTCGAATTTGGTGCTGCAATTTGAAATTGGTTGGTAAAATCAGTTTTTCCTCGAATACAGCAAGCATGCTTAGTCACAAAAAATATTTTGATATTCTCTTGGCGGTCGATTTTCCCAACGGTCAGGATATACTCGAAGAAAGAAGCTCATACTGTCCCTATCTTGATCAAGTTTTAGAGAGAGACAACATCAACTTTATCCATCAGACAGAATGGATAAGGTGCAGGTGTTATGCCGTTTCACGCGGACGAAGACGCGTGTGGCCGCTATTTTAGATTAAATAACAAAAATATTCGGTTTGTATATCTTAATCATTTTGATAAATTACAATTAGTTACAGATTACATTCTCAAGCAAAAATGAGCATAATTACATAATCTATTTTCTTATTTTCCATTTCACCTCATTATTGGCTCTATTCCCTGTACTGATGCGTGGCGTCACTAGAATACATCAGCTGCATCTCCCTCCGTGCAAGTCGTACCTAGTGGAACTCAGGAATTCTCTCAGACTATAGGTTCGCAACTTGTTGTTGATCATATTATTATACATCTCATCATATTATATAATATGATATGATGGCCGATTGGTCTAGTAGGTAGTGACCCTGCCTACGACGCCGTAGGTCCTGGGTTCGAATCCCGGTAGGTGCAAACATTGATATGATGAATATCGATGTTTGTTTCCGAGTCATGGATGTTTCTATATTTATCTATGTATTTATATACCGTTACTTAGTACCCACGACACAAGACCTTAGGGATCTTAGTGTGGGACTAGGTTAATGTGTTGTGTAGTGTGTGAATATTATTTATTTAAAAAATGTAGATACCTAATTTACCACTAAAATAAGTATTTTCAGTTCCATTATTTCTGGATCTACAAAATCAATATTTGTTGTGACTGAAATTAATTTAACTAACAATTCTGCACTACAACTTTCAGTATCCCCAAGTTTATATAAACACAGATTGGTTCCTCTCCACATCCCTAGGGGTTGAAGGAACCCTCGATTTCCCATTAATTAATGTTTCCACCCTTGATAATAGCAGTAGATTACGCAGATTTCTTTCTGTTTACATCTGTATCCAATATGCCATTGGCTGTGGACAGCGCCGGCCCGAAGTAAATTTTACAATGGAGCGAGATCCAATAGGGATGTTTACTATGGTTTAATTTTAATGACATTTTATGCTTATCAGAACAAATCAACAAAATCATACCTATCTGTAAAATTACAATTTGATTATGTGTCCAAATGAGGTAGTAATAAGCCTTCAAAGTTAAGTGGGCAAGTCCATTTTTCAAATGTAAGATTAATTGAAAATTACAACATCACATATCCACCTGCATCATTTACAGCAACTTTTTCTTTGTGACCGTATTTATAAACACAATATTTAAAATAGCTGCAAAACAAAAGTTCTTTAACGCGCATACAAGTTACGAAAGAGTGACGTCATAATTGTGTAGCCGTTTGTATGGAGCGTTTTTTGGCAAGTCTAAAAATGTGATTTTGAAATCGTTATATCCCGGAAAGTATTCACGCTAGCGAAGTTTTTCTTTCGCAAATGTTTCTTTTATTTTATGATCTTTCGATATAAATACAAATAAAAAAACCGTAAACATCCTTATTATGGCGCCTCTCCTGTTTGCTTCTAATAATATATACCTTTATCTTTACCATTTAGGCGCCCTCTAGGATTTGGCGCCTGGAGCGACTGCTCCGTTCGCCGTATGGGCGGGCCGGCCCTGACTGTGGAACGTTTTTTTTGATCCTGCAGTACTGAATACCCCATTTTGGGAATACGTGTGTGTATTAGACCTTCAAATAGTTTATAAAAAAAGTTTCCCGAATGCAAGAACGACAACACGACACCGACACGACCGCGACAGGCGTCACGTCGCCGCAATAACAATGTTAGATAGGGAACTTATTCCGATTGTGCGCGGCTCCATTGCTTACATGCGTTACGAGATTTTATGTCAAAAGATTTTTCACTTGCGTACTAAGTTACGTCATTTATCTTTTTAAAAAAAGTTTTTCAATCGATTAATACAGTATAATCCATGCTTTAGTTTTAACACGCTTCATATGCTTAAATAGTGTTAAAATTGTTTTACTTAATTTATTTTAAAAGTTCTGCTAGCCTGTAATTTGTGATACATAATATTACTGTCTTTTATCTAAATGGAACTGTTATGTACTGGCTTTCTAATTTAATAAATAAATGAAATAAAATAATTTTTCAATTTTCCTTTCATTTTTTCACAAAATTCCATCTAGTTATGTGAAACTAGTGAGTCCATTTGTTGCAAATAAACATTTCTATTGCATTCTTGCTATATATAGCTACTGATATGGCCGGAATATTTTCACAAAAGTAGGTATGGTTGATTTCACATAAATAATTAAGTCTATATTGCGGTATTGTACTATTTTGCTAGAAATATATCGAGGGTAGCTGTATTAATTACTTTAATTACCTAATACGTAGGTAGATACATGAAATCATGGCTTTTTCCCAGTAGGGCAAAGATCCATTTGCTATGCTCCTAACATGGTTTCTTAACACCTCTTTCTCGTCATACATCATACTTCTATATCTTTTTTGTTTTGGAAAATATTCCAGAAGTCTCTCCGGTTGTGTCGGTTTTCCGTTCCATCGGACTATGAGAGTGAGGGAATAGAGAGTGCACCTGTGTTACGCACACACTAGTTCTCCTGCGCAGTCTGCTGATCACCGTTGAGAAAGAGATTTTTACCAATGGAAACGCACAAAAATCCCCGACAATGATCCCTGATGAGCCCTCTCACATATTCACACATTCACACACATCCCAGCAAAATAACTTTACCTTCGCCTCAAAAATACTGCCATACAATCAACCCTACTCCACTTTGGTAAAGTATACAATAGCTTGGCATCCCCAAATCTGTGATTGGAATAATAAACGCAGATATAGTTAAGTGTGAGTCGATCTGACTCAATTTGGCGAAGAAAATTGACTTGAAAAGTTACTTTGATTTGTTTTATATGCGAGGGATTGTAGCTACTGTGTGGAAATGATTTTTATTGTTACCGTAACGAATTTTTTATACTGAATAATGCTAAACGAATTTCATGTTAAGATCAATTGACTAATTCCTTTTGATTCTGACCATCTTAATAAAGTTCAGGGCCAGTCTTAACATGACCTTAGTGACTCGACCTCCAAGAATTTATAAACAATATCATCCTGAAGTCCTGGCTACCCCATTTCGGGAATACAACCATGTGTTATGTTAGATATGCCATCATCATCATCATCATCATCATCATCAGCCTATTGCAGTCCACTGCTGGACGTAGGCCTCCCCCAGGGCACGCCACAAAACTGCCATGGGGGGGTATTTGCCCATAGTCACCACGCTGGGCAGGCGGGTTGATGACCGCAGTTTGTATTTTGGACTATGTTCTCGACACGGGAGGCGCTGCTGCTCACCTCCCGGAAACCCTTAATCGCCTCGTACGAGACCCACGGGCAGACATGGGGTGGTACGAATTCTACTCTGCCGGCACCACGCGGCCTATACAATGTATACAAAGTTAGGTATGTATACAACGTTTACACGTTTAGCAACTTTAGCATGGCGGGGTCAGACGTAAAAAAATAGTAACAAGTTGTTATATCACAGCATGGGAGATTGCCCCTGAGTTCCTTAGTCGACTCTCGCGGCAGGCACGGAAGAAGATGCAGCTGATTCATTCTATTGAAGCCCCGCATCGTCACAGATTTTTTACTTACCTATTTTGGTCTTCGCTCCGCTCTGACCGAATCATTATTCTATGGTTCAACACTACTCAAAATCTGACGGCTTATTTTACTAAAACTTTTTTAGATAACCTTCAATCTAAAAATATATAATTTTAACCAGATCCATTCAGTTTTTTTTAGGTGAAAATAGAAAATATTAATGGGTAGTATAAAGCAATCGGTAAATAACTTCTATTTGTTTACTCTGATTTTATTGCCTGTAAATTTTACACGCTTTCAATCATTTCAGTTTAAATAAATCAAAGATGTCATTTAGTAAAAAAATGTCTTCAATAAAAATGTCAATCACATTTCCCAAACGCAATTTACTTCCAGTAGTTTCCAATTCCAGGCACATGCGGAATCGGAGCCGATATTAAACTATAAGCGTTATTGAAATGAAAGACAATGAAATTCTTTGCGGAATTCCAGCTTTTGTCTACCAGCCATATTCGATATCGCTGGAATTCTAATACCAGCCTGCAACTCGGCGATAAATGTATTTTAAAATGCCTGAATAGAGTTTTTACCACTTCCCTGCTGATCCGGGGCTTCGGTAATGTACCCTTGCGTTTATTGTAGGAGCCTTACGGTGTCGTTACAGAGCCACGTCTAATAATAGACAGTGTTTAAAGATGTAATGTTAAAAAAATATATCGTGAACTATCAACTCTAATACAACGTTTGTAACATAGGTTGTTCATAAATCAGAATAATTGTTTTTTTTTACTTGAATTCGCTACTGGTCGTAAGCAACAGCGCTTTGGCGCTACAACGCTTAAAAATATTTACATGTTTTAAATTACAGAATTCGATGTTCTTCAGACACATACATAGTATTTGTAAATGTATCAAATATATTCATTCAAAAATATTAATCAATCAATACATTTATTTTATTTTTTACAAAATATGTAATGTTAAACATTTAGTGCGACCAAAACATAATCTAGGTATATTATGCTATTTACGAAAATCGTCCTTAAAACTTTCTTTCAAGTTTTAGCATAATTTTACCACAAGTGATGTCCGATCAGCGTTTAGCCCGAACACCTTTTCACAGTCGCTGACGTCGACCGAATTTACGTCTTCATAGTGATTTATGGTTTTGACGATTTGGCAAAAATCCCATGAATTGAAACGCCTGACGTATGCGATCTATATAGCGGTTTCCGTCATACTTATCAAGTCACTTTGCTAAAAAACCAAAGAAATTATTATCTTATAAAATTTGCTGACACCCAGTATTAACACATAGGCTACTTTTTATCCCGGTACAATATTTTCATCCCGGATAATTTAGACATTTTGTTTTTTCTGCAGTCCACGCGGACGAAGTCGCGAGCGTCCACTAGTCAAGTATAAAACCATACTTTCTGCCTAAATATATACAAAATAAAGTAAGTTCACTTATCAAAGAGCGCTAAAAACCCATCTTCGGGGAGGTCAAACACTTTCCGTATTATTTGGATCGAAAGGCAAAAATGTTACAACCCTACACGTTATCCCTGAAGTTATTTACAAAGTTCTCAACAAACCGAGTTCAAATGTAATTTAGAAAACACAGTTCCTCACAAGTAATTTCAACCGAGCGGATTGAGAGAAACAAGACGATTGCAATAACTAACTACTCTAGCGGTTTACTAGGCAACTTAGGTTACTTCTTGCGGAGCTGGGAAACTTATTTAAGGTCAATTTGTACTTATGTGACATCTTCTAGAGTCATTTAAAGAGTTACTATTTTGTCAAAGTAGCTTATATCAATTAATAAAACCTTTTTCACGATTACAAATTCAAACCTTACTCTATTTAATGCATGTAATGGTTTTTAGCCTGTTGTGTTTCCCACTACTGATTTCCAACGATCTTATACATATTCCTGGTGAATAAAACATTTTACTTTCTCACTCGAAAAGAATAATCTCATGTAGGTACTAACAGTTGTCATATTTAAATCTTCCAGCTTATGTTTTACTGTCGGAGGAAATTTTTTAATTGCTTGCTAAAGCCAAGTGAGCATATTTTGAGCTTACCCAGGCCTCGTATCACTTCTATAGCTCATACACTTATATAATCATAGTATAACAAGAATAGTAGCATATCTAGCATCTCTACAACATGCAACGTGGAGAAGTCCAATTATTTCGTAATAATTTCGCGTCAAAAGGTATCTACATAATTTGAAAGCACTTTATAATACATCGTCGCTTCTAAGGTAAAATTCATTAGGTGATGTTAATGCTATTTGCATTAATAAGTTTTACCTTTGAACAGATAAAGGTATCTATGTATTTACATAAATCAGTAGATACATATAGAAATGTCATGAATGGATTACTAAACATCGAACGCCATAACAATTCTACTGACTGACTCTAGCTAGATAGCTATTATTCTGAGTTACTGGCTGAAATCAAGTTAAGAAGTTTTAAATCAATGACAGGAATTGCTGTTATACAACGTAGATAGACAATTTTGACTACCACTTTGGTATTGCCATAGAGGAATGTTGTTTGCAATGTATTACAAACATCGTAATAAGCTACGTGGCAGTCAGTTGACTAGCTGGCGTTCTACAGTTCTTCTTCTACCGTGTAAGAGTTGGCAGGAGAATAATTAGCCTCGCGGCGTCTGCGGCCAGTGGATAAATATGAGGATTTAGACATCTCACGTACAGTCTGTGCGGGGAATGTTGGTGCAATCTTATGTTTGTTAATTATCATTATTTTATTTTATAAATGGTTACGTATACAGGGTGTAACAAAAAGGGTATGTTAAGCAAAAAGCTATGCAAATAGCCCACTGAAAAGAACCTATTCACAAAATTTGAGACCCGAAATCACATGTTTATTTTTCCTGATAGTATGGGGAATTTTTAAATATCTCAGGAATTTTCATACAATCTTGAAAAATAAAAATGTGATTTCGAGTCTCAAATTTTGGAAATAGGTTCTCTATAGTGGGCTATTTACATAGCATTTCGCTTAACATACCTGTCTGTTACACCCTGTATAATACCTATTGGGGAAAATTGTACATATACCTGTAGCGGCTGGGTTCCGCCGCCACCAAACCACGCAACAATTGCATTGCGGATCGCTGAAAACTTGCAGCTAGGCAACGATTATTGATAATTTGACTGGACTTTGATTTTGCTTTTACTATGTAAATAATTCTTGTCTAAATTATATTTTGCTCATCACAAATTTACTTTCATTTAAAATCTTCGCTGGAAAGGCCTGGAGCACCCTTCCCACCTACCTACAAACATATACACATGAATGTGCACCCTGGGGCAGCCAGAACTGCAGGCTCTTAAGGGTGATCCCACAGCCATGTTTGACATGACTGGTGTAAATGATCAATGAAAGTTGCTATCTTATCGCCTGGAAGACTGCTCGGGTTTCTTAGTCAACACTTTGCACCTGCACTTAACACCTACCCCGGTACTTCGCAATGTGTATAGGTATCTTCTTCTTCAGCCTATTGCAGTCCACTGCTGGACGTAGGCCTCCCCCAAGGCACGCCACAAGACTACCACAGGGGGGTTTTACCCATAGTCACCACGCTGGGCAGGCGGGTTGGTGACCGCAGTGTGATTTTCGGACTATGTTGTCAGCACGGGATGCGCTGCTGCCCACCTCCCGGAAATCCTTAATCGCCTCGTACGATACCCACGGGCAGACAGGGGTGGTACAAACTCTACTCTGCCGGCACCACGCGGCTATAGGCTACTGTATAGGTATAGCTTCAGCCAAACTTGTCGCAAAGGTCACGACAAAACAATTCTAGAATATTTTACCCACAACATCTACAACGCACATTAGTATGTCGATCGGGTATCCTTAGTATTTGTCTTACACCAGCGAGAGGTAAATTTCTCCGCTTTGTCCCCAGGTTTAATTAACACAAACCTTATTATAGTAATAAAATTCACAGCAGAGCGCGTTTGTGAAGCATCCGCCATTGTGGAAAAATAAGCCGAGGAGAAAATTGGAACTTACAAACGGCTGTGCTGTGCTGTTTCCAAAATTGGTGAAAATCTAGAGAAAGGTCAGGTCAAAAGTACCCTAAATCGACGAGCGTGCATGAAGAATATCATGAAAATAGATGAAGCGAAAGAGGTGTGTCAGGATCGTAGCAAATGGAGATCCGCGATCCCTGCCTACCCCTCCGGGAAAGAAGCGTGAATTTTATGTATTTCATTCCAAAATGGGAAAACCAAAACTGCAGGATCACTATGGAGATCACACAGCCACGTTTAGTACAGCGGTGCTAGATGTATAGATCAGTGACAAGTTGCTAGCGCATCGCCCGAGAGCCCAAGTCCAAGTTGGGCCCTTAGTCAACTCTTGCGACATGCACGGAAAGAGATGCAGCTGATATACAGGGTGTGTGTGACAGCCAGGCAAATACTGCCATGGTGACTTCACACCATTATTGTAAACCAAACAGCATTGTTTTTATTTTCAGGAAATGTAAGACTAAAGTTTTAGAAAATTCATAAATCTTACCACCCCGCAATGTAATGCTCATAACGGAAAATTGCGCGCGCTCACGTGGCGTAGCCGGGCGGGCGGGCGGCGGCGGCCGCGCCGCCCGCCCTCCGTGTCGGTGCAAAATCTTTCACGAAGTAAAACCTACCTCCCTAGGTAAATTTGTTTAAGCATAAAGGCTCTATTCGTAATACGAAAATACCGTGTGTGTTACCTACCTACATTGATACCTAACAACAACACTTCATAAATAAATTAGTAGTAGGTAGTTAGTTACCATCGAATCTTAACCGATCATCAAACGTACATAATACTTCTATGCACAATACATAACATACACATAAGTAAACATGTACATACCAATAAGTTATCGGTGGTAGTACATACCATGTCTGTCTATCTTGTAAGTAAGACAGGTAGGTGCAATCAAACCAGTAACAAAACGTAAGTCGGAATCCTACCTACCTACTTTAGGACAAATAGGTAAGTACTACTATGTACTAGACTTCATAATCTACATAAACACTAATCGATAAATTAGGTAAAAACTAGTATAAAATGAATATTCTTACTTCAGTCTCCTCGTTCAGGTCTTATGAGGTAAGGCTCGAAATGTAGGCCTCCCAGCTGCACGCAGAGCCGTGCGCGCCGAAGAGTCTCGGCATGCAGACGAGGCATCAGTGTTCGGTCTTCGGCTATCGCGGCATTTAGTTCGATAAACGCGGCTCTGATTCGTAGCTCCATGACGTCTCGTCTATCACACTCTGTGACGTACACGCGCTCTTTGATGTAGCCCCATAGGAAAAAATCCAACGGGGTCAAATCAGGCGAGCGCGGTGGCCACAAATGGGGACCGTAGCGTCCAATCCACCGGCCCGGAAAGATCGCGTCCAGGTGCTGGCGTACGGTGAGTACCACATGTGGAGGAGCTCCATCATGCTGGAACCAAATCCTCGGCATTCGGGCAAGAGGGACGTCGTCGTCAACATCAAGCTCAGCGCGGAGAATTTCCACCTCGCGTCCTAGCTCTTGTTGTAGAAATGCCAAATAACTGGTGCCGTTCATACGTGCCGGCAAAAATACCGGCCCGAGGATTTGGTTATGGTACACACCAGCCCACACATTTAAGGACCACCGAGTCTGGTGCCCCGTCTGCTGGATGGCATTCGGGTTACCATGTGACCACAGATGGGCATTGCGCCGGTTCCACATACCGTTACGCGTAAATGTGGATTCATCAGTCCAGATTACTCTGGATATGAAGCCAGCATTAACGCGTTCCTGGCTAATGAGCCAACGACAATACGCCACCCGGCGACTTGCGTCTCCCGGCACCAGAGCCTGCACCTTGTGGATGCAGTATGGGCGCTGCCGATCTCTACGCAGCACTTTATGCACAGTCCAGTGCGACGTACGAGCTCCATGATGCCGCTGAATCAATTTCGCAGCGGTGCGCGTACCCAGACGTGGATTACGGCGAACCACAGCTAAAACTCGTTCTTCGGTACGCAGAGCAACTGGTCGTCCAGCCCCTTCTTGTGTCGGTACAATTGGCCGATTATCTAGCACCCTTTGATACGCTGCGGTTATAATACGGCCGTTTGCTGGGTGCCTAGCGTTGGGATAACGCTCCCTGTACATCCTCAAGGCAAGCGAGGCATTTCCTCGGGCTTCGCCCAAACACATGAGCATCTGCCCGTACTCACGTGCACTAAATACACTCATTATCCGTATCACACAAACACACAATACACTCACAAAAATATTCCATAAAACACACGAAATGTCCTATGTTACGCGCAACGATATCCAAACGACTTTCTATGATCTAGCACTGCAGCGAACTGGGCGAGAAAAAAAAACGAAACTCCCGAAAAATTGAAATTTGCAAACCAATAGTGTTGTACACTTGTTTCACTGTTATCGATCCAAACAAAAAATCGTTGTATAATGAGTGCACATAGGTAGGTCGTATTTCAGTTCAGTTCTTTCTAAATCATTAGATACCTAGGATCATAATGTACTTACCTATTTTTCAATAAAAAGCAACCATCATCGAGTGGTGGCCTTCCTGGTAGGTAGTAAAGCCTAGCAGTACAGCAGAGTATGATTTTCGGCTAACATGGTGATTAAATTAAATAAACCTAAGCTTATTAATACATATCGCATTTAAAGTAAGTAGGTAAGCGTACTATTAAGGTATAAGGTATGGGTTGGGCTCATGTATGTACTTATTTATTACATTGAGAATTACGTTTCGATAATTTCTAGTCAAACAGACAATAAATTACACAGACTTCAAGTTACTCCTGTCTTCTAATCGACTAGTAACTGTCAGTATGACCAAAAATTTCATGTGTAGGTAGGTCCATATGCATGACCCATTAAATAAACATCGAAATCACCTACCGAAACTACCTGCTTACTTATTTTATTACCGGCAGTTTTTGATTATAAGAAATAGCTGTAGATAAGATAGTTAAAAAGTGCACAATAGATTTGTTGTTCGTTTTACTGCCTACGGTCATTCAAACTAGGAGCACAGATTTAATAGTAGCTACTGGCGTAAGTAGGTACTAAAAGTTCCAAAGCGTCCAAATTACGATTATGACTATTTTGCGATTAGCAAATTTACAAACTAGGTTTTTTAAGCTAATGAAATGAATGACCTACCTAATCTATCCATTATTTCAGTTGTAAGTACCTACTGATAGGTAGATAAAAGAACTTATCATTTACCTACTCTTTATTTCAACTGCATTGTTTGCATTTGAAAGATACGAACGGAGGGACTAATAAAATTGCTTTAATTAGATTCGATATCGATTTTAATTAGTTGAAATAATACATCCCAAATCCCAACACTATTACGTACCTTTTCTACCACCTCCACTCTACCCTACTACTACACTGCGAGTTTTGCAAACATAGTTATTTTGAACGGTGGCGCTAGTTGCTCGGTGTATGACGACATTATCTGTGTATCTGCATACAAAATATTTTAGTTCCGAATTCGCCCACCGGAATAAAATTGTATAAAACGGTAATCATACTAGAATAAAGGTGGTTATACACACTACAACTCCACCAAGCCAAGTTTGCAAATCGCGTGTCGTGCGTCGGTCGATCATCTAGCTAAAAAGATTCGCTAAGACTTAAACATAAATTAATAAACGATAAATGCTACAAACTGTCCGTAATGGTCTGCCTATTTTTTTAGAAGACAAGCAGGGTCTAGGTTATGAATTATGATATGATTTCATCTCATCAGCCAACCCTTGCTACTTGTTTTATAACATGCAAGCCATGTTCAGGTACTGAGATTTTTAATATCTTGTTCATGTTACTCAATCATGCAGTGAAAACAATAAATCAAAGTATGAATAAAGAGAAAAAAGTGATATGTAGTAGGGTAAAGTACTAAAGAAAGCATTTTATTATTAAAGGTATGTACTGAAAGTACGAAATCCATCATGTGTAGTGACCGACTAGTGTGTAGGGATACTTTATACAGGCGCTAGGCGGTTGACCTTTGTGCGCGGGGGATCTCCCTCGTTTGATAGACCGCACGCCGGACGCGCGTCGCGCGCCGGCGACGAGACAGATAGCGCATACAGCATTTGTCTCGCTCTCTACACGTGCCGACCGCATGCCTCGTACATGCGCGCTACCTAGGTATCTCTTGTTCCAAACAGCTGACGCCCCCGTACCATGTAATTTGATTATCGTACGATAACGACGTTTCATAATAATTTTATTATTTTGCATTACTTTTTTCTGTATTACGTGCTTGTTTTAGTTATTTTAGGTATTATCGGGTGTACATAGTGTACATAGAATGTACCATTCTGACACGGAAAAATGAAAAAAAAACCGGAAAATTTCAGGAATTTTCCTGAGAAAATTTTCAGTGGTTTTCATCTCAGAATCATGGTCTGATATCATCCTATCAATATTTGCCTGGCTGTCACAAACACCCTGTATTCTAGTGAAATTCCTTTAGTGAACTTAGGTACTTTGGGAGTTAAATTCTAGGTTTAGCCAAACTTCGGAGACATAAAAGTACTCGAACTATTCCGGTTTTAGAGAAACTGTGAACTAGAGAATGGTAGCGATACCAATTAAAAATGTTCAAACATACGTAGAAATAGTATTAATGGAAATATTGTTCGTTACTACAACGTATCGTATCAGGTGCAAATGACTACTTCGATTTATTTTTCAAGCTTTACCAACAGACTATCAAATGTCACGGATAACAAAACTGGAGTAGAAAGTTAGAGAGGATTTTTCTAAAATATTGTTTGAATTTAGGATACTGGTGGGTTACTAATAACTAAAGTAAAGCAATCAGTGGAATATTGTACAATCAGGTACTAAAGGAGCCAGCCGGTTCAGTTTCATTCAAGTATCAGAAAAATATTATGCAATTCTCTAATTTTGAACGCTGTGTTTTTGTCAGCGGTTCAACTTAAATAAAATAATAGCTTGCAGTTATCATGCATCAGATACCTTAACATTCCCGCTTTTTAACATAACAAGAATATTGTTATTCCTTATTCCCGTTACCAGTCGGTACGAGGGCTAACATCGCAAAATATCTAAATTCGTATTTTATGATTTCCAGGAAATGGAAAAAAGTTTTTTTTCCTCCATTTTATTGAATAAATTTCAGCGTTATTGAGATAGGGATAGAAAATATTTGGAGATAATAATAATATAGATTTACTAAGTGCCTACCAACGTCAGTAAGAAATATCTAACCTAGGCTCTTGTAGTATTTTTATTGTACACAAAATATTGAACAATATAGTGAGTGATTTAACATAGTTACACAGACAATATACAAAGGCGATTGTATTGTACAGGCGTTACAATTCGGAAGTTCAAACATTCACTATGGGTGGGCCCACCACCATATGTAGATTATTTATCTAGTTTTTGATTTCGGAAATAGTGCGATGTATTATCTTGCATGCTAGGTGCTCGGGTCTGGTTTCTCGTGGCGATTGTAGTTAGTGCAAGTACCTGTTTTCGCAGTTATGAGTTATCAGATCCGAGGGTCAGTGGAGGGTGTAGGGCCCGGTGGTAGGCGCACCCATAGTGAAAGGCGATCTTATCTCTTCAAGAGGTTTCTTCTAGCAAACCCAAAACACAACTTTACAATTTATAGAAGTCAAGTCATGTGCACCAAAAGAAACAGAACATATTTCATTCCATCGGCTAGATTATTTATATAAATCATTCATTCAATCAGTCACGTCAGCGGCAGCCAGATCGGCCAATTTGTGGTTGTTTCAGTGGCAACTTTTCTATAGCGTACGCCCACGAATCAGCTCACGTGAAAAAGTTCAAGGATGGTTCTTACGGAGAGAAAAAATTATAAAATTGCCTGAAAAAGGTTAAAAGCAACTTTTCTATAGCGTCCGCCCACGACTTTGCTCACGTGAAAGGGCATTACACTCGTGTAAAGACGGGGCGGGTCCCTAGTTTCGACTTTTATTAGGATTTCTATAAATTTATTTATCAACTAACTATGAAAACGTTCTTGGATAATACTTATATTGAAAAACTTTACCTTGTTTTAAAATGAACTAACGAGAACTTACTTTGTTCAAGAACATATTGTCATACGGAAATGGGTAATGTTACGTACTCGTATAGTTACATTTTACGAGATATTTCTATAGCATTTTAACTTTTTAGCTTAGCATAACTTTTACGGTTGACTAAAAATCACCGTATTTTGATTCCATGGGCTATTTATTCTTCTGTAGCATTCCCTCCCTAAAAGATGGACCCAAGATGATTTATATATGTATATATATGCACACGGCTGTGTTTCTAAAAATGGAATAGCCAGAATTGCAGCATCACGAAGGAGTTTAGCAGAAAGGACCAGATGTATAATATCACCGCCTAAGATCCTTAATTACTTAATAGTAGACTATTTATCACATGCACGGAAGGAGATACAGCTGATGTATGTCAACCAGTGAAGCCGCGCATCAGCAAAGGATTTCTTTTATGATATACGACGTATACCACTGATTATTGCTTACGGACGAAAACCGGCATAGGGGAAGACCCAGGAGAAGATGGAGGGACGACCTGGATAAGTTTCTGCCAGATTGGACCACCAGGAACAAGACAAGTGTGGGCTCAAATGGGAGTGGCCTTTGCCCAGCAGTGGGATTTGGTATAGGCTACTTTAAAAAAAAACGATGTTAGAATAGTAGAAAATGAGCAAAATGAACCCCTCCCCTGGAGATAGTTATATTTCCATTTCACTAAGCCGTACAAATACAGTAGTTAAAGTTTCGTCGTCAAACTATTACAGGACATAGGCCTCCCCCAGTGCACGCCACATGGCTTGATCTCCCGTTTTTGCCATCCAGTCACTACCAGCCGTCCTCTTTAAGTCATCGGTCCATCTGGCCGGAGGGCGCCCAACGCTACGCTTGCCGAGGCGCGGTCTCCATTCGAGAACCCGTTTACTCCACCGTCCATCGGTTCTACGACAGTTTACAGAGTTAAAGTTTACTGCCGGATAATTGTAGAATTATTGGCTCAATCCGATGACCCGAAGAAAATTGTCGATATTAATGCGAGAAGCTTGGCTTAGCGCCAACTTTATATAATAGAAGTACAATGACAAAGTGACAAAATCTCTTGTGGATCCATTTGTTAGATAAATTGGCTGCCACCCGTGACTCTGTCCGCGTGGTGTACAGAAAAATCATAATGTCCAAAGAGTTTTTTCAAAGTTTAAAAGTATGTTTCGATGTATTAAATATCGGGTGTCGCCTAATTTTTTCTTATAAATGTGGACGAGGCGAAAGAGCCTATTGGACATAGGCGTGAGGTTATGTATGCAGTTAAATAAATTCCGATCTATTATTACTTTCTATTACAACGATTATGTTATATTAATGTAGAACTATTTATTTCACAGTGATATCTATCTATAATTCTACGTATACACAAAATTAAAATTTCTCAAAGTTGCTGCTGAAAACCACATCCGAAACTGTATAGTTGGTCAGCGTATGTGCTATTGTCACCCAATATTTCTAGATGTCAAATTCAAAGTGTGTAATGTATTTCACGTTTAAAATTAAATACATCACATCTTCCCGGGCATACTGTTCAAGTCAGTAGAGGGACAAGAGGGTCTTGGTGTTTTGTAGGCGATGGGCTGACCACCTGTCACTACTAACCGAACTTGTACATCTCAACTACACCCTCAAAATTGGTTAGAAGTGGCACCATGTGGTTCTATCGGCCCTTGGTGCTCTGCCTTCCCCGTAAGGGATAAAGGCGTAATTATATGTATGATTATATGTATGTAAAATTTCTCACATCCATTCCTACTATTGCATCCGTTAGCCGAACTCAAGTACGCTCTTAATAAATAAATGTTTTAAATGTGCATATAATTGTGTGTTCGTTCATGTTGTCTATTCCATGTCACCATAGCGTTGGCATATTATTTTGGCAATATAGTATATACAGAGTGATTTTTGGTCAACGTTCCCGAAAACTACGGAATCTCCTCATCATCACGATCATTTTTCACCATGGAAGCATACCTGGGAAGTGTCTGGTTTCCAAAATACTAGGGGCCAAAGTTGAGTAAATAGACTACGTTTTTCTGCAAAAATGCACATGGACGCGTGTAGCAAGATTTTCCCACGATAAATAATTAATATCTGTCTATGAAAAAACTAGCATAAACACTGGACACAAAAAATTTCACCCGATCAAGTAGTTAATAAAAAAAATAAAAAATTTACATCGTTTCCCAGCATTTTTTGGCATAAATTTTCTTTATTTGATATACAGGGTGTAACAAAAAGGGTATGTTAAGCGAGAAGCTATGTAAATAGCCCACTATACAGAACCTATTCACAAAATTTGAGATCCGAAATCACATGTTTATTTTTCCCGATAGTATGGAGAATTTTTAAATATCTCAGGAATTTTCATACAATCTTTCTGTTACACCCTGTATAGACTACGTACCTTTCGTTAAGGGTGGCAAAGAAAAAACATCCTGTATATGTACAACTGGAGATTATCTGGTCTATCTAGAGAATGGCATGGATTTACTCGTATCTAGAGATTTATCTACTACCTATCTACGAATAAAATGTTCCCTCAAAAATTTATATAAAAAACTAGGCCGTTTCACACAGTAATGGAAGTTAATACGAGTAAAGCCAGGCTCACACGAGCAGTGTAATCTCTACTCGCCAAGCAGCCACTAGGCTTACTACTTGTACATGCTACTTTGTACTCGTAGGCTTGAGTGTCAGTTACTCGCTTTAGTTTAAGGTTGACGTTCCTGTTGTGATTTGAAATAGAAAAGTTATTAAAAAAAAAATATTAGTAGTAAATGTTCTTTTAGGTGTAGATAACCAAAATGAGTCCAGTTGAACAAAGGACCTTATTAATAATGGTTGGAATCGTTCTCGTAACTGCGAAGCGTTACAGGCCTATCAAATATGGGCCCATAAAAATGCTACAATAACGTTGAATTTGTTCCCCGAGTCAATATTCATGAGACCGTCCACAAAGGACGTACGAAGAGAAGATGGCATTATAATACAACGTTCGTTGAAAATGTATTATATGTTGCGCGGGTGACGAGCGGACGAACTTGGTGGCAATTCCAGTAAATATTTGCCAGCCAAAACGCAACCGTTAACGAAATGCGGGGCGAACTTAATATCTACTTACCGCTTGAGCAATCTAGACATATATTTTTTTTGTCCTGACTGAGTAACTGAGTGACGTATCATCGCACAGCCGCCGCTAATCTTAGAGACCTCAAACATGGAAGGTGTGTTCTTTGTACGTCGTAGGAATCCAAGAATGGATTTTTCATAAATTCCTACGGAAACGGGAAAAATATGAATTGTAAAGTTTACGCGCATGAAGTCGTCGCATCCTCTAATGTCCTCTATCCTACTAACTTTACTCGTATAAACGCGAAAGTTTGTAAGTATGGATGTTTGTTACTCTTTCGCGTAAAAACGGCTTAAGCGGTTTTAATCAAATTTGGTATGGAGTTAGCTGACACCCTGAAAATATCTTTATCCCAGATAATTTCGACATTTTGTTTTTTCTGCAGTCCACGCAGACGAAGTCGCGGGCGTCCACTAGTAAGATATATTTAATATCGATCGCGAATATGACAAAGTGGCACGCTGAAAAATGTAAAATTACTTCACACCAAACTAATTATTTACTAATTATACCCTTACTTTATAATAGGATAAATAGATTAAATGATATATATGACCTTACATATTTCCACTGTAAGAAAGTAGTTGATAAGTACTTAAAAACTTTATGTTATGATGACACAGAAAATCTGTTATTAGTTGATAAGTAATTAAGTTTTTAAATAGTTAAGAAACGTATTCTCCTTAGTATGCTATTTTTAATTGTTAATTTATTTTATAAGTTAATAAGAACTTTATCACCTGAAACACAGGCTCAGCCTAGTTCAGGAATCATTTATTATTTACCTATCCATAGCGTAAGACATTGTACATAAAATGTGTGTCTATTGAATAAATAAATATTATTATTATAAATATTATTATTATATTATATTGCTTCAGTAGGGTAAGCTTGAACCTTTCTATGCGCCGTAAAGCTAGCGACTCGTAAGGGAAATGTATGAGTTATAACAGTGTGACGATAACGTTACGAACTATCGAGGCGTTCGTGCTTGCCCCACTGTTCTTTGACGATTGCGTTTCGGCTGTGAAATTGACCGGACTCTGTCTAGTTTACATTGGAGGTCACAGTCTTACATAGAATATCACCTCTACCCCCGCCCCTCCTGAATATGACTTCTCCTCTTAATTCTTGCTTTAAAACACCCCCCACAGTTATTCCGTATTAAGGGAAACATAAACCCCTATCGCGATCGGAATCTGCGTTGGATCAAGTAAATTTTTTATATTTTAAATTTTTTGTGGCAATTTTTTGCGCATGTTTTCTTTTTTAATATCTTTTTGTGAGTCATTATTTTTATATTAGCTTGCTTATGTATTAGTATATGTACATTGTAGTTTTCTTTTTAACATGCTTGATCATGACAAAACGACTGCATCCAAGTTATGTAGCAAGTAATTAGCAAACTATAGATTAAAGTAGATATTATGTCGAAGGTACATTTTATGATAAGTCACTGAAGAATGGCTAGTCATTGTGAATAATTTGAAAAAAAAACATGTTGTATCATTACTTCTAACCTAACCTAATAAATTAAGTAACAAAGAACTAGAAGACACATTATCTCCTTTTGAACCCATGCTATTCAAAATGCCTATGCGTTTCGTAACACGGCGTATTTTACAATATGACTTCGACAGATACATACTGTTAAATTTAAGTCGTTTTTATTGTACTTTGAACGGGAAGTTTTTTTATTAATACGCTATGTTTTTCAAGAAAACAAACAAGCGATTGAGGTACATCATCTATTTCATCATATTTACATAAGGTGAGATGGGACGTTTCCCTTGAAATATTGCCTTTATAAACAAGAACGGCTGCTAGAAGGAAAAATAATTATTAAAACGGCTGGCGAATAACATAAATGGAAGAAGCAATAAAATTGCAAATTCTAATTAAATCGCGAATACGCCCAGTGCCTTAACAAAGAAAAATATATAACTTAAATCTTTAGTTTGTTAATTACTTTTTACATAACTTGGAATACTTTGAAGTTCTGTAGTTATTGCATATTTTTATTGGTGTACCTTTATATTCATTGCATATGTTTTTATTTTACCTATGTAATTAAACATAAACTTGACCAAACAAACATACATGGCTGATTTCTTAGAGATACTTATATCATTGTTATTGTTTATGTTATGTTACCCGCAAGCTGTATTATAACTAACTGTATTTTGGCTTTTTCGTATTGGAAAAAAACCCAGTATAATTTAATTTGATATTTATAACGCTGTCGCGGTTTAATATAAATTTGGATTCTGTAAATACTATATTTTGTAGCTATGCTCCAACTTTATGATATTTAATGTGAAATAACAAGGCACTATGATGCAGGTGGTGCAATATACAATATTTAGCGATTTTCAATAGGCTACTTTTGCCAGACAAAGATCTCCCACAATTTTTCTCAATTTTGTTTCATTCTCTATTGTATTTTATAATTTAGAAGATATGTTTTTTTAGATATCAATTTGTCATTGCAAAGCAACGGAGGTCCCGATAACTCATTAAACTTTAAGGGTTACACTAATTCCGAAACTTGAGTTTTATCATTTCTTATTTTCCTTAAGCTAGTCGCTAGTAACTCAGGGCCCACGGCTCGCGGCCCACATCCGCGCGGTTTCTGCCTAGATTGCCCATTGTGCGGCAAAAGAGCAGTTTTTCGGGTAGATTTAATAAGTGCTAAGCTCGGGAGTAGGATTTAATTTAGCGCTGTCACAACCAGAGCCGCCTGGGGCCGCGTCGGCTAAATAAAAAATATTTCGCTTTTACAAAAAAATTTAATTTGAATCAAAACGGTATGAGGCTTTTAAAATTTAACAACGTTTTGCGATGTTTTGCTTTAGTGTGTTATACAAAATTATTTTTTCCTAACTACATTTTATAAAAATAAAAGATATTGAGATTCTTAAGACATCCGTTGGTTATATTTTCCTTACTAAGGACGCCCGCGACTTTGTTCGCGTGGACTGCAGAAATAACAAAATATCCAAAATCCGGGATAAAAATATTTTCCCGGGATAAAAGTAGCCTATGTGTTAATCCAGGGTTTATACGAGTAATGTTAGTAGGATGTGCTCTCTACTACAGTAATCTATCTATCTATACATATACCTTTATCAACGCAATAGTACCCAAAACAATGATTTTTGAAATTTTTGTCTGTTTGTCGGTTTGTCTGTGCGTTTGTGCACGCTAATCACAGAAACAGCTGAACCGATTTCGATTCAGTTTTCACGGATATATTGTAACAGGTCCCACTTAACATACAGGATGATTTTTGGTCGTCAACGTTCCCGAAAACTACGGAATCTCCTCATCATCACGATCATTTTTCTCCATGGAAGCATACCTGGGAAGTGTCTGGTTTCCAAAATATTAGGGTCCAAAGTTGAGTAAATAGACTGCGTTTTTCTGCATAAATGCACATAGACGCGCGTAGCAGGATTTTTTCACGAAAAATAATTAATATCTGTCTATAAAAAAACTAACATAAACACTAGACACTATAAATTTCGCACGATCAAGGAATTTAAAAATTTTTTTCAAAAAAAAAAGTTTTTTTTCCCAGCATTTTTTTTGGCATAAACTTACTTTATTTCATGTATATGACGTAGATGGGTCGAGTGGCGTGCCGTTAGGTGTGTCCGACATCTTCCAAAATCCGAAATAAAGAATGCGGCGTGTAGTAAACAAGCTTAATTAGGAATCACAAACACTTTCACTGTATCTACGCACAAGATTACTAGGATTCTAGCGGATAACGTAGAAACGTGGTAAGTACAAGACAGAGGCTGATTAGCACCCGTGCTTCGCTCCAGACGCAACAAAAAGAACAGAATACCCTCCGGCTCAATTCAAACGACCCGGTGGTCGTTGTAAATCTACAGTGGCGCCCTCTCAGTACTCTGTCTTGTCTTTACCCAAGTGACAGCTGTCCTCAAGTCAGTGATAGCTGTCGACTTGACGTTTCTAACTTCAACGATTGAAAATAGATGGCGTTGGAGATCCGACTGTAGGATATGACATCTTGATCTCCGACACGGCCATTTTGACAACTCACGCGTCCTCGCGTGGGGTTTCTGGAAAGAAAGAGGATTTTGCAAAGTAACATGTATCACGCTCGGTCTTTCTGACCATTAAGACAGTAAAAACTTCATTTAAACGTTACTAAACCTTTATCTCAAACGAACCAATATCATCATAATCAAAATTGAAAATCATTTTACTATACCAAATTGTTACAAATTTACTTGCATACTATTAAACAAAGAAATCGACTATAATCGTCACACACAAGGTAAATAATTCCAAAACAAGGCTACAGTATACACAATCCATATAGAGTAACGTCAGTCAAGTAAGTCTAGTTGCCTCAATCTAGCAACTCTTGGAAACTTCCATCCAGCTTCCGTAAACCAGTCTAGTCACTTCCATCCAGTGACTCTTGGAAACTTCCATCCAGCTTCCGTATACCAGTCTAGTCACTTCCATCCAGTGACTCTTGGAAACCTCCATCCAGCTTCCGTATACCAGTCTAGTCACTTCCATCCAGTGACTCTTGAATACCTCTATCCGGTATCCGTAAACCACTCTCAATCAGTCAACTCAACATTAATTAGAACATGACGGTCCATCCCCGTCAAGTTCGCACAGATTATCATCACGGTCACATGTCAACGAGTCATTGGTAATGTCATTCGCAGGCATTCGCCTAAGTCTGTCATGTGCGTACTTATAGGTTCTATTGGAATTAAGGGCTTTAAGAACATAACGATTACCTTCAAGTACCTCCGATACCCTAAAAGGACCTCTATACTTCGGATCAAGCTTGGTTTGATTACGCTCTTCATTTTGTAGAAGAACAAAGTCTCCAACTAAGAAAGGTGTTATGTGAGCTTTAGTTTTATCAAATCGTACCTTATCGTATGAAGCGCTTTTCTCCATATTCTCTACTGCTTGGGCTCGTACCTGGTCGATGTCAACTTGAGGTTCTTCATCTCCGGCTAATAAAATATCAAGAGGTCGTGCAACCTTACCAATAAGTAACTCCAGTGGGCTGGCTTTGGTAATCCTACTCGTGGCACAATTGAGAGCAAGCTGTACGTCAGGTAAAGCGTCCTGCCATGAACGTGAACTGGTCTCAACGGCTGTCAGCATGTTCTTCAATGTGCTCATGACCCTTTCTACCTGGCCATTTGCTCGTGAGCTACCTGTTGCGATTAAATGTAACTTGATATTGACAGACTCACAGTGGTCCTTAAAATCTCTGCTGGCAAAACAGCGGCCCTGGTCAGCGATCAGACGACTTAGTGCCCCAAATAGAGCAACACTAGCCTTAAGAGCTTTGATACTGCTAGCCGTGTCAATGTGTAGTGTATGATGGAGCATGACAAACTTGGTGAAGGCATCTATAAGCACGAAGACATACTCCTTTTTGTCATTCTTCCCGCTTAGTTTGCCAGTCGCGTCTATATGTATCGTGTGCCACGGGATTGCTATTTTTGGGATTGGATGCATTTCAGCTTGCACCTTACCGGAATGAGATTTGGAGATATTGCATGTTACACAGTTCGCGACAAATTTCCTAACATATTGTCGAACCAATACAAGTCATAAACCTTTTCTAGTGTCTTCTCCCATCCCAAATGTAGCAATCCTTCGTGCACATTGTTAATAATTGACCAACGGAAGGACCTGGGTATCATAGGCAGACAACGAGTCTTATTGTTTCTTTGAATTTTACGATGAAGTACACCAGATCGAAATTCGTACGTCTTTGATACCTCGGCTGGAATATTACATTCTTTCAGATCGGATATCAGTTTTGAAAGTTCACCATCCCTCTGTTGTTCAGCCATTAACCAGTTGCTAGTAATCTCAGCCAAGTTTACCTGTTTCGGCTCTACTCTCGTAACTGCGCTCCGACTACTTTTCTCGCTCTCGGCTGGTAAAGGGTTCCTGGAGAAGAAATCAGCATGTGACATGCGCTTACCACTACGATGGATTATGTCGAAATCAAACCCCTGCAGAAAAGCCCACCATCGGTGTACACGTGGGGTTAGGTCAAGCTTTTTACGCGTCGATTGGAGTGAACTGCAGTCGGTCACAACGTCAAATTTGCGCCCATGTAGATACTGCCGGAAATGTTTCACAGCGTTCACGACAGCAAGAGTCTCCAACTCGTAAGAGTGGTACTTGGATTCTGCAGATGTCGTGCGCTTGCTGTAATAGGCTACCACATAAGGCTTACCTTCTTTGAGTTGAATGAGGACTGCTCCATAGCCAATCGCGCTCGCGTCAGTATGCAGCTCAGTCACTAGACTAGGATCGTAAATCGTCAATACCGGCTCCCTCGTTAGCATAGAAATGATCTGTTGCCTGATTAACTCATGTTGCGGTTCCCATTTTATTTTACCATTACCAGACGTCAATGAATATAGAGGAGATAAAATTTGTGAAAATTTAGGAACAAATTGGCGGAAGTACGAAGCTAACCCAATGAATTGTCGAAGCTATAGAAGTTTGTCCTATACCAGTCATAGAAACATTGTCATAAATTCGCTTACCACTAAATTTCAAAGCAATCGATTCTTTAACTAAGGAACACTCTGAACCTGAATCGTAAGTAAATGGGAATGACTCACCAGAGTGACGCAGAGAACCCGAAGGCGCATTCACAGTGCACACGTCTACTCGCTTTTCCTTAGCTGGACCAGTTCCAGTGCCGCCGCCGGTACCGTTGTTCCCCTCCTTGATTTTCCTCTTCGGGCAGTCGGATGCATAGTGGCCTTGTTCCCGGCAGTTGAAGCAGGTGATGCGATCGGTTCTCCCTGTAGGTTGGTTGGTCGAGTTATGGTCCCCGTGAAAGGACCTGTGTTTGGACCGGTCATCTTGCTTCTTCGAATTGGCTTTGTTGCGACATTGAAGAGATTTGTGGCCTAGTTGTCCACAATTAAAGCACTTGATGGTCACAGCAGATCCATTAGGTCGGTTTCTTTTTAGGTCGGGTCCATCACGATAAATACTTGATGAATAACTTCTCTTCAGGAACGAGACAGCCTTCAGTTCCTTTTGTAAACGGTTACGCGTCTTGATGTAAGTCGTTATAGCAATCCTCTGAACACGTGGCTCTTGTTTTGAAATATGAGCTAAGACAGTGGCTATTGCTATCTGTTCTGTAGTCAGTCCATTCCACCTTGCCATTAAGGATGTTATGAGGGTAGCGGCGTATGAGGCCAGGCACTCGTTATCTCTCGGTTTCTTGTCATGCATACTGATGAGAAAGGAAGCAGCAGTTTCAGGACAGTCATACCTTGCTACGAAAAGCTCCTTAAAATCGGCCCACGTCATATTAGGAAACGATATTGAAGACAGCCAAGATGATGCTTCGCCCTTGAGTGCGTGGCTTAACGCGATCATCAGAGAAGATCCATGGCGATGTCGATCTGTGATACACATGTCCGCGGTCGTTATCCAAGCTCGGGCGTCGATGTCTCTTTTCTCTGGGTCGAAATCAGGAAGGCGAATAGAGTCCGAAGATGCAGGTAGTTTTATTGCTTGCACCAACGCCAGAAAATTTTGATTTTGTTGCTCGAAGAGAAGACGCCATTTTTCTTCGCTCGAGTCACTATTTGAAGCACGTGTTTCATGTGGGTGATCCGGGTTGCATCCCACGCCTGATGACGTAGATGGGTCGAGTGGCGTGCCGTTAGGTGTGTCCGACATCTTCCAAAATCCGAAATAAAGAATGCGGCGTGTAGTAAACAAGCTTAATTAGGAATCACAAACACTTTCACTGTATCTACGCACAAGATTACTAGGATTCTAGCGGATAACGTAGAAACGTGGTAAGTACAAGACAGAGGCTGATTAGCACCCGTGCTTCGCTCCAGACGCAACAAAAAGAACAGAATACCCTCCGGCTCAATTCAAACGACCCGGTGGTCGTTGTAAATCTACAGTGGCGCCCTCTCAGTACTCTGTCTTGTCTTTACCCAAGTGACAGCTGTCCTCAAGTCAGTGATAGCTGTCGACTTGACGTTTCTAACTTCAACGATTGAAAATAGATGGCGTTGGAGATCCGACTGTAGGATATGACATCTTGATCTCCGACATATAGAATACATACCCTTCGTTAAAGGTGGCCACAAAAAAACACCCTGTATAGGCTACTTTTTATCCCGGGAAAATATTTTTATCCCGGATAATTGTTTTTTCTGTAGTCCACGCGGACGGAGTCGCGGGCGTCCACTAGTGTTATAATTGATGGATTAAATAAAGATTTAGACCTTGTAATAAAGGTAAACTGTTTATTTTACTAATTAACACTGACAATACAGAGCACTATGACTATACAAAATGTAGAAGAAGGCTAACCAGTTATAACCGCACTAGCAATGACATGTGTCATTCATATTGTTATTTCAGTAGGGGCGTGTCTGCGTTTCTCTCAACATTCTCTCCTGAACGCAGACCCATTTGTCTGCTGAAAGCTTCATGTTTTGGTCTATGAAGCCCTTTAGTTAAAGCGTCTGCTGTCATGTCTTGACTCCTCTGATATTTAACTAAAACTTGCTTAGAAGCAATCTTCTCTCTAATAAAATGATATCGAACATCAATGTGTTTGCTGCGTGGATGGTAACTTTCATTTTCTGAAATGCGAATAGCACTTTGATTATCGCAATGAACAATCATAGGAACAGCTGATAATTCAGGCCAGAAATCTTCCTCTAGTTGTTTTAGCCACAGAGCTTCTTGTATGGCAACAGCCAGAAACATGTATTCAGCCTCTGTACTTGACAGAGCTATAGTTGGTTGTTTTTTAGAGCACCAACTTATGGCAGCACCCTGAAGAATAAAAATATATCCTGTGCAGGATCGTCGGTCTTCAGATTGACTGGCCCAATCAGCATCACAGTAGCCTTTAATATTACCATCCATCATATGTTAGTTTGTAATCAATAGTGGCTTTTAAATATCTCAAGACTCTCTTCAGTGTATTCCAATGTTCTGCAGTAGGCTGGCCATTATATCGACTTAATGAGTTAACAATATAAGTTATATCAGGTCTTGTTCCTTGGGATAAATATAATAGGCAACCAATGGCTTCTTGAAAAGGTATGTTTCTCAATATTTGATCTTCATTTTCGGCCCTCTTTAATTGAACATTAGGGTCACATGGAGTCCAGATCGGTTTACAATTAAACATACCAAAACGAGTAAGTATCTTCTTAATATATATTGATTGATCCAGTGATATTTTATTTTTATTTTCATGCGTTATTCTAAATCCTATGCATTCCTTTGCTCTTCCTATGTCTTTCATACTAAAATTGTCCTTGAGCTTTTTCTTTGTTTCTTCACCAGTTTTAGAATTATTGTAGAATAGTAAGAGATCATCAACGTAAACAGAAATGAACAAAATGTCATTTTTGTTCAGTATGCGAAAATATATGCAAGGGTCAAGATTTGATCACTTCATGCCAATTTCTAATAGAATGGAGTTTAACTTTTTGTTCCATTGTCTGCTAGCTTGTTTTAGACCATATATAGCTTTATTTAAGTGGCATACTTTCTCTCCTTGATCAAAAGTAGGCGGTTGTGACATATATATGTCTACATCTATCTCCCCTTGCAAAAATGCAGTGATAGCATCCAATTGATAAATTTCTAAATTATATTTTGCAGCTATGCCCATTAGATATCTGATTGATGTATATCGCACAACCGGTGCATATATCTCGTTATAATCTATCCCTTTTTTCTGTTTGTAACCCTTAATCACGAGTCTCGCCTTGTAACGAGTAATTTCTCCATTGTGATCCATTTTTCGTTTAAAAACCCATTTACATGGAATTACTTTTTTCCCATCAGGTAAGTCTACCAAAGACCATGTATTATTATGAATTAAAGACTCATACTCTTCTTTCATGGCTTGTTTCCATTCATCAGATTCAGTACTTTGGAGAGCTTCATCTATGCACTGAGGATCATCGTTTAGAAGGCTTGACGTAGACTCAGCATTCATACAAATGTATAATGAACTTTCGTTATTTCTTTGGTGTTTTCGTTGTTGACGAGTTAAAATATTTGTTTTATATTTAGGACATGTATTAGCGTTTGGACTTGGTAAGTATGTGTCATCTAGTGGATCATCATAATCTGAAGTATTTTTATTTTATTTTATTTTTTATTTTTATTTATTTCGGAAAACAAACAGTGTACAAACTAAAAAAGTAACTATTAAAAAAACACAAAACCATTTAAATGTTTCCACATATGTGCATCTAGGTAATTAGAAATAGAAGGAGGGGAAGGGGAACGGAAAGGAAATGGCGTAAAATGTGGAAAAGGAATTATAAAAAAAAGAGAACAAACTACAAAATCTAAACAGTTGGGGCACCATTGAACCAGGACTTAGATATATCGTTCTTAAATTTTATCGCACTACAGCAAAACAAATCAAGAGTTGGAATGTCGGCCAGTTTGTTAACGCTCTCCGACGCTCGGATTAGGAACGCGTTATGTCTATAATTTGTGAAGCTAGTATCGGCGGTAAAATATCTAGGATGACGGACTGTCCGATTAGGGACCCTTATGTTAATTTTAGACAGAAGGAGAGAAGAATCAATGTCACTGTGGACTAATTTAACAATATAACAGACATCAGCAATATTTCTTCTCTCCTGCAGAGGAAGAATATGTTGTCTGCGACACCTGGCCTCATAAGTGGAATCGTGACATCTACATTTGTATTGTAAGTACTTCAAAAATCTTCGTTGAATCGACTCGAGTCTATCTATGTAGATGTCATACATCGGATTCCATACCTGACTATAATACTCGAGGATACTACGTACAAATGAACAGTATAGAACCTTTATCACTTTTACGTTCGAAAACTGAGAACAAGATCTAAAAACAAAACCCAACATTTTATTAGCCTTTTTTATTATATAATCAATATGGCAATCATATAGCAACTTTGAGTCGTGGATAATCCCAAGATCACGAATTTGCAGAACTTGCTGTAACGTTTGGTTTAGCAGAATATAGTCGAAATGAATGGGGACCAATTTACGCGTAAACGTAACAGAGTAGCATTTATTAACATTTAGATCTAAACGATTTCGACCACAATATTTTTCAAATTCAATCAAGTCTATCTGCAGCAGGCGACAATCGTCTATGCTACTTATATTTTTGTAGATCTTCATATCGTCTGCATAAAGAAGAAACTCGGAGTGTTTAAAGCAAGTACGTATGTCATTAACGAAAATGTTGAATAATAAAGGTCCAAGCAAAGATCCCTGCGGGACGCCTGATGGTATGCTATGCCATACAGAACTAAAACCATTAATGACAACAGCCTGGGACCGCTTCTCTATGTAAGAGCTGAACCATCGGTATAAACTGCCATGGATACCGGCAAGCATGAGTTTCTCAAGCAGTATTCCATGGTCAATTCGGTCGAACGCTTTGCTGTAATCAGTAAAGACTGCATCGACTTGGCCTCCAGAATCCATGCCCTCAGTCACATAATCCGTAAAGGTTATCAAGTTCGAGGTTGTGGATCTTTTTCTCAGAAAACCGTGCTGTTGAGGTATTAATACGGTACTAACACTCTCATAAACCTGCGCATAGACAATTTTTTCTAGAATTTTAGCAAAGATGCAGAGTTTAGAGATAGGCCTATAGTTATTTATGTTACTCCGGTCACCACTCTTATGCACAGGTGTAATGAAGGCTGCCTTCCAAATCTCAGGTACTATCCCCTCCGAAACTGAGCGCATAAATAATATTTTTAGAGGTGTCAATAGGCCATGAGCACATTTTTTTATTATTATCGGAGCTATTTTATCCGGCCCTGCACCTTTGTTTATATCTACAGATTCTAGGAGCTTAGAGAGAGTTTTAGGATTAATCTCTATGGTGTTAACACATCTGCAAAAAGTATTAAGGAAGTCGGTGTCCGCGCAGGATCGAGAGTCATTCCTTGAATAAGAGAGAAAGTTGGATTGAAAGCATGTAGCAAACAGATTACAAACTCGCTCGCCTGTATCAGCCGATTGACCTGCATAGTGCATTGAAGAGGGTAGTTGATTCGAGCCTTTATGATTATATTTTATGTAAGACCAAAATTTTTTCGGACATTCTATGATAGCCTCCTCACACTTAGTTTTATAGATCTTATAGCATTTATCCTCCAAAAGTTTAGCTCTTTTCCGTAAAACAGAAAAGGATTCATAGTCGTGGCTATTTTTGTATTTTTTAAATCTTTTTAGATATTTAAATTTTTCCTTAATAACCTTTCTCAAGGGTATGCTGTACCACGGGGGAAAGTTATGTGGAGATGCTAAAGTATGTGGTATATGTTTATCTATGAGGCGGTTTAAAATATTATAAAATATATCAACGGCTTCATCTAGTGGAACATTATAGAGTAAGGAATCCCAATCCTCACTACACAATGACGAGCCAATACTATCAAAATCAGCTTTGCTGTAATTATATTTCATTTTGGGATGAGTTTCCAAAGAATCAACCTCGACCGTTCTTATAACAATATCTAAAGCTTTATGATGTGGATCTTCGGGTACCAATGGATCACCACACGGAGATATGAGAAGTTCACAATTACATAACATTAAATCTAAAATGCGATTATTAACGTTCAGGCATGAATTGTATTGGCTTAGATCACCATGTGCCAGGATATCAAAAAAGTATAACTGGCTATCCCCGGAGATGCCATCAGGATTCAAAGAGTTAAGTTCACTCTGTATCCAGTTAATATTTGTAAGATTAAAGTCACCAGTAAGGAGCAAGTGGTCATTAGGGCACATAGCAATAATAGTTTCCAGTTTCTCCGAGAAGTTCCTCAACTGCGTATTAAATGAGTTACCCAGGTTTTCCTTGCATAGATACAAGGAGCAGATATGTAGAGAGTTGGCAGTTTGAGTAGATTTATTAAATAAAGTGACGGTTAACCAGATATCTTCGGCAGATGAGTTCCATTCAGGGCGTCTAACCGCAGCTAATTTGTAGTACTATTGCTCATATCACTTGAATGAGACTGCTCCTCCACATCTACATCTTCATAATTTTGTGAATTTGATTCAGACATATGTTCGTTTAACGGTAAGTATACTTTGGACGATTTTCTCTCATCATTATTGTTGTTTTTATCTTTTACTGTTAATATTGGCATTTTATGTTTTTCTTGATTAATATTTTCTACTTCTGTTTCAGGTGCTGAGAAGGAGACTGAGTCTGAAAGAGAGGATTGCTGAAAAGAAGATGGTTCTATAATTTTTCTTTTGATACTTTCTTCGAGGAAAATTACATCTCGGCTGATCACTACTTTTTTATTATTAGGGTCTAAAAATCTGTAGCCCTTTGTACATTCACTGTATCCCACAAATATTAGTGACCGAGATTTCAAGTCTAATTTTTGTCGCTTTTCTTTGGGTATATGAACCATAGCAGGACAACCAAATATTTTCATATTACTCAGGTCTGGCTTATGTCCAGTCCAAACTTCATGAGGTGTAATATCTGACAAAGCATGTGTGGGCGAGCGATTAATAATATAAGCAGCAGTTGTTACAGCTTCAGCCCAGAAGTTTTTTTGTAAATCAGCATTAAACATCATGCATTTTGCCCGTTCAATAAGAGTTCGGTTCATCCTCTCGCTAAGACCGTTCTGTTGAGGGGTGTATGGATTGGAAGTTTGATGCAATATTCCACTTTTCTTTAAGTAATTTGAGAAATTATTATTAACATACTCCAATCCATTATCACTACGTAAAATTTTTATCTTCTTATTTAACTCATTTTCAACTCTACTTTTGTATTCAATAAATTTTTCTAATACTTCTGTTTTACTTTTAATCACATATACAAATACTTTTCTTGAAAAATCATCAATAAATGTTGTAAAATACCTTGCACCACCTAATGAAGCAACTTGCATCGGGCCACATACATCTGTGTGGACTAACTCTAACAACTCATTTGCTCTGGAGCCGTTGTTTGGGAAAGATTGCCTTGTTTGCTTACCTTCTAGGCAGCTTATACATGTATACTTTTCTTTCTGTGATGATAATTTTACACCAATTGTGCAGTTAGGTAATTTGTGTATATCATTATAATTCAGATGACCCAAACGTTGATGCCATAAATGTGCATTTGATTCTGCTTTCGCTGACATAGCAAACATTTTATTATTATTTATATTCAGTCTGTATGTATCATTTATGAGATCTGCTGAAGCTACTTTTTGGTGCTTTGTATTATATATTGAGCAACCATTTTTATCAAATTCTATTTTGCAACCAGCTTTAATTATTTTACTTACTGATAATAGGTTTGTGAACAACTTTGGTACAAATAAAACATTATTTACTAATATTTCACTGCTGCTGCCATCTTTGTTAGGTATCTGTAGAGTTACATCACCATAGCTTTCTACATGTAAAGTTTTATTATCTGCAATTCTGATTGTTGATATTGGTGGTACTGTTATATTTTCTAATAAATCTTTATGCATTGTCATGTGCATTGAAGCACTTGAATCTACATACCAATTTATACAATCATTCAGTTGCATGGCAGAGAAAGCAGCCACAAAACCTTTATTATTATTTTCTTTACTCTGTGATTTATTTTTCAAGAACCAACAGTTTTTACCAAGATGCCCGTATTTATTGCAATTGTAACATCTTGGACCTTTTGACTTTGACTGATGCTGAGTGTTTTTATTCTTTGCTTGAGTATTTTTATAACTTGTGTATAAAGCTGATGTGCCTGGTGTAACTTTTATTTCCTGCAAAAGTTTAGTTTTAATCAAATCAGCACTTATTGTTACTCCTGAGCTTTCTATACCCATAATCATCGGTTTGTATTCGTTGGGTAAACCTGCCAGCATCAATGTCCCGAGCCATTCATCGTCAACACTGAACCCGATATTTCTTAATTTATGAGCTGAACTCATGATTTTGTTGACATAGTCTTCTACACTGGTGCTTGTTTCCAGATTGGTGTTAATCAAGTCTCGTAATAAACCAACTTTTCTCAGCAGGCCAGAATCTTGAAATGCTTGGGATAAATTATCCCAAACCTGTTTCGCCGTTTCGGCATTCTGTATGTGTATATAATTTATTGGATCAATTAATAATATTAGCTTAGACTTAGCCCTTCTATCTTTCTTCGGGTCATTATTTGTACCTTTGATACACTCCCATAAGTCATCAAGTTCCAAGTATGCTTGCACAGCGAAACTCCAGCTGGTCCAATTATCTCGGCCAGTAAGCCTTTCAATCGGTACTAAAGAACTGTTTGATGCCATTTTAATCAATTTTTATTGACCAGAAAATTTATCAATTGTGATATTTTTAGGTTATGTCTATTTCTTGGCAAAATCAACTAAATTACTTTTAATTTCCACTGTATAACACTATACAGGCAGGGAGAGGCCCATAACCTGATGGATTAAATAAAGATTTAGACCTTGTAATAAAGGTAAACTGTTTATTTTACTAATTAACACTGACAATACAGAGCACTATGACTATACAAAATGTAGAAGAAGGCTACCCAGTTATAACCGCACTAGCAATGACATGTGTCATTCATATTGTTATTTCAGTAGGAGCGTGTCTGCGTTTCTCTCAACAATAATATTTACAATATCCCAGATTTTCGGATCATACATATAGGTATATAGTCCATTTATCATCGAATACGTTGGAAGGAAGTGTATAGGTGTATGTAATCACATACTACATTTAGTCCTACGTAGTAAGTGCACAAATACAAAAATTCACCAGTAACAAATTCATCATCATCATCATAAGCCTATTGCAGTCCACTGCTGGACGTAGGCCTCCCCCAGGGCACGCCACGAGACTGCCATGGGGGGGTATTTGCCCATAGTCACCACGCTGGGCAGGCGGGTTGGTGACCGCAGTTTGTATTTTGGACATGTATGTAACAAATATTTCACCGGTAATTCTGTGGGACAAGTTCTACTATAAAACTATGTGATCCCTTCTAAACAGCTATTCATATTGAATAAGCTTTATTCGTAGAAACACGTTACCCGATAGGAACGTATTTGCACGTTAAGTGCGGGCTGTTTGAGCCCTGAAGGTTCCACTACATAAATATTTTACGACCGTTGTCGCCAGGAGATAGAATAGTATAGAATGAAGAATAAAAGTGTTATTAATTCAGTGACAGGTGGCAATTACGAAAAAAAAAATTACACGTAACCACAAACAAAGGTCTCATTAGACTATTTTTTATCTCTAGAACCTAAAATTTAGGTAGGCTTAATTTAAAGGTTAGCTATATTTTAGGTTTTTAAATGTATTAAAAAATAATCGACGTTATTACATAACGTTATACAAAACTTTGTTATCCTGTTGCTACGGCAACTAATAAATACCGTAGTAGGCGCGTAGTCCGTAGCACTGCTACGAAAATCCGTAGTAACATTGTACTCGTATAACCAATGTAGCAAATAAAGACGTGGTAATAAAAAAATCCTAGAATACGATTTTTTTTATGCCATTAATATTCAATACCAGCTTACCCTGTTTACTAAAGAACATATAATAACTACATACAGCATGTAATTAATATTGTAAAAAAAAAAAAAAATCTGATCTCCTCTATCATCGCATTATCTATGCCACCGTACGTGCCCACCCAAACAGAACTGCAGCTAATAACCACAAATTCACTTTACATCTATTTACGTGTTTCCACTACCCCTTCATTTATGACACCCAAATTGAATTGCAGATATCCAACTTTTTTATCTTCAGGTATAAAATATTTATACTCTATGAGACAAATTGAAATAGGGCCCGGTGGCGGGCGATCCCTCAATAGAGACAAATTGAGACTAATATTATTGGAGGCGACTTTCGGCAATAAACTGATGAATATACCTTTCCTGTCCAAATAGCATGACCTGCGAAACACGATAT
The DNA here is from genome assembly GCA_014607495.2 of Carposina sasakii. NCBI lineage: Eukaryota > Metazoa > Arthropoda > Insecta > Lepidoptera > Carposinidae > Carposina > Carposina sasakii. Next base: position 883,828 of record CP053157.1, read on the forward strand.
GATAAACCGATTTATCGACATTTAGCCTCTCAAAATACAATAAATATAGCCGCCCGCGCCATGTTAAACTTTGTATAGAGACGATACGATATCCACGATGCGTGGTCATGCTAGGGGGGCTGGCTCCTGTTATCATAAATAGTCTTATTTCCTAACTTGCGACTGGCCAAAAGACGACTATGCAACTAATTCAAAGAATCCTTTCTTGTAGTCTATTGCTATCACTGACCATACTGAACTGCAGGAGCAGCCAGATCTTAAAGGGAATCCTACTGTCAATACTCAATCATTCATTGCAATAGTTACTTAATTAATTTACAGATGACATAATAGGTATTATAGTACAAAATAAAATAAACATTAAACAAATTGTTTGTAAACTTAAAGTTTTTTTAGTCTACTTTAACATTTTATAATTTCAATTTACGGTACACAAACGAATTAAGGCAGCTTTCAAAGTTATCAGAATAACTGTAACCGTTTTCAGCAACGTTTTCAGGTTATTTGGGTCAAGTGTTCAACAGAACAGTTCATGAAATACAGATTTTTGTCCCTACGTTTGTTAGGTTTTTTTCCTGTTAATGTACCTGCATTTTTATTTAAATATCTAAGTTCTTCAGTAGTTATCAGGCTTTTTGTGGCCTTTGTGAAAGAGGCATTAAAGTGTTAAAGAAGCATTTTTGAAATGCCAAAGTAATTGCTATGATTATTTTTGTCTAAAGGAACCTTAGGCAAATGTCTTATTTTTTTAGAATCCACTACCTACCTATTTATAATTAAGTATCCAGTATAGGATTGAGTCAAAAGCTACCTGCTTACATACCTAATAGGTACTGCATACGTCGAGTTTGCATGCCTGCCATATTATCATTCATCATCATCATTTTCAGCCATGAGAAGTCCACTGCAGATCATGGGCCTCCCGGAACAAACTCCACTCCGACCGGTCGGAAGCGACCTGTCTAATATACATTACCAATATTTTTTTAAAATAAATCATATAGCGCCATCTTTTGTCTTTGTTTGCACCTCGTAAAACGTAATGGCGCCGAAAATTGGTTGGCGGCAAATTACGCGTGAAATCAAACGAAATGTATGTGATGGAAGCAATGATGGGAGGTATTTTACTGCCAGGGTAACGTGGTAATTGATACCGGCTTAATTGATGTTTTACCGATTAACTGATATTTTGTTTAATAGTTGGTAAAGACCGTGTTTACCGTTACTTTGTAAAATGCTTTTATAGCACATGGCAAACATCATGTAAATAAACGAGTGAGTTTTAAAAGCTTAGTTTTCTAGTTAAGAATCATAATAGTGTCAATAATGAAAAATGACCAGATCAATTGTCTAAATTACATCAGGTGAGGCTAATACGAGTACGCCCTTGTATGGAGTACTGCTGCCACCTTTGGGATGGATCAGCTAAATATCAGCTAGCCGCACTGGACTCGGTGGATAAACGGGCAATAAAACTTATTGGAGATGAAACCGTAGCAAATTCGAAACTCCAGGACCTAAACCACCGCCGTAAAATTGCTGCCTTGTCAGTGTTTTACGGGATCAAAGTGTATCCCGTAAAACACTGACAAGACAGGAGAGTGTGCGTGGGAACTTCACAATACAGTTCCACCAGCCCCTTTTCACCATCGGGATACTAGACGCAGACTAGCGTATCACCTTTATGTTGTTGATATCCCACCCATCCGCACCAAACGTTATTAACTCGTTTGTAATGCGAACGGCTACTTTGTGTGTAACAGCTTATATGAAATGCTACTTCAAAAATCATGCACGGAAGTTGTTCTATGAAGCGGCCTTTGGTCACATAAACTTTTAATTAATTGGTAGCATTGCGATAACACCTAGATTCGACTAGTACAAATAAGTCTTTGGCACTTATATTGTACCTACAAACAATCACTAGTAGGTATGCACAAAATCTTGTCTGAAAACTTTCTTTGTTGAAATAAATTCTTGGTTCAAGCATAGTTTGCATAGTTTATTGTTTGAATTTGGAACTGAATACAAAACTAGAAACTTACCTTTATTTGTAGTGGCTGCCACAAAACTGAAGATTACACACAATCACAACATTTTATCAATTAAATAACTTTCACCATTATGTCAATTAATTATTTGAATGTCTTAGAAAAAAAACACGCACGAACGGAAATTTCTTTCCGCATAAAAACTTTTTGATTTGGCGCTGCGCGGGCGCGCCCATAGACTGTCGTTTGTTTTTTTATTTATTTTATGATGGAAAAGCAAATTAAATATCCATACAGCCCAGTCTGTGACCTTTTTGTGTGAAGTGAGAACTATTGGAAAAAGGGAATAACCATAATGAAACATATCAAATCTGCATTGCGATACCATTTAAAACAGACATTTTGTATGTGACAAGTGACAACACAAAACTTAATTACTGACAAATTATAATATTCAGCTTAACTTCTTAACTCAAGCCAGGAATATGACTTCCCTACAAATGTAATTAAAATCAAAATTAATTTACTCGTATTCCCTTTCCTCAGTCACTATTTAACTAATTTGTAAAGGTGGATTCCCACAGGTGTCACAGATGTTTACGACTACTTCCCACAACACTTCACAAATTTTTAGTTACATTATTATTATAAACTAGTGGACGCCCGCGACTCCGTCCGCATGGACTACAGAAAAAAACAAAATGTCGAAATTATCCGAGATAAAAACATTTTCCCGGGATAAAAAGTAGCCTATATGTTAAGTGGGACCTATCACAATATATTCCTGAATGAAAAACTGCATTAAAATCGGTTCAGCCGTTTCTGAGATTAGCGTGCACAAACGTACAGACAAACCGACAAACAGACAAAAATTCCAAAAATCATCGTTTTGGGTTCTATTGCGTTGATAAAGGTCTCCTATAATATTTTTTGTCATATATCTTCCATGTACAGACAGCGATCCGTTACATTTTTATTATATGTATAGAAGATAGACTAGCAGCTGCACGCGACTTCGCATGCGTATTATTTATTTCTTCATTTATTCACTTTGGGAATAAAAGTAACCTAGGATACTAAGCTAGGATACTTGATCAGCTATCTGCCAGTGAAAGTCCCGTCCAGCCGGACGAAAATGAGTGCATTCATTTCAGAGATTAGCCGGGCGTGGCGGAACCAAAGATCAGCCCCTTCATTACCTAATTTGCAATAGCAAAGCCGAAGCAAAGCGATAGCGAAAATTGTACAATATTCGCCTTAAAATGTCAAAGCTCCTTTGAAATCATAATTTTACGTAATACTAATTTGACAAGCATTCAGCGGGCCGGAACAGAGATTTTTTAAATTCAGCGCCGGTGACTACGTATTTGCGTCTTTTAGACTTTCTAGAGGTGCCGCTGACGCTTATTTGCGTCCTCGCATTAGGCGTTGACGTGATGTCGGCGCCCTTAGAAAATCTATGATGTAGAGTGCGTGTCACCTTCAGATTTCACCGTATATTTCCGATGGATGATGGCGCTAGTTACTATGTGTATAATTTTCTTTTTCTGTTTCACTGCATACAAAAAATGTTAGTTCCGAAATCAGGCATAGGAACTATTTCATGAAACGGACAATACTATTGTACTTTTTAGTAAAAAGCGATGGTAAAGATAGAGTATCTGATTATTACAGACACACCTGTATATATAAGATGTGAAACTGTGTAACTGGGGAAGTTTGCTTTTTTTTCACCTAATGATAGGATGTCGGTTACCAGCTAGTATTTAAATGGGTGGGTTTCCTTAGGTATATAATATACACTATATTCGCGTTAAGAAAATGGTGATCGTCGACCAATTAAATTGCGGATTTTCCAATTTGGGATCTTTACTTTTATTTTCCAGCACCCGTATGATGAATTTGGTGAGAGCGACATGTCTCACTTTTAAACGTCAAACTCACAGAGCTATTAATAACTAGATAAACTAGACACTCGTTCTCAAGCCAGGACTGAGTGAATTGGGGCTACAATCCCATTTTACACACCAAGTAGAAACACTTGCCTTGGCTAGTTATTACTTAGCTCTGTGGATTTGACGTTTAAAAGTGAGACATCTCGCTCTCACCGAATTCATCATACGCGTGCTGGAAAATAAAAGTAAAGATCCCAAATTGGAAAATCCGCAATTTAATTGGTCGACGATCACCATTTTCTTAACGCGAATATAGTGTATATTATATACCTGTAGTATTAAACCCATTCCCAGGGAAAGAATAAAACAAATATTGAATTAAAAAAGAATTTACTAAAGTATATGGTCTGCAACTCATATATATATATAATACATTTTTATACCCGTTTTAGTAGAATCACTTAGTACTTGAATGCACAGTAGGTAGTTATTGTATGGATATCTTATAAAAAATAACAATAATGATACAGACATATTTAGAAAAACAGATTTAAAAAACATGATTTTAACAGCATGGATTACTTGCATTTCCCTTTATCGTGATAGCAGTTATTTCACTTGTTTTACTTGGCAAGAACATTAGTCCACTCATAAGCAGGCAGTGTATTTTTTTACTTGATTTAGTTTTAAAAAGTCGTAATATCCTTTTTTATACAGTAATCATGATAATTAATCGTTCATCAAAAACATCACACTTCATGTACCTGCATATTATATTAACACAATATTTTAATTTAACAAAACTGATTCACATATTTTTTAAACCACTTTATGTATTTTAGCAACCCATATGCATCTTACTTAAAACATATTATATGTTCAACTGTTTTAGATGTAAGTTGACGAAATTGCTACAAAAAAATTATAAAAGGGACAAACTTTTATGAAAAATATATATATATATATACATACACACTAGCTTTAAAAAAAAATCGAAAAATATTCAAAAGTAACTATGAATATATACTGCCATTAAAAACCTGCACGATTGATTGATTCCATAAGTATATTTATAACTTAAAAATTCTCTTCTACGTTAATAAACATTATACATACGTATATAGGTAGCGTGTTATTGCTCTGCGTTAGTTACATTTTGTTTTCAAAAATATTTGTGCTTTCGACTATTGAATACTGTGAACCCAGTCAATCAAGGGACAATGATTTTATGTTTACCTTTCCCAAAGTAAAAGTTTAGGTTCTAAAAGATATACTAACTATAAATAATTTCATCTCTTCCAAATATTTTTCTTAATCTCAACAAGGTGTAACAAAAGAAGTGTATCAAAAGAAACGCTATACCAGCCCATAAATAGATAGTACAAGATTGTAGTATAAACATTCTTAAGTAGCGTAGGACAATGTCCATAGATACTGTATGTGAAAATATACATTTGACTGTAGGAGCCTCACATATCGTGGATATATTTATTTAGACACTCTGAACTGGGCTATATCCTTAGCGTGACAGACTTTTGTGTCACACTCTCTTATACTGCGTCCCTTGTAAGACCATTTGATTCAGTACCACAGTATTCAACAGTCGTAATTCCAAGCTACCCCCAAAGACTTTAATCTAATCAATTTAAATTTAAATTTCACCTCTATTCAACTATCTAAATCTACCAAATTCAAACAAAGCTATACTTTTTGGTACACAATTCAATATCGTTCACTTAGAAATACTATTTATGTAGAATCGATGAGGCGTAGATTAATTTATTTTTCTATACAAGGTGTTTTTGTTACACTCTGTATGAACAGTATTATAATGGGTTATTTTAATAAATAGCAACATAATCCTTCTGTTACACTCATGGAGAAGGTATAAAAGAGGAGGTGGTACTATGAAGTGAGTCGTGTGGCAATCGTGAGGCCATGACGTCATGATAGGAGCGGAGCTTCAGGGACAGGGTGTGTAACGCAGTAAGTAGCTGTAACCACACGCTTATGCAAGTAGTTCGACTAGTCATTACAAGGTGGTTTCTATGTAAATGAGCAGGGCTACAGTGTTCAATGCTCCCCTCGTCCCATACTTCACCCCCGCTCCGCGGCACGCTATTTTTGTATGAAAATATACTTAGCCGCTGCTCCTCTCTTATTTCTTCTCCATAGTTACACTGTACTTTTAACTGAATCTGAATTGAGTTTCTAAGACATTTTCGCTTGTTAATAAATCTCTCATCTAATCGTGTCTCCATAATATAGGTACAATACAACAGATCGATTATTCTTCATTAATCTATTTTTTAATCGATATTAGAAATCTACTGAAAAAGTCGTAAAGACAAATGGTATTATCGATTTTAAAACTTAAAAAATCTACTCTTCGTAACTACGGGAAGATCTTTAAAAAGTTTTTTTAAAGGCTTCATCAAACGGGGGGCATAATTTAGTGTATTCATTCAGTAGGATAAAGAAAATTCAGTAATAAAATAAAACGCGACGCCATAGCGCGGCGGTAGGCATAATCTGAACGAATAACGCCCTCTGTTTGTTGAGACCTTAACTGATGTCACAAAGGTATAGTGTGAGGCAGTCTTTGGTGTGTGTAGTTAACTATTTTGAACGTGAAGGAGTCTTCCCAATGACCCCACCTGTTCCAATTATACTGGCCATATACCATCCTTCCTATCGTCAAATCGGCATAATGCTATGTACTCAAGCATGAACCTTTTTACGCGCCGTAACGCTAGCGACTCGCAAGCATAATCTATGAGATATAACCGTGTGACGATAGCGTTACGGACCATCGAGAAGTTCGTGCTTGCTCCACAGATCTAACTGACAGAGTTATAACTGATCCAATCGATAGTGTCATGCCGATTGGACGATAGGAAGGATGGTCTATAGCCAGAATTATGGTCAGGGTATGGTAGAATCTGTGGGCAGACTTTCTTAAGGCAATACCTATGGTTCAAATTTCTTAATCTAGATATAACTCTCTCGTGTTAATTTAAATAGGCTAAAGTACAGAATTTAAACATTAGGAATTTTTTAAAGTCAAAATTAGGATGATAGTTATAAATCAATTATTGTATTTATAGTGCTTATGTATGTGTCTCGTAAGTTAATAATTCTGCTCTTTGAATCTACTTTTTGTGAACTATGTAAGGATAGGATATTAAAACTAATTACCTACTAGTCATCTTTATTTATTTATACAAGACATTGTCTCATGGATTTTAGAATTTTTACAAATATTTTGAGGTAAACGACCTACAGTCTACTTGATTATAAAAATTGAGTTGATTAATTATTTCTAATATTGTAAATCATGTCGATTAATTTTAATTTAACTTTTGTACTATTTGAAAATATTTGTTGTATTGAAAAAAAAATCAAGTAAATACATTTTTTTATCGAAGGTCACATTTGCAATTACAAAAGGAGTATTTAATATTAAAGATGTTCTTTCCTTTTACTCCTAAGATCGAAATAAGAATGTATTTGCTACCAACTGGAAGTAAAAATTTGCATAAAATTACATGCAATTTTTGGATATTGTGTTTCAAAGTTTTATATTCTCCTTACAATACATTTTACCGTCATTTTCGTCTATAACTCTGACATGCTTGTTACAGTACCACAAACTTATCTATTCAGTCAAAAAGGCCGGCCCCCTGATTACGTAAAAGCCAAAGCCGCGCGATCGCGATAATCTCGAGTGTGTGCGTGCGCGCAACGAGCGCTCGGCGTCCTCCCGCGCCCCGCACCTCGCCCAAGCACGCACACACTCAAGATTATCGCGATCGCGCGGCTTCGGCTTTGAATAGCAAAGCCGAAGCCGCGCTTTTACGTAATCAGGGGGCCGTTATTCTAATGGTCAGATATCCTATTTGAAGGATACATTTGATGCCGTCTTTCTCTAATCTTGATCGAGAAAGAGACAGCATCAACTTTTTCCTTAGGCTGTCTAATCATTAGCTTAGATTACAACGAAGAACTTCAGTAAGATCCCATGACTTTTATATGGATTGATTCCACTTTTCGATTAATTTAAATTTTTATCAACATGTCAAATAAGTTTATGACACTTCCTAAAACGTGCACTTTCTAGAACTTTAATAACAATGAAGTCTTTACATTTCTAAAATAGTTTCACGCATTTATTTATATTTTTTGTGAAATATTAGAAACTCCCTTCTCACCAAGAAAATTAAAGTCACTAAACAACTGACCAATGACAATCCAGTGACATCATATTTTAATAATACTACCTACCTACATATTTGGAACGTAAAGAAATGAAAATGAAACGAGTCAACCAATGCCACATTTACAATAAGTATGCTATAAGTATATCCATTGTATACTCACTATGACAAATGAATGAAAATGTATGAAACACGCGCCAATATCAATTATTCTTGAGGTTAAGAAAACCATGAAAGTAACCTAAAAATGTAATCTAAGTTTTACTACACCGTCAAAATCATTAAATTTTTTATAATAACTCCTAATAAATAGTTAGTGCTTCGTGCGACAGAGATAACTATACAAATTAGTCGGCTATCTCATTCTAAATGTTGATATCAATCAGGGATTTGGTATCTCCTCTATATCAATGTGCATTATTACTGGGTACTGATTGTGTGAAAAAGAAGGAACTATCGAATCGTTTTATCTCTCTCTATCCACTACTGTTGGTAGAGAATGACAGAAGTTATAAATTCTAGTACCTACCTTCTTCTATTACTATTTACCTATAATAAGAGAGGTTACAGAAGGCCGCATAAGTGAGTTTCTTTTTTGCTATATTATTAATTTATGTAGATAGCAATATGAATTTTCCTTAGTTGCCACTAATTTTGTGAAAAATCAGGGATGACGATTAAGGAACTTCCTTTAGGTGAGATCACTTATGCGAATTATTCAATTTTACAACTACTACACGTTCCACCAAAAATTAAATCAAATTTTGTAAACATCTTAACATTACCAATGGAAGTTTTTAATTATTAAAATATAGAATTATTCGGTTCCTGCCGCATTCATAAATAATCTGAATTATTACAGTAAAACATTACAAAATGTTAATACTAGGTCAATTTAATAATAAACTTCGAAGGGACTTAGTACTAAAGAGATACATTGCGTGTTTTGTACGCAATATTGCCCGAAGTGAAAAATACAGGTCAATATTAAGCCCCGAATCGCTAACTTATGCCTGACAGACCGTAACAAATCGCACCTTGGGATGGTGACCGTTGCCAAAGCAAAAGCTTTGCGATTTATTTATTTTTGGTTTGTTTAAATTCACCTCCTTTTTTGTTTGGTAGCGGTTTCATTTTTGGGTCGCGAACATAGAAAGTAACATATAATTAGACAGTCGACAAATAAGTTGTTAATGCTTTCATGTCGAATAAATGATTTTGAATTTTTTGAATATAAGATACCGCAAATGGCTTGAAAATTTCATAAATCATATAACTTTAATTGTGTCTGTACACATTATTACCTTTATAACTTATTGGTCTCACTTTGCTCTCTGGTATGCTGGAAGAAATCTCTTGCAGAGATAAGCACGCCTTTGTATGCATTTATTTTGTAAATTTATCTTTATTTTTGTGTACAATAAAGAATAAGAACTAATTCATTTTGTCTAGGTATATCATTGGGTAGAGGTACCTTCATATTATATGTCTCAACCTATATACCTATGGAGGCTACATCTAATCAGCTATTTTAAAATAACAGCTAGCTATCCATGTTACTACAAAATAATTTAAACATTGTTTTAAGCTAAAAAAATTTACAGGTATTCAAATTTTGCTGTCGAACGTAATTTTTTTAAATGGTCTAAATCTAGACGGCCAGGTTTTGTAACAACACTTACAGTCAATTTCTGATCTTGAGAGATTTTTTGCATATCTCAGATTTAATCTTCAATTGTTTTCATACACAATTTCAAATTAGAAATAAATAAATCCGAGGTTCTTTTTGATCTCTCGTATTGAAATTGGCCGTTAATGGGTTTTTGTTCATGAAATCGATCCTTTATCATATTTTTTTTATAACAGCCAGCCATTTTATAAAACAGCTGACTACCTTATACTTCTAATCTTACACAAGTAGCTTCCCATTTTGCTTGACATCCAAATTGGTTTCTTTGACGTGTCCATTGGTGTTCTGGTCCTGTCGTTTGGAGCACCGTTTCATACGTTTGTAAATCGGATGTATCATCAATATCAAGCCGGACAGACCGATGAAAACGCCGGCTAGATAGAACGAGAGGTCGTAGCTGTTCGTTATGTCGTACACCCAACCTGGAAACAGGAATAATATAAATTAATGCTATGTATGCTATGTAAACCGATAGTATGGAGAATTTTTTAATATCTCGGGAATTTTAATACAATCTTTAAAAATATACATGTGATTTCGAATCTCAAATTTTGTGGATAGGTTCTCTACAGTGGGCTATTTACGTAGCTTTTAGCTTAACATACCTTTTCTATTACACCCTGTATATTTTAGAAATTACTAGTAGAACAAGTTCGTATGACATAATTTAAATTAACGCTAATCACTACCTATATACACAGCATTATGGAATAGTTAAAACATGCCTTTTATATAAATAAAAGCCGATTTTTTCAATAGTCCGATAGCCTACGAACGATAAGATTGGTGGTATCTCTATCACGATCAAGTTTTAACGAAAAACAGTATCAACTTTATACCACAAAAAAGCTGTCTGACCACTGTATTAATCGGCCCTAAACCACACAATAAATATTTTAATAATATTTATTTATCACTTCACAACACACTAGTGATCTAGTCCCACACTGAGATCCCTAAGGTCTTGTGTCGTGGGTACTAAGCAAGTAATAAAACCAAACTTACCAGCCAAAGGCGGTCCAATCAGATTAGCCAAGCCCTGTATAAGCAACAACAGCCCATACGCATTGGTAAACTTTTCTAGGGTTATCTGCTCCACCAATATAATACTAGTGAGGGAGTAGTTGGCCGCTATGAAAGCGCCGAAAGCGCCCGACGCGGACGCCAGACCGACGTAGGTGGATAGAAGCGGCATGATGAGGGTTACAGCACCGCATAGCACCATGCAGAATGCGTATACTAGAGACGGGTTCACGCAATCCCAGTCGCCTACCCAGCCGAGGATTATCTGGAATTTTTATTATGCTGTTTTAGTATAACCGAACTTATACGTCTCAACTATACCCTCTAAATTGGTCAGAAGTGGCACCATGTGGTTCTATCGGCCCTTGGTGCTCTGCCTACCCCGTAAGAGGTAAAGGCGTCATTATATGTATTTATGTGCTGATGCGGGGCTTCACTAGAATACATCAGCTACATTTCTTTTCGTGCATGTCGTAAGAGTGGAATAAGGAACTAGGGCATTCTCTCTCAGGTGATGAGCTAGCAACAAACGTGGCTGTATATGTACCTCCTTTATAATCCTGCTGTTCTAGCAATGAAATGGAGCAAAGCCATGTCTATATGAATCGTACTGCGTCAAATACAATATAATAGAAAAAGGACAGTAAAGTCACGACATCTTATCATGTAATGGAACTAAGATTATTCAAGTAGACCTGTGACGTAAGAATATAAAAGAGATGGCCTAACTTTATACATAGAAAATAGTGTCTCAGACAGAGCTCATGTTCTGATGCGGGGCTTCACTAGAATACATCAGCTGCATCTACAGATGTAAACTAATAGGAAGAGAGAGGAGGAGGAAGGCGACTATGATAGTAGACAAATGTAAGCCAGTGGTTCATTACTAAGCTAATGTCACACCTCTTTTTTGCAGTGCCTTCAGGCGTCGACCCATTTAAAGGCTCGAGCACACCGGATGCGTAAGCGTGCATGTAAGCGTAGACGTACACGTACCTCTGAGTTGTAATGTATGGAACTGTATAGGCACGGGCAGACCGGATGCGTATGCGTAGACGTAAGCATAGACGTCAAGCGGTGACAGTTCTATACATTAAACTCGTGCACGTCGTACGAGGTACGTGTACGTCTACGCTTACGTGCACGCATACGCATCCGGTGTGCTCGAGCCTTAAATCTTGTCAGTCAATACGATAAGGTTAGAGATAACATTTACAACTGTTACATAAGAGCATGAGACAAGTTCAAATGTGACGTCTTAGTCGCACATGCGAGAGATTACACATACATACATATACATATATACACACACACACACAAACACTATCACGCCTTTATCCCTTACGGGGTAGGCAGAGCACCAAGGGCCGATAGGACCACATGGTGCCACTTCTGACCAATTTTGAGAGTATAGTTGAGATGTACAAGTTCGGTTAGTAGTGACAGGCGGTCAGCCCATCGCCTACAAAACACCAAGACCATCTTGTCCCTCTACTGACTTGTACAGTATGCCCGGAAAGAGAAGCAGCTGTAGTATTATACGTTTTTTTTTTCACTCCCAGAGCAGCATAGAAGATTATATACACACGGCATAGTAACTAAGAGCACGATATAGTAGGTATATTGCAGAAAGAAAATTAAAATTAAATAAATAAATAAATAAAAGTAATTTGGTATGCTTGACAGAGTCGCGATAAATGGCAAGTTTTTAAAGAGAAAGAAGGATATGTATTTATGAATCTTTCCGGTTCATGCTAGCACATATTGTGTATATTAGCTCCAAGCCCACGACTTGTTTAGGTTATGGCGCGTAGCCCGGTCGACGTCATTCATGTGCCTTAATCTCTATATGTATGTACACAATATGATCTATCCCAAAAAAAATCATCTTTTTGTCACAACTCAGTCATCACATCACAAACTGCATTTGGTCGGATGCACTGCAGTTTTTAAAACAAAGGGGAAAACCCGAAAGATGGGGGGACGACCAGGATAAGTTTCAGCCAGACTGGGCCACTATAGCGGGAACAAGACAAGTAAGGCCTTTGGCCAGCTGTGGGACACGAATTAGACTATTCCAAACTCACCTCTCCAAACATGTTGAGAATCCCAATAATAGATATAAGCATGGACGACTGCGACTCATTGAAGCCCATACTCAAGCCGTTGTCCGCGATGTACACATACGGGACATCGTACCACATGTACAGAAGGAAGTTGGACACCGCGAACACCAGGAACATCGGGTTCAGGAAGTGGGAGAAGTCCATCACGTCCACTATTAGGTCCCAGAAGTCCCAGAGGCCGGCGTACCATTGGACCTGGAATTTATAGATTTAGAATTAGCGTATACAGAAATGTTATATCATATATTCGAGAAAATTAATGATGTTTCCAAAATTTTTGTTGAGATTTCTTTCGAGAGCCTTTTATACAAGAACTTGGATCTCAAGGCGCATTGGTTTTAATTTACACATATGTATTGTTTTGAAGTGGACCTTTTACGGAAATGTTACAGTGCACTTTATCTTAATAATACATGACGGCATAACAATCTTACTCACTGATAATATTTAATGCACTACTTATTTCACTGGGCAGTTAACAGAAGAAGTGTTTACTATATTGTAAAGTTAGCTACTCACCTTTTCTTTAGCAATGGTTGTCATAGAGTTCCTGAAGATGTTAGGGCAGGAAGACGCTCGAAGCCTATATCTATTGATGTTCAACATCGCCCCTCTATACGTTAACGAGTGTCTATGTACTCGCAGGTCCTTCAAGAAAGAGGCGGGAGGTTTCTTAGTAGACCCTGAATGTCCTGCTTGAGCTTGGCGCCTCAGCCATAATGATAATGCTGCCTTGTCGTCCAAAGGCGCGGCGTTGCTTGATTCCTGTGCATGTGATGTAGCGGTAGGCGACAAAGCACCAGGTGAGATCGTACTGGGTGACATGACAGCGCGAGGAGGTGACTGTTCATGCAGTCTTCCACTGTCACTAAAACTTCTCGAAGGCAACATGACTCCGGGGTAATTGTGTGCGAGAATCGCGTAAGCTCTTCCGCGGTTCGACATCATCTCGAACACTTCTAAAGATACTCCTTCTCCGCCAGTCATGAATGTCGGCAAATCCACCAATGAACTAAATTGGGGAACTATTGAGGTAGTTGCGGTCTCTACGTTGGCTTCTTCTGCGCCTACTTTCGTCGATCCAGCGGCGCTGCTCTTACTATCTGAGAAACTGTCTGCAGATGAGCCGAAACGTTTATTTCTCTTGATTTCTCGTTTACGTTTTCTTTCTCTAGCCTTTTCTTCGTTCATTGTCGTGGTCCATGGCAAATCTCTGAACAGCAATCCACATACTGCCATGTTCAGAAACAGTCCAGCCAATATTAAAGTCGTTCCTCGCCAGCCATATTCGTCCAGTAATACATTCGTCAACGGCGCGAATATAAACGTCCCAATGCCGCTCCCGCAGACGGATATACCCGTCGCCAGGGAACGCTTCTTCTCAAAGTAATAAGCCACTATTACTACAGCAGCTACATAACAAAGACTTAATCCAAACCCCGCCATTACTCCAAACGTCACGAATAGCGTTTCCATGTTGTCTACGAAGGCTGAAATGACGAAGCCAATACCCGCCAGTATGGAGCCGAAGATAGTAACCTTCCGGCAACCATACCGGTCTGTGAGGAAGCTGGCTATTGGTCCAGAGAGCAGTGGCATTGCCATGAATATACCAGCGATCCACGCTGTCTTTCCTTTGCTTTCCCCGAAGTACTCCAGGAAGTGTGGGAAGAATACACCGAAGCTGAACGTGATACCGTCAGCGATGAGGTTGACCATAAACGAAGCGAACACGACGACCCAACCCCAACCGCCGTCGGGTGGCCGCGCCTCCGCGATGGAGTCATCCTCGTCGTCCGAGGAGCTCGAACTTGAACTAGACACTGACACAGGTCCCGTCGGGGACTGAGCATCGAACTGCACATGGAGCGAACGCCCATTGTGTTTCCGCGATTCACTAATAGCACTAACTGCGACCGGATCGCGCAAGAGAGGCTGGCTCTCAGGAATAGTAGGTAGCGCACGCGGCGCCAGCCGCGAAGTCTCTGGGTCACTTAAGGCGTCAGGCGAAGGCGCGGGCGCGTCTTGGGTTTCGCGGGATCCTCCTTGGATCGGCCGATTGTGCGCACGCTCCGGGGACGGGAGCCGGTCCATTCCGACAGGGCGCGCCGAAACTGCACGCGCAGCGTCTGCAACGCGTCTTCACCAGCACGCCGCGCTTCCATGCGGGCTCCACACCACCTTCGTGACCTCATGCTGGAAACAAAAGAGAAAAAAGTAAAGTTTCACAGTGAATAAGCATGTCATATTATTCAGAACAAACTAGATAGAAGTTTCAATTTGACGACTAGACCGATATGATAGCAACGTGATAATTCGTTCTAAATTACTTCATATCACTCAATGCATTAACTTTGCGATTATGTTCAAATTTACAAAATAAACTACAACCTAAAATTGTCTTGAGCAATCTATCTTCATAGTCAATCATCCTGTCAAGGCGGCTGATAATGAGGAGCCTGCAGCGGAAGCCCATGGTCCGATCTGCACCGGCCGCTGATTGGGTCACAAAGCCAGAGGCCGCTGCTAGCTTATTTATAGGTTCAACTAGTTTCGCAAACGGCACGCTAGATAGATACGCAGAGACCATGGGAGGCACGAGGTTTAGTACCTTTTAAAATGTAGGATTGTAGTGCAACAGCGAAGGGGAGCTTTATTTTTCATTGTCTCTCAGACGATAAGCTAGCAACTTGTCGCTGATCATTTCAGGAATACAGCCGCCGTGACTATACGTTTATGTGGTGATGCGGAACCATACCACAGGCATGTAATGATTGTGACAAACAGTACTTAGTTTGTGTTATCATGCCTTTTGTATCATGCACGAGTACATTATTTTCAAATCGTCAGTCACTATCTTAGCTTTATTAATCCATACCGAAATTCGTAATTTAAGTTTTCTGAAATATTCAACTAAGCCAAAAAAATTTGCTTCAATGTTTTTCTCCCATTTACGCTTACCGCAGTGCACTGCATGACCTATTTCAGGAACAGGCTCACTTGCACCCGGTGCATACACTAACCCGGATATACTAACTAAGGGATTGTTTTATTTTATGATGGACTAGGCTTTTCGGCGCTATTCTCGGAGGTATATCGGCTTTATAGGCTAGCGGTGCCATATGCTAGCCAGAGGAACATTTCCCATGTTCGGCACCGTAAAGTAGTTTTTAAAGTATAAAGTAGTTCTTTTTGTTTCCGTACCGCCGCCGTCATATGACGGCACTGCTCTCTTAGGTTCTTAGGACTAGATAACTAGGATAGGACCAAAAAGTAGCGTGATCTTTTTAAAAGGTTCCATGTTTGCTTTCCCCCCTCAAATATCATCAAAACCAAACATATTTTTCATGGTATGACATACACCGCTAAACTCGTTAGAGAGTAAGTATATTCTTTGCGCTGAACTGAATTAACTATCACATACTCGTAGGTCATAGGCTGTTAAAACGGCTCCAGTATCTTTCCTTGCTTCTTTTAGACTCTTAGAAATAAAATAATCACGATTTATTTATTTTAATCTTTATAATCAGGAATTATTTATTCATATCTAGGATAAAAACATTTATAAGTATGTCAATTATCTACTAATCTGTGATTTCCGACTTACATGGAATTACTGAAGTTAATCTATTGCAGGAAATAATTATTATTTTTATCATCTGCATATTTCTTTACAAAAAAGTTATCGCTTCAAAAATCGAAAACCAACAATACACAAATTAGGTCATAAAGATTTCGAAAACTACAGACAGTAAATGAAATCACATGAAATATCTTCAACGTAATATTTTACACTTTTCAATTCAACTATAAAAATAGATCCCAAGGGTTGATAAAGTGTACCAAAATTACAATGTCTTCAATGCACATGGCCAAGGTTATAAATATTAATATTTATTGCGCACGTCGCAACAGTATTTGCGACAGGCAAATTAAATGATGTAAAATTTTCCTACCATCGAGAAAATGTAAACAAGAAGCCTGGCAAGTGTTACATCGAATACCTATTAAAGAGAGAGGTTCTATAGGTTAAATTACTTTATATACGTAGATAGAAAGAGTAGTCTTTTATCCGCTATTTGAAAGACTATTACCTATATCAACAACATCTGCCCTATCAAAACTTAGGCAAAGAGAGGATAAAAGCTTTCAAGTCAATTCAGAGTTACATTCGTACACGAATTCTTAAAGAACCTACTTACTTCACTTTGACTTATGTTCCTGTGAGCCCTAGATGGGGCAGAAAACCTCCGCAGTTCTGACACAGTGAAAAGAACCCGGGTGCACAATTCGCCTACAGGTCCCAAAATACGTAAACAATCAAAAATAAATGGGTACTAAGGTAACATACCGCCAAAAAGTTTGTAATAATTACACACCCAAACACGAGACAGTATTGCGTCAATTCCCGTCCACTGGCAGCCTTCCAGGCAGACGCGGGTTTACGTCGAAAGCGGATATTAATAAACATTACATTTGGCAAGATTATACTTTAACATATCACATATGGACGTTTGATGACACGCGCTAGTGGACAATTTTATTTTACCTGCATAAAGTGCAGAATGCATGACAATATCGGCGATGCCACTGACATTTTTAAGGAGGCTGTTGCCAATGACCTATTTGGGCGTTGGAAATGCTCCCAACAGTCCCAACTAACAATTGTTGAATGGAAAAAAGCAGAATGAACGCTGACGTCTTGTGAAATAGTAGAAGACAGGTAGAGCCCCCGTGCTTTTTACCTAGTTTCATTCAGTTGTAGTCTTTGCCGTGACACAAGTTTCTTTCTGATGAGAATGTTTGTTTTGGTGAACCATGTCCTAGCTGCTTCCTCCCGTTTTAAAATCCTATAGGTACAATATAGGTAGTACTAAAAATAACTTAGAGTAGGTAAATTACAGAATATCACACAATGCTGGTGCATCAGGGCGAAACAACCATTAACCTAAAGTCATCCATGAACATTACGCGCACAGTTTGTCTAAACAATTTACGGAGTAGGCAGCAACAAAAATCCATTAAAGCGAATGTTCACATCAGCATGACCGGCACCGCAGTGTTTTTAATAGTATTATAGCGAGTAAAGTCTGTTTGTTTGTAGAATATTACAAACCTTAGTGGCCTTCAAACATTACTGACATACATATTTGAATTGTGTCTCTAATATTAGAGAAATAGGGATGAATTTCTAAAAAAAACCAGGGCAAGGGATTGTTATAATATTTTACACCAAGCAAAGCCGCAGGTGGTGTATGCCATACCGGCACTGCGGATTGTACGACCTTGACCTTAGGCGCGAAGGAAAGCCGATTCTGCTGACTGGATACAAAATCCACGTCCAAACCATTTAGCATAATGTCCGGCTGGCTATACGAGGTATAATATTTTTTCTGCATCGCTCGGACCGAGTGGGCTCAGCTCAGGACATCTCGGACGCTACTCGTATCGTATAAACATTTACTCCGAGATTGGTAATCAGTTTGCCTTTTTACCACACCAAAATCAAGTGGACAGTTCGTTTGGAACTGCGTTCACTTTTTTGCAGTGCCATTGTCATTACAGGAAAAATGAATGCAGAAGTGATTGGTAGGTAAAATAATGTAGGTAATGCTTCTTTACCATGAGCCTGGTGAGGGATTATCTTACAATTGTTAATTACAACAATCTTAAAATTTAGAAAAATCACAACTAATTAGGAGTCCTGATTTAGGATTTCTGCCGTGAATGAATAATGAGTTCTCATTAGGTTGTGTTAATTAATTATTAGCTTGTTTGAACCTGCCGCATGAAATACAAAGTTTGGAAGTAAGGATGAACATTCATCATTGTTAGTTGTTAGAAACTTTCAAATATCTCTAGCAATTGATAGTACTAGTCCTTTAGTATTCCATCTGATATCGACTAAATAATCATTAGATAACTTTGAATTGCTAATTCCGACAACCATTACGGCTATATTGTAATTAAGAGAATTTCCTCTGTAGTTATTTATTTGCATTATCTTAGATTACAGAGAAATCTTGAGATCTCATTTATATAGAAAATTCTATATTCGCCTTAAAAGGTTAAATACAAGTTAGTATAATCAAGACTTAACAGATTTTGACGCAAAGGCAATAGCACTTTAGCAAGACATCAACACATACTCGTAATTTGATGTTGCGAGATAGGGTCTAACTGCCGGCGCCAGACCACGTGCCTCTGATTGTTTCACCATTACCCACTTAGCTGACAGCAGGACGGCATCCGTCACTCAATTGTCGCTGGTAATGCTATTAGACAGTAGGAAATGGAGAAGGAAGTTTTGCGACGAGATAAGAGACAAGTGTTACTTGATTAAAGAAACGTGAAATAGGTTTTTAGGATTCAAGCCCATTGGATAGCGCTTGTTGGAACGAATAAACTATTCGTTGAAGTAAAAGAAAGAACACAGAAACATGTAGACGATGTAGTTAATTCAGTAGATTCTTTGATAGTAGGCAAGTAAAAGGTCAACAATGTAAGTTACGTCACACAGTTTCGGCTCGACCTTGTTAATGAAACTACTAAATATAGCAGAAAAACAAGAACTACTTCAAAAACTTTGATTTACTTTCACTATTAGGGTGCAGCCTGCGAAAATTGTGCCCTAACATGAAGAAATAGAGCTACATTTGACTAAACAAGGGTGTTGGCTAAATGCCAGAGCACTGCTTGGTAACAATGTTAAACGAAGGCCTTGGATAAGTCTCAACTAAGATGAAAAGGCCATTCATAAGGGCTGATGTCCGAGAATGTTTACGGAATTACGTCAGAGGAAAGGGGAAACTTTAGGGCTTCGAAAGAAATTCCTAAAACTGTTGTTTGTTGTAAATAATTTTTACCTTGATATTTAACCTTTGTTGTTACGTCACAGGAAAGGGGAAACTTTAGGGCTTCGAAATAAATTCCTAAAACTTGTTTGTTGTAAATAAATTTTACCTTGATATTTAACCTTTGTTTTAGAAAGTAGCTATTCAGACAGGACTTCGTACACATTGACTGTAGGTTTAGAGCTAGTATATTTACGTAGTCTCGAAATGTAGCATACTGAAGTGGCAGCGGGCTGATCACATCTGTCGCAGAACCGATGGACGGTAGAGTAAGCGGGTCCTCGAATGGAAACCGCGCCTCGGCAAACGTAGCGTTGGACGCCCTCCGGCCAGATGGACTGATATGACTTACAAGAGGGCGGCTGGTCTAGACTGGATGGCAAACACGGAAGAACGAGCCGTGTGGCGTGCTCTGGGGGAGGCCTACGTCCAGCAGTGGACTACAATAGGCTGACGAGAACAAGATGAGGACGCCTGACTATTTTAGACATTTGTATTTCTAGTTTAAATAACATTGGCTTAGTTATAGTATGGAGGTTCATAAAAAATATTGTTTCTAAAAGTTGGTATCATTATAATCGTAACTATCCACCCACATTTTTGCAATACCTATTTAATTGCCCTGATGGTATACAATTAATAGTAGAAACTTTGGCCCAATTTTGATGCCTTAAATCTAAGAAGCTCTGCCAAAAATTTTATAGAGGTTATCACAACTGATAGCGACACATGTCACAGGTCAGGCACCGATAGCATACGAGTGACGAACACGTCACGCGGTCCCACGCTAGTTCGTTGCCCGCAACAGGTTCTTTGCTATTATAACCTACATCCAAGCTTCCAGCAAGATTTCACATTAATATTATGTTATTATTAGTAGGTTATGGAGGTTAGGGAGACCTATGTTCAACCGTAGATTTCTCGCAGTTGAAATTATGGAGTCGAATATAATATGTAGGTATCAACAGGTGACATGCCACACTTAATGCATTCTATAGTGGAAACGAGGTGTTGCTTTAAACAGCTTATAGTCTCTTTCCATGAGGCATGTTTTCAAGATCTATGGACCTTCTGTAGGTACTGAAAGTAGAAGAAAATAAAATAATGTTTTCACTTCCAAAGCATATGCGTGACCACGGTAATGATTTACCAGGATTACATGATTTACATGACACATCATTAGGGGCTGTATAACAAGTCTTGTTTACAAAGGATATGTGAGCTTACAAAATTTCCCTAAGGGATATGTACAAGACTTTCCTTATTCTGTTGTACGTAGCCAAATTATTTGCTGTGTCATAAACGGAATATCGTAATGGACTAAATGACAGACGTCTTCACAATTCATTGCTGGTTCCGTAGGCGTAAGATTTTAACTATTGAATATAAACCAGGTGAGAGCGAGATGTCTCACTTTTAAACGTCAAATTCACAGAGCTATTAATAACTAGATAAACTAAGTGAATGGACATTTATGTAAAAAAAATAGACAATGGACATTTATGTAAAAAAAATAGACTTAAGCATTAGAATAGACACTCGTTCTCGAACCAGAACTGAAGGAGTTAGGGCTGATAGAAGTGGTTTGCAATCCCTTTTTACACATCAAGTAACTTTACTCACTCATAAATACTTAGATTAACATTAACATTACTCTGTGGATTTGATAAAAAATAACTAAACAATAAATAACAAAACATACAACATTATTCATCTAACAAACTTTAAAAGTGCATTTTATAATACATAATAATAACCAGATAAATAACCTATTATAATTCAATCCCAATAATACTAACACATCTCGACATTAATATACCCAAACTCTCACCAAATTCATCATACTGATTAACATTTTAATTAAACTAAAAGTAAAATAAAACTACTTAATTGCAATATTAAACCATTAATCTGGTGTTCTTTAAATAATTCACACAATAAAAAATAACTTTACTTAAAGCTCTCAAACAATTCATGATTTACATTACATACATACAAACAAATACACACTGCTGTGTGTGTTCCCATGCATGATCACGAAGGAGAACCTATAGTCACGCTTAGCATAGCGGGGGTAGATGTAAAGGATCGGTGCTAGCTCATCGCCTGAAGGAACGGCCCTCAGTTCTTAGTCGACCGATACTAACGACATGCACGGAAAGCAATGCAGCTGATGTATTCCGGTGCAGCCTCGCATCATTAGTGATTTGTTGGTAATAAGAAGTGCTAATCAAACACCTTCTTAGTGTAAACTAAACCCTAAAATGCGATACTAATAAAATTGTTGCAAATTGTTTCCGTGTTAATTATAACAAAAGAATTTAAACATTATAAAATTATTAATAAAGAAATGGAAAAAATTCCTCACCCGGGTGGGAATCGAACCCACGACCTCTGCATTCCGCGTGTCAGTGCTCTAACTACTGAGCTACCGGGTCAATTACTCGGATGACGAATTTTACCATCTCTTTTCTAAATTACATATTGGCAACGTTATTTTTCATCCCGATAGCTATACACTAGCCAAATCTCGGCAAACCAAGCTGAATCCCTCAGCACAATGTTTAAAGATGAAACGATCAACCATATCCTAACGGATTATATTAATGGAAAAGTGTTTTTATAAATTTATCTTAATCAAAATATTATATATTATAAAATTATTAATAAAGAAATGGAAAAAATTCCTCACCCGGGTGGGAATCGAACCCACGACCTCTGCATTCCGCGTGTCAGTGCTCTAACTACTGAGCTACCGGGTCAATTACTCGGATGACGAATTTTACCATCTCTTTTCTAAATTACATATTATATAAATACTTTAATAAATTTACATATTATATATATAAATTTAAACATTGTTTGAGCTAATCATAATCACGCATAAACCACCCAGGGATTATGTGACCCTTCATTAAAATTGTAAAAAAAACCTATATTATATAATAAATAAATAAAAAAAAAAAAGCTAACTTTGATAAATATTCCCCCTTACATTTTGCTATCAAATGTCATTTTAAACAGTGTCTAACTTTAGACGTGATTTTGTAATAATACCATTTATGATTACTTAGAAATTAAAATTAATCATCAAAAGAAATGTATAGGTACTTGTCACTTACCTACATATACAGGGTGTAACAAAAAGGGTATGTTAAGCGAAAAGCTACGTAAATAGCCCACTGTAGAGAACCCATCCACAAAATTTGAGACTCAAAATCACATGTTTATTTTTCCCGATAGTATGGAGATTTTTTTATATCTCAGGAATTTTCATACAACCTTGAAAAATAAAAATGTGATTTCGAGTCTCAAATTTCGTGGATAGGTTCTCTACAGTGGGCTATTTACGTAGCTTTTCGCTTAACATACCCTTTTTGTTACATCCTGTATAGTTACTGCAGTAATGCAGTTACAAATCACATTCATAATGACTTGTATATACAGGATGTAACAAAAGGGGTATGTTAGGCGAAAAGCTATGTAAATAGCCCACTATAGAGAACCTATCCACAAAATTTGAGATCCGAAATCACATGTTTATTTTTCCCGATTGTATGGAGAATTTTTAAATATCTCAGGAATTTTCATATAATCTTGAAAATTAAAAATGTGATTTCGAGTCTCAAATTTTGGAAATAGGTTCTCTATAGTGGGCTATTTATACAGCTTTTCGCTTAACATACCCTTTCTGTTACACCCTGTAGAAGTAAACAAATAAACCATCATTAAGTTAATAACAATCAATATACTTAGTGCATGTGATTTCTTAATTATCCATCCCAATATTCCTAATTTTACATAAAAAATTGAATATTTCCTCTAGACTAGCAAAGCATAACAAGATGTTTGATTGTAAAAAAAAACTTGCGCTCGTAGCATGAACTTGGTAAGAGCAAGATATTTACATTTTTGTGACAAATCCACAGAGTTAAGTAATAAAAAATAAAATAAAAATAAAAACTATTTATTTCAGACAGAGTCCATAATTGAGTTAGTAGGTATGCGAGAAAAACTTAAGTGACTAGGTTAATAAACATAAGAATAATAATAGATTAATTCAAGTATTTGCCCGGTACTGCACCTACCACATGCATGTGAGTATGCGTCCAGTGTGTCAATATTGGGCAGTCCGGCTTTTCACTTATTATTCTTAGAATAATGTTAGTACTCCCGCGTACTCTCCGCAATAGCGAGGCGGTGCGCTTGCGAATCACTGTATGAAACCCGTCAGTGTGCGCTTGCGCAAACATTCCGGAGGCGCTGCAGTGACGCCGGAGCCCCAACATCATTCTAAGACCATTATTATATTGTATTCGGAGAGCATTGAAAGCCCGCTGGGTATAGTTGACCCACAAATTGCAATAACTATGTTGGCGTGTAAAAGGTATTGCAAACCACTTCTTTCAGCGCAAATTCTATTTTTACACGCAAAGTACATATACACTTACTTTGTCGAATTATTTATGGCTTTGTGCATTTGACGTTTAAATTATCTCGCTATCACCAATTTCATACTACGACTGGCAGTCTAACATCCATTAGAGGACTAAGCATGGCGAGACGAATGATAAAATTATCTAACTAGCAGATATACAATTGCAGGATATAGTAATAAAAAAATGACCCAAGATATAAAGGGTCACCACCAGATAAGATACCACAGTATTATTATTATTATTAATTACTACGTCATTTAGTTCTTTCTAGACGGACGGAAAGAAACATTTTAATACCACCCTTACAGATTAGGAATAGGTTTAGGTATCGTATAAAATACAGGGTGATTTTTGGTCGTCAACGTTCCCGAAAACTACGGAATCTCCTCATCATCACGATCATTTTTCTCCATGGAAGCATACCTGGGAAGTGTCCGGTTTCCAAAATATTAGGGTCCAAAGTTGAGTAAATAGACTGCGTTTTTCTGCATAAATGCACATAGACGCGCGAAACAAGATTTTTTTTACGAGAAATAATTAATATATGTCTATGAAAAAACTAGTATAAACACTGGACACTATAAATTTTATAAAATTATTAATAAAGAAATGGAAAAAATTCCTCACCCTCATTCCTCAAATTTTGACCGATCAAGTAATTACATTTTTTTTTTTTCAAAAAATTTACATTGTTTCCCAGCATTTTTTTTGGCATAAACTAACTTTATTTGATGTATAGAGTACGTACCCTTCGTTAAGGGTGGCCATGGAAAAAACATCCTGTATATCGTAGTCAAGACTAGTTTCACCCTTACAGATTGGGCATTTTTCCACTAGACGACATGTCCACGACAATGACACAACCACGGTTTTTTTGGAAGCAAAAATGTATTAGATAGGGGTCCGTGTCGTCTATAGCTAATGCAGCGGTTCCTAACCTGTAGTGAGCATATGTTTGGGGGTCCGTGGTTTAGGAATACTAAAATGTAATACTGTCTAAAAATTGCACCTTTTTTCACTCAGGGCTCCTTGGCATTGTGGTTGGTTTCTTTGGCGGTCCGCGGCTGAAAAAGATTAGGAACCGATTAGACGACACGGACCCCCATACTAGATGACAAAATGTCGTCGTAATAAAAAGTTATTCGATACATCTTGCTGTCAAATGTCGTGTTTAACGGTTTCTTAATTTTACACACGATTGATAAGTAAGGCCATAGGAATAGGTTTAGATGTCATATAAAATATAGCTAGTCAAGACGTTTAAAAGTAGGCATATGTTCAATTGTAATAATTTTGTCAGTCAGTGCTTAATTTAATACTAAGCGTACCAATCTTCATACTTCACATTCTGTTTTAGTTTTAATGCTTTATATAATAGTCGCTTGTTAGTTCCCCGGGATCTTCTATGCTTTGTTTGCATTTTTCTGGTCGCCTATTTTGATCCTGGCTTACAGGAGTTGCAGTGGCGGGAATGAGTGGTGGGTCAATCACGGTGTTAGTAATCGGTGACCCAAAAGAACAGACGCAAAATTACGTCGTCGTAAAGACAGTCAGTAAACAAACAATCATTCAACCCGACCCCGGTTGAGTTCATGTTACAACATAATTGTATACCTCAGACAAGAGGCACAAACGTTCAATAATATCAACACGAGGAATTTCCATTGAACATATCACGCTGAATGAACTGGCGCTTTCGAAAATGATAACAAAGCGTTAATGAGGATGTACTCGTAGATGTTAAGTATACCATACTGCAGCCGACTGCCGGATGGGTGGGAGGTGATCCTGCACAAAAGACAGGTAAACAATTCTTCGTAACTATTGTGGCACTAATCTATACTAGAGAAGCCAAAGTAACAGCACACAACAGGAAATATAATGTACAAAAAAAATACAAATCATCCGTAACCACCCAAACAAATCAGTAGGTACAAAACAACACACCTTATGCGCCATCGCCTTGGCACCAGCACTGCTATCCAAAACCATGCCAAATATTCTTTTTAGCAACACTTATCACCGAAACATATTCACTAAAAACACTGTCTATTTCAACCACAGAGGATATTATTGCCAACTTTGATCACTTTACACTGACACTTGACGATTTTAATGCTAAGAATAATATTGAAAATATTTTTAAGAGGAATCCAGGCGATAATTGAAGTAGAGCACTAGATGCCAGAGAAGGCCGTCCTCACCAAACTGACAATCTATACGAATGACCGCCCGCGAGCACACAACGTCTTCTCATTATTTAATAGCCAGATAAAAGATTATCTATTCAGACGTCCTCGGCCAATACAATATTAAATTACATATTTAGTGTTGAATGGTGCGAGCAAGCTGACTTATTGCACCTTTGGACCATAAGTTTGAATATGCGATTGGTTCTAACGTCTGAGGTGATCATAATGAATTACTGCGTGATCTATCGAGGGCTTAGGACGATAGGACAATCACTACCAACAACAAAGTAGTAACTATTAATATGGCGTCATATTTAGATAGTGCTATCTAACTAAGGTAAAGTACAACTATGTACTAGCAGTTGGACAAAAGAGTCTAAATCTAAAGAATAGGAAGATGAATCCTCAGTTCAGGCTTCTTTAATAGAATTAGGAAAATATAAAGAGGAAGTCTAAATAAAGCTGTCAATACAGCGTGTTTGGAGGTTAAATGATCTAACACCTGATGCAGATTAGTCTACTCTACAACTCAATATCAACTTTTGACATTAATCGACATACTGATCAAGAACAAGCCTTGAGTAAACTAAATTTTCTCAAACAATAGTTAGGTATTTGAAAATTTTCCCATTGGAATCGAATCAGCGATGACAGCTTCGTGATACTGATGAGCTCACCATCTAAGGGTCCTGCCTGGCAAGCCAACGCCAAGATGTGAATTGAACATTATGGTAAATATTTCACCAATTTTAAATTGCATGTAAGACATTATTTTATCGGCTATTAACATCCAGAGAGGCCCCGTAACCGGCACAGAGATAAATGTATCCAAGAGAGATAACAACTGATCCAACTGTTCCATGTTACTAGAAAGAACTTATAGAATCTAAATATAAATGTGGACAATATTTATTTATTTGGGTGCAAACTGATATAAGCTGAAATATTATAGGGTAGGCCTAATTTAGGCTATTGGAATGGTTAGCTAGGTACTTGGATACTGGTGAAATGGTGATGTGGAACCATTTTTTTAACGAATGCCATTGTTGGTTATAATAGGTTGATAGCAAAATAAATGCAATACATTTGGCATACAAACATATGTATAGGCAAAAACATAATAATATATAACTAGGATACCAAATAGGGGAGCTTAAAATTGCAGTTTAGTAAAACAAAACAATAGTTGTTTCCATGGTAACACACATAACAGGTACCCATGCCGACAAATTGTCTACATTTATAAATTAATACAACGATTTGTTGTTATGTTTGTCTCAAGTCTCAAATAAAGCTTTCATTCATTCAATCATTCATAGTCTGCAATACATCATCAACAATTTATTAGCAATACCGAGACGATAAGTAAAATCATTTCATATAAGGTCGTCTAATGTGTTAAGTTACCTAATTAGATATAAATTTTTAATTTGGGAAGATATTATTACATTCACACTGTTTCTCTTTCTGATACAGAGTGGGTTATACATACATGAGTGTGGATGGATATAAAGGTAGACCAAAGTGTTGGATGGACTGTGTGAGGGAGGATATGCGTGTACATGCGGAGGATATGGGGGTGAGCAATGAGATGACGGATAATAGGGATGAAGGGAAGAAAAGAACATATTGCGCCGACCCCAAATAAATGGGAACCGGCCAGGAAGATGAGTGGGTTATACATACACTAGAGAGGGTTTCCATCGTGTTAATAAGCTGGTCGCTTTACTGTAGCGTTGTCTCGCCACCCCACTATACAAAGTGGAAACAAATGCTACAGTAAGAGTCATGGTAACACGTCAGCCTCCCCCAGGACACGCCACAAGACGTGCTTACTGCCTTCGAGGGGTTTTGCCCATAGTGACCACGCTGGACAGGTGGGTTGGTGACCGCAGTGTGATATTTGGACTATGTTGACAACACGAGAGACGCTGCTGCCTACTCCTGGAAACCCTTAATGGTTTCTTACAGTACCAACGGGCAGATATAGGGTGGTGCTATTCTACTTTGCTGATATCAGACAGCAGGCACAAGGTCATGGTAACCTTCATCATAATTTTTAAAAAGGAACATGTCGCAGTTAAATTAAATTCGAATTTGAACTCAATAGTCTCAAGATTTCCCAAACAACGATGGATTTTATAGTGTTCAGAGATGACGCTAATCATCATATAAGATGTAGGTCGTTTAAATATGATCTCATTTTAATATTTAGTTCTAATGAATCATCCATACACGCCACGTGTAAAAAGAAATGTCTACAGAGTTGCGTCTCACGTGCAAAGCCCTCAATGCCAATTTTATCACGTTAACGGACAGCTGTGCTGGGAAAACTATATTATATTCTAGACTAGAAATACCTATCAAGTCTACATAGTACAAGAATAGTAAAAATATAAATAGTAGTAAGAGCACTTGCACGGAATGCAGAGGTCGTGGGTTCGAGTCCCACTCGGGTGAAGAATTATTTCCATTTCTTTATTAATAATTTTATAACAGTATTTATTTATTTATTTTTACACACTTCACAATACATTGACCTAATTCCACACTAAGATCCTTAAGGTCTTGTGTCGTGGGTACTAAGCAACGGTATATAAATACATAGATAATACATAGATAAATATAGAAACATCCATGACTCGGAATCAAACATCGATATTCATCATATCAATGTTTGCACCTACCGGGATTCGAACCCAGGACCTATGGCGTCGCAGGCAGGGCCACTACCAACTACACCAATCGGTCGTCGTATTTGCTCATAGAAAAAAAACCCGACTGTGTCACTCTCACGACTAACGAATCTAATAACTCGTCAAGCTTAAATACGACAAGCCGTTTAGGCTGC
Organism: Carposina sasakii; assembly: GCA_014607495.2. Lineage (NCBI taxonomy): Eukaryota > Metazoa > Arthropoda > Insecta > Lepidoptera > Carposinidae > Carposina > Carposina sasakii. The sequence continues at coordinate 913,106 of CP053157.1, forward strand.
AGAGCGTGCCTAGGAAATATACATATGTACATACATACACTCGAAAAACATAACCCTCTTTCTGGCGCAGTTGGGTAAAAACAGACGTCTCAAGAAGTAGATGAAGTATTCTTGTTGGAATAGGTTAAAAACTAATTATATGTGGAAAAAAGGAAGAGATCTTTTGAAAAGATAAGTATTAATAATTTAAAAAATAATGCACTGGAAGTGAAAGCGAATTCATCTACACTAATATTATAAAGAGGAAAACTTTGTTTGTTTGGTTGTAATGAATAGGCTCAAAAACTACTGGACCGATTTCAAAAATTCTTTCACCGTTAGAATCCTTATTGGACCTGGATGAACATAGGCTATAAGAATTTCCCGATATTCCCACGGGAAGGCGACCAACGGGAATTCTATATTTTTTACGAAAACCGCTATACATATGAAGCTGAAATCGGGCATATATGTTCATTGGGGACAGCGAGGGAGGACTAAAAACGGATTTCCCGAAATTCCCACGGGAAGGGGACAAACGGGAATTCATAGTTTTTACGAAAACCGCTATACATATGAAGCTGAAATCGGGCATATATGTTCATTGGGGACAGCGAGGGAGGACTAAAAACGGATTTCCCGAAATTCCCACGGGAAGGGGACAAACGGGAATTCATAGTTTTTACGAAAACCGCTATACATATGAAGCTGAAATTGGGCATATATGTTCATTAGGGACTGCGAGGAAACACTAGAACGGATTTCCCGAAATTCCCACGGGAAGGAGACCAACGGGAATTATTTATTTTTTACGAAAACGGTTAAACATGTGAATCTGAAGTTGAGCATATATGTTTATTTGGGACCCCGAGGAAGCACTGGGAACGGATTTCCCGAAATTCCCACGGGAAGGGGACAAACGTGAATTAATTTTTTACGACAACCGCGATAACATATAGGCTACTTTTTACACTTAACATATAGGCTACTTTTTATTTTTTCTGTAGTCCACGCGGACGGAGTCGCGGGCGTCCACTAGTGTGTTTATAAAACTAACATAATTACTAGAGACCTCGCAGTGACTGAAGAACTTGGTCAACGTAGTGGTTCTACCACTCTCCTTGGATAATGGTAGGTTTCTAGTTAAATTTTTATTGTTTAATCAGCTTTCAAGAGTTCGGCCTTACTATAACAAGCTTTGTTATCACAGGTTGTAAATATTTTATTTTCCCTTGTACACGCAAAAATTTCCATCGCTTATACATAATGTCTTATTTGTAACGAAATGAGAAAGCAAGTGTTTATCCTTATTTACTTACGTAATTTTGATCATGAGTCCACTTTACTATTTAAACGCTACAAAAGAAATATGGGAAAGGGTTGATTCAAGGGCGAGTTTAAATGAGTTAAACGCCTACAACAAATGTTATCACTATTCTAAAGGTGACCTTGATATTTAACCATTAGGTAAAAACTAAATCAAGCACGCAGGTTACTGCTATCTGCAACCAAATCGTCCGTGCGACCTTTGCATGATGTCGGTCAGCGACGTGGAAGGAAACGTAAACGCAAATCATGTGAAAGACATGACGGTTACGTTGGCGCCCAACGTGGGACCAAAGATCGGCGCTAGTGTGCTTGTAATTCTGACATACACATATTCTACTCAGTTCTTAGAAAATCTGTGGAGCTTCGTTATTGAAATAGTCTATAGACGGCGTGTGAAATGTATCAGTTTATGTTTTACGGGTCTTTTGGCTTTATTCAACAGATTTGGACGTTGGTATGAGTATTTTAATATTTGGACTATCTAGCGCTTATCTGTGCCTATAAGGGTAATTTGCTTTATCAAAGCTTAATTTATCAGATTACTGAAAATAACTACTTATTATACCTACATCTAGAAATTCAGCTTTATGCAAAAGAAGTCACGAAGTACAACGTAGAGAATGAAACTGTGGGGTTGGTGACAAGGGAAGCGCTTCCGGCCCCACCGGGCCGCTAGTAGTTGTTTGGCCCATGTATTCCAATCATTGTGAGAAACTTCGATATCGCGTTCTAGAATTTTGGATTCGATTGTGGTTCTCTCCTGCATCTGATAGATGGCTCTGCTACAAAACTAATCTTTTATTTGCATAATTAAGGCAGAAAGACAATAGCTGTGCCATAAAACTGTGTACGACTCGACGATTTGCATTTAACATTAAACGCAAACGGTATTGCTTCGGAATATTTTAATATTTTCAGCGCTTTAGCATTTTATTTCGCCACGGGTAATAAACGTCTATGTAAGGCATTCGTTGCGCTGTACATTTAAATTATTCTCATATACAGAATTAGAAGTCCTGTGCTGATGCGGGGCTTCACTAAAATACAACCTTCCTTCCGTGCATGTAAGGGAGAATCGACCGACTAATAACTGATCATTTACATCTGTCCCCATTATACTTAACCTGGCTGTGGGGTCTCCTTTATGATCCTGAAGTTCTAGCTACCCCATCTCGGAAACGCACCTGTTACCCGCTTTGTCCACGTGGACTGAAAACCATTTGCAATTCACTAACAGTTTCTCCCGGGAAATAAGAGCCTATGTTCTAGATCTCTTGCTAACCGTTTTACTAAAGATCTGGAAAATTGATGAGCCAATTTTTACAGACATACAAACATTTATACCTTTTCAGACATAAAGATTGCAGATTATTTTCACATTTTAGCAATATTAGTTAGACCATGGAATCTGATAAATATAACTCATCGGAGCGTATCGCCAGCGATTCGTATCGCGGTTTTACAGCTTCTTTTATCGCGATGAAATAAACCCGAGCGAGACGATTGGGAGCCGATAACGATCAGCTGTTTAACGTCAAAAATATTGGATCCCTTTGCGACCAAATAAGCGAATGAAGTCGCTAGAACAGCATACAGCCTTTCCCAGGGCACGCCACGCCACGCCACTTGACTACTGCCATTTGAGGGCTTTTGTCTATAGTCAGACACCACGCTGTACAGGCGGGTTGGTGACTGTAGTGTGATTTTCGCACTAGGTTATCAACAACTGCGGCTCACCTTGCACAAACACCGACTCTTACGAAACCCACGATAGAACAGCATAGAAAATATTAGTGTAATTATAACTTCAAAGAAATGAAAACCCTGACAAAAGAAGCAACTTTAATTCCTGCATAACTAAAGTATTGTTTACACCATCAGCACTGTGCACGTGCAAAATACACTGAAACGTTGAAAGGTAAGTTTATTTTACGTGTTACACAAAAATAAAGAAAACTCGGTTATGAACGTAGATATGACTCGTCATGTGATATCATATTTGCAGCCACTTACATACAGATATACCAATGGAGAAGACTAATGTACGCCACCTGCAAAAGCCTCTATTAGCGGTCAAAATTGTGACACTCTAATTAGGTAGTGTCCGTTTTATAGAATAACTCACTATGCTTAATTTGGGAACTAACATTTTTTGTATGCAGTGATACAGAAAATGTGATTATATACATAGTAACTAGCGCCATCCTCCAAAGGAACTATACGGTGGAACGCACTGTAGGTAAGTAGGTACATTCAACTGTACAGAGATATTATAGGTATGTAGTATGAGGCATCTTCAAAAGACTAAATTAGCGTTAATGTGTGGAGTTTTTTTGTGTCTTTTAGATTAGTTACTCGTACTCGTACAAGTGTTAGCTTGAGAAAAGCAATCGACAGGGTACATTACTGGCCGTGACACATCGCTATTGGGCGCGGAACGACCACAGACAAGATGGCGCGTGTAAACTGTGGCTATAATTTGATATTTAAAGTGAATTGTTGAATATAAACCAGTTTTCAATTAAAACTAGAGGTGTTTCAATACAATGTATGAACATCCCATAAATTCAGAAATCGTTTACTAAAGACAATGGCTGTATGGGCTTAGTTCCCCTTGCCTTTCCTTCGGGATAAACTAAAAAAAAAATGGAAGCCTTGTGGGATTCGGCGGGAAAAGCTGGAAGGGTGCAGGTGTAATTTTCTTGTGAAAATCAAAAATTATTTGTAAATGGTTTGCATGTGTCCGTAAAGTAATGTTTTCTGGTAGATAAGTTATATTTTGATTACTTGTGATGTGAATCTAGTGCGTGTGCATGGTTTTATATGCAGGTAAGCCGAGTAAAACTTTAGCCGAGTAAAACTTTTTACGATCTCTTCATTGGCGCATGTAAGTTATTTCTGCAATAATTTTTCATTTTGACTAACTTTACACTTGTTCTTGAGGATTTTCCCGACGTTTCCATTCATCATCATCATCATCATCATCCATCATAAATTCAGAAATCATTTACTAAAGACAATGGCTGTATGGGCTTAGTTCCCCTTGCCTTTCCTTCTGGATAAACTAAACAAAAAAAAATGGAAGCCTTGTAGCATCAAGTTCCCTTTCCCTGCGTACAAAATAATACTGTAACTTGTGCAATAAAGCCTTAGTACTTTAAATGTACACTGTACTTTTAATGTATGTACATCTTACTACAAATACATAATTTTGTACAAATATTTATTATATCCAGCTTTATACTCTGCTTTTATGTGTATAATCCATAGAATTAGGATTTTTTTCGCTAATCTATGGTATAATCTGTAGGTACCTACATACATAGGTACCTACTATCTTGAACGGAACTACTAAGAACATTAATTGGTCGCACCATTACATAACACTATGCAATACATTTGACGTATAATATTATATATGTCGGAGATCAAGATGTCATATCCTACAGTCGGATCTCCAACGCCATCTATTTTCAATCGTTGAAGTTAGAAACGTCAAGTCGACAGCTATCACTGACTGGAGGACAGCTGTCACTTGGGTAAAGACAAGACAGAGTACTGAGAGGGCGCCACTGTAGATTTGCAACGACTACCGGGTCGTTTGTATTGAGCCGGAGGGTATGCTGTCTTGCGGGTTGCGTCGAGCGAAGCACGGGTGCTAATCAGCCTCTGTCTTGTACTTACCACGTTTCTACGTTATCCGCTAGAATCCTAGTAATCTTGTGCGTAGATACAGTGAAAGTGTTTGTGATTCCTAATTAAGCTTGTTTACTACACGCCGCATTCTTTATTTCGGATTTTGGAAGATGTCGGACACACCTAAGGGCACGCCACTTGACCCATCTACGTCATCAGAAGTGGGATGCAACCCGGATCACCCACATGAAACACGTGCTTCAAATAGTGACTCGAGCGAAGAAAAATGGCGTCTTCTCTTCGAGCAACAAAATCAAAATTTTCTGGCGTTGGTGCAAGCAATAAAACTACCTGCATCTTCGGACTCTATTCGCCTTCCTGATTTCGACCCAGAGAAAAGAGACATCGACGCCCGAGCTTGGATATCGACCGCGGACATGTGTATCACAGATCGACATCGCCATGGATCTTCTCTGATGATCGCGTTAAGCCACGCACTCAAGGGCGAAGCATCATCTTGGCTGTCTTCAATATCGTTTCCTAATATGACGTGGGCCGATTTTAAGGAGCTTCTCGTAGCAAGGTATGACTGTCCTGAAACTGCTGCTTCCTTTCTCATCAGTATGCACGACAAGAAACCGAGAGATAACGAGTGCCTGGCCTCATACGCCGCTACCCTCATAACATCCTTAATGGCAAGGTGGAATGGACTGACTACAGAACAGATAGCAATAGCCACTGTCTTAGCTCATATTTCAAAACAAGAGCCACGTGTTCAGAGGATTGCTATAACGACTGACATCAAGACGCGTAACCATTTACAAAAGGAACTGAAGGCTGTCTCGTTCCTGAAGAGAAGTTATTCATCAAGTATTTATCGTGATGGACCCGACCTAAAAAGAAACCGACCTAATGGATCTGCTGTGACCATCAAGTGCTTTAATTATGGACAACTAGGCCACAAATCTCTTCAATGTCGCAACAAAGCCAATTCGAAGAAGCAAGATGACCGGTCCAAACACAGGTCCTTTCACGGGGACCATAACTCGACCAACCAACCTACAGGGAGAACCGATCGCATCACCTGCTTCAACTGCCGGGAACAAGGCCACTATGCATCCGACTGCCCGAAGAGGAAAATCAAGGAGGGGAACAACGGTACCGGCGGCGGCACTGGAACTGGTCCAGCTAAGGAAAAGCGAGTAGACGTGTGCATTGTGAATGCGCCTTCGGGTTCTCTGCGTCACTCTGGTGAGTCATTCCCATTTACTTACGACTCAGGTTCAGAGTGTTCCTTAGTTAAAGAATCAATTGCTTTGAAATTTAGTGGTAAGCGAATTTATGACAATGTTTCTATGACTGGTATAGGACAAACTTCTATAGCCTCGTACATGCTCTAGGCGATCTCGTGAAGCTTTCGATAGACTAAAGGTAGTATTAGAAGTTCTTTCTGGGAAGGGATTTTCGTTAAATCCTAAAAAGTGCTCATTCCTGAAAGAAAAAGTAGAGTACCTAGGCTTCGAGGTGCGCCGAGGTCAAATTCGTCTGAATCCACGAAAGATAGTTGCACTTACCGCTTTCCACCGACCGGCGCTCTTAATAATCAAGGTAGATTTTATGATTTTCATTTTGATTCGGGTGCTGAGTGTTCACTAATAAAAGAAAGCGTTGCATCAAGTTTCAATTGTAAAAGAATTGCTAAAACTGTCTCTCTAACGGGAATTGGTCAAACCAGTGTATTCAGCACCCAGCAAATACTGTGTAATGTTGAAATTAATGATTATTGTTTAGAACTCTTATTACATGTTTTACCCGATGTGTATATGCGTAGTGATATTATGCTAGGTCGTGAAATATTGAGTCAAGGCTTCGTTATTAACTTGTCAACAAATAATTTTAGCATTTCAAAACAAAATAATTTGACAGTTTTAAATTGTGACGTTTTAACCGAATCTAGTATCAGTAACGACTTTAGTAATGTTGACACAGATATACCCTCTTGTAAAAAGTCAGATCTTTTAACTATTTTAGGTGAATATTCCAGTTATTTTACAACAGGTTTGCCAAAAACTCGTGTAACTACAGGTGAACTCGAAATTCGATTAATTGATCCGAAGTATAGAGGTCCTTTTAGGGTATCGGAGGTACTTGAAGGTAATCGTTATGTTCTTAAAGCCCTTAATTCCAATAGAACCTATAAGTACGCACATGACAGACTTAGGCGAATGCCTGCGAATGACATTACCAATGACATGCTGACATGTGACCGTGATGATAATCTGTGCGAACTTGACGGGGATGGACCGTCATGTTCAAATTAATGTTGAGTTGACTGATTGAGAGTGGTTTACGGATACCGGATAGAGGTATTCAAGAGTCACTGGATGGAAGTGACTAGACTGGTATACGGAAACTGGATGGAAGTTTCTAAGAGTCACTGGATGGAAGTGACTAGACTGGTTTACGGAAGCTGGATGGAAGTTTCCAAGAGTTGCTAGATTGAGGCAACTAGACTTACTTGACTGACGTTACTCTATATGGATTGTGTATACTGTAGCCTTGTTTTGGAATTATTTACCTTGTGTGTGCCAGACCATCAAGTTCCTAGTAATTTTGATATCGAAATTAATGTGACCTCAGAGTCTAAATGAATGAATTTTCATATGCGATGTACAAGTTACTGACCGGTTTTTTTAAATTGTGACTTTGACAAACCCTTGACAGACAGTAGTATGTATTTGTGGCAGAACCGAAGGACCGAGTTTCTGCTGTAGCCGATGGACAGTGCTACATGTGTGTGTGTGGGAAACCGAAGGACCGTGTTTCCGTAGTAGGTAGCCGATGGACTGTGCTACATGTGTGTGTTGGAAACCGAAGGACTGTGTTTCCATAGTAGATAGCCGAAGGACTGGCTATATGACTAACTGTTACTGTAATGTTGACCGAAGGAAAGGTCTGACTGATTTAAACGTATGTGCGAGTCTGCTTATCTTTTATTTTTTATGTCTTTACGTAAAGATTTTGGGAACTTGACGGTCGATGAGCGATTTTTGTGATTTCATGAACTATTGTAATAAGAAGTCTTTAAATTTAAGTTAAGGCAGAATGGCCGAGCGCAGATACTTCCTTGAGTTATCTTGTTCACAGATTCATCGGTTCTACCCGAGGACGGGTAGTCTGTCAAAATGGCCGTGTCGGAGATCAAGATGTCATATCCTACAGTCGGATCTCCAACGCCATCTATTTTCAATCGTTGAAGTTAGAAACGTCAAGTCGACAGCTATCACTGACTTGAGGACAGCTGTCACTTGGGTAAAGACAAGACAGAGTACTGAGAGGGCGCCACTGTAGATTTACAACGACTACCGGGTCGTTTGTATTGAGCCGGAGGGTATGCTGTCTTGCGGGTTGCGTCGAGCGAAGCACGGGTGCTAATCAGCCTCTGTCTTGTACTTACCACGTTTCTACGTTATCCGCTAGAATCCTAGTAATCTTGTGCGTAGATACAGTGAAAGTGTTTGTGATTCCTAATTAAGCTTGTTTACTACACGCCGCATTCTTTATTTCGGATTTTGGAAGATGTCGGACACACCTAACGGCACGCCACTCGACCCATCTACGTCATCAGAAGTGGGATGCAACCCGGATCACCCACATGAAACACGTGCTTCAAATAGTGACTCGAGCGACGAAAAATGGCGTCTTCTCTTCGAGCAACAAAATCAAAATTTTCTGGCGTTGGTGCAAGCAATAAAACTACCTGCATCTTCGGACTCTATTCGCCTTCCTGATTTCGACCCAGAGAAAAGAGACATCGACGCCCGAGCTTGGATATCGACCGCGGACATGTGTATCACAGATCGACATCGCCATGGATCTTCTCTGATGATCGCGTTAAGCCACGCACTCAAGGGCGAAGCATCATCTTGGCTGTCTTCAATATCGTTTCCTAATATGACGTGGGCCGATTTTAAGGAGCTTCTCGTAGCAAGGTATGACTGTCCTGAAACTGCTGCTTCCTTTCTCATCAGTATGCACGACAAGAAACCGAGAGATAACGAGTGCCTGGCCTCATACGCCGCTACCCTCATAACATCCTTAATGGCAAGGTGGAATGGACTGACTACAGAACAGATAGCAATAGCCACTGTCTTAGCTCATATTTCAAAACAAGAGCCACGTGTTCAGAGGATTGCTATAACGACTGACATCAAGACGCGTAACCATTTACAAAAGGAACTGAAGGCTGTCTCGTTCCTGAAGAGAAGTTATTCATCAAGTATTTATCGTGATGGACCCGACCTAAAAAGAAACCGACCTAATGGATCTGCTGTGACCATCAAGTGCTTTAATTGTGGACAACTAGGCCACAAATCTCTTCAATGTCGCAACAAAGCCAATTCGAAGAAGCAAGATGACCGGTCCAAACACAGGTCCTTTCACGGGGACCATAACTCGACCAACCAACCTACAGGGAGAACCGATCGCATCACCTGCTTCAACTGCCGGGAACAAGGCCACTATGCATCCGACTGCCCGAAGAGGAAAATCAAGGACTGGTCCAGCTAAGGAAAAGCGAGTAGACGTGTGCATTGTGAATGCGCCTTCGGGTTCTCTGCGTCACTCTGGTGAGTCATTCCCATTTACTTACGACTCAGGTTCAGAGTGTTCCTTAGTTAAAGAATCGATTGCTTTGAAATTTAGTGGTAAGCGAATTTATGACAATGTTTCTATGACTGGTATAGGACAAACTTCTATAGCCTCGTACATGCTCTAGGCGATCTCGTGAACAAGTACGTTGTAGTGTACATGGATGACGTGCTAGTTGTGGCCAGTAACATCGACGAAGCGTTCGATAGACTAAAGGTAGTATTAGAAGTTCTTTCTGGGAAGGGATTTTCGTTAAATCCTAAAAAGTGCTCATTCCTGAAAGAAAAAGTAGAGTACCTAGGCTTCGAGGTGCGCCGAGGTCAAATTCGTCTGAATCCACGAAAGATAGTTGCACTTACCGCTTTACCACCGACCGGCGCTCTTAATAATCAAGGTAGATTTTATGATTTTCATTTTGATTCGGGTGCTGAGTGTTCACTAATAAAAGAAAGCGTTGCATCAAGTTTCAATGGTAAAAGAATTGCTAATACTGTCTCTCTAACGGGAATTGGTCAAACCAGTGTATTCAGCACCCAGCAAATACTGTGTAATGTTGAAATTAATGATTATTGTTTAGAACTTTTATTACATGTTTTACCCGATGTGTATATGCGTAGTGATATTATGCTAGGTCGTGAAATATTGAGTCAAGGCTTCGTTATTAACTTGTTAACAAATAATTTTAGCATTTCAAAACAAAATAATTTTGACAGTTTTAAATTGTGACGTTTTAACCGATTCTAGTATCAGTAACGACTTTAGTAATGTTGACACAGATATACCCTCTTGTAAAAAGTCAGATCTTTTAACTATTTTAGGTGAATATTCCAGTTATTTTACAACAGGTTTGCCAAAAACTCGTGTAACTACATGTGAACTCGAAATTCGATTAATTGATCCGAAGTATAGAGGTCCTTTTAGGGTATCGGAGGTACTTGAAGGTAATCGTTATGTTCTTAAAGCCCTTAATTCCAATAGAACCTATAAGTACGCACATGACAGACTTAGGCGAATGCCTGCGAATGACATTACCAATGACACGCTGACATGTGACCGTGATGATAATCTGTGCGAACTTGACGGGGATGGACCGTCATGTTCTAATTAATGTTGAGTTGACTGATTGAGAGTGGTTTACGGATACCGGATAGAGGTATTCAAGAGTCACTGATGGAAGTGACTAGACTGGTATACGGAAGCTGGATGGAAGTTTCCAAGAGTCACTGGATGGAAGTGACTAGACTGGTATACGGAAGCTGGATGGAAGTTTCCAAGAGTCACTGGATGGAAGTGACTAGACTGGTTTACGGAAGCTGGATGAAAGAGTTGCTAGATTGAGGCAACTAGACTTACTTGACTGACGTTACTCTATATGGATTGTGTATACTGTAGCCTTGTTTTGGAATTATTTACCTTGTGTGTGATGATTATAGTCGATTTCTTTGTTTAATAGTATGCAAGTAAATTTGTAACAATTTGGTATAGTAAAATGATTTTCAATTTTGATTATGATGATATTGGTTCGTTTGAAATAAAGGTTTAGTAACGTTTAAATGAAGTTTTTACTGTCCCAATGGTCAGAAAGACCGAGCGTGATACATGTTACTTTGCAAAATCCTCTTTCTTTCCAGAAACCCCACGCGAGGACGCGTGAGTTGTCAAAATAGCCGTGTCGGAGATCAAGATGTCATATCCTACAGTCGGATCTCCAACGCCATCTATTTTCAATCGTTGAAGTTAGAAACGTCAAGTCGACAGCTATCACTGACTTGAGGACAGCTGTCACTTGGGTAAAGACAAGACAGAGTACTGAGAGGGCGCCACTGTAGATTTACAACGACCACCGGGTCGTTTGAATTGAGCCGGAGGGTATCCTGTTCTTTTTGTTGCGTCTGGAGCGAAGCACGGGTGCTGGTCGGCCTCTGTCTTGTACTTACCACGTTTCTACGTTATCCGCTAGAATCCTAGTAAACTTGTGCGTAGATACAGTGAAAGTGTTTGTGATTCCTAATTAAGCTTGTTTACTACACGCCGCATTCTTTATTTCGGATTTTGGAAGATGTCGGACACACCTAACGGCACGCCACTCGACCCATCTACGTCATATATATATACGTAGAAAGTGCGATAAACTTCTACCGAACAACCATGAATATAATATTACTGAGAATTCATATGATCCAGCGACATGTCTCACTTTTAAACGTCATATCCACAGAGCTAAGGAAAAACTAGACAAGGCAAGTGTTTCTACTTGGTGTGTAAAAAGTGATTGCAAACCACCTTTTTTAGCCCTAATTCATTCAGTCCTGGCTCGAGAACGAGTGTCTATTCTAATTCTTCAGTCTACTTTTTACATGCAAAGTACATACACTTAGTTTATCTAGTTATTAATAGCTCTGTGAATTTGACGTTTAATAGTGAGACATCTCGCTCTCGCCAAATTCATCATACGGGAGCAGGTAGCTATATCATGAATTACCAAAGTGTTAAACATATAATATACCTATAGCAAGAGAATTGTTAAAATACGTTGTACTCTTATTGCAAAACCTATAAATTCTGTTCAGACGACTTCGAGAATTCATAACAAGGTTATATAATACATTCTTGGGGACAACCTACCTTATTCCAGGGAGGTCAGGATCTTACGACATTATTACAATTTGTTATTACGCACTAACTTACTTTCCCCAGAACAACTCTAACGATTTTGATAAAATGTATGTATTAAGATAGTCATTTTCTATTTAAATTGATCTAGGTAAGTGTAGATGGTTATCCGTTTTAACATGAATAAGTGATGCATTTATTGAGCGCACCCTTATTTTGTACCTTGCAACCGATAAATCGATGTCGACAACCAGTTTTAAAAGTCAGTCAGTCTAATCGACAGATTACAAAATAGGATTCTCTTACGGCCAATTTTAATAAAATAAATAAATATTCACACACTACACAACACATTAACCTAGTCCCACACTAAGATCCCTAAGGTCTTGTGTCGTGGGTACTAAGCAACGGTATATAAATACATAGATAAGTACAGAAACATCCATGACTCGGAAATACGAGAGATCAAAAAGAATCTCGGATTTTTTTATTCCTAATTTGAAATTTTGTATGAAAACAATTGAAGATGAAATCAAAGATATGCAAAAAATCTCTTAAGATCAGTTATAGAAATTGGCTGTTAATTGGTCGCGTAGAAGTAGACGTCTTTTAACGTTTAGCGACCGGTTGCCGCCCGGTCACAAGTTAGCAAATATAACATGTCCTGCAGCACTCCCAGGCATTATACGAGGTATTCCGACAGCTGTATAAACAGAAACTCAGATTGTTATACTACGTTACGCTATTGTTTTAAATTCTTGACTTTTATAGTTTGCGAAATTACATGTACTACGTCGGCATGCAAGTGTTTACTTAGGTAAAGTTACTACATATAAGATAGGAAATAACATAAGATACCAAAACGAGATTCATTATCATGATTTTTTATCTGTCTGAAATGCCTGAGATAAACTGCTGTCTGCTATAAAAGTAAAACGTTTGATAATGTTTTCTAGATCTATGGGTTTTCACAGAAGTTTGCCACTATATGTAATACCTAAGATCAGGTGATCGACAAATTGCAGATCTAAGAGCATTCAAAATAACTACATTACAAACTTAGGTATTACATTATGTCTGTAAGTATTAATGCTACTTGGTTAATAAATTTATTATATTTTATTCTATAACATAACCTCACGCCTATGTCCCATAGGGGTAGACAGAGACTACAGATCTCCTAAGTATGTCCCAAGCATACCTCTCTCGCGTCGTCCACAGTCATTAAATTCTTCATATATGTGTGACAGTATCTGGCACTCTTGACTAAACCCTCTGGCGCTCTTAATGTAGCCGTAAACTAACAAACTGTTAAAAGGTTCCTACAAAATGTTGTACTAAACACTATATTAGATACGGAACCCCGATCTGGCCTAGATCACGCTAAAACAACGGCCGTATCTGAACAAATCTGATAATGTCTGCTGGAAATAGCCGACCTGACCCATATCCGTGGGCAGACACTTATAGATCAGGTGTCTACATATATCCAGTTCGGGAGGGCGTCAAGGTGTTACACTCGAAATTATTATAGTAAACCGTTCATGGTTACTAAACTTAAAATTTGATTCCAAACTAGGGTTCTCCGATGACGCCTTAGGTCTAAGACACAGTATAATAAAATCATCACCATCTATCTATTCCTATATACAAGCGTGGCCGAACAACGGGCACTGATCCTCCGATCGCCAGCATCACTCTCGGAAGCCTGCAGCATGCCTAGAAGGCTGCTGACCTTTTGGGAAAGTCTGGTTTAGTTAGTTACTTATAGAGTATCATCGGACTATGAGAGTGACGGAATAGAGTGCATCTGTGTTTGCGCACACACTTGTGCACTATATCTCCTGCGTACCTGGCTAATCTCCGTAGAGATTGGTCGCCTTGGCCGAAATACGGTCGGAAGATCTTATTATACAGGGTGTAACAAAAAGGGTATGTTACGCGAAAAGCTATGTAAATAGCCCACTATAGAGAACCTATCCACAAATTTTTGAGATCCGAAATCACATGTTTATTTTTCCCGATAGTATGGAGAATTTTTTAATATCTCAGGAATTTTCATACAATCTTGAAAAATAAAAATGTGATTTCGAGTTTCAAATTTTGGAAATAGGTTCTCTATAGTGGGCTATTTATACAGCTTTTCGCTTAACATACCCTTTCTGTTACACCCTGTAGATGCTAAGTGCAGAAAATGCTTAGTCAATATAACTACTAACATAAGAGTCGGCTTAATATGGTTTTGTATGTTACTAAGGATGTCTGAAAGTAACATGTATCAAAGTATCTACAAAATCCCCACTTGTTACAATTGATAATTTCTCGCATTACAAAGTACACAAGTATCTAGAACCAAGTATCCTCTTACTGATAGCCTAGACGCGATAAACTGATTTCAAGACAAATTATTTTAGTAAGCTAGGTAAATCAAACAAGATATTAAAATGGGCATATGCGACTAATTATCACTACATTCATAAAACAAAGTCGCCTCCCGCAGTCTATCCCTACTCCCTATGTATGCTTAGGTCTTTGATACTACGCAACGGATTTTGATGCGGTTTTTTTCAATAGATAGAGTGATTCAATAGAAAGGTTTATATGTATAAATAGGGACCCGCCCCAGCTTCGTACGGGTGCGATGCTCTCTCACGCGGACAAAGTCGTGGGCGGCCGCTAGTAACTAATAGAATAGGCATGTACCTATAGTTCCTCATTCGCAAGTGTCGAGAATGTGCGCATCTATCTATAGGGTTAGGTAGGGCCAATTGGCGCGATCAATGTCAATTAATCGACATTCCAGAACTGATTTCAACCTTGTAAATGATGACCTTTTTAGAATGAAGCAGGTTAGTACTTTGCCAGACATTAAACTGCAAAATGAAGAGTTTCCAGGAAGTCGTAAAGCAGGTTTGTTATCATCGTGAAAGTGAGCTATCGGTCTACACTGCTGTAAATTTTAGAATTTTCTAAATCAATGTTCTCTGTGAATGACACGGCCAATTTAAGGGTTAAACAAAAACTACCCATGCGCAAATCGTATGAAGAGCGGACAGAGAATCTAGAATAGCACATAGGGTACCATTTGGTTGGGCATCTACAAACCTCAACAGAGATTGCGCAGGAGATACCTATTATACCTATAGGTAATGCACAAGTGTGTGTGTAAACACAGGTGCATTCTCTGTACCTTCACTTCGATAGTCCGATGGGACGGCAAGCAGGCACGACTAGAGGCGATCAGGCGCACGACCTTCGGTATCACATGCTTTCCAAAGCACGAACTACACTTACTAGAAATTTAGAGGTCCAGGCTCGTGACTAGGATCGTACTTAAGTCCCCCGATTAGAAGGCTTAACCATTGGGCTATCATCGTTAGGGCCGTTTTCCTACTTGATGTAAACAGTAGGTCCAACGATATTCATCAAGTGAGAAGGCCAAACAAATTGCTTGTGCATGTCATATAAAACATACTCTTTCCAAGCTCAAAAGTGGCTCATTAAAATCGGCAGGACGCTTATCACAGTGATTCTGGAACATTTCAGTGGCTCGTAATTCCCCTGAAGCCCGCAGTGCGACGCTCTCATCGATCCTATATCCAGACGAGGATAACTAGGTTTTTTTTGGAACTACATGGAGTTATATGACACAGTGTAGAATTATAGACACCAGCGCATTGGCGTACCATTAAAACTTCCAAAAGTACTAGTTACTAAAGCTTCCAATAGTTCCTAAGATAATGGAGCTTATATTTTCTGGGGTAGGTAGGTAATATGTTTACCACAGGCTAATCGACGCTACTCCGGCTGCCTACAAAATATTTAAGTGGAAAATAACCTGAAACTTTTCTGAAGCTTTCTTGTAATATGCTTGGACAAAGGATGTGGGCAAAAGTTTACCTTCGAATTTAAATAATATATGTATAGAGGAAATATCCGAGGAAGAGTTGGCGTCAGGCAGGCAGCCGGCCGTTTAACAAACGCCAAATCCTTGACAGTAAATTATGTGATCGAGCAGGATGATGATGTAGAGGAAATAGTAAATTATATTCACAGTTTTAGCCCAATGAGGGTCAGCCAGATATATTGGCATTTAAAATTGTAAACGAAACATGAAAAGCTTTCACAAAATCCCTTCCCGATTTAATTTACAAAATGTTTAAAAAAGGCACCCTTTTTAAATTCCGCATTCTTTTCTTAACAATGTTTAGATCGGAATCGACAAAATTGACCGTTAACTTTACATTTAGCAGGGTTTCGTTTCGTGTCTCCGAAGGAAAAACAACGTAAGTAACCTTAATACGAATACAAGTAAAATGAATAAGTTGGTCCTTGCTTTTGCGTTATTTACTTCGTTATCATCTGTTATCGTTGGCGATCGATCGAGCCTTGTGGCGTGCCCTGGGGGATGTCTACGTCCAGCAGTGGACTGCAATAGGCTGATGCATTGTTAGCTTCAACACACTGGCAAACGCAGCATGGGAAGGACCCGTAAGATGGACGGAATATCTAGTCGGGACCGCGGGTATCTGCATCAGTAACAGGCCGTAATGGAGGTTGTTGTTATTATTCAGCAGTGGACTTGACATAATGATATCATTTGACAAAATGCATTAAAGTTTTTTGCCAAAAATCTACATTTTCATGTACCTACCTACACTCACGACGCGACAAATAAATGTAATAAGCTCACAGTTTTTACGTAATATTATTACATATCTTACTAAAAAGGATAAAGGCGTGATTATATGTATATGTATGTATCTTACCTAATACGAGTAAAGAACGGTTAATTACTAAACCAAAATCTTGGAGTACTTTCTCTATGTGTTCTGTACCGAAGGTTTAATTTTAATGTAAACACAGAACACCTTTTAAATAATGTAAAAAGCAATTTCCTTGCAATGTCCGTTTGATACCGTTAACTTTAGTTTCGCAGGGGGGATGTTTTCGAGTTTCGCTTTGAAATTTAATATTTTATCTACTCGTTGTCACTCACCGTTACATGTGCCGTTACGTTTCCCCTATATCGTTGTTGTAACACGAGTACGGTTAAATAACGACGGCCGATTGGTCTAGTAGGTAGTGACCCTGCCTACGACGCCATAGGCCCCGGGTTCGAACCCCGGTAGGTGCAAACATTGATATGATGAATATTGATGTTTGTTTCCGAGTCATGGATGTTTCTATACTTATCTATGTATTTATATACCGTTACTTTGTACCCACGACACAAGATCTTAGGGATCTTAGTGTGGGACTAGGTTAATGTGTTGTGTAGTGTGTGAATATTATTATTATTATTATAAATAACATCAATTCATATTACAGATATTAAAACAGAGTCGCTTCCCGCTATCTGCTGTGTATAAGCACAGAGGAATAAGATGTCATAGAGTGCTAATGTCATACTAACAATTTCGATACACCATTAGACTTTTCGGTGCCTCACAATTCCAGTCCTTGACACTTAGATTCTATTAGTGTAATGTATAGTAATGTACTACATTACTAATGTATTGTAACGTATAGTAATGTAATCTAAGTGTCAAGGACTGGAATTTTGAGGCACCGAAAAGTCTAAAGGTGCATCGAAACTGTTAGTATGACATTAGCACTCTATGTCTACATCTTATTCCTCTATGGTATAAGCAAACAGATATTTGGATCTACGCAACGGATTGTAATGCGGATTTTTAAGTAACTATGTAATCGTGTGCGGATGCGGACAAGCTACTAGTGTGAAAGAAGACTGGAAATACTGGAATGTATTATCTATAAATCTTGCGAAAAAAATATTGTGTTAAATGTAATGCTGGGTACAGACAGACTAACGCCTAGAACATCCAAGACACGTGATAGGTTTCTCGAGTTATAACGCCTTCAAGTTTCGCTAAACGTTTTTTGGCGAGACTTTACGGCGTGAGTCTATGCCCATAATTATTGACCTGATTGAAATTCGCGCATTTTACATTGCATTTGTGCTGATGCGGGGCTTCACTAGAATACATTACCTACATCTCTTTCCGTGCATGATGTAAGTGGAGGTCTACTAAGAAACTCGAAATCGAAATATCTGGTATTCTCTCAGGCGATACGCTAGCAACTTGTCACTGATCAATAACATCTGTCCCCGTTATGCTAAACGTGGCTGTGGGATCTCCTTTTTTATCCTGCAGTTCAGACCACCCTATATAGGGAACAAAGTCATGTCTATATTTATGTATTTTGCATTGAGGTAAAACCCTATTTCCACACCTAGCGGAATTGTCTGAATTGATAAAACGGGCAAAACCTGATTAAAATCTAGCCCGGGAGAGGAACAGCAAAGTTCGCGAATTTTTCAAAACATTTCCACCAAATAGCAGTTAAACCTTGGTACAGAATGTGACAGATTAACATCGCTTCGAGTTGACATTCGTCGTCGTCATATTTCCACCAATAGCGGTTCATTGCGTGATTCAACAAACATACGAAAATGAAGGCTTTCTATTGGAGCCTACGTTTCGATGAGAACCTCTATCTATTCGATAGATAAATAATGTTACTTTGTCTAAGCCCTGTCATTAACAAACACAGTAAATAAAGGTTTCGTATTAAAGGATATTATTGTTTCCATAACTTTGTGTAGGTACTATAGCTGTAGCAAGAAGTTGTTGTAAGAAGTACCCTGCAAATGTATTTATATAAACAGAGTATTTCTTTCTATCTCCTCTTTTGTGGTGGTATCATGTCATAAAAGTAATCTGCACAATGGCCAATCTCAACAGAGTTTAGTCAAATATCTATTCTAAAATATTAATTAGAAAATTAAAAAAATCTTCACCCGAGTGAACTATCTATTCCTTTACTCTCAATGAGATTCAAATATGTTAACAACAGAGAAACATCAGGTGCACACCCAACATATTTAACATGCTTTCCAAGGTACAATAAATCTATGTGAACACTTAACAACATGAAAACTCATACATAACGTATATACATCCATACACATTTAGTAAAAAGCGGTTATTTTAATAATACAAACAGATCTTTTTAAACTAAACATGTGTTGTATATAGATAGATAGAGTAATACCTGCACACATATGATATAATATGGCTTTATATCACCTATAAGGTTGGTCAAAATAAATACCTATAGGTGAAATTGGTATTGACTAATAAATATTTATGCAAATAGGCAGACAATGTTAACATTGTGAGTGCATTAGGTCAATAACTCACCTACTTTTTAACATAAGAGCTACATCATTAGCAGAAGTCATGATTGTTGTTATAGGTTTTTTGTATTGTTATTTAGTGGCAATAAATATCTGTGAATATTACTTACATCTAACATCGCGATAAAGCTATTGCGAAAATTTCAAATAAAATTTTGCAGTACTGTATTGTGTAACCTTAGCTACCGTTCTATTTCGTTTTCAAACTAAGAAGGTAATCAAAAATGCTTACCAAATTGCTGTGCTCGACTGGACAATGCTAGAAAACGGCTCGGACCATCTCAACTCGCGTGGTAACACAAAACAGAAACAAAAACAAAAGAATTTAACGCAGTAAATTAACAAAAGACTGTAAAAATGTTAGGCTATTTGATTCGATTTTCGATTATTCTATGAAAATGTAATAACACGAAAAACTTATATGTAATTCAACTAATCACTAACTTAACACTTGATAGATATGATTGGAATGGGAAAATAATAATACAATCCGTGTAATAATACAAAATGCTATCTAAACTCTGCTAGCACGAGGCAAAAACAGAAGAAAGAACGAATAGGTAAGGCGCGAGCGAATGAGCAAGGAAAAAATGTCCGTCTGGAAACAGTGAGTGATGAGCTGTGTGATAGATAGTCGATCGATTATCTATCGATTTGATAAATGTTTTCTATCGTAATAAAAAGAAAATTGAAACAAGAAACAAGAAACATTAATAAAATTCGCTATACAAAATTGGTTTTATATATACTACTCGGTATTTATTATTTTAATATTGTGCCAATCAAATAGGTGTTAGTTATGTAAGTAACTTATTTTAAACATCAGACTATTTTAAACGGTAGATAAAATAAACAACGTTTATCGTGGGACCAACTTTGAAAGCGTAAAAAAATGTGTTATTCTGTACAAACTTGAATAAATGAACACCTAAATGTATCTAATAAACCTCAGAGTTGGTCCTATACTAAGAGCTGTTTTTTTATAATCTCATGTTACAAATATAATTTTACATTATGAAAAATTTGATACAGAGTGGGTACAAATAAATGTTTTCATTGGAAAGGGTGTTAACCAGGCAGTGGTTTATACTTCGTAGAGTTACGAATAAAATTTTGTAATCCGCGCAATGGCGGATTAAAATTTTCTGACAAGTTAAAATAACTGTCGAAAATAGATGGCGTGAGCGAATCTACTACGTAGCACCTCCCCCCGTCACCTCCCCTGTACGTTACCATACAGAATTAACGGTGAGAGATTCGCTCACGCCATCAATCGAGGTACAGATTTTATTTAAAGTTTATTTAAATACTACCTACCAACGTACTACAATTATTAGCTATAAAGTCTATACCTACGTACAAAAATTAGGGCTAAAATTAGGATTAGATAAGTTGTCAGAAAATCCCTCAAGCAATCAATAGATTTTATTTTACTCGATATAATATTGTACTATTTTACATTTTCATTCCACAACACTATTGAACGGCTAGAGACACCTTATTCTGATTGGCTGTCGGTAAAACATATGGAATGAATATGATTGGTCAGAAAAATATTACGTTTTGTTTCGTTCGTTTTGTAACAAATTACCAAGGACGTCGCGACGACGTGTCGTCGCTGGTATTAATGTGGAAAGATCATACAAAATTAAACTGATGATTTTCGCAGATCATAAAATAATAGATTTATTTTATTGGTATATTGCTTTCTCATCTGCAAATAAATATTATAAATCGAAAACTGCGTTTTGATTAACTTTAATATTTTGAGACGAAGAAATGGACTGCCAAACCCTGACAGTGACAGACACACTTATTTATAGTTTGTTTCTCGTTTGTTTGAATTGAAAATATGTACAAAAAATAACTGCTGGTGGTTTTCTTTAGTGGATTTTTGTTATTATTTTATAGAAATGGAGAGCAGGCAATTATTTTTAGTCGAAGAAAGAGTTAAAACGTTTAAGAACTGGCCATTCACTGATAAAGACAAATGTAACATACGTAATATGGCTGAAGCCGGTTTCTATTCGGTGGCAACCGGTCAAGATGACGCTGATGCCGCTAAATGCTTTCTTTGTGGCAAGGAACTGGATGGTTGGGAGGCTAATGACGATCCCTGGTCAGAACATAAAAGCCATGCTGCCAAATGTGCCTTTGTACAGTTAGGCAAAAAGGAGGATGACCTTCTGGTAAGCTTTTTCTTATATCGAAATAAAACCATCTTATTGTAGAGAACCGTAATATATTATTTGTTGATGTTATTCACAGCTATCAGAATATTTATCTATCATCAAGCAGTACTTAATTAATGACTCAAAACACCTTGGAGAAGTGGCCAAAGAGCAGGCTGATGAAAGAGCGAAGGCGGCCCGTAGAAAGCTGAGAGGATAGAAAACTGTCTGTGTGTACAAATCTCAAATAATATCTAATACAGCTCATAAGACTATTTTGGTTAACAAAAAGAGTTTGTATTTGTCAGCCTAGTAATTTTAAGTTAACTATATGAATTTATTGACTGCATGTATGATGACAATAATGTAGATAATTATAATGTAAATGGTAAAATGTTTTTTTATTTTATGTTTCTCTAATGTTTTATATCAGTTCTTTTATTTTAAAAATGGTGCATCCTATGCCAATTGCCCTAACACCTAGCTCTGCCTATCTATGTTATTTGTATTATCAGCAAGTTGGTTCTATAGTAACTTCACTTACCAAACACCACACAGTGAGTTGCAGCACTTGTCAAGTCCATTCATATTGTTAAACCTACCCCTGGACCCTCTCAAATACACAGAAATTGACATCAAAATTGTTTGAGTGCTCTGTTAACAAAACAAACACTAATTTAAGTAGTCATAAGTAGACAATATGGTCAATTCTGGCAGTCACACTTAAACCTAAACGTAAAATTAGTCCTAACTGTCCTTTTCTCTCTCAGCCATTTATGTTAAGAATGGAGAGAGATAGACCTGACTAAGATTGGGTTTAGGTTTAAGTGTGACTGCTGGAATCGACCCTAATGAATAGTAATGGCTTGCCTATTGTTCAATCTCAACTTTTTAGAACTTTTGACTTGAAAAAAAATTGTTGCCATGGTAACATGTTACTAGGCAACCGATGACACTGACATTGGTTAAACAGAAGTTTTGTGTTTGTCACAAAAACAAACTTTGTTAAGTGAGGTTTTCTTTTAATTTAATTTACAAAATAATTGGATAGATTTATCAAGATGGATGTTAAAACTTTGGAAATTCATGCTATTATTGGATTTGATGGTAAGTCTACATTTCCATAATTTTGCTAATTTTAAAATCTCAACTAATTTCACTTGCTCTCATAAAAACTATAATAATTGGAGTGATAATAATTTTAATTAAGATATACTAATATCATTTGTAAGTTTCAAGCTTTAGAATCTATGTTGCATGCACACAAGTTACATAAATTATCTGTAGAGTTGCAATGTAACATGTATTGAACCTGACTTTAAAATCTTAGTGATCAGAACAGTAATCCATACAGCACAGCCATGTGTATGATCTTCAATTCAAATGTGGTAATTTTTATAAGGTATAATTTTGTTCCGCAGGCTCTGCTCTCAGAGGTCTGAAGATACACCCTGATGGCCAGAACATAGTTTACCCGATGGGCAACAAGGTCTGCATCCAGGACTGGAAGACAAAGAAGATGTCTTTCCTTAGCGGACACACTAACAGTGTGTCTACCGTCGCCATCTCGCCAAAAGGGACGTATATTGGCTCTGGACAAATCAATCATATTGGCTTTAAAGCGTCGACTAAACTGTGGGATTTTAAGAAGAAAATTTTGCTTGGAAGCCATGAGTTGCATAAGGTATGGATGTCTATTGTTAAAATCCAGTGGGTAAGTTTGTAATTTATTTCGACAATAGCGGAGTTTTTGCAGATGTGAGCGTAGTCAGTGTCATGTGCTGTCATGTCATAGGGAGGTCCCTAGCTACTATGTGGAACGGTGCTGGTAGGGAGCCGTCCTAATTCCTTGCCATCAGATATGTTGAAGCCAAGAAGCAATTCATGTGCGGTCTTAGCCCTAGCCTACCATCATTACCACTGTGACGCGTACAACACAAACTTGTTTCCTAGTAAAGAAAGGACCTAGATATTTATGGGATGCTAGTACTTTAACATCTCCGTCACTTCCGCGCGAAAGCTTCAATTCACGTCGTCAGCCTCATCAGTCATATCATTGTTATATCCTTCTTTTAGAACATTCCTTGATATTTATGAGATGCTAGTATGTAGGTACTTTAAAATCTCAGTCACTTTTGCGTAGAAGCCAGACTCAAACCTTCATTCACGTCGTCAACCATGTCGTCAACGTCATTGTTATCCCTTGTTAAAGAGACGTAGATACATATATTATACTGACTTTAACGCCTCGTCAAATCCACGTGGAATCCGCTAAGCACGTCTGCGACGAACGATATAGGGGTATCACCGGGCGGTCGGGACAATGGTTGCAATCCTAAAGTAGTGTCCTTGATGTTTATGTTATGCTGGTAGTAACATCTCATCAGATCGGCGTGAAATCGCTACAGTGCTATCAACTTAAGCTGAGAATTGCATTTGTGTGAGTGCACACCGATAGTGTAGAGTGGTAATCGGCTTGTGGCGCGGCGCGTCCCGCGCATGGTTTAAACCGGTTTATACTAGTTTATAGCAAGCGGCCTGAGGCGCGGCGCGTCCGTCCCACATACTTCACTTCACCTCTGGTACTGGTAGCAGATAGACGTGTAATTTTATGTGATTGGTTTCGAAATATTAGTGAAATGGCTCCTACTGTAAGTGAATTTCCTGTACGAAAACCATTAAGCAGCCAAGTGAAAGAAATTTTATGTAAATTGAATACGTATTTTAAAGGAGTGAACGAAAAGGATGTGTCAAGTGTCGTTACATCGGCCCAATTGGTAGCGACATCGACGGGAATTCCGCTGTCAACTGTACACAGAGTTTTAGCAGAAGGTAAACGTGCTTTGGAACATGGAAGAAAATTTAAATCTCCGAAAAAAACAAGATGCAGACAAAATACCATCGTCATTGACGATTTTGACAAAGCAGTAATACGGAGAACAATTCACAACTTTCACGTCACTGACAGACAGGTTCCCACCATGAAAATATTGCACGAAAAGTTAAAAACAGAAATTAATTTTCCGGGTGGAATTACGACGCTGAGAAAAGAAGTGGCTCTGTTGGGATTTAAATGGAAAAGGACAGAAGACAATCGCAGAATCCTTATGGAGAAGCACCAAATAAGATATCTGCGAATATTGTTCCTGATTAAAATAACTGAATATCGTGCCCAGGGCCGTCCAATCGTGTATACTGACGAAACATATATCGACACGTGTCACACTTCGTCGAAGTCTTATTCAGATGGAAGCACCTCTGGCTTAAAGAAACCAATTTCCAAGGGAAATCGTTTGATAATAGTTCATGCCGGCGGAAAGGACGGTTTTATACCCAATGCCCTACTCATGTTCAAGGCAAACCAAAAAACTGGCGACTATCATCATAATATGAACACCGAGAATTACACAAAATGGTTGCAAACGCAGCTGATTCCAAATTTAGAACCGAATAGTGTTGTGGTGGTTGACAACGCTGCATATCATAATACGTTACATAATCCCGCCCCCAATTCAAACCATCGTAAACAAACTATGATTGAATGGCTCAAATATAGAAATATCGACCACTCTGCAGAGATGCTCAAACCGCAACTTTATCAGTTGATTCTACAAAACAAAGCAAGATTTGTTGAATATAAAATTGATAATTTGTTCGAAGAACATGGTCACAGCGTTCTACGTCTACCACCCTGATTTCAATCCCATTGAAAATATATGGTCAATGGTAAAAGGATACGTAGCCAAAAGAAACGTGTCAATGAATATGGACACTATAATGAAATTAACAAATAAAAAAGTTGACGCGATCACTGTACAAGAGTGGAAAAATGTTTGTGACCATGCAATTAAAAAAGAAAAAGAATTTCAAAGTCGAGAAACCACAATCGACGATATAACGGAACGATTAATTATTAACACAGGCTCTGACTCTGATGAGTCATCAGACGAGAGTGAAGATGAAGATGCAATGAGCGGAGTAGAAGAGTTATAAGATTCAGTCATTATGAGGTCGAGAATTGGACAGTTAGTAACATTGTGTTTTATGGACTTCCTTTTAATAAAACATTAATTTTATTTGTATGTGTTTTACTAACAGTACTTTTGGCGATCACTCACACAAATGCAATTCTCAGCTTAAGTTGATAGCACTGTAACCTTCTCCTGCGACGAACGCTACATGGTATCGCTGGGTGGGCGGCTCCATAGTGTATCTTACATCCTCGTTAAAGAAAGGTCCTTGATACTTATGTTATTCTGGTACTTTATCATCTCTCCAGGTCCGCGTATCGCTTCTCTTGTGACGTTACGCTAAATGGTATCACTGGGCTGGTAGTGGATGGTTGTCCTAGGTAACTTATGCCATGCTGGTATTTTGTCATCTCGCCAGGTCCGCGTGGAATCACTAACCTTCTCCTGCGACGAACGCTACATGGTATCGCTGGGCGGTCGCGACGATGGCTGCGTGGTGCTGTGGGACTGCGCAAGTGGCGCCGCCACCGGGACCGCTGCGGCTGCCAGGCTAACTACTGGGCTGGCTTTCACGCTTACTGCTCTGAATTGCCGGCCGAATTCCTTTGTTACGGGTGGCGATTGTGAGTATTACATACAATATGGTCAATTCTGACCGTCACACTCAGTTAGTCCCTGTCCTTTTCTGTCGCAGCCATTTATGTTAAGAATGGAGAGGGACAGACCTGTCTAATTTTAATTTTACGTTTAAGTGTGATGTTCAGAATTGATTATAATGTACTGTGCTGATGCGGGGCTTTACTAGAATACATCAGCTGCATCTCCTTCGTCGTAGGCTAGCAACTTATCCGTGATCATTTACATCTGCCCCCGCTAAGCTAAACGTGTCTGTGATATCTTATTTATGACCGTGCAGTTGTAGCTACCTAGCTTGTTCTATTTTGAGAGCATGGCCGTGTGTATTTGTATGGTCAAGCAGGCATGGCCTTAGTAAAGGTATAAGCAGAACCTATCCAAAATACCTTATCCTGCGAAACATTTCAAATGCAAATCACATAATGTCGACCATACCTATGGCTAGACGAACACTTATGTACCTTAATTATAGCAAAGCTCAGCTTTACCAAGGAGTCTCACTCTCCAGTTTTCATACCTTCTGCAGTGGCGTTGGTACCCATTACCCCCATTGGCAGTGATAGTATACCTAATATGTATTGCCACTTGGTGGTCAAGCTACCTTAAGTTCCTCATGAACTAGTCTAGGCATCTCTCCTAACCCATCACATTGTCATCAGTACTGATAATTTCAGCAAACCTTCGCGTCTGGAACATCCGTGCGGAGAGCAAGAACCTCGACGTGGTAGACGTGTCGCTCGGGAAGCTGCGCCGGAGTGTGCGATGTATAGCTATAGCTAGCGATGATAGCTTCGGATACGCGGGGACCACGTGAGTACAAACATGCAGCATATAGTCACGCCCATTATCCCCCAAAGAGGTTGGGCAGAAGTGTGCAAATTTACACACCCACTTTTCACCAGTTTTAGCCTATTAAGTCCCACGTGCTAAGGGATGAGCCTAATCTTACTGCAAGATCTCCCTTAAGTCGTGGGTACCTATAAGCGATGACGTTAGGTACATAGAAACATACATGACTCGACAGAAACAACGACACCTATTTATTTTCAAGGTTTGCACCACCAGGATTTGAACCTAGGACCCATGAAATGGCAGAGGGTCACTACTAACTAAGCGAATCCGTCGTCAGTTAGATTATGGAACGACTATGTCACCTAGACTAAGACAACAAATCAATTGACTGACACGATTTTCATCATAACGAATACCTAAATCTCTTGTTTTCTAGGAAAACGGTGCCGGCTTATAGCGGTGGGTCGTACGCAAAACCACGCCTTCTTTACAGTCCTGACATGTGAAATGTTTAAACAGCTAAAATCATTACCCATACTTTTGGGATTGCTGAATAAAAAGACTCTATACCCAGTGCCGTAAATAGGCGTAGACTCTGGGGAGCGCAAGAATGGCTAGACCATTTTTTTGTTTGGTCCTGAATGGTTATTTAAAGCTTCTTATGGCATTGCTTGTACCTACATTGAAACGAAATTCTACAGATCACATGTCGATATTTCAGCACGGGCGACATCATAAAGTTCACAATAAACTACCCCGCGGACCCGAAGGCGCCGGTCGCGGAGTGCAAACCCGCCCTTATCGGGTGCCTGGCCAAGTGCGCGCCATTGAGGAAGGGCAAGGCGCCAGAGTCCGCCTGCTACAGCCAGGGTACGTCTGAATGTTCTGGAATAGAATAGGTTTTTATTTGTTGATTACACATGCACAGATACGAGTACTATAGCAACGAAACAAGACGAACAGGGTAAAAACATAGAAAAAAACGAAGACAGTGAATAAAAGATAATAGTATAAAGAGTAGTCATCATCATCATTTACAGCCCTGAGAAGTCCACTGTTGGACATAGGCCTCCCCCAACAACCTCCACTCCGACCGGTCGGAAGCAGCCTGCATCCAACCAACGCCCGCGACCTTGGCCAGGTCGTCCGTCCACCTCGCGGGTGTTCTTCCCACGCTGCGTTTGCCGATACGTGGTATCCACTCTAGAACTTTCCGACTCCATCGGCCATCAGTTTTTCGAGCTATGTGCCCTGCCCATTGCCACTTCAGCTTGCTGGACCGTTGAGCTATGTCGGTGATCTTTGTACGTGTAATGTATGTAAGTAGTACAACAAAACCTCCCTATATGGAGCCTGCCAGTTACAACACGCGTATGTGTAGCCGCCGTACAGGTCCCTATTCAGCTGGATGCTGCTCTACATAAAAACGTTCAAACATACATAATCTCACGTCTGTGTCCCTAAGGGGTAGGCGGAGACTGCAGTAATCATGAACCTTTTTACGCGCTGTAACGCTATCGACTCGCAAGCAAAAGCTATGAGAAAAGCATCACAATGTCATGTGCTGATTAGAAATAATATTAAGAAATGAAAAAATATTTCACCCGAGTGAGACTTGAACTCACGACCTCTCGCATTCCGTGCTTCGCTCTAATCAACTGAGCTACCGGCCCCCTGATTAGCCTGGAAAGCCGAAGTCACCCGATCGTGATAATCTCGAGTGTGTGTGTGCTTGTGCGAGGTGCGGGGCGCGGGAAGACGCCGAGCGCTCGTTGCGCGCACGTAAACCAGGTTAGCTGGTAGAGAATGCCTCGCAGGGCATTAAGCTCGTACATAATGTTTTTTTTTGCAGTACAATAAAGAATTTTAGTATCTATCATTTGGTAGTTTTTGCCTGAAAGACTTACGTACAAATGAGCTTTTAAAGCACGATCATTGACGTTGTGGAAGCGAGATGGCGCTCTACATTACGCATAGCGACATCTCACTTCCACAATCTTGTTAAGCCATGCTTATGAACAATTTTCTATCTTATATTCGCAGGCATAGAGTCGATATTAATAATGGCAGACGGGTGCCTAGTGGTGGGGGCGGGAGATGGTTCCGTGGATGTACTTGACGAGATCAACTGGAAGGGAGACTTCCCTAAGGGCAAGATATCTAATCCGAATATCCCGTTCTTTAAAGCTGTAAGTACACTAGACGACGCCCGCGACTCCGTCCGCATGGACTGCAGAAAAAACATGCCAAAATTATTCGGGATAAAAAGTAGCCTATATGTTAAGTGGAACCTGTCAAAATATATTCCTGAAAACTGCATCGAAATCGGTACAGCCGTTTCTGAGATTAACGTGCACAAACATCGATCCGTTACAATTTTATTATATGTATATATAGAAATAGATAGATCAACTGCATCTCCTTCCGTGCATGTCGTAAGAGTCGATTAAGGAATTTAGGGGCGTTCTCTCACGCGATGAGCTAGATATTTGTCAGTGATCTTTAACATCTAATCCCTTAATCCCTAAACCATATAAAGATGTAGGTGTTATAAAGATTCTATTGAAAATATCTTTTTGTTCCTAACTGAATACTGTTAATAGTTCTTATCTATACTAATATTATAAACCTGAACAGTTTGTTTGAACACGCTAATCTCAGGAACTACTAGGCCGATTTGAAAAATTCTTTTACAGTTAGATAGCCCATTTATCGAGGAAAGCTATAGCCCTATATAGCAACCGGCCCCGGCTAAGCACGGTAATGCCCCCTCACGCGAACGAAGTCGTGGGCGGCTTTTATATATTTTTATATTTTTTACTCTCACAGTTAATTTACTGTGCCGTCACCACACGGCATTTATTACGGCAAATTACTTACCAACTCCCGAATTCCAGTTAAAATCAACGAAGTTAAACGGCTGCATAACATCGCTGGAAATGATGGAGTCGCCAACAATGGCGGGCGACAAGAGAATCCTCCTCGCGGGGACCAATACGAGCGAGATCTACACGATCAACGTCGCCACGTTTGTGCCGGTACTTGTGGTCACGTGCCATCGGTGCGCCATCAATGATATCGCTTTTCCGAGGTGAGCTTCTAAAGCGGCCCATAAGTAACAATGAGTGATTTTCTGACAACTATTAAAAGTAAAAAAACTGTACAATTCACATGGATAGATGGCGTGAGCGCATCTCTATCCCGAAATTCTGTTTTGGAAGGAGATGCGCTCACGCCATCTATTTTTGACAGTTATTTTAACTTGTCAGAAAATCCCTCATTCTTTCACTATAAAGGGGGCGTGGTTTTCGTACGTACGACTGCTGATGAATGATGTTACAGATAATGTAGTCATACAAGCAACTAGCGCCATATCGTTCAAAGGCATGATGATGAAACGCCCTACCTCTTGCCTTTCTATCTCTGTCTGCTACGTTTTATCTCTCTCTCTCTCTCTTTGTTATCTGTTACTGCCTGTCTGTTGCGTTCTATTTCTATCTTTGTCTTTCTATTCACATCCATGACTCGGAAACAAACATCGATATTTATCATTTTAGTGTTTGCACCTACCGGGATTCAAACCCAGGACCTGTGGCGTCGCAGGCAGGGTTACTATCAACTACACCAATCGGCGGTTAAATATCGTCTATCTCTTTCTTTCTAAAATAAAATAATCATTCATGAAAATGATTATTTATTTGCCCAAAACATGTTTGTCTATCTCTGTCTGCTACATTACATCTCCCTCTAGAGGCATGTCGGGTGTGTTTGCGACAGGCGGCGGCGGATCCGTCCGCGTGTGGTGTCTAGAAACCTGTCAGGAATTACTCAGGATCGGAGTACCCAACTTCACGTGCAGTGCCGTGCTGTTTGCACCTGATGGCAAGTCTATTGTTTCTGGTGAGTTTCATATATACATACATGTATACATTCTACGTCCCACTGTGAGACAAAATTTGCAGACTCAAAAACAGAATGTCGTTAACCGATATTGTGAATTTTTAAACAATCCTCGAACCTATCTTGAATACACACGAGTCTCAAATTTCATTGAAAGGTTCGATCTACAGTGGGCTGTTTACGAAGGAATTCAATACCCACAAACATACATGTATACAGAAGATTATGGGGTAACCAGAACTGCAGAATCATGAAGAGTTGATGTAAAGAGACCTCGTAACAAGGTGCTGGCTCATCTCCCGAGTAGAATTCGTACCGACTTCATTCATGTCTGCACACAGTGGGTCACAACACATCGTACGAGGCGATTAAGGGTTTCCGGGAGTCGTGGGTACTAAGCAAGCGGCCTTCTGTTCGTTTGTAATGGACAACTTATTTTGATTAAATAGTCCAAGAATACAAGACTTACGCGGTCACCAACCTGCCTGCAGTCCACGCGGATGCAGTCTAAAAACGTTGACAGAATTTCAGTTACGCCCGGTTGTTATATCTCGGGAATGTTTTCTTTTCCTTACATAAATAAATATTTTCTCATCTCATGGCAGTCTTGTGGAGCGCTCTGGGGGAGGCCTACGTCCAGCAGTGGGCTGCAATAGGCTGATGATGATGATGATGTTAGAGAACCTTTTACATAGGATCCGGTAGACTGCGCTATAGTCGCTGTGTCGATTACTCACAAAGATACTTTAGTTTCAGTTACGCCCGGTAGATGGTTGTTATATCTCGGAAATGTTTCCTTTATCTTTATATAATTAATTAAATCTTCTGTTTGTGTGTTTGTAATTTAAGTTCTTCTAAAACCGATTTTGATGATTTTTTTGGTGTGTGTTCAAGTGGGTTTGAAAATGGTTTAGATTCACAAGTCGGTCAATTAGACAATGTTTTTATTACGGTCCATATTGTTACAGCTTATTTCAGAAAGTTTGCATTTAAGGCGTGTGACAGGACAACGTCTGTCGGGTCCGCCAGTACATATTATAAGTATAGAAATATCCATGACTCGGAAACAAACATCGATATTCATCATATCAATGTTTGCATCTACCGGGATTCGAACCTTGGACCTATGGCATCGCAGGCAGGGCCACTACCTACTAGACCAATCGATTCTTACATCATGCTCGGAAGGAGACGCAGCTGATGTATCTATTCCAGTAAAACCCCACATTAGCATAGGGGAGCTTGCTTTATATTAGTTACGAGTATATATTCTAATTGAATCAGCGTGGAGTGACGGCAACATCCGCGCCTTCACGCCTCTATCCGGCCGCCTCATCTACTGCATCTACAACA
Source organism: Carposina sasakii (assembly GCA_014607495.2). Taxonomy (NCBI): domain Eukaryota; kingdom Metazoa; phylum Arthropoda; class Insecta; order Lepidoptera; family Carposinidae; genus Carposina; species Carposina sasakii. The sequence continues at coordinate 945,361 of CP053157.1, forward strand.
CGCACAACAAGGGTACCTCCGCCATCGACATGACGTCCGACTCCAGGACGCTCATCTCCGGCGGCTGCGAGGGGCAGGTGCGGCTTACTGTCACACACCAATATATACATACATCTCCGGCACATATTATATACAGGGTGTGTGTGACAGCCAAGCAAATACTGAAATACTGAACAAGTACCATTGTTTTGAGTTATACGACAGTGTTATTACTCTCAGGAAATGCATTTTTAATTTGATTATCCGCAATGTTTGCTTTCCGCGCTGAATGTATCTGGCGATCCTGTGACTAGCTAAATGGGCTTATTGGTTATTGTGTGATTCATTGCTGTTTTTGGATCACTTGTGACTCTCCATTAGGGTTGATCAGTTATTTGAACTTTTATGAGAGCAACTTTTTTTTTAAATCAGCCATTAATTAAAATTTTGTTTTTAAGGCCTAATTAAACGAACCTCAAGCACTATTTTGGAATTTTCCTGCCAGAATTTTCATTGGTTTTCATCTCAGAATCATGGTCTGAAGTCACCATATCAATATTTGCCTGGCTGTCACAAACATCCTGTATAGACACGGCTATGTTCCCGAAATGGGGTAGTCGGAATTGCACGATCATAGCTAGCTTATCGCCAGAGTCGACTCTTACGACATGCACGGATGGAAATGCAGCTGATGTATTCCAGTGAAGCCCTGCATCAGCACGGCATAGCCCCTTACATTGTACTATGTTGTACTTATACCTACCAAAATATGGAATCTTAGAATTTCTTTTTATATGTAGAATATTCTTTTTAGAAACGGTTAGCGAGTTAGCGACCGACTGATATTAATTACTTTTTTCAAAAACAATGTCTAAAAATGATCTTTAGTACCTACGTACCTAATGCCCACAGGTGCGCGTATGGGACATCCGACCAGAGGTGCAGAGCCTAAAGAAGGTGTTGAAAGAGCACAAGAGCCCGGTCTCAGCTATACAGGTGTCTCCCAACGACACTGAAGCTGTCAGCGCCGGCACTGACGGATCCGCTATCATATGGGATTTGATGTAAGTGCATTGACTTGGTTCTCTAATTCTTGACGGTATGAATTACGAAAGAAACCATTTTGCCCCGCCCCTTAGATGGTGGGATAAGAGCAGGAAGATGATGGCATTGACTTGGTCCTCAAACCCTTATTCCTTAAGTTTTGGCAAAAGTTGTTTAGGCGGATAGGTGGATTTAGGGGTGCTTGTGTCCCCCTAGAGGATTATTGCATCTATATTCCTTCTACTTATAGTCATATCTGCACTTAGACCTATTTGCCAATTTTAATAAAAATGATTTTAAATTTGAATACCTAAGTAAGGTTGGTGTCAGGTAGCAGGCCATAAAACAAGTTCTTAGCAAAATGAACTAGTGCTAAGTCCGGCAAAGTAGAATTCGTACCACCCCATATCTGCCCGTGGGTATCGTACGAGGCGACTAAGGGTTTCCGGGAGGTGGGAAACAGCGCCTCCCGTGTTGACAACCTAGTCCAAAATACAAACTGCAGTCACCAACCCGCCTGCCCAGCGTGGTGACTATGGGCCAATACCCCCCATGGGAGTCTAGTGGCGTGCCCTTGGGGAGGCCTACGTCCAGCAGTGGACTGCATTAGGCTGATGTTGATGATGATGATAGTGCTAATTAGGTAAATAATAATCAATATAATTTGTAAGAAAAGTTTCCTATTTAAGCAATGAAGCCCATTATTTACCTACTTCCCCTGAACCCTGCCTACCGTTCGCAGTTCGCTCTGTCGTCGTCAGGTGATGTACGCGAACACTCTGTTCATGTGTATCTGCTTCGAGCCGCGCGGCTGTCAGCTGCTGACGGGAGGCACCGACCGACGTGTCGCCTACTGGGAGGTCGGCAGCGGGAACCTGGCTAGGGAGGCGAGTATACGATATGCTACTAAATAATAAGATAGAGGACTTTAAGGAACATCAACAAAAATATCGGCAACGAAAAGAGGACTAGAAGAGGAAGAGTTAATTATATTAACACAACTTTGAATTTGAAACTATGAATAGCCATTATTTCCCGTTATTAGTCTAGCGCTAATAATTATCAGAAACGTTGATAATTTCAGTTAGAGGCGAGTAAAAGCGGCGCGATCAATGGACTACACATCTCTGAGAATGGAGAGTTGTTCGTCACGGGCGGAAACGACCAGATGGTTAAAGTTAGTGGATTCTATACGATATCGTATGTCTATCTTTTATCTGAATTAGTAACTTAGACGGGAGGTTGGCAGCAGCGCCTCCCGTGCTGACGACATAGTCCGAAAATCACACTGCGGTCACCAACCCGCCTGCCCAGCATGGTGACTACGGGCAAAAACCCCCTGTGGCAGTAGCCTTGTGGCGTGCCCTGGGGGAGGCCTACGTCCAGCAGTGGACTGCAATAGGCTGAAGACGAAGACGATACGAGTAACTTAGACACCTACCATATATGGCATTGTAGGTATGTATCACCTTTAGCATAAGTAGATCAAAGATCAATGACAAGGTACTAGCTCATCGCCTGAGAGAACGTTCCTAAGTACCTGCCTACTTACCTTAGTCGACTCTTACGACATGTAGCTGAGATATTCTAATGAAACCCTTCATCAGCACGGGATAATATCTGAATAAATATATTCCTTATTTTTTTTCTTTTTCTACAGTTCATATCCAATATTCGTAACATGGTTTTTGGCGTGTGACATCATTCTGTTTGAACAAAACCTGTGCAATTCCTTCCAGCTGTGGAAGTATCAGGAGGGTATCTACACACACATGGGCACGGGTCACGCGGGCGCGGTCACGTGCACACGCTTCAGTCCCGACGCGCGGCATGTCGTCAGCTCGTGCGCTTACGGCAGCATTATTGTGTGGAAGGTGCCTGAGGTGGGTGCTACAGTTGCAGAAAAACTGTCTGATTTCAGAACTAACATTTTTTGTAGGCTGTAATGGCTATTACATAGTCACTAGCGCCATAGTAACCGTAGAAACACACTAGCTTTATAGGGTTTAATGGTAGCGTAAAAAGGTGATAAGTGTCTTTGTTATAAATAGTTATCTGCTCTATCTAACGTAGGCCTAGGCTTCATCTATAAGCTACATTCAGTGTAGGGGCAAAAGTGGAAAATAGGATGGAAACGCCTACCTTCGAAGTGGACTGTATCTGGTGTTGGTAGTTTGCGCAGGCGCCTGGCAGTCCAGTGGTAAATTTGCCAGTATTGTGGGTTTCCTCCTTCGCCAATCCGTACAAATAAAAGGTGACACTCGCGAGGTATCCCGATGATTTGCCTTCTGGTTGACGGGACAATCGGTATGTCGACCGAACCGGGGTAGATACTCCGACGAAATGCTAGGCTCTGACAGCTGACTTCTTTGTTTATCCATTAGGGCAGGAAAGGATTAGGAAATACAAGGAATATGAAACTTATACCTAACATTCAGTATTTGGATATTTACTGAGTACTTTGAATGAAACCTGTAGGAGATCTAGGACTATCCTGAAATTAGATTTTTACAAACCACTGTGGTTAGTTACTCAATTTACTCATAATATGTATGTATGTAACCGACCGATGGTGGAACCGGAAAACGGAAGATGGAACTTTTAGCCACCAAACTTTTATCTTAGTTTCAAGAAAGCCATACCTAATATTAATAACAACAACCTAGGTTCTTTCTAATCATCGGCTTTAATGGAGCCAGATGATAGTGGAAACTGGAACGGAACTCTTTATGATCCACTAGAAAGCCCGAATTTCGGCTTATTTAAGAGGAAGTCGGCTTATTGTTATTTTTTTTTGTAGTTTTTCTTAGCAGGTTACTAAACCGTCTAAATGTAGGTTTCCTTTTTTTACGTTAAAAGTAATAAACTTCCACCCACACTTACCAGCAATACATAAACACGGCAGCGCCAGTCGCAGCGGCCCCCTCCCCGCGCGCGCTGCACCTCCCCCTGCCGCCCGAGGACCGGGCGGCCGGAGACCGCGCGCGACGGCTGCCCGCCAAGCCGGACAAGGTAAGCGTCGAACTCTACGTAGGTTATGAACTGCTGGTACTTGCGACGTGAATAAAATTGATGAGAAAATGAAAAGGAAATAAAACTGACTGAATATAATTTAGACTACTCGTATGTTATGATCTGCTGGTACATACTTACTTCCGAGTTTCCGACCCGTTATCGTTGAAAAAACCATCCTGTCTTCGGTATCTACTTACTGACTAAGCTTTGACAGGATTGTGATCTGCTGGTACTTCAGATGAGGAATTATTATTGAAAACCGCGAACTCATCAGTGTACTAAGCTTGACTGCTTTTAGGTTATGCGGTATGCCTATCCCTCACAAGATTGTAGCATTCGTGCTTTTACATTAATGCTTTTTCTTGAATTAATGGATCAACACATCCAGATCCAAGAAAGGATATCCTGAAATTACCACGGGAACGGGAATGTGGGCGGCCGCTTATAATAAACATGTCTTACAGACGGAGAAAATAGAAGCGATGGATACAGCTCGCAGTAGCGTGCACTCTTGCTGTCCGTGTGACTCGGCGCGAGGCGAGACGAGGCCCAGCCCCAAGTCCACGCCCAAACCCAGCCCCAAACCTGGCTCGGGTGGGAAACCCGGCGTCAAATGCTGTCGACCGCCAGGTACGTATTATCACCAGCCTATTGCAGTGCACTGCTGGACGTAGGTCTCCCCCGGAGCATGCCACAAGGCTTTATCTCCCGTTTTCGCCATCCAGTCACTACCAGCCGCCCTCTTCAAGTTATCGTTCCATCTGACCAGGGGGCACCGTCAGAACAGTCAAATTAGGCCAATTTTCCTTTGAACCTAGACATTTTAAATTACTAATAGGAATATTTTATAATTGTGTGTATAAAAAAGTTCAGTGACCAAGATATCCTGGAAAATCTGAGTCTATTAGCAGTTTCTTAAGCACAACTATTAAGCACTCATCCTACAATGAAAACATCTGTGGGGGTGGTGAAAAGGGAAGCGCTTCCAGCCCCACCGGGCCACTAGTTGTTGTTTGGTCCATGTATATATTCCAATCATTGTGAGAAACTTCGATATCGCGTTCTAGGATTTTGCATTCGATTGTGGTTTTCTCCTGCATCTGATAGATGGCTCCACTACACATCTATTACAAAATGAGATAAGAGAAAGTAAAATAGAAAGAAAAAGATAGCTGATAGGTGGGGCTGTTTGTTTTGTTCAAATGTTTTGTTCTATTACAGATAACCTACCAACGAGAACAACAAGCAAAGAATATGTGAGTAGTTCCGGCGGCGGCGACAGAAAATGACAATAATAATAATGTTAGGAGTTGTTCAATGTGTTTAATTTATAATTTTATAATTAAAGTATTACTTGGATATAGTTGGGTCTCCTTATTTATTGTTTGGGTATGCAGTCTAAACTGGTTCCTTGTAACACTAGGTATTGACTGAATGAATGCTCACAGTGTAACATGTAACATCGGTCAATACAGACTAAGCTTTAAACATGGTTGATTAATGTCTCTTTCTCAGAATGTCAACTTCTTAAAATGTTAAATTCTCAAATAGGCAACTTCTCGTTGTGTCAATTTCTCACAATGACAAATTTCACATTTCAAGAAGTTGACATTCTGAGTAAGACACATTGCATCCTGTTGTGGTTTTGAGAAGTAGTCATTATGAGCTGAAACAGTAAATTATAGGTGAAGTAATTATTACACCATAATAAAAAATAACTTAGTAAGTATATATTAAAATTACATATACATGCTAGATTTCAGTTTGCAAAGAAATAATCTTATTATATGTATGTATGTACAAATAACTTAACAACAATGACTATGGCCCAAGCTTATTTCATCATAATTAGTCAAGTATTCAACCCCAGGCCTGACTCTTGCAGTAGTGTAGCACCAGTTTACCATCAGTGCCAAAACATTCATACAAATTCTTGACTATCTGATCGGGGGAAGGCGCAAATGTCTGGTTCACATAGAGGAACTGAAAAAAGCAGATAAAAATACATATAATCACGCCTTGAACCCTTACAAAGTAGGCAGAGCATCAAGGGCCGATAGAACAACATGGTGCCACTTCTGACCCAAGTTCGATTAGTAGTGACAGGTGGTCAGGGTGACTTGTACAGTATGAGAATGAAATACAAGTTCAAAACTAAATGAGATTTGTTTAGTTGTACAACACAGTGACAGGCCAATAACGGTCATGGTGCCCATCTAGACCCTACAACACCAAGATCTCTTGTCCCTCTACTGACTTGTACAGTATGCCCGGGAAGAGAAGCGGGAAATACCTGTATGTATTATGATTATACTACTTTTTTTTACACTATTTCAAAACTACATGAGTTTTATAAGTCTGGAATTTCTACAGAGAAGGCAACGAATAGAACAAAAAAGGAATGTTTATTTAGCTATGGGATTAGTTAGTTAGTTTAAGTCTAACTAACTAACTAGCTATGGGAATTCATTTTATTGTGACTGGATGGATGAGCAATTTTCCTACTGATCCTGTACATAATATAATAATAATATAATAACTATAATGCAATAATTACTTTTGTAAGTAAATACTTACCAATTTCTCATCTGGTTCCAACTTTAAATATTTCTTTACAAATTCCATAATCCACCCGATTGGCTTTTCAGCATCCACAGCCCATTTCTTCTTTTTCATTATTGGAGCATTTCCAGTTGCTTTAAGCAATATATCAACTAAAAAAATGAGAATATTGACTGTCACACTACTGAGTAGGTAAGCAAAATAGCCTCATATATTTATAGAAAAAGACTGGACTGCAATAAAATTTTGACCCATTATCACTTTCACAACTAAGATGATGACTTTCAAGCTCAAATGCGAAAAGCCGTTTATGCTCTAGGGCGTTGCAAAGAAATATAAGTACATACATACACCCAAAAAACAACCCTCCTTGTGGCTGGTAATACATAGAGCCGCAGAGTGCTAGATTCTGTAAACTTTACTATGTAAAGTTTAGTTAATTATGTACCTTTTACTTTATCAGTTTTAGTACCATCGCCACTGTCTTTATCGCCTTCGTTTCTTGTTTCGCCGGAGTCAAGGCTTTCTTTTACATCGGATTGCTTTTCGTCACCCATAGTGTATCAATTTATTTATCACTTAATTTAAACTTGTACACAGGGATTTGGTAACTCATTTCTATGCTTGAACGGGGTGTTTGACATTTAGGCCGGCCACATACATGCGGAATTGCGTAAAGGAATTCCGTTGCGGAATATCGAATCGGAATTTCGAACGCAGCAACTCCATATACAATTAAGGACTTATCACACACGAACAGTAGTTTTCCGTTCGAATTGGTTCTCGATTCGAAATTCCGAATGGTTAGCTGTGCGTTCGGAAATACGAAGGGAAAAAACCTTTCCGAACGCAAGTCTCTCATAGATTTTGTATGAGTCGCATCACACATTCGTTATTTCGAACGGATCGCCACCAGTGTGACGACCGCGACCGAAGTGGGTAGGTGTATTTACGGAGGTCCCGCGCACATGAGCTTACGCCCGCGATGTCTGATATCGAACATTTAATAATAAGCGTGGAAAGTTACCCATGCTTATGGGACACTAATCATGAAGATTACAGAGACATAAAGGAACTGGCATGGCAAGCCATTGCCAAAGACATTTACAGCGACTACGAGTCTTACAATGGGATAAAAAAAAAACAAGTACATGTAAGTTGTTTATTTTTTATTAATTATAGTTAAATTTTTTAAATATTTTGAATACCTATTATTCTTTCACGATATTGAAATGATATTTCTCCAGCTGGTGAAACGAAATATTCGGCAAAATTGTCTCTTATATCTCGTCCAAGGCGATTTGACCTGGTCGGTGTATTGAATGGCATTTCGTGGAAGTATTTTATAAAATAATTCGTCGAAAGAGTTTTTAGACATCCGATAATATTTAAAAAAATTCTCGGGATTGGCTCGTAGTTTGGCTTTTTTTTACATAATATTGACTGTCTTGGAATCTTTGTGTATTAAGGGATGCACCCAATAACGACGACGGCGAGGTATTTTCTTCTTAGCTAGATACAGCAACAATGCAATCGCAATCAAATAATCTTCGTCCATATTCGATGACACAACGTCCGATCTCAGTAGCTACCGACTCTCGACTGAACCTTGTTATACCGAACGGAAATAAACGTAGTGTGTGGTGTATTTACGGAATCCCGGATCGATATTCCGCAACGGAATTCATTTACGGAATTCCGCATGTATGTGGCCGGCCTTAGTCAGTTTAAATTTTAGACTGGATGGTGAACGTAAAGTGAACGTAATGTACACTGGCGTACTTTGTGTAACCGGAATTCGCGACAGAATACTTCGCGTATGCGACGAAGTCCGGTAACGAAATCCGGCACGTGTCTGGTTTCCAGACTCTGGAATTGACGCAGCGTACTTCGCGTATTTTTCTTACACGAATTCCGGTACACGAAGTATTTTACGCGAAGTACGCCGGTATACATTCCTGGGCAGGCAAATATTTGTCGTGACTTCCGTTCTCCCAACGTAACGCACCCCTGGTACTTACTCATAGTCAAAGCAAAGCTAGATAATTTTTGATTTGATTTGATTTGATTTGATTTGATTTAGAGCTTATTATATTATACTCTTTGGCTTATTACTATACTTTTGAATTCGGCGGGAAAAGCTGGAAGGGTGCAGGTGTAATTTTCTTGTGAAAATCAAAATTTATTTGTAAATGGCTTGCATGTGTCCGTAAAGTGATGTTTTCTGGTAGATAAGTTATATTTTGATTACTTGTGATGTGAATCTAGTGCGTGTGCATGGTTTTATACGCAGGTAAGCCGAGTAAAACTTTAGCCGGATTACGATCTCTTCATGGGCGCATGTAAGTTGTTTCTGCAATAATTTTTCATTTTGACTAACTTTACACTTGTTCTTGAGGATTTTCCCGACGTTTCCATTCATCATCATTGTCATTCATTTTAAATTCAAAATACATTTTACTAAACAATGATTAGGCTGTATGGGCTTAGTTCCCCTTGCCTTTCCTTCGGGATAAACTAAAAAAAAAAAAAAAACTATACTTTTGACTAAAACGTAGTGTATTAAATTATCTTTGCTTTTGACTTCGACAGTGAGTGAAAGTTAGTCTGTGGTGGTTATTTGCAATTTCGCAAAAAATATTTTTGGATTTTGGAGGCATATATATTGCTAAAATTATTTTTTAGTAATAACTCATAATAAGGTATATATTTTGCAGTTAAATGCAGGTCACATAAAACAATGTTCCTCAGATAAAGGTAAAGGTAGGTACGTTAAATATTTCGACTACTAACAACAAACTTTCTTCTGCATATTCTAGGAAAACGTAGAGAAAGCCTTATGAGTTCCCGGACATGGCTCAATACAGACGACGTTCTACAAGATTTGCAGAAGTTTTCAGGAAGAAGACCAGTAGAAAATTTTATTGACGATGATTGCTTCGTTCGTGGTGAAAACCCACCACCACCTTTAAGATGTGAAGAGGGTAAGTTAACTATTATAGTGTATTTCAAATGTTTAGTCAATCAAAATTACCGACTATGGATTTTTTTCCATCGGTAATTCCCAAATCATAGACAAATGTTTAAATTTTTGGAATCTTAGCAGCAGCCAGGATTTAAAACAAAAACTACTGCTTAAGGGTTTAAATCTAAAGCCTCCAAAGAAAGTGATGCAATGCTGATGTGCTGCAGCAATATGGTAGCCTATAGTGAATAAAACTGCTTTGCTCTAATGTCTATTAATTTAATTATTAGGTACCTACCATTATTATATGATGGTATATGACATATCAAAATGACACATAGCATGACTGATTCTGAGGGTCAACTTTTAAAATATGACTGCTAAGCCTGACATGACAAAAATGCCAAAGTCTCTGTGTAAATGAGAGGGAGAGATGCCATATAACAAAATTGAAACATACATCCAGCGAGGCAATGCGGCCAGCCTTTTGGCCACATTGCCAGTGGTGGAGGAGTTGCAGTCGTTTTCTATTTGTAAATATGTTTTAGATTTAAGTTTTTATTCTGTATTGACCAAACTCATTAAATAATTAAATTGAAATGACAAAAAGTCTAAGTAGTAGGTAGTAAATGTATTTTTTATTTAATATTTTACAAGAAAAATATTTTTTCCTTGGCTGAAAGTTAATGTTTATTGTGTACTAGTGGACGCCCACGACTCCGTCCTCATGGACTACAGAAACAACAAAATGTCCAAATTATCCAGGATAAAAACATTTTCCCGGGACAAAAAGTAGCTTATATGTTAAGTGGGACCTGTCACAATATATTCCTGAAAACTGCATCGAAATTGGTTCAGCCGGTTCAAACCCACAGACAAACAGACAAAAATTCTAAAAATCATTCTTTTGGGTACTATTGTGTTGATAAAGGTCTCCATATCTATAGGAGACTTTTATCGACGCAATAGAACCCAAAATGATTATTTTTTTTATTTTATGTCTGTCTGTGCGTACTTTAATTTTTACGAAGATGTGCGTAAACATGAAATAATGAATGCCATTTTGAAAGGCTTGCTTTGCATGTTTCATACATGGTGTAAAAAGAGGTTCCCCTTGAGTCTGTGTCCATCTGTACACAATAATTTTTTATACAATGCTATAAATTTTAATGCAATTTTCACTGTCTTTAAGATGACAGTAAGTAATTAATTTAGTTACTAAATATATAATTTTCATTAACGTAGGTAATTTATTAATAGATGAATAATAATAATAATTATTAGATTTGTTTGCTGATAGATGGAGGAGTGTTTATGCAGAGTGTATGAGGTTTTGCGAGATGACCGACAGTGTGCGGATTAGCTCAATTAAGTATTAATTGTTGTTTTTATTATTTTTTTATCACTTTTTTTTTAATTTACTGTTTATCTATTATGTCACTGTTTATTCGTTTTGTCTACTTTTTCTTTTATTTTCCCCCTAAACTTGACGGTACCTTGGTTTTACTGTAATGTGTAAATAAATAAATAAAATAAACAAAATTATTACCCAACTACTAGTTCAGCTAAAATTAGAAAATGAGAACTAAGTATAATATTGTTTTATATGTATATATTTTTTAAATGTATCCCTGGACACCTAGATAGATAGTATAGTTGTAGAAATGTGGACAACATACATACATTACTCATCTTAATATATATAAATCTCCTGTCACGATTTGTCCGCGATGGACTCCTTAACTACTTCCGATTTTAAATTAAATTGGCACACCGTGAGCACAACTTGAGAGATAGGATAGCTTAGATCTTTAAAATTATAGTCGCAATTTTATTTTATTGCAAATTATTTGTCTATAATTAATTGACAGTCACAATTATCTGTTAACTCCAAAAGATTCTAACAGATGTCGATACTTTTCGACTGGATTGAGTAAGTAATCAATAGATGGCACTGCTATGGTAAACCGACAAACGTGTCATATAAGCTACAATTCAATTTCCACGCGGACGAAGTCGCGGGCGTCCACTAGTATATTTATATATATTTATTTATTATTTATATATGTTCACAAAAAGAGATAGTAAAAACTTCAAGATCACAATAATTACAGAGAGATCCTACAGCAACGTTTATAAATAGTGGTTCAATTAAAAAAACATTATAAAAAATAATAATTATTGTGCACGTATTGGGATTCTAACCCAGTACCTATGGCGTCGCAATCAACGACGTCAGCCAATAACGAACGGTGTTGTTTTTCAAGTTCCATTGAAATATTGCGAAATATCTGTCGTTAAGTGGGTCATCAGATAATCGTATCGCCATTTGCGAACGTTCGCACGATGAATTTACGATCTTGCACATTCCTTAGAGCTCAATTTGGAAGCTAAATTTTGTTTATGCAGCTACTATAAATCTATACTTACTAATGTTCTAAAGCTGAAGTTTGTTGGTTTGTTTGAACGCGCCAATCTCAGGAACTACGACCCCGATTTTCAAAAATTCATTCAGTTTTAGATAGACCATTTATCGAGGAAAGCTATAGGTATAGGCTATACAGTATGATTTTTGGTCGTCAACGTTCCTGAAAACTATGGAATCTCCTCATCATCACGATCATTTTTCTCCATGGAAGCATACCTGGGAGTATCTGGTTTCCAAAATATTAGGGCCAAAAGTAGATAGACTGCGTTTTTCTGCATAATGCACATTGACGCGTGTAGCAAGATTTTTTCACGAGCAATAATTAATATCTGTCTATGAAAAACTAGCATAAGTACTAAAAAAAATTTTCAAAAAAATTTATATCTTTTCCCAGCATCTTTTTTGGCATAAACTTACTTTATTTATCTATAAAGTACGTACCCTTCGTTAAGGGTGACAACGAAAAAACATCCTGTATAGCAACACGTCGACTCCTCGTAATAAACCTTTGCTTACATGCCTGGCAATAAACGACCCATCACGTGCGAGAACACAATATTCATCATACTGGTGCAGGATACCCAACCACTACAATATACTTACTAGTGGACTGCTGAAAACAAATTGTCGAAATTATCCGGGATAAAAATATTTTCCCGGGATAAAAACTAGCCAATATGTTATTCTGATGTATAAGCTATATTATTAAAATACATTCAGAAGTTTTTACGTGAAAGAGTAACAAACATCCATCCATACTTACAAACTTTCGCGTTTATAATATATCCTACTATGTTATTACATAGTAGGATGTTTCAGATATATTTATCCTCATATGCCTATAATAAAGGTATGACAAAGTTGCGATATAATCGACGCAGTTTGTAGACCGCAAATGTGGTCACCAGAACAGCGCAGTGTGAAACAATCACTGGCTATTTGTTTTCCAGCTGATAAGGCACCAGTTTGTCGGATACACATGACCTTAACGTTCAGTTAATTTTAAGCCTGCCATAACCTTATAAGTGTTCACTTAAACTCTCGATAAGCTTGCTGACATGTGAAGTAGTTTGAACTAAAACTTCGTATCAGTGAAGTGCTCTAATATGGCGCTAGTGTCTTTTAACTGTTACATTTATTAAGTTAGTTCCATATAGATCCGCGGGACTTCGTTATTGGAAGAGACCACAATTTTTTAAGTGTTTTCTATTCCAATTTATTGCCTTTACTTTTTGTAACAGATGTTAGACCCACTTCTAAGTAGAGGACTCGAACATAATTTTATCTCTTAAATCGAAAAATATTTGTCCCAATATTGAAATGAACGATTAAAAACGCACTATGTCAAGCGCTTTCTACAGACCGGCTCGTGTATTACGTATTTAGCAATAGCAATGAGACAGCAAAAATTGTATAGTGTCACTTAACTGTAATTTTAATGTAATTTGACATTTCTGTTGAGCATTGATACTGTTTTGGTTTTGTAAGACACTAGAATGGGCGTTTTTATAGTAATAAATATATAACAGCTACCTGTTAGTTTTTATTATAATTTATGACCATAATGCCCAAAATTCTTAACCACAAACACCCTCTTTTACACTATGACTGGTTCTATAACTTGAATTTATGTTATTCAGGAAATCACGTATCAATAAATAAATATAACAAAATAGACATAAACATTATTTTACGATGACATTTATAGTCGTAAGTTTACAATTTTACGACTGTTACAAAGTACTTAACAAATAGTAGAACACGCGCTAAAACAAAATAGTCACGTATGAATGCCCTTTCCATATTTTCTAATTCTTGAGAAGGTCAGGTTTAGAGTGCGCTAAGCCGACGAGCGTGCATGAAGAATATCATGAAAGTAGATGAAGCGAAAGCGACGTGTCAGGACCGTAGCAAGTGGAGATCCGTGAACCCGCTCCGGAAAGAGGCGTGAATTTATGTACTTACATTATACGTAAGACACAGAAAGATATACTCACTAAGGTATTAGTGGGTTCGACTAATACCTTAGGTAGGACCCAAAATCAACCTCACCTGCCCGTGGTGCACCCTGCTATATAACGGACGAGGCTCTGACGCTGATAATACCTATTTACAATGGCTCGGAAACATTTCCCATTGGATTCGTTACTGGTAGCTAGAAAGCCGAAAAGCGGCGGTAGGCTCACCCCTTGCCGCGTGGTACTTAATAGGCTAACTGGTGAAAAGTGGGCGTGTAATTTGCACACTTTTGCCCAACCTCTTTGGGAATAAGAGGCGTGACAATATGTATGTAGGTAATGGCGAGGTGCAGCTTTCGAACAAGATTTTTCTTCATTATCTAATAGTAAGGCATGCATCGAGCAATAAAAAAAATAAAAAAAGGATTAAAGACTATGCTGGTCCCACCTGTCAAATAACCATAAATTTTGGTGGCCAGACCCCCTAGCATGACCACGCATCGTGGATATTGTATCGTTCGTACGATATCGTAGCGTATCTATACAAAATTCAACATGGCGGTGACAGGTTAAGTGTCGATAAATCGGTTTTTCATATCGTGTTTCGCAGGTAAGGCTACTTGAGCAGGTGTATAATTAACATTTGATAATTTGGTTAATTCCTTAGTCGAATCTTACGACATGATGCTTTAATTTTTTTGTAATAACATACAAATTCTATGTAGGTACGTCACGCATAAAAAGGGACTTGGGAAGGAGAATAGACATTCTTTTTCGAGTCCGAATTAATTTGCTAGTGGCGTAACTATATTTCATTCGAGGCTCGTGCAAATTCGGATGCCCCCGTAAATAAAATTGGGAGTTGGGATTCTCCTTAGTACGGGAGGCCCCTGTAGCTGGGGACCCGTGGCATTATGTCGACTTGCCACCCTGTAGTTACGCCTCTGAAATGAGAGCGCTAAGAGAAGTGTGATTTCTCCTATCCTCAGATGATGAGCTGGTGCTTCGCTACGGGAGGATAAGCGACCTGAACAACGGAAATGACGTGGATGCACCAGACCTCAGGGGAATTGAACAGATGCTTAATATGGTTAGTATTATCTACGTCGAAATGTTAATTAAATAACTATTTCTTAGTACCCACGACACAAGACCTTAGGGACCTTACTGTGGGACTAGGTTAATGTGTTGTGTAGTGTGTGAATATTTATTTATTCATTTCCTAGGACATGAAGAAAGGAGAAGAGATTCATTAGTAAAAATGTCTGATTATTCATCAATGCCGTTAAGGAAATGTCCGACCGTCGCGCTGGCGGGAAAACGATTAACTATCGGAAGGACAACTGCCGTAGGTACTGAGTGATGTAGCGAATGCCCAACGCACAGCCGAAGCTACTTTAGGAAGCTGTGGAAAGTGTGTTTTTTGAAAGGTGTAGACGAGTTAAGAAATAATTTTCCGAAATTCTCTCGGGATATGAATACACTCTGCACTCGCACTCTTCAGTTTAGCATGTTAAGGTAGGTTCCCACGGTGCGTGATTTCGCGGACGGAAGCGGACGCGCCGACGGCTACGGACGGACGCGCACCACGGACGCGTCTGTTTTACCACAGACGCTCCGTTTTGCACGATCCGTGGTGCGGGCTGGTGCGCGTCCGTCCGTAATATCACGCACCGTGGGAACCCACCTTAGAAGACAGTGTCTGTTTTTTTTGTGTTCTCTAAATTGGGTAGCCAGAACTGCAGGTTCACGAAGGAGATTCTACTGACACGTATAGCATAACGGAGCCTACTCCAATATAGAATTTTACTGTATTCTATTTTAACAATATTGTAATGATTTTTTCAGGTACGAAGCTATGAGACCACAGATGTCGAAGACGATGTCCTGCCCACAGACGAATTTACGATATCGAAATTAAATCCTGACGTAAAAGAGTTTGTTCCAGTTAGTAATAAAAATGAGGTGGACACACCACAAAACGGGGCTGGAGACCATTCCAAGATAGACGTTCAAAAGTTAGACGCTAAGGAAAAGCTTAAAATTACCGCCGATTTGAAACATGCAATAGCTAAAACGAAAGGAAAAAACATGGCGGAGAAAAGGGAACGGAATATGGCGATAGCGACTCTGTTAAAGTTGCATACGACGCCGCAACCCGAGGCGGAAGTTGAGACTAGTGTTAAACTATGCACGCCAGACTTTTTCGCCAAACCCATTGACGAAGGCGGCGAGGAAGCTCCAATAGAAGAAGTAATAACCAAAACTGATTGCAATGTTGCCACAGATACAGCGAAAAGTCCAATTCCAAACGAACCAGACGATTCAGTTAAAGATTCCATTAAAAAAGTAAACAATTGGCTAGATAACCCGGAAAAGCCTAAGCGCAAAGGGCCAGGTCTTTATCTAGGCCCGATTGTGTTTAAGCGAAAAGGAGCAAGCACTCCTAAGTCGCCTTGTAGCGATTTAAGCGACAACTCCAAGGCTTCGTCGTCGACTAACGGGAAATCTCCGTTAAAAGTGAGTCCTAAAGGAAAGGATGACGGCAATCGCGCGTTTGTGCCGTCGAAATATGCCGATGCGTTGGTAAAACAGTATACCGAACGTAGCAAGGTTATGGAGGACCAACAGCTGGATATCTGGGAGAAAGTTGAAAAGGCACTAAAAATTAGAGACGAGATGCATAGGAAAATACAGGAGGAGAAAGCGGCGGAGGCTAATGCTGACGATGAGGTCGAGGTTGTTAATGAAAGTGACACTGAAACTATACAGGGTTAAATTTAAAACGTCAATAACCTCGCAGGACTAGATAGATAAAATCATAAACAATAACACTTGTTCTACGAGTTTTATCATAACTCAATACATTAATTAAAAATGATTTTCCAAGCTTTTATCGTACTGTCGTGACATTTGTAAGTCTATATTCCATTCATAAGTATACGAAAAGATTGAATAAAAGAGGAGTAGCGGTTAAGTATTATTTGCATACAAAAATAGTGTGCCGCGGAGCGGGGGTGAAGTATGGGACGAGGGGAGCATTGAACACTGTAGCCCTGCCCATTTACATAGAAACCACCTTGTAGTGACTAGTCAAACTACTTGCATAAGCGTATGGTTACAGCTACTGCGTTGCACTGGCGCTGAAGCTCCTCCCCTATCATGGGTCATGCCCTCACGATTGCCACACGACTCACTTCATAGTCCCACCTCCACTTTTATACCTTCATCATGCGCGCGCCCCTGTGTTATGTACAGACTTTCTTCAGAGGTAATATTAAATTGATATTTATTTTTGTATTAGTAAAATGTGACAAATTATCAAAACTCGTAGAACAAATGTTGTTG
This sequence comes from Carposina sasakii, assembly GCA_014607495.2. Lineage (NCBI taxonomy): Eukaryota > Metazoa > Arthropoda > Insecta > Lepidoptera > Carposinidae > Carposina > Carposina sasakii. The sequence goes on from CP053157.1 coordinate 962,660, forward strand.
TTTATGATGGTAGCTACCTAGTCTTGCGAGGTTATTGGTGTTTTAAAGTTAACCCTGTATAAGAGTTTTCGTCGTTTAGTCGACTGACTATATGAAATGCCGGCCGTTTGCGGACATATCTGACAAGTGGCTGTTTCTTTATTGTAAACCTGTATTGTTATTTTTTTCCTCCTTTGGTTAGTGACTTTGTATTAATTTTTGTTTCTAATTTACATGTAGCAATGCTGCAGTAGCTATGTGGGTAAATGCATTTTCAGATATAGTCCAATTCGGTCGCCAATTCTTAAAGTACACATATCAATTCGTTATTAATTTATTATTATACAGTGTGATATGGGCGGTACTTCTAAGACTTTAGAGTCCAGTTGGACATCCATCTCTATCAACAAAAAAAATATATTAAGGGGTCGCAGCCCCCTCCCCTCTTAAGGGTAGCCTTTTCAAATTTTTTGGTCTCGTCGTAGACACGTCTGATAAAAACAGCAACAACTCAGGTTTAAATCATCTTAGACACATTAAAAAAACTGTTTTTATTAGATAAAGATACGGACTAAGTATTCAATATCAAAAATATCTAATTTATTGGTACATTTAAATCTAAATTTAATTTCAAATGCATTTTTTCTTTATAAAAATGTACTTTTTTTCTCCTTTTTAAAGTTAATTTTTAAAAAGTGCCTATTATTGTACACTTTTTTTACACCTATTCATCAGTATTTGAGCTATTTTACACGAGCACACTAAAATTTCAACTCTGTCTTGATAAACCTTAAAGTTATGATCGCTTAAAGTGTACGTCGCTTTATCGAATTATCGCAACCTCCACTTGTGGCTTGAAGAAAATCCCAAAGCTATAAGACCGTCAACATTCCAGCACGAATTCTCGATTAATGTGTGGGCTGCTATGATCGATGATGTTTTGATTGGACCTATCGAACTACCAGAAACACTGAATGGCCCGAGGTTTTTGGTATTTCTGCAGACGCAATTTGCCGAATTATTGAGGGAGCTTCCTTTAAATTATCGCCAAAATATGTGGCTACAAATGGACGGAGCCCCTGCTCACTTTGCTCGTGACGTAAGAGCTTTCCTAGACAGCTCGTATCCGCGATAGATTGGGCGCGGCGGCCGTGTTGCTTGGCCGCCACGCTCACCCGACATGACACCACTAGACTTTTTCCTTTGGGGTCATATGAAGCAAAAAGTTTATTTCAATGAAGTAAACACCCGTGAAGAGTTATTTGAACGAATACAAGACGCAGCTAACGAAATTCGTGCAGATCGCGACATGTTGAGACGATCAACGCAGCAAGTAGCTATAAGAGCTACGGCATGTTTGCAAAACAGAGGTCAACACTTTGAACAGTTGCTATAAAAAAATATTGTATTAAAATCGTGGTTGAAAAGTATTGTGTGTGTGTTAACTAACAGTGTTAAGTGTAAAAATAAATAAAATAAATTTGTAAAAACACTCTTTGTTTATTGTAGTGTTCGACGCAGATGTTGCGCCCTTGCGCAGGGGCTAATAAAAAAAGTCATATCTCTGCGTTTTATTGCCGTAGCGTCAAAATTTTTATGTCCCTATTTAGAGCTACTCAAATACTGTTAAATAGGTGCAAAAAAAAGGTACAATAATAAGCACTTTTTAAAAATTAACTTTAAAATTGCGAAAAAAGTACATTTTTTTTAAAGAAAAAATGCATTTAAAATTAAATTTAGATTTTAATGTACCAATAAATTAGATATTTTTGATATTGAATACTTTGTCCGTATCTTTATCTATTAAAAACAGTTTTTTTAATGTATCTAAGATGATTTAAACCTGAGTTGTTGCTGTTTGTATCAGATGTGTCTACGACGAGACCAAAAAAAATTTAAAAGGCTACCCTTAAGAGGGGAGGGGGCTGCAACCCCTTAATATATTTTTTTTGTTGATAGAGATGGATGTCCAACTGGACTCTAAAGTCTTAGAAGTACCGCCCATATCACACTGTATATACATAAATAAAAATATTCCTGTTATAATATATTTCTGCTTTGTCACTGGAGCCACCTGTAATAAATAAGTAGTTATTTACTGCTTCATTAGGTGTCCATTGTTAGCCAATTAGGTATATTAAAATTTTGACCAACCACTAACAAAACACATTGGTTCGTGTATTTCATTTATTTTGCGTTCTTCAGACAAACCAAAGCAAATAATCTTTTACTATGTAGTAGAATACGACAAATGCGTTTCACAGACTGATTACGTATCTTGCAAAAGCAAAGAAGAAACAATGCGATTGCGAAAAATGTACAATTTACGCCTTGAAATGTCAAAATTCCTGTGAAATTAATTTTATGTAATACGAATTTGACAATCAGCGAATTTTGTACATTTTTCGCTATCGCATTGCTTTTGCTAGTTAGGTAATAAGGGGCCTGATTTCGTTTCTGATGCGTTTTACAACCGGTTGATATTTAATTGGCTAATAATGGACATTAAAGAAATTGTGTATTCCGGGTAGATCCAGTGATGAAACGAAGATACCAAAGTCTTACGTTTAAAGTATTGTAAGTACTTGATCATCAGTTATGTTGGTTGACTAAACGGTATTTTTTTAAGTTAAGTTAGCATTTTAGCTATATGTTTTATTTGTTAGTTTAATTTTATTTTACTGAATGACAGCATTGATTTATGTATGTATTATGGTAAATATTTTTGATATTCAGAAGTGCTTGTAAAGTAAGTAGGAGGTATGTCTTAACTGGATATTTTGAGGTGATCCGAGCTTACGAGGTATGCTTTTCGAAATCTTATTTTGAAGTAAAATGAGATTGGAGTGAAACATATTTCTGTGACATTTTGACTTTAGTCTACATGACCATCGTCGTACTAGCATTAGTTTTGCCTTAAATTTAATTAGCCTGTAGTTTGGGAAACACTACTGCTGAGTAAAAGTCTCCCAACCCTTAGATTCCACTTCACGGTTGTACTCATTGAAGATTGGACCATGGTTATTCCCAATAAAAAGCCTTTAAAATGTAATTACGAAATAACTACTTTGGATACCTTGGATAAATATAAATAATATATATTCACACACTACACAACACATTAACCTAGTCCCACACTAAGATCCCTAAGGTCTTGTGTCGTGGGTACTAAGCAAAGGCATATAAATACATAGATAAGTATAGAAACATTAATGACTCGGAAACAAACATCGATATTCATCATATCAATGTTTGCACCTGCCGGGATTCGAACCCAGGACCTATGGCGTCGCAGGCAGGGTCACTACCTACTACACCAATCGGCCGTCCATGCATCTCCTTCCGTGCTTCGTAAAGGTCGACTAAACAACTCGAGACCATCAAATCTGTCGCCCATACTCGTCACCAACCATAGGTAGTCTTGTGGCGTGCTCGTCCGTCCAGGTCGCCAGAATATACAACGTTGCTGACATAATAGCCGTAACGTGCAACTTTTTATTTGGTAAGAGATTTTGAACAATGTTTTTGATTGAATTTTCAATTTTCTGGTAATTGACCATAGAATAGTGCGATGAATAACTTTCCATGTATATTATTATTCTGGGACATTGCGATTTGCTGTGTATTTTAATAAGAAAGTTACCATTCCTGTCAATTTTTTCAATTCGTACTATGTAAGAACAAAAAAAATTTAAACAGAATTTAAAAAACTTTGTATCGTTTGTCTAGCGCCATTATTTCTTTTACGAATGTCTCGCGGTTGTTTATGGAACTAATTGTAAATGTTGAGATAAATGTTAACATGATAATACACTAGCGCCAATATAACATGTCAAAGACACGTACTTTGATATCTTTTATTTTATACCAAAAGAGTAATTGAACGGAGGTAATTCAGGGATATAAATATAGATATAAACTTCCAGAAGCATGTAAAGTGCGTTTTATCAGATAGTTCCTTGGCATGATGGCGCTAGTTACTATGTGTGAGACTACATTAACTATTACGGCGTACAAAAATGTTAGTACCGAAATCAGGCATAGGAGTTATTACATATAATGAAAAGTTGAAAGTTGGTAAGTGACGTTTGAGACTAGGATCTGTATTTTTTCTTCTTATGTAATTTAAGTAAAACGCAAAGCGTATTTAAGAAGCACTCTGTTTAGACGCAAGATTGTTGTTCTTAGGTAATATTGTTTTCTCTTTCGTACTTTCGGAATGTGTATGAAATACATAGACCTTTCGGCAAAGCCCTATTTTCCTAAAGGATTAGTAATATATTACGATAGTCTTGCCTCTCGCTTTGTCTTTTCATACTCGTGTATAGGGCAAGCGAGATAGCAAGACCCCCTCACCTTTTAGTATATCGTCATGGTAAACAGTCCGTAATGCTATCGTCACATTATCAGTAGGGTAAGCACGAATCTTTTTGCGCGGCGTAACAATATCGAATCGCAAGCAATATCTATTCGAGATTTGACAGTTTGACGATATCGTTAACTATAGAGAGGTTCGTGATTGCCCCACTGATCTCTTAGAGCGCGCAGACAGGGAGCGGTCGCATTTCAATTTTGAGTTCCGCTTTCTAGTGACAGTTGACAGGTCAAGATTTCCGACGCACACAAGTGGCGTTCAAATTCTCGCGTTCTAGTTTCGTTTGCGTCTTTGTACATGCAACATGTCTAGAAAGTTGATCTTCCGATGAATAGTTATTGTTCTTGTGGAGTTTAGAAGCTTCTAAAAAGAAACGAAAGTATTGCTTGCACCTAATTAACATAAGACTTGAAGAACAAAGCGAATTCATAAGTATTTGTGGCAACTAGAAACCACCCTTCTGTTTTTTGTGACGGTATTCATAGTCCACGTCACTTAAATCGTATAATAAACTCCTTTTCCCAACCGATTCGATTAACTTTTCCGTGTTTGCAGCCTCGAACATCGCAGCGTTCAGGCGTTCTCTGTCTCGGCGGCAATAGAACTCTTAGAACGTGGAGTTCCGCTTTTGCCGTTGCGGTCTATGAGCCCGCGGTGTGCGTTGCTACCATAGACTCGGTACATTCTAAAGGAACGCGGAACTCGGAACTCTCGACCGCTCTCTGCGCGCGCTTCTTGATACCGTTACGGAGTGTAAAAAATTTATGTTTAGGTGCTAGGCGTCTAACCTCACGTATATGTCCGATAGGAGGTAGGCAAAGACTACATCTCCATTTAGTACGTTTCAAACATACCTCTGTGGGGGTGGTGAAAAGGGAAGCGCTTCCGGCCCCACCGGGCCACTAGTCGTTATTTGGCCCATGTATATATTCCAGTCATTGTGAGAAACTTCGATATCGCGTTCTAGGATTTCTAGATCTGTTTTGCGTCCTGTAGATTTCGAGACATATCGACCTCCGGTCTGGAAGGGGAGGGATGTAGCGGAGCTATCTACTGGACGCAAAACAGATCTAGAAATCCTAGAACGCGATATCGAAGTTTCTCACAATAATTGGTATATGTATACTGGGTGTAAAAAGACAACTTTCTTTTTTTAATACCTCATATTCTTTTTGCTATGGAAGCACCCCTGGGAAACCACGGGTTTCCAAGATATTGAGGTCCAAAGTTACATTAATGTTATATTTTTTTTACATAAATCCATCTGAAATCGGTTAACAAACATTTTTTTCAAAGATACTATGTCAAAATGTTATAATGTTAGTTTTGTAGGTACATTAAATGTACATTTGTACTTTGCGCACCAAACAAATACATTGCTTGCAATAAAATGACAGTATTTTTTCATTTTTTTTGTCGTTTTTCAGGGTTGGTTTCATAGAGGAAAATGATTGTAACCTTACAAAGAATACGAAGTATTAAAAAAACATTGTTGTCTTTTTACACCCTGTATACAATAGGCCACATAACAGCTAGTGGCCCGGTGGGGACGGAAGCGCTTCCCCTTTTCACCACTTCTCTCGTCTCGTCCACATTCATTAAGTTCGTCAGTTTCGGGTGCTTTTACTAGCCCTTTCCTTAACAACTCCCCAATATGGTACGAGTATGAATAAGTTCCCAGCATTGACATTCACTTCTGCAATAATCTCTTTTGTTGATCCCCTTTCATCCATCCTCTGCCATTTCTGCGCTGCGCAAAATGCGTCTAACTTTACAAACGCATAAAAACGGATGCGGCTATTTTACTCTAGTATATCTAGTTTACAGGGTATGAGTGACAGCCAGGCAAATACTGAAATGCTAAATAAATACCATTGTGTTGAGGTATACGACAGTGTTATTACTCGCATGAAATGCATTTTTAATTTGATTATAAAAATGTTTGCTTTACGCGCCAATTGTATCGGGCGATCTTGTGACTAGTTAAATGGGCTTATTGGTTATTGTGTGAAACGTTGTTGTTTTTTGGATTATGTACTTGTGACTCTCCTTTGGGGTCGATCAGTTATTTGAACTTTTTTCAGGGAAACTTTTTTTGAAAATCATCTTTTGGTTAAAATTTTATTTTTAAATCATTTTCTGAGGCTTATTTAAACGAACTAAACTATTTTTTTTCCTGAAAATATGAAAAAGATGTCGGAAAATTTTGGGAATTTCCTGCGAACATTTTCAGTGTTTTCCGCCTCAGAATCAGGGCCTGAAGTCAGCATATAAATATTTGCCTGGCTGTCACCTACACCCTGTATAGTGTATTATATGGTAGTTGGTACGAGCGTTGGATATTTTAAGTAATAAGCAGCAGGTACATAAGTGACAGGTACCACGCTAGTGGTAGTTTTTGTGATCATCGACAAGTGAGACTCTTGTTATTTTTATATGTAATAAAGATATTTTTGCAATAACTGCGTTTTCATTTTGCCAGATTAGACAATATGCCACTATGTGTATGACATTAGAAAAAGTACTACGAAGATGTTCACCTGAAACTAAGTACTTAATCATAAATTAAAGAAGACCATAGGAAGGAAGGAAGGGGATCTAATATCTTCAAATCAGCACAGAACTATGTACATACAACTTCTTCATACCTACAAACTCATACCGAGAATCTTGATGAATAATGTTATACAAGGAGTGCTTTTCAATTATTATCCAAATAACTTCCTGTTACAAGGCCAAGCTTTTGATAACTTTGAAAGTATAGATAGAACAATTCATCCATCAATGCAGTGATCCGATGACTATAACCAAGGTGAGGGTTGATTAGCCTAATATTTGTTTCAGATTTTATCTCACGAAGAGTTCCTTGAGTCGAGATGTCAATAAACATTTACTATACCTACCGTCGTACTGTAGGAAAGGCACAAATATAACACGAGACTGATAATTTAATTGACAAACATTAAGAGTCCATATGCCTCAGTCGATTGTCGATATCTGATGCGCGCGTTCTTCAGTAGGTTTAATTCTAAGATGAAGAATAGATAATTGGTACTTTATGATAAGAAATGGTATTATTGTGTAGAATTTCAAGAAAATAGTTAAGAAATATGGTGCATCATACGATACAAGTAGCGCTGGACAGTTTTGGGCAGGTTGTGAGTATTTCAGTCTATTTAGCTATTTAAAGTTAGGATGTAAGAACAAGACTGGTAAACACATATATGAGCTGCCTACAATGTTTTTTTTTTACACTTAAACCTTTGTTCCGTTTGTTTCTGATATCTATGGTTTAGATTGTGTAAACATTCCATATAATATTGAAATTCAACATTTCATATTTGTAGTTTCTACCAAATTTGTAGTGGGGTGCTTAGGTATACGTTTTGCCTCAGTTATCTACATCCTGTATTCCCGTGTATGCATATCTTTATATTCCTGTATTCGTATAGGGTGTTAGACTCTTATTTTTCTGGCTGTTCCTTGCAACTTGTATACTTGGTTCATTTGAACCTTGTACTTATTTTTTAAGTGGCTTTTGAAAAAAAACGGTAAAAAATACAACATTATTGCGGCGGATTTAGCTATCGTGTCACTCTCCTTCAAACACGCATCCGCTCTTGCAGGCAGTTGCATTGCAAGTAAATGGTCATTTGGCTAATGTATCAATCAAATACTCTCGTTTAGCCTCTGGCAATTTAAAGCCACTAAGAACCGTTTTTTCTCCAATGGTAAGGAAAAATATGATGCTGTCTTTCTTTGAAACTTGATCAAGATAAATAGGCTACCTGACCATTAGAAAAATCGGCTTTCGCGAAAAAATCGAAATAGCCAGCCTACCTATAGATGGGATAGGTACCTATAGATAGATAGCGATATTAAAAATGCCCAAGAATGAAATTAACGATATTAATAAGTACTTAATAAAAATGCATACACAGCTGATTACGTCAGCCATTCCCTATATTCTTATTATACTCTGTGGTCAGCCAACAATCAGTGCCCGCACGCACGTGAGTTGAGGCGACTGCGTTTTAAAAATGTGTTCAAGTAATAACCATGACAGAAACGCGTTGTTCATATTCTGTCGTGTTTACCGAGGTATGTAGACTTTATTTTATAACTTTTCAAGTAAATATTGCTAATTAGTTAGTTGCCCTTCTCTCCTATTCATTCCTCTACGTGGTTTGGTTAAAGCATCTCCTTAAAACACCTTGGTACCTAGTAAACATAACGTTATGAAGTAGCTAAACTCTTGCACATGCCTTGTAGTCACGACATTAGTTAGTAGATATACAGGATGTAAGTGACAGATAAGCAAAAAGTTATATGCTGACTTCAGACCATGAGTCCTGCAAATAAAAATACTGACAGCTAACCTAACTGAATAATTATTGCTCAGCATTTACCTACCTGGCTGTCATTCAAACCCTATCGTGTGCGTATACTTATATATGTATGTTTTACACGTAGATACTTATACCTTTTTTCTATAAGTAGTACATACCTAACGTACCTACTTATATTCGTGGAGTTTTCTATTTTCTAGAACCCAGAAGAGATCCCCGCCAAGGAAGAGAGTGACCAAAAAGGTATAATAATCAGCAGAGCTAAACTAATAAGTTGGCAACGTTACCTAGTAAATATATATACGTATATACAAATGCATCAAAAAAGTAGGATGATGACGTTTAAAAATATAATAATAACACAATCAATATTAATGCCGCCATGAAATACTTTTTATTAAATAATATATCGAAATACTCTAATATGGCCAAACGACCTGTGCATCTTCATGGCTTTACAGGTACAGTTAATGTAGGTTCAAATCTCTGCAAACGCCCACCATTTAACTTGAGATAAAGATAATATAAATTTATTCCGTCACACAGTAAACCAACAACCTGTATTGTACCTTATCAAGGTTAGTGAACTAACTTTAAATTTACAAAGTTGCACGATTTTTTGTGGAATTCATAAAAAAAACTACCTATATGACGAGATCTAGCTCGATTAGATACGTTGATTTCTCTAACTTGGATTTTCAACGGTTAGGAGACTTCGGGGTCTCATAGTCCAACGTGCTAGGCTAGGTGAAATCTACCTAGGTACCTACAATAAAATTCTTGTAAGAGTTTGTAAGCAAAATATCCAGGGCCGGATTTAGGGGAGGGCAACCGGGGCGAAAGCCCCAGGGCCTCCACAAACGGGGGCCCCCCACAATATAGATTTCGGAAAAAAATATATCAAATTCCAACTAGTAAACATCTTTTCCTATGATATATTTTTTGGCTCTTTTATCTTTCACTATGGGTGCGCCCACCACCGGGCCCTACATCCTCCACTGACCCTCGGATCTGATAACTCATAACTGCGAAAACAGGCACTTGCACTAACTACAATGGCCACGACAATACATTACACGCATACAAGACAATACATTGCACTATTCCGAAATCAAAAACAACCGTGGCATCCTCAGGATTATAGAAATAAGTAAATTAGTAAACCACTAATTATTATGAAACTCTAAAACCCAACACAACTCTTTTATTTTTACTTACAGTACTTTGTAAATACATGATTATATTATTCTGTATTTAAAGTAATTAAATAATTTGGGGCTAGGGGGCCTCCCGCTCCTTTGTTGCCCCGATGCCTCCGGACCTCTAAATCCGGCCCTGAAAATATCCGAAACGGCTTTACGGAGAATATGTAGCTAATAACATTGCAGTTAACTGTTACTTATTTCTACTTTCATTACCCTTCCTACTTCACAGTTACTAAGCGCCTTAAAGTCTCTTTATTCCATCATCCCTAGCATTACCTGACGATGATCGGCGCCATCGTCGCGATCCCCTTCATCCTGTGCCCGGCGCTGTGCATGCTGGAAACCGACCCTGACCGCTCCAACATCATTTCCACAATGATATTTGTTACAGGTGAGTTTTCTGGAATGTTATTACTTATCCTGGTAAGTATCTAGGTACTATACTTACTCGTACCTACCTAATTATTCTGTGCTTGTGGCTCGTACGAGTATAAGGAGCTATTTTCGTTTGTTGTCGAACGATTACAGCGTGTATGTCCAATGTGTTCATTTTCGCTTCTTGTGTGGAAGTCGCCCGACAAATAAAAATATTAATTTTTGATTGTTTTGAGATACGTAGTTGGTAGATACTGTATTCGGCGACAAGGATAAATAATGTAAGTACCAGATACATTATTTTCACACTGACACTGAGAATAGTGAGTATACAATAGGCACACTTTTGTTTGAACATCTAAGACGGCGGATTTCTCAGGTAAATAATTATAATTCTAACCAATGTTCAGGGTTTATTGGGCCATAAAGTTAGCGAGAGATAATATGTATGTATACTAACAAATGCCATCGAGTTGGTCTGCTGCGAGAAATAGAGAAATTCGCAATTTCCGGGAATAATAATGTTTACTTTGAGAAAGCGCCACGCCTGGGGGATCGAGAGGATTAAAAGTTTGCCACATAGAAATTAAATGCGACCAACGGCGACAATATAATAATTTAGCGCGAAAGAAACAAATGTGTTCATTTATACAGGATGTAACAGAAGGTTGTTAACCGAAATGCTATGTCTATAAAAAAGTCTTTTCCGATAAGTATAGATAAATTACTTAGGAATGTTCGTAAAATCTTAAAAATAAAAATTAGATTCTGAGTTTTGTGGACAGATTCTGTCTCTATTTACATTTCGCTTAATATAGGCACATATTCTTTATATTTATTGTACCTAATACATACCTACACTACAGTAAGTACAGTGCATTCGCGAATTTGGTGCATTTCTGGAAACCCCATTATTTTTAACACAGCCGTGTTTGTAGGTACTTACATTAAGCAAATACTATGATACTCCTTCTGTTCCACTCTGTATACCAGGGGCAAACCATGACCAGTGTGTGACCGGTAGTGGAACTGAAAGCGCTTTCACCACACCCCCAGAACTTAATTATCACAGCTCCACTATATACCTGCTCCATTGTCACAAACGTCGTCTCTTCAGGCGCATTTACAAAGTTTAATGGTTTGCACCAAGTTTTGCTGCAACATCGCTCACACAATACCGTAGGCGTTTCCCGTTTGCAGTTGTTTACTAAGTACCTACACAGTATTCATTTCTTAGTATTCTCGACCTACACAACATACATACATACATACATGCGTACGTATATACGTATATATTCCTGAAATGGGGTAGCCAGAACTGCAGGATCGTAAAGGAGATCCCACGGACTGGATTACCATAGCGGGGCCAGATGTTTTTGAATAGTGACAAGTTGGTAGCTTACTCGTATTACCTGAAATGAGATGCAGCTGATGTATTCTAGTGATAAAAATATTTCATTTATGATTGTATTACATGAGAATATAATGGGACTATGGTCGATGGTATTTTTCGTGATGATAATGTTGATAATTTTCCGCTTCAATCAACATCAGGCTATTTCTTATTTCCCGTGGGAACGGAACCCTCTTTTCTCTGAAAATAACAACTACGAGTATGTCCATGTGTGCGATCTAAAAACGGGACTTTTACGGTATTATTACAAAACTATAGAATATTACATAAGGACACGACATTAAAAACACAAAAAAGTAAAAATATTCCGTTTTGGAGGTGCTGGGATTTGAACCCAGGACTTTCAGCATGCGAAGCAGACACTCTACCACTGAGTTACACCCCCTGATAACAAGAAGGTCGAAATTACGGACCACTAGATACAACTCACGCGGAGGCAGTATGATTCACAAAATTAGGGCAAAATAAACCTTATTACAAAAGGGTAATTCGAATTAATGATTAATATGCGGTGGGTATGTTTTGTGCGATGACTTTCAATGTGTCGCCGGCAAGGTTGTGTGGGAGGTTTGATATTGATAATAGCTATTAGAATATTAATTAACTAGGTACTCATACGCTGCTCCTACAGGTATGTACCTAGTATGTACGTTCCTGTGTTACATTTTCGTTATCATCTCTCGTTAGAGAGCAAGTATCGATCGATTTAACTGCTTGACATTTTGACATTGTTATTTTGCTATTGCGAATATGCGTTATAATCTGTTATAATGTTATTTAGACAGATTTGACAGTCAATTTTTCTTCTCTTCGAGAAATTGACTGTCTATTTAACAAAATAGTATAGTTTAGTTACATACTAGCAAAACATAAAACTATAGTATTCATTTCCCAGGTCTTGTAACCTGGCTGCAAGCTACCTTCGGCTGTCGCCTGCCCATAGTTCAAGGAGGTACCATTTCCTTCCTAGTGCCGACGCTGGCCATCCTCGGGCTCCCTATGTGGAAATGTCCAGAACATGACTCCCTAGCTGCCATGACGGAGGAAGAGAGACGGCATGTCTGGATGAGCAGGATGTGCGAGTTATCTGGTGCTATAGCAGTATCGGCGCTATTTCAGGTGTTCCTAGGTGAGAATTAAAGTACTAGCACTGCATGTATGTTGACGAGTGCGTATAATGTACCTGCCATGATGGAGGAAGAGAGACGGCATAAGAGATGAGTGGATGTGCGAGTTGTCTGGTGCTATAGCCGTTTCGGCTCTGTTTCAGGTGTCCCGAGGTGAGAAAAGTACTAGCACTGCATGAATGAATGTTGAAGAGTGCACTAGTAATGTATGACTGGCGTATGCTCGAGTTCCTTGGTCGACACTTACGACATGCACGGAAGGAGATGTAGCTTATGTATTCTAATGAATCCCATCAGCACATGCTTAACTACTTAACATAAGGTATTATTCTGTACCCAAAATCCTCACCTTCTCTCAAGCGATAATAAAACTATTGTAAGGCTTAACTTCAGAGACAATAAATATTGTTCTAAAATTTCGTAGGTATCTAATATACCTATTGTAATCTTTGATGGGTTTTCAACTTTTTCGTGTCCAGGTTATTTCGGCGTAATAGGCTCCCTCCTCCGCTTCGTGACCCCCCTGACGATAGTGCCCACGGTGGCACTGGTGGGCCTCACGCTGTTTGACCATGCTGCCGAAGCCGCGGCCCAGCAGTGGGGCATTGCTGCTGGGTAAGTGCATCTAAGCAATTAGTCTGCTAGGAAATGACCTAGGGTAGTCGGATTCAGAGTCACATTCAGAGCTTCTGACCTTAGTGCTTGCAATATAGTCCAATCAATGGGGGTTTGACCCCAACAAAATTCCTCCGTTCTTTAAATTTTGCAGGATGATAAAGTAACGTTATTAGATTACGATTAATAAATAATCCATAAATTTCCCTGTCTGAAATTAGGTACTTTATATATGTCAGGATATATTAATAATGATACATAAACATAAATAATAAAATCCAGCAATATTTCAGAGGGCTACAAATTTGCAAATTACCTTATTTCCACTATAATTTTCATAGGAAAGATTTGTGGTTCTCCGAAATGGAAATATTCCTGGATTTTATTGTTTTTCTATAGTCTATACATATAATAAAAATGTAACGGATCACTGTCTGTACATTGAAGATATATAAGAAAAAATATTATAGGTGACCTTTATCAACGCAATAGTACCCAAAACAATGATTTTTGGAATATTTGTCTGTTTGTAGGTTTGTCTGTTTGTCTGTGCGTTTGTGCACACTAATCTCAGAAACGGCTGAACCGATTTCGATGCAGTTTTCAGGAATATACAGGGTGTAACAGAAAGGGTATGTTAAGCGAAAAGCTATGTAAACAGCCCACTATAGAGAACCTATTTCCAAAATTTGAGACTCGAAATCACATAGTTATTTTTCAAGATTGTATGAAATTTCCTGAGATATTTAAAAATTCTCCATACTATCGGGAAAAATAAACATGTGATTTCGGGTCTCAAATTTTGTGAATAGGTTCTCTACAGTGGGCTATTTACATAGCTTTTTGCTTAACATACCCTTTTTGTTACAATGTTTTATCCCGGATAATTTCGACATTTTGTTTTTTCTGCAGTCCAGGACGGAGTCGCGGGCGTCCACTAGTTATTAATATATCCTAACATATACTGAAGGAATAACGGACAGATAATTTTCCGCAGCGATTTATACGTGTTTTTTTTTTGTTTACGTAAAAAAAAACAAAGTTCCAAAGCGAAAACATCCTGGGTTCTTGGTCAATAGTAATTATAACCGCAAAGTTTCAGCGACAGAGGAATTAATATTGAGTCTCCATATAAAGGATTTCCTCGTTGATTGGACTTATAGGGATATTTACGGTTTTTTATTTGTATTTATATCGAAATATCATAAAATAAAAGAAACATTTGCGAAAGAAAAACTTCGCTAGTGTAAAAACTTTCCGGGATATAACGATTTCAAAATCACAATTTTAGACTTGCCAAAAAACGCTCCATACAAACGGCTACCACAATTATGATGTCACACTTTCGTAACTTGTATGCGCGTAAAAGAACTTTTGTTCTACAGTTTATAAATATGGTCACAAAACAAAAGTTGCTGTAAATGATGCAGGTGGACATGTGATGTTGTGATTTTCAATTAATTTTACATTTGAAAATTGGACTTGCCCACTTAACTTTGAAGGCTTATGGGTGCGCCCACCACCAGGCCCTACACCCTCCACTGACCCTCGGACCTGATAACTCATAACTGCGAAAACAGGCACTTGCACTAACTACAATCGCCACGAGAAACCAGACCCGAGCACCTAGCATGCAAGATATTACATTGCACTATTTCCGAAATCAAAAACTAGATTAAATACTTTTTACATAAATAATTTAAATAATTTTTTTTACGCGGTTGTTTCGCCAACAACCGCGGCATCCTCAGGATTATAAAAATTAGTAAATTAGTAAACCACTAATAATAATAATTATTATTATTATGAAACTCTAAAACCCAATACACAAAAGTCGGGATCCATTATCCGACAGCCAAGCTAATATTTCAATGGATCCTTGCTGTTCAGTTGTTATGTTGCGATCATTAGAAAATATTTTATGTTCTTCAATAGTATTCATTCCATAATAATATTATAGAATTCTAGACCACCGGACATCTAAGTTCTTGTTTTTTTTTCTTTTCAGTTTTTTTTTTATTATGTAAGTACATTATTTGGTTCCTTTTAATATTTCTCGTGAAAAAATCTTGCTACGCGTGTCTACCTATATGTGTATTTATAAAGAAAAACGCAGTCTATTTACTCAACTTTGTACCCTAATATCTTGGGAACCAGACACTTCCCAGGTATGCGTCCATGGAGAAAAATGATCGTGATGATGAGGAGATTCCGTAGTTTTCGGAAACGTTGACGACCAAAAATCATCCTGTATGTAGTATATATAATAGATAGATAGGTACTACGGGTGCAATGTAGTAGCTGGCGCTTTATCCGGTAGTTCCCGGTGTGATAGATCGATACGGGCATCGACCCGGGCGTACCCGGATGTTTATTCTATGCCGGTGCATCACTCGGGAACCGTGAAGGAAGGGAGAGGGGAGATGAAGACCAGCGTAGTTTGATATAACGGGGTTACCTATATCGTTTAAGTTTTAACACAGACCGCGTTGTCGCACTTTTCAGAAATATAATATATACCTATAATATACAGGATGTTTGTGACAGCCAGGCAAATATTGATATCATAACTTCAGACCGTGATTATGAGGCGGAAAACACTGAAAATTTTCGCAGGAAAATTACAAATTATTCCTGTATAATAAATACAAATAAAAAAACCATAAACGACCCTATTTCGTTGACTCCAGAACTTACAAGTGCAGACCAAAAACAGGCACTTAAATATAATAGCATATTGTTGCATTAATGTCCTTTACATACCGCAATATGTATATTTAATCCGATAATGGCGGATTTAACGCGACTTCTAACGAACAAGCAAAATTAAGGCTTCCTGGAGGAAATAATAACGATTTTCTACTGCTTGAAATAAAAAATCAATGTTATTTTTCTAAACCCCGTAATTTTATGCGTATTTACGGGCCGTAAGTATACACAACTGCATCTCATTAAAAAACGCTAAACTTAGCTAAATCAACTCCTTTTAATCCTTACTTCGTGTGTACAACGTACAACCTAGTTTATACTGATATAGGTCAGTGAATAACAACTCTAATGGGACTTTTACGCATATGATTTTTAAAGTGCTTTTTCATTTCTAAATGGAATTTGTATTGCATTTTCCTGAAACTAGACATATAGCATTAATTTCATTAGCAGTAGTATTCCGATATCGATATAACACAGTTAATAAAATCGCTTAACTGTCTCTTGATATAACAGAATAAAAAATAAGAAATCATTTATTTTCACAAATAAACCATACATATTATGCTCGCTGCGTTCCACACTAGGATACCCTGTGCTGTCAGTTTGTTAAAGTCCTCTCAATCTAACAAAACGCGCATGAAAATTCTACCTATATGCTTATACAGTGATTTTTGGTAGTCAACGTTCCCGAAAACTACGGAATCTTCTCATCATCACGATAATTTTTCTCCATACCTGGGAAGTGTCTGGTTCCCAAGATATTAGGATCCAAAGTTGAGTAAATAGACTGCGTTTTTCTGCATAAATGCACATAGACGCGCGTAGCAAGATTTTTTCACGAGAAGTAATTAATATTTGTCTATGAAAAAACTAGCATAAACACTGTACACTATAAATTTCGCCAGATCAAGTAATTAATAATTTTTTATCAAAAAAATTTACATCATCTCCCGGCATTTTTTTTGGCATAAACTTACTTTATTTGATGTATAGAGTACGTACCCTTCGTTAAGGGTGGCAACAAAAAAACACCCTGTATAGAGCATCCAATTAATTCTGTTTTGAAGTATCTGCAGATAAATAACTAACTTTAAATTAACCTTATTACTAGTATGAATTACCTTGTTCAATCTCCGGGTTGCAACCCCCTTTTCAACGCAACAGGTCTACAGGTACAAGTAGGGCACGAGGGTGGCTCTATGGGTGGTTATTATTAGTACAGGCAGAGAAATTTTCATTTTCCTTATGAATACCTTTGGGCGTTAGAAAACATCTTTATTTGTAATGTCTTTTTACGATTTGAGCCTGCGGTCCTGGGTTTGTATTCCTGTAATGTTGAATTGCTGGCTGTTTTGTTTTTTTTTACGCTTTATCTTAAAGAAATGTGTTGAACAGGTACCCGCAGTGAGTAGTTTATATAAATTATTCATAGCCAAGCAATAACGCAATTCTGTTTAGAGGTAAGTAATTACAAATACTAAAATTGCTAAAATAAATTAAGTATGATAGCACCTACCCAAATTCTAATTTGTCTGTCTTGATGCTGCCTGCTCTTCTGGTAAATAAAGTTTTGTGAATGTAAAAGTGCCCGCGTAAAAATTAATTAACTTCGCGATCCCCACAGGCTCTCGTACATATTTGAGGGAATCCAATTAACTTCACTACTTATCAATTTTTATTTCGATTACACTGACTTACTTTGTCCTGGAATAAATACATTGAGATATCCTTTGGTATTGTTGAAAAATAAGGAATGTGCCAGTTTCCTCTTTTGCTGCCTTGTTCTTGAAGACAAGCGTGAAGCGTTGGATGCCTTAGTCGACTCTTACATGTACGGAAGGAGATGCAGATGATGTGAAGCTCCGCAAAGTTCCAATTCGCATTAAAAACAACAACGTGTTTATCTTCAATGTAGGTATAAAAATATAGTGCTTACTTAATTTAAATTGGCTTAAGTCTAGTTCGTAACTGTAGTCCTGGGAAATTCACCCTTTATGACCTAAATCTAGCTAACAGTGTACCTGAACTTGTATACTATTCGTGTTACCCGTACTTGTGAATCTTGTGAGTATACATCAGGTAGTTACCGACTGTACATGCTTTATATGTAGTAGGTATGTAGGCAGTGCTACAGTATGCAATTAATAATGTGCTCTATGTACATTATGGATATTATGGATATACAGGGTGATTTTTGGTCGTCAACGTTCCCGAAAACTACGGAATCTCCTCATCATCACGATCATTTTTCTCCATGGAAGCATACCTGGGAAGTGTCTGATTTCCAAAATATTAGGGTTCAAAGTTGAGTAAATAGACTGCGTTTTTCTGCATAAATGCACATAGACGCGCGTAGCAAGATTTTTTCACGAGAAATAATTAATATCTGTTTATGAAAAAACTAGTATAATCACTATAAATTTTGCCCGATCAAGTGATAAAAAAAAATTTTTCAAAAAAATTTACATCGTTTCCCAGCATTTTTTTCGGCATAAACTTACTTTATTTGATGTATAGAGTACGTACCCTTCGTTAAGGGTGGCAACCAAAAAACATCCTGTATAATGGGCTGTTTTAATAGCGAATCAGTTGATATAGCCCTTTAATTACATCCTCAAGAACCATACACTAAAAACCAAAGACATGTCAGGCCCGGAATTTTGTCAATCAGTGTGACAGTCACTTTATAATATAAATTGACTTCCCTGTATAGATAACCAATCCACAAAATTCGGGGCTAGAAATCCACAAAATTCGGGGCTAGAAATCCACAAAATTCGGGGCTAGAAATCGCCTGTTTCAAGTTTGTATAAATTTCAAGGAATATTCCTGAGAAATTTATAAATTCTCTATACTATCTGGAAAAACGAAGATGTGATTTCGAATCTCAAATAGAAACATTATAGTGGGCTGTTTTCATTCCTTTTCGCTTATTACCCATGTATAACATTGACATTGGTTACAGCACCTTTAGCCTCCTGACCATCTTCTCCCAGTGCATGGGGAGCGTGACCGTGCCCACCCTGACGTGGCGAGACCACAGGATTGCTATCTCCTGGTTCCCTCTTTTCAAGCTGTTTCCCGTAAGTTTTATTAAATTACTAGCTTCGCACGCGTGAGAGTATGCATTCTCACTCACTACTTATTACATTATAAACCTTTAAAAGCCATTACGGTGCTTCAATCTGTGCATTGACAGCATTACATATACTTTTTGAAGAAGTATGTAATTCCACACACTTCGCAACACAATAATCTAGACGCACACTAAGATCTCTAAGGTCTGGTGTCGTAGGTGTAAGCAATAGATTATTTCCTACGTAGATAAATATAGAAATATCCATGACTCAGAAACAAAATCGATATTCGTCAAACCAATGTTAGCATCTACCGGGATTCGAACTGGAAGATCGCACAGAGTGTCATCAGTAAACAGTCGATCTTGGGTGCATATAATAAGCGGTGGTAATATAAAAATAACAATAATTTATAGCTAGATATATAAATTGAAATAATTTCACACTAATTTCTTCTTACTTTTAATCTACAGCTGAACTAGAATTCGTAAAAGGTTTAGCAACACTTTAAAATTACTCCAAGAATGTTTCCTTGTAAAATATATACCGTGCTACTAATAAACCGCGTGTAAAGTTATTACCTCGTTATACTTGATTTTTGACAGCAAAATATGTACCTATATATGGAATATCTGTCGAATTTAACTATGAATATCTTATACCTAGTTTAAAGCTTTTTATTAGGCCCATAATGTATTAATTCTTCTATGCTGCTCTGCTATGCTGCTCTGGAAGTGAAAAAAAAGTATAATACTACAGCTGCTTCTCTTCCCGGGCATACTGTACAAGTCAATAGAGGGACAAGAGGGTTTTGGTGTTTTGTAGGCGATGGGCTGACCACCTGTCACTTACTAACCGAAATTGTACATCTCAACTATACCCTCAAAGTTGGTCAAAAGTGGCACCATGTGGTCCTATCCGCCTTTGGTGCTCGTAAGGGATAAAGGCGTGATTATATCGAGGTGTGAAAGGCTATTTGGGATTTATATGTATATATGGCGCTTATCCCAAATAGCCTTTTACCCCTCGATATGTATGTATTAATATAACCTGCGTACAGGCATTATCATATCTGTGGTACAGGTACTGAATATTGAGAGGGCACCTCAAAGATTTACGTGGGCTGGCCTATAATAGGATATTCCAGAAAACGTGTCGAACTGACTAATATTCTTGGAAATAGATATTGTGGATGTAGTAATGACTAGTGGACGCCCGCGACTCCGTCCGTATGGACTACGGAAAATCGAAATCATCCGGGATAAAAACATTTTCCCGGGATAAAACGTAGCTATGTAGCATATGTTAAGTGGGACCTATCACAATATATTCCTGAAAACCGCATCGAAATCGGTGCAGCCGTTTCTGACATTAGCGTGCACAAACGCACAGAAACAGACAAACCGACAAACAGACAAAAAATCCAAAAATCATCGTTTTGGGTTCTATTGCGTTGATAAAGGTCTCCTATAATATTTTTTCTCATATATCTTCCATGTACAGACAGCGACCCGTTACATTTTTATGATATGTATAGAAGATAGATAGATATAGAAGATAGGTAAAGATTTTTGTTATGGCTAAATAAAGATAAATATCGACTACATTGACTGTATTTATTATATACAGGATGATTTTTGGTCGTCAACGTTCCCGAAAACTACAGAATCTCCTCATCATCACGATCATTTTTCTCCATGGAAGCATACCTGGGAAGTGTCTGGTTTCCAAAATATTAGGGTCCAAAGTTGAGTAAATAGACTGCGTTTTTTTGCATAAATGCACATAGACGCGCGTAGCGGGATTTTTTCACGAAAAATAATTTATATCGGTCTATAAAAAAACTAACATAAACACTAGACACTATAAATTTCGCACAATCAAGGAATTAAAAATTTAAAAAAAAAAAAAAAAAAAAAAATTCCCAGCATTTTTTTGGCATAAACTTACTTTATTTGATGTATAGAGTACGTACCCTTCGTTAAGGGTGGCCACAAAAAAACATCCTGTATATTATGATGAATCTTAGATTTTTGTGAATTGTAGAATTCTTTACCAGTAACCTATTTTTGTCTCGCCTAACATATACCTACTGTGACACCCCCTGTACTCGTATTAACCAGATTTAGCGTAACGTGCAGGTGTAATCTTTAGGTTACATAATAAAATGTTTTGTCCTGAATGACTCACCGACTGGCGGATCAACACACAACGTAACCAGACTTGTAACTTGTAACAGGATATGTTTTGGTATGACGTAGGCATCTGCATAGAAATGATTTTCTAAAATTTCCACAGAAGCTGGAATAATGTAAGTTCTAAAGTTTACGCGGGTGAAACCGTCCGCTGTTGGTTACATAATAATCATTGTTAAAACTGCCACGTTCTGAATTTATATAATTCCTGCTCTAACTTCATAGGAAATTTTACACTATGGGGTACCTACTAGTATGCTATTTATCTTTGAGTGTGAATTTCTTAGGATAGGCAATTAACAAATACAAAGTCAACATGAATGTGTGAATCATAATCTTTATTCTGAAGTGGTACTTGGAGATAGACTAGATTATAGAGGATGTTTTTTCGTTGCCACTCTTAACGAAGGGTACGTACTCTATAGATCAAATTAAGTAAGTTTATGCCATTAATTTTTCAAAAAACGATGTAATTTTTTTGAAAAAAAAAAAAAATTACTTGATCGGGCGAAATTTGTAGTGTCCAGTGTTTATATTAGTTTTGTCATAGACAGATATTAATTATTTCTCGTGAAAAAATCTTGCTACGCGCGACTATTTGCATATGCAGAAAAACGCAGTCTATTTACTCAACTTTGGACCCAAATATTTTGGAAACCAGACACTTCCCAGGTATGCTTCCATGGAGAAAAATGATCGTGATGATGAGAAGATTCTGTAGTTTTCGGGAACGTTAATGAGCATAAATCACCCTGTATACATATATCATATTGATGTTATAAATGTGACTATGAAGGATTTAATTGTAGTTGGAATGTTTGTTACTCTTTCATGCAAAAACTATAGAACTGATGACGGAACTTGATGGTGATCAGCATAACACACACTACCTCCCTATTACTAAAATATATTCTAAAATCTGCTAGAGCTTATGCACAGATCAGGCATCAGAAGTAAAAAAAAAAACAAAAAAATTCTACTAGTAGGTACCAGTATGAAGACTGATACTTAGAGAGTTAAAACTTTTGAGAAAGTGTTCCTCTCAACCAAACAGAAATTTCTATCAATAATACATATAACATTTATTTCTCTAGGTAACAAAGGGCGTACTTATCTCTAGGAGATTTCTTCCAGCAAACCAGTCAAAATATGTAGTGAATGTCTGTAAAAAACATTCTGTAGTAGTATCCTAACATCCTTAACACCAACCTACGTAATTATTTCAACGATTTATCGTAACATATAAAGTGAACCTCTTCACATAAGAGCAAGATTACGTATCAAACTCCTTATACATATAAAGAACAAGTAAGCCTGAAGACAGTCTGTATAAAGAGAGTAGTGAAGATGAAGTGGATCCTGCTGGTACTGGTCGTCGTGGCTTCGTTCCTGGTCTTTGTCAGTGCTGATGATGGTAATTACAGTGTTTACATACTTACATACATTTAAAGAAGGCTGTGTTCACAAAATGGGGTAGCCAGAACTGCAGGTTCATAAAGGAGATCTTACAGTCAGACCAGATCCAAGCAACTAGTATAAGTACAACAAGTCATAGCTTTCAGCCTATTTCAGGCGCCTACACAATGTATTTTCTCAGCAATTAGCGTTAGCATATTATGCTAAAATATTATTGTGTGAGGAATGTCAAACAAAGTTTGCTGCAATTTCAAGAAATTGTGCTTTTATTATCCTATCATTTCATCAGGCTAGACAAGACCTGGTTACTAATTGTTTCTCAAACATGACGTATTTTTTTATTTATTTACATTTTTACTATTTAATTACCATAAATTACCACTAATTACAGTGACCTCGTCGCAAGAATCTACCGAAACCACCTCGGTACTCACTACAACCGACCCCACGACCGCCCAGCCACATGGCTGCAGTACCTACTGGTGCAGGCTATGGTGCGCGCTGCTGGGGTGGCCAGGGTACAGCTGTATTGGTGGCAGATGCCTCTGCAGCAATGCTACCATGGTGGTAGATCTCGCTGAGCTGATCTATCAATAATGGAAGACGTAAAGTAGATACATATAGGTCAACTATGTGAGATTTGTTTATTGACAAGTCTGTATGAATAAAGAATATTTGGGTACTGATTTGTTTTATTTAAATAAATATTTTTGTTGAGATGGTTAGTTCATAGTTGGGTGTTTGATAACGTTCAATTTATTGTCTCAAACTAAGGTACCCTAGCTCAATCATCATCAGCATTACTTGGAAAAGTGTCATGAAATGTCGATGACAATCTATTTCCTTGTGTTTGGATACGAATACGCATTATGATTATTATCATGAAAACCACCTCGGCACCCACCACAATCGACCCCACGACCCCCCAGCCACATGGCTGCAGCACCTACTGGTGCAGGCTATGGTGCGCGCTGCTGGGGTGGCCAGGATACAGCTGTACTAGGGGCAGATGCCTCTGTAGCAATGCTACCATGCTGGTAGGTCTCGCTGAGCTGATCTATCAATAGTGTGGAAGAGGTGGATACCCGTCAACAATCTGAGAAGTCTGTATGAATAAAGAATACTCAATAGTAAAAAACATTTTTATTAAGCTAGTTAGTTGGGTGCTTGATAACACATACTCGCAAAATTGCTCCTGACTCCTAAATTTTTGATGTTTTTTTCAGACACAAATACAAGGCAAAGTTGACTCCTTCCGCTGATGAAGTAGGTACATGTGGCCTAAGCATTTATGTAATACCCTTCGGCCTACCGTGCGGGGTTATCATAAACATAAAAAAATCACTTCACATAAACTCTTGGCAAGATTGTTTCCATTGTGAAAGTGAGATACTTCTCCACACTGCTTATTGCGTCTCCCTTTCAAAACAGAATCCTGATTTAAGAGCTCTTGATGCAACAGGTTTTGCTGACAATAATGCTGATGTGGGGCATCTGCCTGGTGCTGACGCTGACGGACGTGTTTCCTCCGGGACACCCCGCGAGGACAGACCTGAAGGTCAACATTATTGAGCAGGCGCCTTGGTTCCGGGTGCCGTATCCAGGTATATTTTTCAACTGGTTTGGTTACTGTTACTACTACTAGGGTATACATACATAAAACACGGCTGAGTTTAAATGGGGTAACTGGATCTGTAGATTCTTCAGTAACATTCAGCATAGCGTTGTCAGGTATAAAGATCAGTGATAAGCTGAGAGAATACCCCTAAGTTCTTTAGTCAACTTTTACAACTAGGCAAAGGAGGACATGCAGGTGATGTATTCTAATGAAGCCTATATGCGTGTGGTTATATCCAGGTCAATGGGGAGCCCCGACGGTGAGCGTGGCAGGCGTGCTGGGCATGCTGGCTGGTGTGCTGGCCTGCACCGTGGAGTCCATCAGCTACTACCCTACCACCGCCAGGATGTGTGGTAAACAGACCTTTAAAGTGCGGACAGGCTATTAACTGCTATGTTCTGCTAGAATCATACTAGAATTATGCTAGGATCTGCTATATGACGTAGGAAAATTCCAAAAATCATTGTTTTGAGTACTATTGCGTTGATAAAGGTCTCCTATAATATTTTTTCTTATAATTATTCCATGTACAGACAGCTTCGGTACGTAGCTATACGACCCTCCGTTGGTCCCCTTCCCGTGGGAATTTCTGGAAATCCGTTCTTAGAGCTTTCCCGTAGTCCCTAATCCGATTTCATACATACATACGTACATAATAATCACGCATCTTTCCCGGAGGGGTAGGCAGAGATCACGATTTCAGCTTCGTAAAAATAGCGGTTTTCGCAAAAATTTGAATTTCTTGTAAGTCCCCTTCCCGTGGGAATTTCGGGAAATCCTTTCTTAGTGCTCCCTCGCAGTCCCTAATGAACATATATGCCCGAATTTAGCTTCACATGTACAGCGGTTTTTGTAAAAAAAAATTAATTCCCGTTGGTCCCCTTCCCGTGGGAATTTCGGGAAATCCGTTTTTAGACCTCCCTCGCTGTCCCCAATTAACATACAGGGTGTTTGTGACAGCCAGGCAAATATTGATATGGTGACTTCAGACCATGATTCTGAGATGAAAACCAGTGAAAATTTTCGCAGGAAAATTCTAAAATTTTCCGACATCTTTTCTATTTTTTTTAGGAAAAAATAGTGTGGTTCGTTTAAGTAGGCCTTGAATAGTGGCTTAAAAATATTTTTTACGTTTGGATGACTTTGAAAAAAAGTTGCTTTCAAAAAAGTTCAATTAACTGATCAACCCTAAAGGAGAGTCACAAGTGATCCAAAAAACAACAATGTATCACAAAATAACCAATAAGCCTATTTAAATAGTCATAGGATCGCCCGATACGCAAACATTGCGTATAATCAAATCAAAAATTAATTTCCTACGAGTAATAATACTGTCGTATAACTCAAAACAATGGTACTTATTCAGTATCTCAGTATTTGCCTGGCTGTCACAAACACCCTGTATATGCCCGATTTCAGCTTCATATGTATAGCGGTTTTCGTAAAAAAATGTAGTATTCCCGTTGGTCGCCTTCCCGTGGGAATATCGGGAAATTCTTATAGCCTATGTTCATCCAGGTCCAATAAGGATTCTAACGGTGAAAGAATTTTTATAAACGATCCAGTAGTTTTTGATGTAGTAGATAAGTAAGTGTAAGTATTCTATTTATCTGTATGCTTACAAAAGTTATATAAGACCCAGGGTAATGCACTTTTAAGTACATACATGTGAGTGATATGAAATAGGAATAATAAAAAACATGATCAAAATAGAAACAGCATCAACTTTATCCTTCATATAACTTATCTGGCCATTGGAATAATCGGCCCTAAATGAGATTATTTTATAGGTAGGTATATATCGTTTGGCCGAGTGATGCCGGCAGAGTAGAATTCGTACCACCCCATGTCCGCCCGTGGGTACCGTACGAGGCGATTAAGGGTTTCCGGGAGGTGGGCAGCAGCGCCTCCCGTGTTGACAACACAGTCCAAAATACAAACTGCGGTCACCAACCCGCCTGCCCATCGTGGTGACTGGGCAAATACCCCCATGGCAGTGTCCAGTGTGCAGAGCCCAGCGTGCCCTGGGGGAGGCCTACGTCCAGCAGTGGACTGCAATAGGCTGATGATATATCGTATTTAAGTTCTTGTAGCTGAAGATCACAAATTGCCGTGCAACTACGAGACACTGCATCTCTAAGTCCCTCCTATCCTCATGTTGCATAGCCGCTCCACCACCTCCCCTGCATGCCATCAACCGCGGGCTGGGCACGGAGGGGCTCGGAACCGTACTGGCGGGGCTGTGGGG
The DNA here is from genome assembly GCA_014607495.2 of Carposina sasakii. Lineage (NCBI taxonomy): Eukaryota > Metazoa > Arthropoda > Insecta > Lepidoptera > Carposinidae > Carposina > Carposina sasakii. The sequence continues at coordinate 989,365 of CP053157.1, forward strand.
CTCTGGCAACGGCACCAACACCTTCGGGGAAAACGTCGGGGCTATTGGAGTCACTAAGGTAGGAGGTTGAGTTAGTTGAGTTGTGTATGGGAGGTTAGAGGAGGCCTTAGGTATAGGACAAACCGACAAAAAATTCAAAAATCATTATTTTGGGTACTATTACGTTGATAAAGGTCTCCTATACCTAAAAGATATGTGAGCTTAGCTATCACAGAGATTTCTCCAAGCAATTGCATAATACAGATACAAGGCTGTATTCCCAAAGTGTGGTAGCCAGAATCACAGAATCATGAAGGAGATCGTTCGATCGATCGTAGCGTTCAGATTTCAGAATGATCAGTGAAAATTTGCAGCTCATCTCTGGGAGAACGCTCTTGGATTTTTTAGTTGCCTGTGTCATTGATTTTACCTTGTGCTACACTTAACATTTCAATGCAAGGTGGGTTCCCGCCGCGTGGTGCAGTGGGCGGCGGTTCTGATGGTGCTGCAGGGCGTGGTGGGCAAGCTGGGAGCGGTCTTCATCATCATCCCGCAGCCTGTCGTCGGAGGACTGTTCTGTGTCATGTTCGGAATGATCTCTGCTTTTGGTAAGGGTACTACATGTTAAAAGTTCTAATTATATGTTATTATGAACTCTTTCTACTCGATTGTTGGACCCTTGAGGAAAGGATCTTGCTCTGTTACCTCTGAGGCGGCCAATGAAGGCAAGCAAGAAATTGAGAGTTCACCATCAGTTTCGCTACAAAGATGCCCTTGACTTAAGGTCCTGTGTCCCCCTAAATGGGGAAGAGGGCTTCCACAGTGCGTCGCCATCGGGCATTTTTCCACTAGACGACACCACAACGACACGACTACGACATTTCATCATCTAGTATGGGGTCCCGTGTCGTGGTCGTGTTGTCTAATGGAAAAACGAGCCATACTATTTAAATACATTTTTGCTTTCAAAAAAGCCGTCGTCGTGTCGTGGCCGTGGTCATGTTGTTGTCGTGTCGTCGAGTGGATAAACCGCTATCCCGTTCGGTTTTGAGCTTCGCGATTTATTTCCCTCTAAGTGAATGAATGAATGAATGAATGAATGAATGAATGAATGAATGAAAGCTTTATTTGAGACAGAAACATAACAAAGAATAAAATAAAATATTTACATTTGAGGAAATATTCTGTCACAAACTCGGTCCCACCTCAGCTTACTGCTGGCTGTAACCAACCAGCGCTGGTCTTCCGTTGGAACCGATAGTGACGTCATGCATGTCTACTAAGCAAAATATAAAACTAATGATAAAAAAACATAATTAAAAAAATATGTAAAAAGTACAAATAATGATAAAATAAAGTGGAATGACAACACAATTTTTAAATAATATAACACCAATGCCTACGTAAATGTTAAACATAATTTTTAGATAAATAACAGCAATGCCTACTTAAATCACACTGGTGTCATTGACCAACAGTTCTTCCGCTTTTTGGTGCTTAAGCATAAATATTTTTAACCTGGTTCTGAAGCCGTATATACTTTGCAAGTTCCTGATTGGCGGAGGGATATTGTTCCAACACTTAGTCGCAGCATAGCGGAAACTTCCCCTGAAAGCAGTCGAGATGTGTCGCTCTGTTAAAAGTTGCGGTGCACACTGCCGGGACTTGTGACCCGACCTCCAAGATAATTTTTGGAAAAGATATTTTGGCACTTTGTTCGTAATAATGCCAAAAAGAAGGCACGCCAAGTGAAGCTTGCGGCGGTGCTGCATTTTTAAGATAGAGTGCTTGTTTAAAAACGGAGTTACATGCGCTCTCCATGGGATATCAAAACTAAAACGTGCACAGGCATTTTGGACTCGTTGAACTAACCTTTTAGCTGTCTTTAAGAGCCGCGAGCCAAAAACTGTATCCATATAATTAAGTTTTGACAATATTAGAGATTCCGTCAATTGTATCCGCAAATTTACCCCCAAGAATTGTCTCATATTATATAAAACCTTAAGTCTGTAAAAACAGTCCCGAACACAGATCTTAACATGCTTTTCATAACGAAGTTCACTGTCCATAATAAGCCCTAAATTGCGAGCCTCATAAATGCGCTCAATAGGTTCGCCCATGAGCAGAACGCTCGCAGTTGGTCTGAGATTAGCCAAGTGATATTTGCTGCCGACAATTAGATACTGAGTCTTCAATGGTTGAGTAAAAGACAATTCCGCCTAGACCAGCAGCTATACTTGTAAGGTCCTCGTTTAATTTAAAGATGGCTTCATCAATATCGCGCGGCTTGCATGTTATGTAAATCTGTATGTCATCGGCATACATGTGGTAATTGCAATGTCTGATCGACGCCGCAATATCAGTTGAATACATGATAAACAGAATGGGTCCCAGAATAGATCCCTGAGGGACTCCTCTATTCACCGGGACCTCTTTAGACATTATTGACGAGCCATTACTGTGAGAAATCTTTACACGCTGATATCTGTTACTTAAATAACTGTCAAACCACCGTACAGCCCTATGGTCAAACCCATAATAGCTTAATTTAGAGAGCAGTAGGTCAACGTTCAATGAGTCGAACGCCCTGGAAAAATCCAACAACACCAAGAGCGTGCACATACCATCATCTTGAGCACGGAGTATGTTATCGGTTACATCAAGTAATGCAGTAGTAGTACTACGTCCTTTTCTGAAACCGGACTGCACTTCCGGTAATATATTGTACCTTTCGAGATAGTCCGTTATCTGCCCACAAACCACTTTTTCAAGAACCTTAGACAAACATGGCAGAATACTTATGGGTCTAAGATCCTTTAACTCAGTAGGATTACTATGCTTAGGTAGCGGACGTACAATTGCCTGCTTCCAGATGTCAGGGAACGACCCGGTCTCGATAGAGGTATTTATAATGGCCAGTATGCTATCTATCGAATATGGGAAAGTCATCACAAGCATATCCAGAGTAATAGAATCGCAGCCTTCAGCATTAGATTTTAAACCCCTAATAACTTTAATTATGCTATCCAGACCGACTCTCTCCATATGGAATATTGCATCACTAAATCGGTGGAACTCAAAATATGTCAAGAGTGAAATAGAAGTTTCTGTTTTACCTGGTATATTCAAAAAATGATCATTTATTATGTTCGGGTCGGCAAAAAATGACGGCAGTTCTGTTTCTGTTCTCGGCAGCAAGGTGCGTTTCAGATTCCTCCAAAGTCGCTTTGGGTCTCGAATGTTGTTATTGATATTTTCTTTATAGTAAGCAATTTTTTCTTGATATATAGCTTTACTGACAGTACATTTTAGACTCTTGTAGTATTCTTTTTAATTTCTGATTTATTATTATGGTAATCTATGGCAGCCTGATCGCGCAATCTCATCATGAGCTTAATTGTTTCCGTTATCCAAGGATATGAACGCTCCTTGATTACAATGGACGTGACTGGTGCATGACAATCAAAAAGAGTAAGTACATTATGATTAAAGGCCCCTACCATGTCATTGATGTTAGCATGCTTACATACAAGATCCCAACGAACTGCCTGTAAGTCTGAATTAAACTCATTTATTAAAATATTATTTTTAAATCGGTAGGATATAGTGCGGGAAGCAACCTTAACGCGCTTGATATTAAACTCGCATACAATAAAACAGTGACCAGTGAGAGCTCCTAGAAGTCGTAAATCAATCTTCTTTGCACTTAAATCAGTACATACCACGTCAATCAACGTTTGAGTTGTGTTCGTGAAATGTGTTGGTTTAGTAATAAGCTGTTCCAGTTTGAAGCAAGAGAGAAACGTTTTAAATTTTGCAGTTTTGTGATCATCCAAACAGTCAATATTAAAATCTCCTAACAAAATCAAATTGTCGCATTTAGGAATTGAACTAACGGAATCCGTGATCGCGTCAAAAAACAAATCAATTTTAACCCATTCTGGTCGATACGACGTGCCGATCATGAGCTTTTTCCCTCCAATGCTTACAGTCACCCACATCTGTTCAACGGCATCGTGTTTCGGGTCTAATGGATGTCGCCAAGTCTGCACGGACAACCCCCGCCTGACATAGAATCCCACACCACCACCGCGCGTGCGATACACGCGTGATCGGGGCGTATGCCGCAATGTGTAACCACGTCTCATTTATAGCCAAAATATCAACACTACTTTGAATAACATGAGCTATGATGTTGTCGTGATTAGTGCCTAGGGAACCTGCATTGTACAAACCAACTTTAAGGTTTTTATTTACCATTATAAAAAATTAAGTTAAACAATGACACAGCGCGCAAAAATATAACATACACAAAACTCATAACTATGTAGACACCACTAATATTAAACCTAATATAAGAAAAGAAAACAGAAAAGTTTTTACTTTAAAAAACAATAGAATATTAATTAGCTTAGTTGATAAGGCATAGTTGAAACAAAAACTAATGATTATAGTAACTATGAAGCTAGATCTTATATTGTCAAACAGAGCCAAGCCCAAAAACACGCACCACATCTGATTCCGACTTTATCGGGTACACCTGATCGCCGTCCTTCTGGCGTACAAAAATTCTGCCTCGCCGAGTCCACGAGTACCGCCATTGGAGTCTCCGACATTCCTCCCGAGCCCGTCGAAACAGCTGGCGGTTCATTCTCGTCAGCCGCTCGTTTATGTAGATACGAACGGCGTCACAGCCAGCTTCGTCGGTGGAGAAAATACCGCGGCGGACACGCGCAGCCTGCAGCAGTTGGTCTCGAAGCGCGCGGCGCGCCAGGCGCACCACGATGCGGCGGTCGCGCGACGGCGCAACCTCGGCCCCGGCAACTCGCGCAGCACCCACGCGCTCCGCGAATACTACGTCCCGCTCCTCAAGCGCCACGCCCAGCCTGGCGGCAAGCACGGTCACGGCTTGCAAAACGCTCTCTCCCTTACTCTCCGGCAGGCCCCCTATCTCCAGATCTGACAGGAGGTCGTCCTGATCCCGGTTCTCGAGCTCACGCTGGAGCTGCGCCACCTGGACCCGCAGATCGCTAATTTCAGGAGGAGACTCTACGCGTTCTCGCTCGACCGCCTCAATCCGCATCTCTATAGAGTCCACACGTGCGGAAAGACTCCCGACAGCGACTCGATACTCTGCGATTTCGCGCCGAAACTCGCGCATCTCCACCATCCATTCAGCCAGCTCCCTTCGCATTTCCTTCAAGTCCAGAGCGGGCGCGGGCGCAAGCACGGACTCCGGCAGCAGTCGCCCGGCATCAGAGGGCGAACCAGCAGGCGCAGCTTGTGATGCTACAGTCGTCGGGACGTCTTGAGCAGCCTGTCTCACAGGGGTGTTATCACCCTTGCGGGTGCGCGTTGTGCATCCAGGACACACCCAGTTCTTCTTTACCGAGGTAGACTCCTGAAGCGATACGCAGCCCTTATGGTATTGCGACGCGCATACGCTACATGTAGCGGCACCTATCGGTGAAAGGAACTTCCCACATGCCAGGCATTTGTTCATTATTGAACCTTGTGCGAGTGGTTTCGGCATATGTGTATAGATGGCGATAGTTTAGATTTAAAGTTATTGATCACCAGAAGGCAAAAAAAATCTGCTACTCTATAATAGATGGCGCTGGCAAGACTTTCTTTAGGCTGTCAATGTCAGTGGTTTCTCCCAGCTGCTCGAGTCTGTCTAACTGTCAGTTATCCACTATCTACCCTCTCTTGTAGATAATTATAAAAAACAATTTCGTAATTATCTATATGAATTACAGAGCCAGCCAGACTCCACGAATGTACCGACACTAACACACACGCACCATACTACTAAAAAGTTATTACACACAACTGTAAAGGGATACGTTCAAAAAAAACCAATGATTTTAAATTAAAATACACAGACACAGTACGGTCGACTTCGCATCCAAGACGTCACTTCTTCGTCACACTTCACACAGTCTTCCTTAGGCCCCTTCACCTCTGCTACAATTGCCAGATCTGCTTGAGGCGGCCTTGATCTGGGCTAGTTCAACTTTATACGATTACTGTAACTTTTTTAGGTTTATCTGCTCTCCAATACGTAAACCTAAACAGTTCGAGGAATCTGTACATCATCGGGTTCAGCCTCTTCTTCCCGCTTGTGCTGACACGCTGGATGACGTCACACCCTGGCGTCATCAGCACCGGAGTAGGGGCGTTAGATGCTGTACTGCAAGTGCTGCTGTCCACTTCCATCCTTGTGGGGGGAGTGGTGGGATGCTTGTTGGATAACGTCATACCTGGTAAGTGAATCTTCTGCTAACTTATATTTTTGGTACCTGCTCAGAACCACATACAAATCTGTACCTTGAAACTACTAAGAATTACCAGAGATGTGACTGTATACATTTTTGTATCGGCATATTCCATTTTCTGGACTTTTAGAGTCCTGTCCTGAGTTTATAACAGATATTGAAGTGATGCCATAGTCAAGTGTATACTTCTTCCTGATTCTGTTTACTTTTATTTTGTACCTTATGAATAAAAGTCCCTTAATCCATTGTCTTTGCTAAATTGTTTTTAAAACTCCTCACTTCAGGTACTGACGAAGAGCGAGGGTTGGCAGCTTGGGCCAAAGAGATGTCGCTGGAGGCGGCAGGCGTTTCTGCAGAGGGGGATACTTATGACTTCCCTGTGGGCATGACTTATATCCGCAGGTGAGACATATCTAGTTCCATATTTAAAGCATGATTAAAATATCATCTTTCTCCAGTTTCTTGAGAGACAAGTGAATTAACGATATTAATGTATCAACAAAATTAATGTACCAAATGGATAAGCATGTATAAAGAACTTTATGAATGTAGACGAGGCGAAAGAGGTTTGTTTAGAACGTACTAAATGGAGATCTGTAGTCTCTGGGACATTGGCATGAGGTTATGTATTATGTAATGTCTCAAAACCACAGTAAAATCATAGTTATATTGACGATCAACGGTTGATTAGAGTTTTTTGTTACTACCCCCTCCATTGTTAAGTAAAAAGCATTGTAGGTAATTTTCTAAACTACTAAACAGAGTAAAGGTTTATATCTGACGGAAGATGCCTCGAACGAACTGCGGTTTGTCACAATACCTATATGACTCTCGTTGGAAGGTATAATGCTTAGGGTCGGTTCATATCTGACGGAAAATCCGTCGCGTATTAGTCGGTCGCGTAACGTCAGAACAGGCAAATATATCACAAAACATTAAACCTTTCACATTGAGCCGATGATGCATTAGTGCGTTTGTCTGTACCTGGAGATACGCTCGACACATCTTCCGTCAGATATGAACCGACCCTTAAACTGTTGTCGGGTGATATTTAAAAAAAATATATTTTGTTTACTCTTTTTGCCATAGATGGACGTGGACCTCCTACTTACCTTTTATGCCTACTTACGAGGCTGGGAAGTTCACCTCACTGTTCAAGAGGAAAAAGGACAGCTGATGATGCTGCAGCCAGTGCAGATGGGCTAAAGAGTTAGTTGAAGAAGAAATTGGTATACCAAAAGATTGGTACCGTATTTGGTGCAAAAATAGCATTTGAAAGTTCAATAAATTATAAAAACAGTTCGAAGGTTTTTAGTAATTTCCAAAAGCATGCAATTATCGAACAACCTTTTTTTCCGCAATCATATAAGTAGCAAAAAATTTAGTTTGTCTGGCACCGACCCTACAAGCAAGTGTGAACGAACATATACCTTATACCTATGCTATGAAAGTCTTATAATACCAATTTTTCTACAATAAACCTATACCTAATCAGCTGCATCTCCTGCGCATGTCGTGATAATTGACTAAGGAACTCGAGGATACTCTCAGGCGAAGAATTAGCAACTGGTCACTAATTATTAACATCTGTCTCCGCTATGCTAAACGTGGCCGTCGAATCTCCTTTATGATCCTGAAGTTCTGGTTACCCCGTATCGGGAACACTGCTGTCTGTATGCTATGTACCTATATGCTATATGCTATGTACCTATATGCTATATGAACATATATGCTATAAGAACACAGCTGTCTGTATGCTATGTACCTATATGTTGGGACCGACCAAGGTACCTCCATAGCAAGGATAAACATATGTGCAAGTTCTACAAAAGTCTCAACGCCAATTTTTCTACGTTAAACCGTTATACATTGAAATTTCACAGCGTCACTTCATTAACTGATATATGTGCTCACTTACAGTCGCTTTCATATATATGATCGTAAATAAATCATGCTCTGACATCTCCCGGAGAAAGTTCCTAAAAGCCATGGAACTAAGTTATGAGTCCCTTAGGGGTCCCGAAAATATTATCTTTACTGCATACATACTTCTTTTCCTTATTGAATAATAAATAGTCTTATGCCATTATTGCCAACTATTTAACTGTGATTATGTGGGTGTGTTAGCATAAAAACTAATATTTTCACTAATTATTTAAAATATTTTCGAAATTATTCTGTTACTTATTTATTTAGTAAAATAATTAAATTTCTGAGAGAGGTGAGTAATTATTGAATTTCTGAGTAAAATAAAGGTTTTTTGGGGAACGAAATCAGTAAAATGGTTGCGATACTACTTTTGAAGTTCAGAAGTTCATGTAATAAGAGGACCTTCTGTTCCATACACTGTTTTTGTAAACTTACATGACTAATTGTGAAAGTGACAATATAGGAAGAACTACCATGACACTTGATGTGACTCTCCAATGAATCAATGTTTTCAATAAATTGTAGCTACACATAAAAAATTAAAAATGTAACCTTTAAAACCAGAACGTACGGAACTCATCTAAATTGTTTCGTGGACATCGCAAATTGAGAGAGGAGCTTTGTCTGCGTCTAATGCCGATTTGTTTTTAGGCGATTTTGGTAAAAAAAATTAATGTACACACATTCCATGAAGGGCGAAGAGTATTTGCTACCTCTTTGCTAAGCATGTTTGATTTTCTGGAATAAGAATCGTGGTTGCTCATGAAGCTGCTATCCTGGTATGTACTGGTAATTCTGCGTCCGTCGGCGCACGCAGTCACCTGTTGTCGCTGCCGTATCGACCAGGCAGGCAGGGCAGGGCTCGTGACTCGTCAGTCCCAGGCGAACCACGCCCGTAAGCACACGTGTTGATCTTCTGTTGTGCTAATACAATTTGTGCAGTGCCTGTTGTGACCGACATGCAGCAGAAGCCGGCGACCAGTCGGCCGCATTAAATACTACAGCTTCAGGTAATATTTATGTTATATCTCTGATTTCTTTTGCAGTTCTGGTACTTGCATTGTTTTGCGCGTATAATCGGGCAAGTATTAGGTGTATGCAGTTTACGAAGGATAGCGTTCTGTTTTGTGTTTGGTTTTCTGCGCATTGACTATAAATTGCGCGAATTTAGAATTTTTGCATATGTATATTGTGTATCTGTTTTTTATTGCGACATAATTTTAAACCCTTACGTAAAATGTATCTTCTATCTATCCTATATGTTTTATTTGTGATCTACGCCTATTGATTGTAAACAAATTCTACCCTCCAATATAAAAATATGAAATACTCATAGATCAATTAGTACTTTGAGTGACATTTAAAAGATCGTACCTAACAAAGAAGTGACGTCACCGTCGAGCACTAGGTCAAACGAAAGCTTTTAAAAGTGATCTAGATCTAGTCTAGAATATAACTACGTATCTAGCATTCCTATTGGAAGAAGATAGGCTCATTGAAACAGATAATCAGTAACCGGCCATTATAATAATCGATCGAAAAGAAGCTCAGATTTTTTATTCCCGATTTGAAATTATCTATGAAAACAAATTGAAGATAAACAGCTAATTTCTATAACTGATCTTGAGAGATTTTTGCATATCTTAGATTTTATCTTCAAATTGTTTTCACACAAAATTTCAAATTAGGAAAAAATAAATCCGAGATTCTTTTTGATCTCTCGTAACTCTCAAGATCTTTTATTGCAATCGGCTGTAACTAATATGCACAATTTTCTTTTTTTGATGTGAAATCTACTAATGAAATTAAATTCGGAAGTTCAAACATTCACTATGGGTGCGCCCACCACCAGATCATCAGATCAATTATCAGATCCGAGGGTCAGTGGAGGGTGTAAGGCCCGGTGGTGGGCGCACCCATAGTGAAGTGAAATCTACTATAAAATTCGGAGAATAATAAACTACCTGCATTTAATAGCTAGAAGTTTATATTTGCCTGCCTGAAGCGAGCTTTCAAATATTTTGTCTTCCTGAAAAAGTATTGTTCATACGAACTACGCAGTTACAATCATAGAAGAAAATATTTGGGAAATGGAAAAAAAAATGTTTTCTTGCCATAAAAATAGATTATGGGTCTTTGCTCGGACTTTAGACTACATGTGTACCAAATTTACTTTAAATTGTTCAGTAGTTTTGGAGTGAAGAGATAACAAACACACTTACACTTTCGCAATAATATTAGTTGGGATTTCAATTTTGGAATAATCTGAATTCCCTTTTTGATGCGGGGCTTCACAAGAAGACATCAGCTGCATCTTCTTTCGTACTTGTTGGAAGATTCGACTAAGGAACTCGGGCATTACCTTGGGCTAGACTACTTGTCACTGGCCATTAACATCTGTCCTCGCTATACTTAACGTGACTTTGGGATCCCCCTTATGATCTTGCAGTTTTCGCTACCCTATTTCAACAGTGGGAACAGTGCCGTTGTAAATAATCTGAGAATAATTTTGATCTTTTCCGATTGGAAAATTTTGTACTACGAAATCATAGTCAGGCAGGAGTCGACCCTAGCAAACAGAACATTAAACAATTAGCTTTTATGATAGCCTGGTACGTAATCCGAGTTTTTGCATCCGCGACACGTTTGCCGATAACTAACCGCAACCACATTTTTTATTAGTTTACCCCCCTCCCCCCCTGTTTACCCAATAGGTGGTCAAAATTAAACCATTTCCAATATACTCTTTATACGGACAATTTTGGACCAAATGACTTATACATATTTGGAATCAGAAAAAAAATCTGCGTTGATTGGTGCCACGGTGCCACTTTGAAGGACAAAAATTTTTGGCACTTGGTATTTTAAAATTTTACCCTTTTTCAGTTTTCGGGGACTAACTAACCGACACGAAATCTGACCATTTTATAAATAAAAGACGCTTGGTTCTTTTTTCCAACTGTTTATTTCATCTATCACTTAGTACTTTGTTCCTTTCCTCAAATCTGATAAGTTAATTATTCCATTCCGAAATTGAATTTAAATTTGTACTTGTACTTTTTTTCTTACCTCAGATATTGGCTGTTCGGCCCTTAGTTAATAAACGCGGTCAGTATAATGTAAAATTAGGTAGCTTAGTTATTGTATTTCCTTGCGAGAAATTATATTACATTTGTCGCTTGGTAGGTATTTTTTTCTTTAAATTAAAATTGTAAATATATAATTATAAATATTTAAATAGTTAAAGATGACTTTGTTAAAGTATTAGGTATTAAGTTGTAAATATTTAAATAATTTTAGATATTTAATATGCATTAAGTAGATAAATTTGTTACGTTATTTATTGCTTTTTAGTTAAAGTTATTTTTTTTAAGTCACTTTATTTTTCCCTACTTTAAATACCTAGCAATACCTACTAAGGATTTTTTCCTGTCACTCCTACTAGAGTGAAGTGTCGTTTGGTAAGGTTCAGGAGAAGCTACGCTATTAGATTGGCCGACTGCAAGCATCGATATTATTTGATTATTTATATTAGTAGATCTACGATTTTTGATCTCAATCTCGAGTAGGTATTGAAATTGACTGTATAAAGTTGCTATGCACATTGCTTGAAGTGAAGTGTATATATCCCGGAAGCAGCCTCTAAACTCTAAAGCTTATCTTTTATTAAAAATAAGTCTGCCCCCCTAGCATGACCACGCATCGTGGATACCGTATCGTACGATATCGTATCGTCTCTATACATAATTCAACATGGCGGCTATATTTATCGTATTTTGACGGGCTAAATATCGATAAATCGGTTTATCATATCGTGTTTCGCAGGTCATGCTACTTGGGCTGAATATAACGTTTTACATGTAGTTAACGATGTTATTTGGTTTAGTGAGATTAAACATATCTCTGTTAAAAATGTACCTATATTCTAAGCGTAAAGCTCATGGCAGATCCATAGGTACAGGCGAGGCAGGTGTAGCTTTACTGACATGTGTCAGAAACAATGACAGCATCGAGTACTCTGTTATTTGCGATACGCTCACAGGAGCTCCTCGAATGAGCTAATACCACTTATCTGCTCCGATTTAGGGGTAATCAATTAGCTGTAGATATCAGGATATGATTTTTTTAATACTTATTTCTTTATATTGACTTTGACTGCAAGAGCAATAAAAAAATCTGTATACGTACAGGGTGTAACTAAAACAGCCCACTATGAAGAACTAGTTCACAAAATTTGAGACTCATAAGCTTTAATAACATATCCAATTTACCGACATTTTTATCTAAACTGAGGCAAAACAACTTTTCTTTGTTTCAGAATTAATGAGTAATTACAAAGTTATGTAAGGGTGGTATTGTAATATATATAATGTTGGTAGGTATGTACTATGTAAAATATCGTTGTACTTTTATATCTCTAGTGCCCCAAGCGGGTCGTATATTTTTATTACCTACTTCATGCCACGGAGGCGTGCAATTTGATGGAGCTTTCAGTTCAAGTTTGCCCGGAAAGAATATAGCAAGATATTTAAAGTGGAACTTTAATAACTGCTCCTTTAAGTTAACTAATTCTATAGAAACATAGTTTACTAGCGGTTGCCCGTGACTTCAACCACGTAAATTATTATTAGTAATTTTAATAATATTCATTAATCGACAAAATTATTTGTTCATACTTTTGTATTTTAATATTAAGCGTATCTTCATACTTCACATTCAATTATTTCTATTAATTTTAATACCTTATAGTCGCTTAGTACCCTTGAGATTTTTTATGCTTTATGTGCATTTCTGGACGCCTCTTTTGATCCTGGCTTACAGGATTGAGTAGGCTAATCCTCGAGTTTTTAATAAAGAACAGTTGCGTGCTATAAGTCTCCTCATTGCTAGCTTTATATAATTTATGTCGTGACGACATGTCGCATGCAGTACTTACAGTTGTCACATGCAGTCTGGACGAACGTTTACATTTAGGTATTCAGTTCCTCTGTATTATTTTCTTGATACATTTTGCTTTTAGGAAATTTTTAATGTACAGTTTCTCTTTTTTATGGTTGCGCAAGCTAACGAGGACTTAATGATATTCATCATTGTAAAATGTTCGGTTACGAGAATGTTGACATTATTTTTATGGTATTATTTGTTCTCCAAACTTCGCTAGCTTCTGAAAAAATGTGCCCGAATTGTATAGATTAATATGAAAAAAATATCTTCAGTTTCCAATTTGCTGTAACGCCTGTAACCGTAGCCGCACCGATATATGTGGACCCTTCAGGGGTTTTCAGCTTATCAGGGTTTATGTGTATGGGTAGGATTACACCCCATATTACAAGTTTATGCTTTATTCTACCCCTTATCCTTTACTTAGATGATTTTTTGTAACATGTATTTTTTACGTTTTCGTCAAAGACTCCATTTTCTTAAGCTGCTTATTGATTGAATGAAAGGTATTGGTATGAGGATTATAGGTACTTATTCCCTAAGAAAACATTTATTTACGTACAGTCAGTTGTGTTCACAATGGGATAGTCTTAACTGCAGGATCGTGAAAGATCCTATAGCAACATTTAGTTTTAAAAGTGTAAAAAAACCATTACTTTGTATCTCGTGTAGTTATGTAACTCAAAGCACCTTATAGTTAAGTAAACAAAACGTAATATTCAATCCTAATAATGAGTATGTAAGTAAAATAATTTCAAAAGAAAAACTAAAAAAACCGTAGCATTTTCGTAGTCGGTCTCTACGCTGTTCGTAGTCGGATCCTGCTACGCGCTACGTATTACTTTTTTACTACGCACAATTTGTATTGTTTTCTTTACGAATAACATTTTAGGGATATCCTGGGATATCGAATAACCTTATTTTACTTGTACGTATTTAATACTGTTTTTTTCTTGGATTCATGCTTTTTTAAATGTTAGCAACTTTTTTTTGTACTCCTTCGGAATAAGGCTTATGATTATTATTTCTATGTAACGCTAAAAAATATATGTAGAGGCCTGGTAGAAAACTTTGGACATACAAAACAAGTAGGTATATAAAAAATATATTAATTCGCAGCATCCGACGACGCCCCTTGTATTATTCATAACTGCCTCTTTTATGCCAGGCAATGGCCTGGTTTACGAGGTGCAGTAAATGGCTCGGAGGTATCAGGGCTACAGAAACAGAGGGAGTTACTACTGACCATGAGTCAAGAATGTCTAGACAAGATAATATCCTCCTTTTTCTGAGAGTTCGATGCGTCATGTGAAGTTACATGCAATCTAAGGGTCAAGGACTGGAATTGTGAGGAAAGTCTCATGGTGCATCAAGGCAGTTAGTATGACATTAGCACTCTATGACATCTTATTCCTCTATGGCATTGTCTAGTTGGAGTGATTCATCTGTTACATACAATTAGAATGTCTGCAGCAGACACTGAACTTAAACTTTATAGAACTTAAACGGCTGAAATAGATCGTTGGAATGCTGAAAACTGGACTCGAGCCAGCCCTAAAGTCTGGATGGAAGTAGAGTGATATCCTATATTTTACAAAACATGATTCACCGAGTGATTTCCCGTGTTACACTTAAGTACCTATAAAACGCGCGTTTGAAGAACATTAAGCTGTCTACAGATTAAAATAAACAATGGAACAAACAGTCCACTCCATGGAGTAGAAAAAAAGGAGGGTCTAACAAAGTTTATTCATTTATATTGAACTGTATCAGAACCGATCGTCTCAAGTCTAAACTCAAGGTTTGCCAATAGGCTATGGACATGGAGAAGAAATAAAAGAGGAGCAGCGGCTAAGTATATTTCATACAAAAATAGTGTGCCGCTGAGCGGGGGTGAAGTATGGGACGAGGGAGCATCTTAACACTGTACCTAGCCCTGCCCATTTACACATAGAAACCACCTTGTAGTGACCAGCCAAACTACTTGCATAAGCGTGTGGTTACAGCTACTGCGTTACACTGGCGCTGGAGCTCCGCCCCTATCATGACGTCATGGCCTCACGATTGCCACACGACTCAGTTCATAGTCCCACCTCCTCTTTTATACCTTTTCCGTGGCTATGGAGCACACAATGATAGGCGCAAATAGACCGCATAAGAAACACCACACTGCGCTCCATAACTCGCATCACAGATGTGGGAGCACACAGCGCCAAGCTTAAGTGGAGCCGGGCAGGACATGTCTGTCAAATGCACCCGGATGGGTGCAAAGATTGCTCCCTAGCGGGTGTCTGAAGATGGATACCGTCGCAGAGGTAGGCCAAGGAAGAGATGGCATGAGGACCTGGAAATGTACCCTTCGAAATGGCATGGCAGAAGACGGCGAAAGATCGTGAGGCTATGTGCAATAGTGGGGAGGTCTTTGCCCAGCTGTGGGAAACTCTACAGGATAAAAAACTATATGTTACGAGTATAATAGTAAATTAACTAGGATATTAAAAATTGTTACAAAATATTGATATGTTAAATTATCTAATTCCCGTATTGAAACGTGTTTGCCGTCCGACGATCAGTTGGGGTCATGAAGTAATTACAACGTGGAGGAGGCCTAACAAGTTCATAGACTGTAATGGTATTATTATCTAAAAACTAGTGATTTATTGATACTAACTAAGCCTCCGCTTCATAACTATTGTTCCCTTGTCTGTTTTCGGATTCAATATGTAATTATTACATACACATTATACAAACTGCTGGCTGTATTCCCAAAATACCTGCATATTAGTGGTAGCTAATATAACGTATAGCTTTTAAAAATAACATGCTATTTGTCTATAGCGCAATAACCAGTTATTTAATTGACTCGTTCCAAGCTAAACGCTATAACGATATGCGCCATTCACGTGTCGCGTACGCATGACTCATCGTGCCTTTGACACGCACATACATAGCGTGTGACGGCCGGCGCCGGACTACCAACAGCTATATGAAATCGCGTCAAATAGAAAATAGCGTATTCGTGACTTGTCATTGGTTACCAACAGCTATATGAAATCGCGTCAACTAGAATATAGCGTTTTCACGACTTGTCACTGGCGGGATAAGAATATAGCGTATTCGTTCAGTCATTCATTCGTGACTTGTGATTTGCGTGCAACTCGTAATGTTATAACGTCACGGAAAAAATTGCGCGCTATTTGCATGTAGCATATCACTTTCTAGCGTTCCGAGAATATAGCTGAGAACTAGATATGCGTTACATTCTTATTCTTTATTAATTATACACACATTAAAAAAGTTACATTGATAAACGCATATCCTCATCGTCCTTCGTTCATCAGCACGGCCATATCCGGCCAATTTAATAACCATTACACACAGCTGTATAAATAAATGCCGACGCGAAATGTTTCAATTTGATTATACAAATATTTAGGGAACATTTCATTGGCACGGATACGTTAATTTGATCTCTCTTGGTTGTGAGGTTTGCTGGGATTCAAGTGGATTCGATTCTCGGTTGGATCATGTATTGCGAATATTTAAATTATAGTCGTTTTGTAAATTGCTTGTTCATTTAGAAACGTAACGTTAATTTTGATACAAACTTAATTATACTTGCACAAAACGTATTGACAAGTGTGGACGCTAAAACAAAGTTATATATGTTCATGCGAAGAAAGTAAGGTAAGGTAAAGTTCAGTGGTTCCCAAAGTGGTCCAGGTGGACCCCAGGGGTCCACAGGAGACTTGGCGGGGGTCTACGTTGACGTGAAAAAATGGGAGTTGACAATTAATTCGTATGTGGTGTAGACCTGTAGGGGGTCCACCAGAACCAGATAGCTTTTGAAGGGGTCTATGAGAAAAAAAAGGTTGGGAACCCCTGTTATAGTTACACATATTTGCATACATTCAAAATATAAGTGAATCCAATCATCTTCGTTGTTGCTTATCTTCAATTCAATTGAAGACAAGATTTTTAAATTTTTATTAGATACGAGGAGATGAACATAAATCCACTTTTCCCACCTACCTAGGGGGGATAGGTAGGTAGCATAACCAATTTCAAATTTGGTAGGTAGGCAACATAAACCGTGATGGATGACGGTTAAACACATTAAAAATTATCACCATGTTGCTCCAAATTAATTTTTGTTCAGTATTTGGAACTCTCGTAGAAGAACAGACTACATACGTTTTAAAAATTGATTGCTTAAAATACAGGACACAAGAGTTTCATACAGAAAATATCCTGTACTATCGACATTCATGTAACTATCAATCTATATATTTATTGGTATATCATAAGCCTTAGGGAGCCTTCGGGAAAGTTAAACGCAATATAGTTTAATGGAATCGACACTGACATTCGATAGCGTCTCCCCATCTATCTAATGGCTTTACTATACTATGTTTGTGTTGCTTTGTGTTGTACTGCTATATTGGTATATCTATATTGTGTTCCATTGCGGATTTTTATCTAATACATATAAATCACGCCTTTATTCCTTATAATTCTAAGAGATAGCTGCAGTTTTCGAAACTATCGCCAAATTTGCTGATTCAGTATAACGTATTCGCGCAACGTATTCACGTCGAAAAAAAATTCTAGATAACGGTTCTTTGGGTTCACCAAATATTACATCTGCCCCCTCCCAGCTTTTCCCGCCCAATCCATGGTATAGTTTGCCTTTGACAACATTGACAATTGAATTAATTTGAAAGTGACAGCTAAATTTAATCAAATAATTGATTGAAATATAAAATGGTAGACAAAATAGTTTCGATTGAGTACATATGTAGGTATCTACTAATATCTGTGATTGTAGATCTTAAGCAAAGATGTGCAGGATACTTCTTTCTCGATCCTAGACATGATAAGAATGATGGTAAGGTATTTCTACGGAATGAAAGCAGCAATACTTCATTTACAATTTAAAATTTTTACATATTCAATCACCTATAGCTCCTAAACCAGCTGATGAATTTTGTCAGTTTTTTTACCGTTCACATAGGTAAAGTCCATATTATAACCTTGCACTGGAATCAGCCACCTATATTATTGTTCATTTTTGGAAACTATAACCCGTCTTTGCGCGGCGATATCAAGTCACCTGGTGGACCGCATGCGGTCACACTAGGACCATTCTGATCAGAAGAGAGCCATACACCTACCAAACACTGAATCAGCCATTTTGGCGATAGTTTCCAAAAGTGCAGCTATCTCTTAGTCTATTACGGGATAGGCAGAGCACCAAGGGCCGACAGAACCACATGGTGCCACTTCTAACCAATTTCGAGGGTATAGTTGAGATGTACAAGTTCGGTTAGTAGTGACAGGTGGTCAACCCATCGCCTTCAAAACACCAAGATCCTTTTGTCCCTCTACTGACTTGTATAGTATGCCCGGGAAGAGAAGCAGCTGTCGTATTATACGTTTTTATTTCACTCCGAGAGCAGCATAGAAGAATCTATTTGTTAAAGAAAATCTGTAATGGATAGTAAACTTTGTTGCTGTCCGACAAATGTCTGGGGTTTTAATGGCTCTATACGTTTTAGGCTCGTTGTTTGATCAGTAAAGCCTACTACTAGTATTGATTGAAATATGTCAAAAATACTTTATTTTGAAGAGGATACCAAATTCCTGATTTTGACCATAGAGATTTTGACTATAGAGATTTTGACCATAGAGATTTTGACCATAGAGATTTTGACTGACGACGACGACGTATAAACTGGTCTTTGTGCTACATATTACAGAGGGTAAAAATCTGGCGTTTTTGTTACAAAAGTATTACCTAATGATATATGAAGAGATATTGAAATTAATTCGCGTTATGAATTTGTGGGCAGATAAAAACTGGATATTTAGGACACAGTCCAATATTGCAGCGCCAAAAAAATAAGGCCGATATTCAAAATAAAGCACATTTCCCTACAAAGGCTTTCAGAAAAATGTCGGCAGTTTTTCGACTTTCGGCTGTCGTCCTTTGTTCCGGAGCTAAAGTGGAGAACAATGGACAGGATGTCGGGCTGACGGCTAGCAGGCTTGTCAGTTTCATGTTTTCCAGTGACTTGTGACTTGCCATGGATGGACGAGCCACAACATCTGAAAGTTGTAAGATAGATGTTATATTTACTTACTGACATTTTTTTCCATTGGCGATACGTCTCGGTCTTTATTGTGTGATATACTCAGATATAGAACGTAAGACAACCAGAAGTAGGGTAATGTTTTTCGACTGTATGTATGTATATTTTTACCTATTTTTCTTAAGGGCTGATTTTTCATTACCCAGATAAACAGTCAGATAGCGTTTATTCTAGGTGGCAAGATATTGAATTTTTCAATAG
This sequence comes from Carposina sasakii, assembly GCA_014607495.2. Lineage (NCBI taxonomy): Eukaryota > Metazoa > Arthropoda > Insecta > Lepidoptera > Carposinidae > Carposina > Carposina sasakii. The sequence goes on from CP053157.1 coordinate 1,008,845, forward strand.
TCAGATAGGAATTATCAGAGGAATAAATCTGTCTGCCGCTATGACAACCAGGTACCGTTTATTCTATAGAAAAAAACGAGTATTACGATTTAAGGTTAGATAAATTTTTCGTTATCTTCATTAGTGCAACAATCATAACTACGTTATCTTTTACCGCTTCTTTCAATTTACTTTGTTGGCAAGCTCCTAATTTGACTATATTAGTTTGTCCATATACCGTAGGTACTTTTCTTTTGGACAGTTGAGGACTTGGCTACTTCTTGACTAAACTTAAACTTCTGAATAACCTAAGACAATTCAATATAGCGTAAATAACGTAAAACTTAAATAAAGAAAGTAGATGTGATCTCCGGAATTCAGATCGATCGATCAGTTCCGAGACTAAAACTAAAATCCCATCAATCTTGAGCTGAAGGTCGGCCAGCATGTCATGAGTACAGAACAGATCACGAAGTAGATAAAAAAGAGATGGCCTAATAACGTATATTCATAGAAAAAAGTGTAGCTGTTACACGGGTAACGGGATGCAGGGTAGGTACAGGTCAATGTCAGCTAGTGATTGCTCATACTGCGCTTCGAAAGGTACATGTTGTGTTGATTTTCGTCGTCATTGTGCTTACTCCATGGTACAGATGGTTTAGTTAGACTGACTGGCACCGACAACCACTTGCAAAATAAAATAACTAGTTGCCGCCCACGACTTCGGCTGTGTATCGCTAGTTTCGTATCAGCATGGCTTACGTGCGCAGCCCGGGCAAGTCAATAGTTATACATATAAACCTTCCCCGTGAATCATTATGTATTAAAATAAACCGCATCAACTACCTACTAATCACTTTATCACCGCCAAATATTTACATTGATGGTTATATAGACTGCTAAGGTGTCATATTTTACTGTCAAATCTAGATTCACACCTGATCCAACTGACTATCTTTGGTCTATCATTAAGCTAAGACATTACCTATAATTTTCCAGTCATTGGACTATCTTGATTTTACTCGCTTAGCCCGTAGTATCGTTTACTAAACGTGGGGTCGACGCTTTATTATAATCCTTGCGACTAAACTTTGAATAAACTGGGTTATAATGTTTTTTAAACACGCGATTAACAATGGCATGCAAGCCCTATTTATTATACCTGCGTCCAAAATAGTACAATGTTTGTGAACCAGAATAAATGTTCTATTTCTGTTTTCGTAGCTCCTAAATATTTCTGCGACCCTGGTAGTACGTGAGTGGTTTCCGTGAGTCCATACATTGTCGTTTTAAGGCAACCAAATGACCGCTAAGGGCAAGTTGATTCTAGTTACTAATGATTCTCTGAGTCTTATCATTCAGTAGGTCCATAGTCAAAATGTGCCCCCATGGTTTCTTTTCTCTCATATTGCCAAAGGCGTTTCTTTTACGACCGGCTTCTGGCCTAAGTACGAAATAAGTGTTTCTAAGCAATATATTCATGGTTCCTTCTTAAATCTGACCGTGTTGAAATCAAAATAAACAATTGTTACTTTACGACCGTTTTGTTATGTTCAGCTGATATTCTGTTTTACCACGCTGTGGGATAAATATTTATAGTAGACAATTACGATTGCTTACGTAATCTATTTGGATATCGTTAATACGAAATGAACTCTGTCTGTCTATCTGTTTTATACAGGATGGTCGTAACCGATAACGAACATTTCTAAATGTACTTTTTGAATAGATGAATACATAGAACTATAATGTCAAAACACTATTTGTTATTAGTTATTTGTTATTATACTTATTTTTCACTGTGTTAAATAGGTACCTAAAATATATACAGGGTGTAACAAAAAGGGTATGTTAAGCGAAAAGCTATGAAAATAGCCCACTATAGAGAACCTATCCATAAAATTTGAGACTCGAAATCACAAGTTTTATTTTTAGGACTGTATGAAACTTCTTGAGACGGTTAAGAATTCTCCATACTATCTAGAAAAACAAACATGTGATTTCTAGTCTCAAATTTTTTGAGTAGGTTCTCTACAGTGGGCTATTTACATATCTTTTCGCTTAACATACCCTTTTTGTTACATCCTTTTTGTTACTATAAGGCATTTGGCATGACCACGAACATCGACATACTAACATTTACCGAATGCGAGTTCAGAATCGATATAAAATCGGTTTGATTGACGATTCTTGTTCCCGTAATCGATGGCAAACAATCGATTAATCGATGCACGCGCTCCTACGCGACCGATTCATGTACGTGTCGCTCCAAATATATTGGTTACTTCACTAGTACAGAGCTAGGGAAACTTTATTTTTTTATTAAACTAGATGGCAGCACTGGTAAAAATAAAACGCGATATCGTTGCCTTCGGTCAAAATAGTATAGTACTTTAATATACATTTTTGTCTTGCGATAAGCTAAAAGCAACTTGTCACTGATTTTTTAAGTGATGTTTTTGTATGGTTAATCCTGCGGGCGCGTCCCGCGTGGAACCTATCTATGTGACTATCATGTTTAGCGTCAGTCGTTACCGCTAAAATATGTTATTAGGTACGTACGTATGATGATTATACAGAAGCGTGGCTGGCTGTCGGACTTTCTTTTATCAATTTTTATCATCCCATCCTGCGGATCTAGTCATTTCAGGGCAGCTATGTATAGGTAGGTAGGTAATATGTAAAAAAAAAAGTTTTAAAGTTTACTCTGATGATGTTGATCTTGAAGAAGGTATCCTCTAAGCTGAAAGCGAAAGCAAGCTCATTAGTATAATCGATTTCGAAGGATGTGTTTTATATGTTTCTTATATTGACTGAAACATCCCACTGAAACTGAATAGTTTTCATTAGTTATTAATTTTAAAAGAATTTGGCAGTTTATTACTCATACACAATACAGGATGTTACGGAAGTGCAATACAATTTAAGCTAAATACTATTTATAATAGCCTAATACAGGATGTAGGTGACAGCCAGGCAAATACTGAAATTCTGAACAAGTACCATTGTGTTATACGACAGTATTACGAGTATAACTCTCAGGAAATGTATTTTTGATTTAATTATCAGTAATCTTTGCTCTCCTTGTCTCAGGCGATCCTGTGACTAATTAATTGGGCTTATTGGTTATTGTGTGATACATTGCAGTTTTTTTTGGATAATTTGTCACTCCATTAGGGTTGATCAGTTATTTGAACTTTTTTGAAGGCAACATTTTTTTGAAAAATATTTTTTTGGTTAAAATTTAATTTTTAAGCCATTATCTAAATATTATTATCTAAATCTATTTTTCCTGAAATTATTTTTAAAAATCGGAAAATTTTGGAATTTTCCTGCAAAATTTTCAGTGTTTTCCGCCTCAGAATCATGGTCTGAAGTCATGTTTCAATATTTGCCTGGCTGTAACAAACAACCATGTATAGAGAACCTGTATACGTGATACTCCAAATCAAAAATCTCTATTTTAAGATTGAATAAACATAATTATGTATTATTCCTCAGTAAGTTAATAATGTTGTGAAAATGCAAATTTAATACTGAGGCTCATGTATTTATAGCATTTCGCTTAACAAGTTCCTTCTGTTACATCCTGTATAAGCACTAACAGAACATAAAAATATTTTTACTACGAATTTTCTGATAGACAGGATATCAGAACTATATCTGTCTTCTTCCTGTCAACACGATCGCAATATAAACAGAGCGAGAAGAAACGAGACGATGAATGGACGTGCTGAAATACATATCTATAACTAGACCACTGACTGACAGACATACAGATGGTTTAGATGTATACCGTGACTTTGCCCGATATCCTCGGAGTTATTAAAAAACCACGTCTAAAGTTAGACAAGGTTTTAAAAATGACATTTAACAGCAAAATACATATGTGGAATGTCTGTCAAATTTAGCCAATGTTGAATAAAACTGCCTGTGTTTTTGATACGGTGTGGTTTATTGTATAAGTCTTGCTGTCAAAGATTTTGCTAGTTTATAGTTAGCTACCTGCTGGTAGCCAACCTTTTTTGGAATAATATATTTTTATTGGTGCCTTGTCGTGTTGGCAAAGTAGAATAACACCACCCCATGTCTGCCCGTGGGTATCGTAAGAGGTGATTAAGGGTTTCCGGGAGGTGGGCAGCAGCGCCTCCCGTGTTGACAACATAGTCCGAAAATCACACTGCAGCCACCAACCCGTCTGTCTAGCGTGGTGACTATGGGCAAAAAACTCCCAAATTGCAAGCTTTGTGGCGTGCCCTGAGTGAAGCCAGTATTTTTTGTTTGTGTTTCCTTTGTTACCCAAAATACAATTCAATTATTTAACGAATCCCGGATCTTATGAAAATAAGCCCATTTTGATTATGTAAAAGCTTTCATCAACTTAAAACAAAAAATAAACTGTATTTTCCTTAAGGAAATATATGTATTAAGTTCTTCTTCCCTGTCGAATTGTAGATTTTATTGAGGGTTTTTTATTAGTATTTTTGTATTGTTTTAGGTAGGTTATATACAGGGTGTAACAAAAAGGGTATGTTAAGCGAAAAGATATGTAAATAGCCCACTGTAGAGAACCTACTCAATAAGTTTGAGACTAGAAATCACATGTTTGTTTTTCTAGATAGTGTGGAGAATTCTTAACCGTCTCAAGAATTTTCATACAGTCCTAAAAAAAAATTTATGGATAGGTTCTCCTCTATAGTGGGCTATTTTCATAGCTTTTCGCTTAACATACCCTTTTTGTTACACCCTGTATATTTACTAGTGGACGCACGCGACTCCGTCCGCGTGGACTGTAGAAAACACAAAATGTCGAAATTATCCGGGATAAAAAGTAGCCTATATGTTAAGTGGGACCTGTCACAATATATTCCTGAAAACTGCATCGAAATCGGTTCAACCGTTTCTGACATTAGCGTGCACAAACATCGATCCGTTACTATTTTATTATATGTATATACATGTATAGATTAGTCCCTTGTTTTTTAACCTCAGAACTCCGTCATTTATGAACCGATTTCAATTTTTTTTTTATAGTTGGTCATGGTATACTTCCAGGTTGGTCCCATATTCACCATATCAGGATCTGATGATGGGATCTTGGAGAAATCGAGGGCAATCCTCGAATATTGTAGGCACATGTAGTCTGTTTTTATACTTTTACTGAGCGTTTTGATCACCTACATATAAAACATAACATCTGATGATGGAATCTTTAAGGAATCTAGGGATATCCTCAAATATAAAAAGCACGAGTAGTCCGTTTTTAGATTTTTATAGAGAATTTTGGTCAGCTACACATAATATAAAGGAAACGAGGGTCTGATGATGGAGCCACCGAAAAACAGATAGTGGAACTTTTTAGTAACAAAATCCCCCTATGGCAGGGGGAGGCCTACGTCCAGTAGTGGACTGCAATAGGCTTATGAAGATGAAGATAATTGTGTTAAGTCATTAAATTATATGTTGCGTTAAGCCGTGTCCGAAGTAAGATGGTTATAGAGGAAGAGGTAGACATGAGAATAACGAGATGACGGATAATAGGGATGAATGAAAAAAGAGTACCTACACATTGCACCGACCCCAAATGATTGGGAACAGGGCAGGAAGAAGGAGTGTAATTATATGTTGCTTAAATAAGTGTGTACATGGCTGTTGTGCTGCCAAATCTCTTATATTCCTCCGAGGCGTGGTGCATGTACCGTCGCCACATACGCACTCTGGATCGATTTCACCTCAAGTGCCTCCATCATCACGATCCATCATGAGAATCAGATGGTCCAACCGAGTGCGTAATACCGAAGTATTGCGAAGAGCCAATGTAAGTGCCATTGAGGCCTACTTAATGCGTCGGCAGCTTCGGTGGTGCGGTCATGTGTCTCGTATGGCGGAGGAGAGATTGGCTAAGAGCATCTTCTTTTCTAAACTAGAGGAGGGCGGAAACGCGGCGGGCAACTCCTCAGATACAAAGATGTTCAGAAAAGAGATGAAGAGATGCAATATAGATCCATCTAAATGGGAAGTTTTGTCAGCACAACGACCAGAGTGGCGCAGGACGGTGATAAAGCAAGTACACGAGTTCGAGGAGCAGCGTCAAGCTGACCTTGACGCTAAACGTGATGAACTAAAGACTCGTCCTCCTGCTGCCATTATCTATAATACAATAATGGCGCACTAACCTGTCCTCTGTGTGCGCGGGCGTTCAGGGCGAAGATTGGCTATGTAAATGTAAGCCATCTCCGAGCGCATGAACGCCAACTTAGTAATATCTAGGAGTAGAAGTGGTCGCCATGACCGAAATTGGTCGGAGGTCATCATTATCATCATAATCATCATATTGTCAGACGTAAAGTTTCGAAGCCTAGTCCTTTTTCTTTTTTGTCATGTGGCCTATTTTATATAAAAATTATATAAATCTGACAATATTATGCCTCCTAAACTTCATACACGGCTTAACGCAATATATATTTGCCCTTTAGTTAAATTTTACTTTAGTAAGCTCGAGTTTTGGGAGGAAGTCGGTTTTTCGTTTTAAAAAAATTATGATACTTAAGCTTGTATCATTTATGTATAAGACATCTTTTACTTATGTTAGTTAAGATCTCAATAAATCGTGATGATGAGGATCAATTAATACCTAGCCGTACTAAAATATATACATACATACATACATAATCACATATATAAGGTCTTTTCAAAATTAGTGATTATCTTTCACTATGGGACCAACTCCGAAATAGTGAAAAAAATCAGCTGTCCCATACGAGTACATTTCAGTGCAGTAATTATTCGAGATTGTATGGAACAGCTGATTATTTTTTACATGTAAACTTTTACATGTAAACTTTTACATGTAAACAATTACATTTACACAATTCCCGGTTTACAAATAACAAGTTACTCGTTTTAGATAAATATTGGCTCTTGACCCCTCTCTAAGCTGTACCGTCCCACCAATATAACTGTGAATTGATGGTGTCGCCGCTGTCGTTTCTATGTTGCCGATTCGAATGACATGTCAACGTGGCGACCGTAGTTCCTTTTTTTGCCACAGATAAGTTGGTAGATCTGTAGATACTTGTCGGTACGTTTACCCTGTCATGACAATAACCCCCGACGAGCTCAGTTTATCTGGAAATTTATTGGTTTATGAAAACATAAAATGGCAAATTCTGGTAGAAATTTGATACCAGACAAATATTTTTTTGACATCTGTGCATTTTTCTGTAATTCGGGAGTAGGTAAAAGTTAAGTCTATGTAAATAAAAAAATATATAGTGAAAAGAAATTAAGAAGCAATTATTTTGAAAACTTTTGTCAATCTCACTTTCAATAAAACTAATAAAGAAGTCAGATTAAAATAATGTAAAAATAAATAAATAAAAATGTAGGTACATGACCAGTTAGGTAGGTATATGAAAGTACATAATGGTGTAAATAGACATAGTAAACTCTTTCGATACGGTAAACTCTATCGACTAGTAATCCCGTAAAGTGAGGTATTAAAACTGTGACGCACAGCACGACCTATAATGATGTATGTCGAAAAAGCTGTTTTATCACATATGTGTTCTTAATGCCACAGTTTTATTGGTACTTATAAATTATGCATGATAATACAGGTTGTTTTTTCGTTGCCACCATTAACGAAGGGTATGTACTCTATACATCAAATAAAGTAAGTTTATGCCAAAAAAAAAATGCTGGGAAACGATGTAAAAATTTTCAATTTTTTTTTAATTACTCGATCGGGTGAAATTTATAGTGTCCAGTGTTTATACTAGTTTTATCATGGACAGATATTAATTATTTCTCGTGAAAAAATCTTGCTACACGTGTCTATGTGCTTTTATGCACAAAAACGCAGTCTATTTACTCAACTTTGGACCTTAATATCTTGGGAACCAGACACTTCCCGGGTATGCTTCCATGGAGAAAAATGATCGTGATGATGAGGAGATTCCGTAGTTTTCGAGAACGTTGACGATCAAAAATCACCCTGTATAGTTACATACTCTATCTTAATGAGAAATGAGTCGCTAAACTCATTAATTCCGCGTAATTATATTTCGAGATAAAAAAGGCACAAGCTTTACACTCGTTCAAGATTAATAACGGACATCGCAAAACATCTAAAACTATCTATATACAACAAAACTATTTATTGTATTACAAAAACAATTTTCAAAAAACAATATAAGATAATTAAAATGAAAAAGATTATTTATTTGCTCAAAACATGGTACAATAAAGTTATTAGATCAAGAGACATATTTTCCCAAGAAATCTAGTCTTAAAAACACTCTCACTCACTTTTCAACTTTATCACAAACAAATAATAAAATCAATGTCATTTCAACGAAAAGCCAATTAGCAAAGCAAATACGGGTATAAAGAAAGTACATGCCCATTATTTACCCCGTTTACCTGTACGCTACACTTACAATCTATTTAATCAATACTAGATAATGACGCTGACGTATGCTTGTGTCAAATCCCGCAGTTCCCGCCCATCCATAGTTAGGTAAAGATAACCAGGGAACTCTAACTAGACCTATAACCAACTAATTGATGCCTATCCCTTATTAGGTAAACTGCGTTAGGGCAATTACTCCAGGTCATGGAGGAAGGAAGGGTGGAGACACGATAATTTTACATGCATTATTATTGAGTTTCATCAAATAATTCATTCATGCATTAAAACCGTGGCTCTGACGCTACCTAGTTGCTCGTAGCTCAGAACCTAAGAATGGTATATCTCCTATATTAAAACCCGTTAATATGTATATTCAGTGAACACGCTTCTTACTAGGATCGAACCTTAACCTCTAGCTATTATAAGTTACAAGAGATCGTAATTAGTGCCCAATTTAACCTCAAATGGAGCTCGTCCGTGGTCGTTTATTTTTAAAGTACATACTATAAAAACAGAACTATTTTTAGTAGATTTTATTTCCCTATAATTTACTTGTTTTCTAGCTGTAAGTCGGCTGTAAATCGATTTAATGGTGTGTTTACAGTTGTAATTTTGGAACATTTCAAATTTACACTATTAAGTTTTTATGGAGCGCTAGTACTTTTCATAGAGCACTTACCCTATTTTGATCTGCAGGAGAGATTTAGAGAAAAACAGCATCAACTTTATTTTTTGATAATCTGACGTTTGAAAAAATCGGCCCTAGAGGGAATTTCATTGTTCGCATATCATATCGCAGCTTTTATACTATAGGGGCGCATCTCGAAAATTTTATGATTTCGAGTTTTTACAATATAAGCTGCGATATAGTTTTACAAAATAAAAGCGTTGAAAGTTGCACCGTTTGTGTACGGATATGTGAAGCGAAGACTTATTTTACAGAGAGTGCTGGGCATGAATGTGGATGGTTACAGAGAAAGACGTAAGAAGTGTTGGATGGACTGTGAGAGAGGACATTCGTGTAGGAGTGAGTAACTAGATGACGCATAATAGGGAATAATGGAAGACGGATACTTATTGCGTCGATACCAAGTAAAATGGGAACAGGGTAGAAAGAAGAAGCAGGTAAATAAAAAGCTCTTAAGAACTTTCTCGGTAGCTACAAAATATATTAGTACACAAGTGGTCCAGCGCAGACTGCACGTTTTATCTATTTTAGTGCAATAAACGTTATTTGCAAGCACTTTGCCGGAAATATCGCGTGGACTCTATCCATTGCTTCGTGACTACGGGGAGGTATCCCACGCGTCGAATGCAAACAGCGACAGACTGCAAGCGAGCCAATGCATTCTATAGATTAAACCCGATTAAACTGTTTGTATGCTGGGATAAACTGATATTTGTTTTTAGTACTGCTATTTCAGTTATTTTGTATTGAGTGTACAAGCTGCAGCAGTTCAAATATCATGCTTTTATACAAGCTCGTATGGCATAAATGTCGTTTTTAATGATTTTTCTATGTATCTAATTTTATATTGAGAATTACTATGAAAAATTAAAAAGGATGAATACAATTTATTTTTTCAAGAGTGTTTTAAAAGACGTCACTGAAATAAAAAGAAACTTCATTACATTTTGCACAAGACCCTCCCAGATGTTAGCATTCCCTTTGTTGTACTCCGCACCTTTTATCGAGCAAATCAAAGGTTTTCCACAAACTTTTCCTTGTTTCTGCGGCGCTGGTAAATCACAGACTTGAAACGATGTTGGCAGTGATTTGTGTAATCTGGGCGATCAGCCCACCTCCTGTCACTCGCTGTTACGCTTGTACGCATTCCTAATGCGAGAGGTGGAGACTAAAGGCGTGTACAGAGAGGATGGTCACCGATTTTTTTTAAGGCATGATGTTGTTGTTTGTTATATAGCTAGCCCTCCTTAAACTGCACCCTAAAACACTTAATTTAAGTCGAACTTCACCCTAAGTACAAGAGCGAGAGCTAGAAGAACTATTTAAGCAGGCAAAGTGCTAGAAGCCAAATTGTTTCCCTTCAAAACCCATACTATTCATAATGCTTAGCCGTTTTGTAAAATGGCGTGTTCTACAATATTCCTTTGACATATATAAAATAGCATTATTTAGGCCACTATGCCTAGCGTTCGTGGACTATGAGAAGGCCTTTGATTCGATCGAGACATGGGCAGTGTTGCGGTCTCTCCAGCGGTGCCATATTGACCATCGATATATCGAAGTGCTGAAGTGTTTATACAGCAATGCCACCATGTCGGTACGAGTACAGGAGCGGAGCACTGAGCCGATTTCTTTGCAGAGGGGAGTGAGACAAGGAGATGTTATTTCTCCGAAGCTCTTCACCAATGCAGTGGAAGACGCCTTTAAGCTTCTCGAATGGAAAGGACTCGGCATCAATATCAATGGCGAATACATCACTCACCTTCGGTTCGCAGACGACATCGTAGTCATGGCAGAATCGCTGAAGGATCTAAGCACAATGCTCGATGGCCTCAATCGAGTCTCCCAACAGCTGGGCCTGAAGATGAACATGGACAAGACGAAGATCATGTCGAACGTCCATGTGCCGCCCACTCCTGTACTGGTTGGAAGCTCGATGCTTGAAGTTGTTGACGAGTATGTTTACCTGGGACAGACGGTCAAACTAGGTAAGTCCAACTTTGAGAAGGAGGTAACTCGGCGAATCCAACTCGGCTGGGCAGCGTTCGGGAAACTACGAAGCTTATTTGTGTACAAGATACCCCAGTCCTTAAAGACGAAGGTGTTCAACCAGTGCGTGCTGCCGGTGATGACCTACGGTGCCGAGACGTGGTCTCTAACTATGTGCCTCATAAAAAAGCTCAGGATCGCACAGCGAGCGATGGAGAGAGCTATGCTTGGGATCTCTCTGCGTGATCGAATCAGAAATGAGGAGATCCGCAGACGTACAAAGATCACCGACATAGCTGAACGGTCCAGCAAGCTGAAGTGGCAATGGGCAGGGCACATAGCTCGAAGAACTGATGGCCGATGGAGTCGGAAAGTTCTAGAGTGGATACCACGTATCGGCAAGCGCAGCGTGGGAAGGCCACCCGCGAGGTGGACGGATGACCTGGCCAAGGTTGCGGGCGTCGGTTGGATGCAGGCTGCTTCCGACCGGTCGGAGTGGAGGTTGTTGGGGGAGGCCTATGTCCAACAGTGGACTTCTCAGGGCTGTAAATGACAAATGACTGGACCTTATTGCTTCCGATCTGCAATGTATAGATGTGTAAATTACATACTCGGTTTCGAAAATGGGGTGATCAGAACTGCAGGAGAGAACGTCCCTGAGTTCCTTAGTCGACTATTACGATATGCACGGAAGATGATGTAGTGGATTCTAGTAAAGCCCCGCATCAGCACGGGGTTTTGTAAATTGTATGCAAAGTGCACTTTACATTTCTATTTTTATATTTATCTTGTTTCAGGCATGCTGACGTCATTGGTCAATACTAAAAAGTAACTTCCGGCACCCGTATGATGAATTTGGTGAGAGCGAGATTTCTCACTTTTAAACGTCAAACTCACAGAGCTATTATTAACTAGATAAACTAAGTGTATGTACTTTGCATGTAAAATAGACTTAAAATTAGAATAGACACCTCGTTCTCTAGCCATACTGAGTAAATTAGGACTCATAGAAGTGGTTTGCAATCCCTTTTTACACACCAAGTAGAAACACTTGCTTTGTCTAGTTATTACTTAGCTCTGTGGATTTGACGCTTAAAAGTGAGACATCTCGCCCTCACCAAATTCATCATACGCGTGCTGGTAATATTATAAATATGAAAGTTTGTAAAAAAGTATTTTTGAAAGTATTTCACGCAAGACTATCAGACGGATTACGATTAAACTTTTTTTAATTTATATAGTTTATACTAATGTATAACTTCATCATTATCATATTTCGGCTCTTATCCCATTATTAGGGTCGGCACAATAAAGATTCTTTTGGAAATCGTATAGGCGTTTCGGCAGATTTGGCGTTTCTCACACAAAAAAAATATTATTTATTTTTAGACAAACGCGTATATTGTGTATTGAGCTTTACCCGAACCATTGTGTCGCGTCGCATTATCTTCTATCTCGCTTTGATTACTTACAACGTCATTTGGATAAACAAGGATAGCGATGCTAGCAGCAACAACTGGTAAATTGACACCGTTTGTTGTTTGTTACGCTTTGTTAGGAGATATCTTTCAGTCATTAATTAGTACAGATTTAGCAATTTCGAAAAGTTCTGTTGTTTCATGAAATTTTGTTTCTATGAAGTTCAACAACTAAGTACCAGGCCGACATGCAGGGTCACAGAAAACAGCTGAGTTGTCTATGTGCAGGGTCTATGTAATGGTTATTTCTCAGAGAAATCCTAGTTTCGTCAGTAAATAATATTTATATGTCAATGTGAGGTCAATTTGGGTGGATCTTCATACAGTCAGTCACAAGTGACATTCAATTATCTACAAATTTCGATAATATTGTCCTCTAGTATAGTAATTGCTGTTAATACATACCCCTTATGGGGTAAGGGTCAAAATATTCTGAAAAACTCCGAATTAGGAACTGAATTTCACATATTTTGTAAATTCTCCCTGTATTTGTTTGGATCTCAACTGCGTCGTAAAAGCATAATTGCGTCGTTGAAACGGAACTGAGAAAATTTCGAATTCAACTTCCGAAATGGCGATTAGGTTCTAATTGTTTATGTTGTGCTTGTGTGTTGTGTGTGGAGGCATGTGCGTGTGCCTCTATAATTAAATAAATTTTGCTGATTTGCAAAGATGTGCTTGACACCCATCAACGCGTGTGAGGAGATGAATATACTATTAGGATTAGGCTAGCTAAACCTTGTGGCATTTTATTAGTTTTTATATACGAATTGCTAAAATAGCACCTAAAGTTAGTGTCAACAAAACTACATTAAATAAAGCTAAATATAAACCATAAAGTCCACTTGTTAACTATATAAATTATGTTGTCACAAAAATCTATAATTCAGTTGAAAAGATGGCGTGTTTTTGCATCTCAACCTCTTTGTGGAAAATGGACGAGCATCTATTGACTATGACTTACTCCACCATCCAATCATAAAAGCGGCTACAATTTTAGAGTAACTTGCTTTGGAAACGTTTTATTCAGAGTATTATATATTAAAGTCATCTTAGAGTCTAGCCGGTACCGAGGCTATTGCTCCTGCTATGCAATATGTATAGGATTGGCTGCACCGCATCCCCATTCCGGGGGTAGTTTAGGGGTTGTTATAGACTGTAATGTAACGCTTTTTTAACAAAACCTAGCAAACCTAACAAAACCTAATAAAAGCTAGTCTAAGTCGCATTTTTCGCTTGAGTCTATATAATAGAAATGGTTTCCGCTGTATAAATATCCTTGGATAAATTAAAGTCTGCTTTATACTTTAATTCAGACGTGATCCATCTTGTTCTAGCTAACGTTTAGTACCTCTTATCATACGTAATTATAACAATTTTCAGTAAAATCCATAGATTTATTACGAGTACAGATTTCCTCTATTTTACATAGTGTGTAACTTGTCCATTTGTTGATCCGCTCTTACTTGCCCAAGAAGGGATAATCTCATATACCAGCAAATATAAAGTTTACTCCCACTTGCTTCTGTTTGCCTGGTACATGCAGGTCAACAACCGGGCTACCGTGCGTGTACGTTTCGTACTGACACACAAACAAACACGTTAACTCTGTTATTGTCTCGTTTGATTTCGGCTGCCTGTAGTTAGAGTTACTGCGGAAGCCATTATTGTGGTAACGGCCTACATACTGTGGGTACATCGAAAATAGGGACGTATTAGCTAATAGATTCGGCATTTGGGACTTGTGCGCTCCTTTTAACATCGAATATTGAGCATGTAGGTGACCATAAAAATTAACTGTCTGTGATGTTTAGTTATACAGGTTGGTATTACTGGATACTATGTCTATGCAGAGTCACTACGATAATTAATCGTGGTTAAAATCTCTAATTTGTTCATTTACGTAAATAATATTATCCCATACTGAGATCCGATATCACAAAATCTTTACTATGAAATGTCACTGGCAGCAAATGTCAAATTCTTTAATTCATTAACAACATAAAGAAGGTATAAACTACCTTCAAAATACTTTTATACCTTCTCCATGATTAACATACTCGTGTTGTAGTAGGTGGTAGGTACCCGGTCAAAGACACAAAGGGCTAACTGCCATGTAAACAAAAAACGAAAATCCTATAAAATATACGAGAAACATGAACAAAGCTTATTAGTGTAAAAGTTCGTGAACATTTGTGAGTCACTTCAATTGCTATATCTACGTGATATCACCCTAAATGTCAATGTATTTACTACTGTAGAAGCTGATGAATCACAATATTAATATGAGGTAGTAGAGTATCTATGTCTGTTTAGTGTTTTTATAGCGGTCGGTCGGATTTAACGAAAGCATAAGTATTTACTTAATTTGTAAGCAACCCGAAAACCTTATTTTTCTAAGAGGAGCTTCCCCTAAGAGAACACAGTAAAGTGACAGGGCGTTTTCTCAGGTGATGAGGTAGCAACTTGTCCTTCGCGATACTGCAGTTCTGGCAACCTCATTTTGAAAACACATTCGTAAATTAAATTATGTATGTAGTTATATATTTAAACGTAAACTATTTTGTCTAACGCCAGTTGGATATAAGCGAACAAAGAAAAGTGAACAAATTAATGTAACTTGTCTTCTTTGTAAGATTTTCCAATATACGCCTGATTCTTGTTACAAAGAACAACAGTAATTTACGACTTCCCTAGTTATTTTGGTTTTATTGCATTTCATTCAGTTGGAATCGATTGGAAATCTTGTAGGTCAACTGGACGCTCTGAGCTGAACTGAAGTAAAAAGAAGTTTTAATCGCAAACTACTCGTATTTACATTTTAATAGTCTTCTGCTTATTCTAAGTATATATGTCGTGGCCATATCGTAGAATTGATAATTTCATGAAATGGTCGAGCATTTCATGAAATGGTCGCATTTCATGAAAAGTTCAACTGTCTATTGGCCACATCATGATATGGTTTGGGCAGATCGATGATAAAAATCGTTTCTCGATATGGGCAACTAAAAGGCCGATCATTTCATGAAGTGGTCAAGATTATTGATCATATCGTAAAATACATGAATCACCGGTAGAGGCGCTGCGCGCGTTTTATTTATGTGTGAAGATGGCGGATTTTTCTTTTTAGGTTATAAAACAAATTAAAGAGAGTAGGGTGACTATGCAGAAGAAGTTCACGGATAGTGTGTTATATTGTATAATGTATATTAGACTTAATGGTGGTTTATAATAATATTGTTAAACAAAAACCTTAGATTACGATAGGTTAGGTTAGACTATGACAAATGACGCACGAGCCGAGCGAGCGGAGCGAGCGTGCCCAGGCAGCGTCCGGCGATGTGCCAGGTGCGAATCGCTTTTGTAAAGTCTTTTATGTTTTTAAATATTATATTGTGAAAATATCACATAAATAATAGCAAAAAAATCATACCATCATACCTTATGGTATACTTATATATGGTGTACGGTATATATTATTTATATAAGCTCTTACCACATTCGGATTTTATGGACACCCTGTTAATACGATTTGGCCAAACGTGGATGACAAAATCGTGAAATGTAGACGATTTAACGATCTGGTCAAATTGAAATGGCCACTTCATGAAATGCGACCACTTCATGAAATGCTCGACCATTTCATGAAATGATCAATTTTACAATATGGCCACGACATATACATAAAAGATTTTTTTAAACACACTATTTCGACTTAGGTACCTACTACAATCTGTATTTAGGGTGATGATTTCAGATTTATCATTTATTGACATTCAAAAAAAATTTCACAGAAAGTAGGATTGCCAGTAAGTTTTTGTAATGAATAAAGAATAAATAAAAATTTAGATTCCATCCTCATCATTATGTGTTAACACTTTAATCTTAATACACAAATGACGTGTATCTCTACTGCTCTACACAGTCTTTCTGTCTGTATAGAACTGAAAGGGGAAAATAAGGGCATGCGAAAAGCTATTTTCCGCTTGTCAATTTCACACGCTTCCAGAATAAGTACCCTTTGTCATGAATTGCATTATACCATTGATATTGTTTGTATTGTATGTGAACAGATAATCAGTATGGGGTTTATTATGATGTTATATCAAACCATCCGATTTTTCTAATGCTCAGATAGGGCTGGAGGGCAAAACGTATTTACCAAAACTAAACCACAATCAATAACGTTATGTTTTGCATATTTCTTATCGCGCTAAAAAGCCAAAAAAGATAGACGTTAATAATGTCTGAAACGCTGTGAAATAAACAGCTAAACTAAAAGGGTTTATATTAAACGTTGTCATTTTGCGCGATTGCTCTCCTTACTGTATTCAGTAAAACTTGATCAAGATACAGCATTAACTTCCTTCAAATAGAACTATCATTGCAAAAATCAACATTAAAAAAGTAGAATCATAATAATTATCATCTGCGGACTAAAGCTATGGTTTCCGAGAGAGAGTTGCTGTCATACAAGAGCCGTACGCTTAGACAGCTGTCATTCATTACAGTGCTTACATGTAGTCCTTCACGACCGCTATATGACGGTACGAAAACACAACACAAACGAAGACTAATGAGTACCTTTATTACCAAAAACTACCAGCATGACATAAATAAGATGGTAACTAGATCTATCCACCCGGAAATGCCCGGAATCCTCTAAGGATTAGTAGGTGTACCTTCATAAGCATAAACTACCAGCCAGCATAACATAAACAGGTAGCGTCTAGGTGTCCCACTTGCGTCGGAAGAGATAATGATCTCGGAAGTAGCGCCGGCGTTTACAGCAGACAATGTCTGCACAGTTCCTATCTAGGATCTAGAAATTCTAGACTAACAGCGGTACTTACTTGGACTAGTTTTCTTTGGTCTAGAATTTTTTTCTGTTAATTGTTACATATTGTTCTTGGGTAACGTTACCAGTCGAAATAACATTCAACAGTCATGGTTATTATCTCCAAAGGTATAGGGAAGAAGTGTGCTATGTGGTAAGGGGTGAGCCTAACTACCGTTTTTCGGGCACAAATATTAATCTAGCGGTCACGAATTCATGACGAAATGTTTCCAATTCATTCTAAATTTTTGTACCTACGGTCATTCATTATTACCATCTAAAAAAAAGCTCTAAATAACATGTATGTATACTCAGCACATCAAACAAAATATTACCAAGTTGTGGATAGATTAAATATTTACGTGAAATTCACTCCAACGTGTTTATAAATTGCTAATGCATTCAACGAATATCCATATAATTTAGATAATTTACTACACTTGATGTTTCAATCAATCAAACGTAGAGTCCGTTTCACAAAATAACTACCATGTATATGATTACGGAACTAACATTTTTTGTATGCAGTTACAGGGATAATGTAGTTAAACATAAAGCAACTAGCGCCTCGTTGAAGGGAACTATTTGATAAAACTTACAGTGTTTCTCTTCGCTGAGCATTTTTTATGAATCATGTTGTGATCATTGACCTGGAAACAGGGTTGGCACTTAATCCAAATAAATACTTTAATAGCTGTGTTCTTGAGTGGTACAAATCGATGGTTTGGTTTATAAATTAACCCCTAGTGCGTTATCGTTGAATTTCGTTATCGAAATTAAACCGCAAACAAAAGTGTGTTATGCACATTTCGTATCGCGCAAAATCTTGAAATGCTTTGAAATGTCTGAAACGCTGTCAAATGGACATAGCTAAACCTATCAAAAACGTTCCGTTTTGAAAGGTAAATTAAATATCTTGTCACTTAGCGCGACTGTCCTCTAGTAGGTACTTAAATAATTTCGTCCCCAAGTATTTTTACATAGGTACTTAGAAATCCACTTAGGATGTTAATTAAATTGTTCTGCAACGTTTTGGTATACTCAGGATTATTGCCCAAGATCAGGGTGATCTGACTGAAGTTTTACGGTTAATTCAGAATTTCGTAAGCAATAATAAGAATGATGATTATCTACCTGCATGCCATCTACCTAAAACTATACATATAAAGGTTCCCTAGAGCTAAACTTGTAGTTTCTTAGGACAATAAGACAATGCCCCGTCAAATAACGGTCGTGAAGGAGCACAAAGACCGTCATTTACCAATCGTACGGCCGCTACATGACGGTACCGATATCTTACGAAACTACAGCTTACCTACTAAATTACTGAATCAGCCAGGCGATAGATACCAGAACTGCAGAAACTAGCAGGTGTATCAGGCAACCCTACCAGCAGTGACTTGGCGCTCCGCCAGTGACCTGTTGACAGATGCCACCTGCATTGCCGAGTTAGCGGTTACCGCTTATCATATTAGCTGTCTCGTTTCTTGAGTAGCTTATCATTGGCTGCAGATATTGGAGTTGCCATTTTATGTGATGAGTAGCAAAAACACTTTGATAAATTAATACTTTTAATTTAATATTATTTTTACAAGATTTTAGGAGTTGGATTTGGAATCGAAGTTGGTATGGAACTGTGTTGTGGAATGGGTGCCGGGATTATTTATACATGAGAGTTTCGGGAAGGGAGGGTTGGAAAGGATTCTGGGAACAAAACTATTTTACGCTAAAACTATTTTAAAACTATTCATTCACTAATAAATCTTTCTTTGGCACGGTGTGACTTTGTGTTCTTCGTGGCGTATTGTGTCTTTGGTCGTGTCAGGAACATGTGTCCGGTATTTCAATAAACAATAATTTTGTAAAGCTTTATCTTTAGGCGCGGCGTGGTGCCATCCCTTCGTTAGTCATGCTGGAGCACACGTGTCTAACACGTAACACCTCCCCCCTTAGAACAAAGATTGGGCGGCGCCCAATGTTTGTGGGGAAGCGGCGCGGGCGACTACGGCTGCAGTGTCGTCGTCGTCAGACTCGTCCTCGGTGACGGTGGACATAGGAATCGCTATATAGCTTCGATGGATGTGTCTCGATGATGTGCTTCTGGACGGTTGGCAATTCCGTCTTGATTATCCTTTTTTTTTCAGGAAAGTATTTCTTTGCGCAGGAAAGGTTGTAGCAACGCAGGATTCATCTCGTAGGTTGGTCGTGCTTGGAAGTAGTAGTAGTAGTAGTTGTAGACAGGCAGACTGCAGACCCAGCATTGTGTGTCGATGTTCTTACAGCTCGTCGTGACGATGAAGATCTGCCTTGTGGAATTTGTGGCCAAATACGTATGCTCAGGGAGGATAGTGGAGTAAAGGGCGGATTTGGGATGAGGTATTGAGATTGAGTACAGTCGGAATAAGGTGTTTTTATCATTCTTGACCAAGGGGAAATTAAGTACCTAGCCTAGTGAGTAGGTAGCCTGTTCATATAGATATAAGAAGATAGAGTAGCAGGATCTAATATTTTGTGTATGTTAGACATGGGGGACTAGGAGGACTAAAATATCAGTGCGCATATGACTGGATGAAAGGAGGAGTCTTGAAATAATCTTTCAATTGTAATTATTGAAGGGTGAGCAGACCCTAATTTGATCAAGAGAATAGAGCTTAGAATATCATATAGTTCGGGTTCGAGAGCCCCACCGATTCTAAAATTTTTAATAGAAATATGAAAATATAATAATCTAAAATATTCATTGAATTTAAGTACGAGTATTTGAATTTTATTTTATTTACCAACCAACGAGCTAATTCAAGACAGAGCCTAGGCTATCGAAACTTCTCGTTTGGATCTAGATTTAGAGTTATAATAAGCAAGTTTAACTTAATGAAAGAGCTAGTTCACCGGCAACCACGGTTGCGGCGCACCTGAAATGTTACAAATTGTCTATAAACGTTTTAATTATTCCTACGCTTTTGTAATACCTTATTAATAGCTTAAGTGTATATATTTGATAGCATACTATATAAAAGAAACGTAACAATAGAGCTAATAAAACTATAATATTATGGATTTTGCTTATTAGTATCGAATACTTGTAATTTAGACATATTATTATTTGATAGAGGTTGATTAGAGATAGTGTCAGCGAAGGTATCCCGGAAGATATATATATATTCACACTGAGATCGTATTTGAACAAAATTTTATTACTAGGAATTAATATACATAATTCTAATATAAATAATAATTAAACCTAAGATGGCTAGTAACTGAATAACCTAAATTATTTTAATTGTTTATTTTTCTTAATTATTTACAGATTGAAGGGCATCATACTCGTATGATGTTGCGTGCAATGGACGTAAGCGATTTCCATGCACCAATTGAGTTTTCGCACCTTTCTTAATCATATAGTTTTCGTTAAAACCTTTCCTAATTATGTCGTAAGGACCTTCCCATTTACTGTCTAAATTATTCGGGTTTGGAATACGCATCATTACTTTATCTCCTACACTAAAATCGGCGATATTTTTTATTTGTTGGTCATAACGTTCCTTAGCCTTTTCTTTCATTGACTTTACATTGTTAGATGCAATTTCGCGAGCAATTTTCAGTCTTTCATTTAGGTCGCGTAAATAATCGTGAGTGGTATAATCTTCGCTACTGTCTTTAGCTGCATAGAGAAGACGGGGTTTGTAACCGAATAAAAGTTCATGAGGCGTATAACCTGTACTCTGATTCAAAGAGGTATTATGACACATGATTGCAACCGGGATAATTTGATCCCAGTTACTTTTGTTTCGCTGGTGATACATTCTGACGTGATCGCGAAGAACAGCGTGGAATCGTTCTAAGGAACCGTTTGTTTCAGGATGATAAGCTGTACTGAAAGTATGTTTAGTCCCTAGAAGTTTCATGAGTTGCTTAATGACGCTGTTTACAAATTCACCGCCTTGGTCGGAATGAAAACGTTTAGGTATACCAAAGTGTTGACAGAAAATCATTAGAGACTTGGCTACCGTGATTGCTTGTTTATCTGGAATGGGGTAAGCCTGCACGAATCTAGTAAGATCATCTTGTAAAGTAAGAACATACTTATTAGAATCACCTGTGATGTCGGAATATGACACTAAGTCAATAGTTACACGCTCAAAAGGCTCTATAGACATAGATGTAACGACCATCGGTGCCTTATAAGTTTTTCTTTGAATCTTATTCCGTTGGCATATTAGACAGTTTTCAACATAGGTTTTAATTTCATCTGACATGCCCTTCCAAAAATAATTTTCACGGATTTTACGTGTAGTTTCTACTATTCCCCTATGTCCTGAAAGTGGTTCGTCGTGAAATGTTTTCAAAATGTTTGGGATTTCATCTCGACAAGGATACTTGACTTTACTCTGACAGATTGTAATTTCACACTCGTACGCATCTGCTAAGTATGCCGTTATTAGCGCTTGCTGGTTTCCTACCATCTTACAAGTGATATCGTTTTTGAGTTTAGGGACACAAAGTGATGTAAGCTTAAAGTTGTGTAAACAGGATAAGAGGATCTTGAAATAACTTTCTGAATCCCACGGGTCAAAGTGAGTGGGTCGAGTGATACCAAAAATTATGTTTTGTTTTTTATCTGAAACTAATAAATCTGTTTGGTAAAGTGATTTGGGTTTCTCAATATATGGTTCAACTTGTGAACAAGTGCTAATCGCTTCGTGAAACATGTTGTTCTTATCTGAAAACTGTGCTGAAGTGGGAATCAGAATATTTTTGTGACGATAGTCTAATAGGTTATCGACTGAAATTTTAAGATTCGGAGTGTTAAATCCTTCCAAAGGAGTTTGAAGGAAATGTTCATAATTAAGTTGTAGATACTCATTTTCTGAGTCCGAGTTGTCGTTTATTTCGACTGTTGCAGTATTAATTACAGGAGGGCGAGAAAGTGCGTCGGCATTCGTATTAGTTTTCCCTGTTTTGTACACTATTTCGTAGTCAAACTCTTCGAGCCTTAACCTCCATCGAACAAGGCGACTACCTGGATCTTTCACTGAAAACAACCATGTGAGAGGTTTATGATCAGTAACTATCTTGAATTTCCGGCCGAATAGATAAGGGCGGAAATGTTTTACTGCCCATACTATTGCAAGTAACTCGCGCTCTATTGTAGAATAGTTGGATTCTGCTTGATTCAATGTACGGGAAGCGTATCCAATTGGAAGATCTGAACCTATCTCGCCTTGCGAAAGAATCGCGCCTATCGCGTGAATTGAAGCATCTGTAGTGAGAATAAACTCCTTACTAAAATCAGGGTATTGTAATATTGGAGCTTTTGTGAGAATATTCTTACAAGAGTCAAAAGCGTCTTGCTGCTCGGCGCCCCATATGAAATGAATGTCTTTTTTCAATAGGCTCGTCATAGGCTTTGTTATTTTACTGAAATTTGGAATAAAGCGGCGATAATAGCCTGCCAGGCCTAGAAAGGACTTAATGTCTTTGCACGAATTCGGAGTTGGAAAATCTAATACAGCCTTAACTTTGTCGGGATTTGGTTTGACACCGTCGGAAGTTATAATATGTCCTAAGTAAGCAACCTCTTTTCGCATGAACTCACATTTATCAGGCTGGATTTTCAGACCGTATTGTTTCAGACGTTTGAAGACTTCAGTGAGCTTCTGTTCATGTTCTTCAATGCTAGAAGCAAAGACTACAATGTCGTCTAAATAAACAAAGCATCTTTCGCCTTGTAGCCCATAAAGAATGCTGTCCATGGTGCGTTGAAATGTCGCTGGAGCATTTTTGAGGCCAAATGGCATCCTGAGAAATTCGTAGTGGCCAAATGGAGTGTTGAATGCGGTTTTAGAAATATCTTTTGGATCTACTTCAATTTGATGAAAACCTGAAGCCAAATCTAACGTACTAAAATACTTAGAATGTCCTAACTTATCTAGAATATCGTTTATATTTGGCAGTGGATAGCTATCGCCGATAGTGACTTCGTTCAGTTTCCTATAATCAACTACCATGCGCCATTTGCGTTTGCCAGAGGCATCTAACTTCTTAGGGACAATCCATATGGGACTTGTCCAGGGTGAAATACTAGGTCTAATTATATTTTGATCTAAGAGCTTTTGAACCTGGGATTTTACTTCTTGCTCATGCACATGAGGGAGTCTGTAAGTTTTGGAGTGAATTGGCGTTTCAGAAGTGGTCTGAATTTTATGTTTAGAGTGGCTTGTGAACGTAAGAGGGTCCCCTTCTAAATAAAATATATCACTAAACTGACTGATAATTTTATGTAAAGAATTATTTTCCTCTTCATTCAAGTGCTCTCGCCGAGTTAATTTGTAGACCTGATCTCGTCTGTCGGTCAATGTTGTAGCCACAGAATGTATCTTGTGTACTTCGTCTTTAACTGACTGTTCCTCAAACCTGCTTACATGAATTTCAGGAATTGAAATAACTTTGTTTTCGTTGGTTGTATTAACACAAGTGGTCACGAAAGTGTGATTGATTATACTTACTAGAGCGTGTGGAATTACGATACCGTTTTCTATCGTTTGTTTTTCTACCAGTGCTTGGCCTGACTCAATATCTCTAGTGAAGCAAGTAATAACTGTTTCTGAACGTTGCCCTACAAAATGCTTACTATCATCCTTCATTTTATATTCGTCTCCAAATTGAAAAAGTCTATAGTTCCTAGTAGCAATGCGCATCGTTTTCGAGGCGAGGTAAATACTGACACCTGACTTAGACATAAAGTCTAGACCAAGAATACCATCGGCTTCAATATGCAAGTCTGCTATATGGAAAGTATGTTTTTGGAAATCGTCAAGTGATAGTTCTGCTGTACCATGACTTCTAATTGGATTTTCTTTACCAGAAACGCCTACAATTGACACGATATTCGATATATCTAACGGATTACTGCCTATTTTATCCTTGCAAAGTACGGAAATAGGAGCTCCTGTATCAATTAATAGCGTTACAGGCTGACCATCAATATGAAATTTACAGTACAATAATTCTTCAGGAGGGACGTTGAGAAATGACATCTGTACGAGTTTTGGTTCAGAATGTTGTTTAGACTTAGATTTGTAATACGATTTGGACTTTGATTTAGATTTAGGTTTCGATTTCGATTTAGATTTAAGCTTAGATTCAGTGTATGCGGAAGATTCGGTGAATTTAGTAGTAGTGCGACAGCCAAGAGTTTGGGGCTGGTTACCCTGTTCGTAGGCTGATGGAGTTTGCGTGGAGGCATCACGGGTTTGTCTGCGATAGACTGCGTTAACCTGCGTAGACGCCTCGCATGTCGTTTTCCGGGAATTTGATACATTTATTCTAATTGGAGCCCTTCGAGGCCTGAGGTATATTCCAATTCGTTGCTCTGAGTCTGGTTCGACTGAATCGACTGATAATGGGCTAAAGCGGTTTCCATCGAATCGCCCATTTCGATGGCCGCTTGCGAGTTTAAATGATTGACTTGAACAGGTTTTGATGAATTTTCTTTATTTTTATTATTATTGTATGCTCTTTTTCGACATTCTGTAATTATGTGACCGGGGTTTTTGCAGTAGTTGCAAAATTTAGTTTTAAACGACGTAAGCTGCGGGTATGGCGGTCTAATATGTACCGGGTGTGTCGGCCTAAAAAACCTATTTGGGTTTTGGACAATAGAATTAAGCGGACGAGGGTTCGATTGTCTTGGCTGGCTGGTTCGAATCAGCTGTTGCCTAGTATTATTCATAGCACGGACTTTCTCCTCCTGAATAGCGAACTTTCCTGCATCCGAAAGTATTTTGAACTCTTTAGTTCGAAGCATAGACCCGATGTCGCTAGCTAAACCGTTAACGAATACACTCAGCGCGGTTTCTTCCACACCAAGTTTTCTGCCCTGAAGTGATTCGTCTGTCACTTCTGCAGTTAATTTTTCGATTATTCTGCTTCTAAGCAAGTCGACTCTATGAAAATATTCAGTAATGGACTCTCGTTCCTTTTGGAACATAGACTGAAGTTCTAAGCATAGGTGAGGTGTGGTTTTAACATTAGAAAATTTCTCAATAAGGTATGACTGCAACGTATTCCATGAATCAAATTGCCTTGCATGTACGTCTGCAGCAAAAGGGCCATTAATTTTATTAAGAGTATATATGAGCAAAATTTGTTGATCCGTTGGTGTCGCTAATTGAAACGCAGCAGTACAAGATCTTACAAATCTATACACCTGAGAGTTTTGGGCAGTATCGAACTCTGGGATTAGTTTTATAAGAGTTTCGAGAGAAAGAGATTGAGACGTAGTTTTAGGCATTATGAATATTATGTATGACAGTTTAGATAAAAGAATAATAAATAGCAGGAAATAAGTGATAGGAATGGTAAAGAATTGAGCAAAGCGTTTTTAACCACTTACCACAGCAGAAGTGTGACCAGGAGCGTAACTTCAGCGTACAATTATCTATCACACACCTTACGCTATCCGGAGCGACTGCGCCAATTTTATGTGATGAGTAGCAAAAACACTTTGATAAATTAATACTTTTAATTTAATATTATTTTTACAAGATTTTAGGAGTTGGATTTGGAATCGAAGTTGGTATGGAACTGTGTTGTGGAATGGGTGCCGGGATTATTTATACATGAGAGTTTCGGGAAGGGAGGGTTGGAAAGGATTCTGGGAACAAAACTATTTTACGCTAAAACTATTTTAAAACTATTCATTCACTAATAAATCTTTCTTTGGCACGGTGTGACTTTGTGTTCTTCGTGGCGTATTGTGTCTTTGGTCGTGTCAGGAACATGTGTCCGGTATTTCAATAAACAATAATTTTGTAAAGCTTTATCTTTAGGCGCGGCGTGGTGCCATCCCTTCGTTAGTCATGCTGGAGCACACGTGTCTAACACGTAACAGCCAGTAGTTAGGCTCAAGTTGGCAACAGATAGATTAGAAGGTTAACAGTCTAGTTGGAGGCTTAAGTACCTACGTGAAATCTGTTTGCCACAGGGTGGATACCTAGATAACCCACTAATAGTTTTGCTTTAGTAATTATACTGTCATTTTCTTGAAGGTACATACTTACATCCAAATCTAAGTCCTTTCTTAAAAATTACCTCAAAAGAAGCTAGCTGACGACGACTCTGATTAATTCTTCGTTTCGATCCTTGTAGTTCTGATAACCCCATTTCAAGAACACGATTGTGTGCATGTGTTTTTCTCATGTGAAGTATAAAACCACAAAGTTTCATTAGAATCTGTTCCGTATTTATAAAACAAAGGTCCAAAGAGTTTATCAAATCAAATCGTTTTATTGCGTACTAAGTGTAACCATTATATGTATAATACAGTATATAAGGGCACTTATAACTTAGTAGCCCTTATGAGGCACAGCGACACTCTTAAAACTAAACCAACATCTAAACTATCGAATTTGTTATATTATTATCGTCTCGAGGGATTTTCTGACAAGTTAAAATAACAGTCAAAAATAGATGGCGTGAGCGCATCACCTGCCCTAATCCCCCCCACCTCACCTCTCCCAGTTTGAAGGATAGTAATAGTTCCGTGAATAGACTGTGCACTGATGACTAAAGCTGGCTACACACCCAGTCTGTGTACAGCCGACAATAAATAATCCGGTCGGTTTTCTAAAGACGGTGTAGCATAGCATACGAGTAGGAGACAGCAAGTAACAAGTTGGATTTTGCTACATGGGGTTAATAGTATCAGATTATAATCTTAATACGAGATGATACCTACTTATTTATTTTTTTAACAAACTTAAATTTATGAATGACTACTGTTGCCCGTGACTTCATATGCGTGAACTACAGAATGTAGTCTATGTCCTTCCCCGTACTCCTGTATATGCCTTTCATCCCATCCCATATTATTAAATGCTACAGATATTTATAACTATTAACCCTCGTCATAGAGGAATAAGTTTATTCCTCTATGCCCTCGTGTAGTAGAGTATAGATACCTTTAATTTAGCAAAGATGCAAGCAATGCTAAGGTAGGTATCTACTATATCTTTGTTTTTCCTAGCGGACCGATTTTTAGTCGGACGTGTACAGCACACTATAGTCTGCATTGTCTATCTATAGTGCCTGCCTAGGAACTATTGATGTCTTTGGTTGAGGGATGAGGTGGGGGGGATTAGGGTAGGTGATGCGCTCTCGCCATCTATCCAGGTGATTTGGACTAATTTTTTTACTTTTAATAGTTGTCAGAAAATCCCTCAATTTGCAATAAAACCTCTTTCTTTTAAATGTATTAAAGTTTATGAAAGTTATCTATCATACATAAATGTCCTCATTCCATGTAGCAGGTAGGCCACTTGGCTTATCCACCACTCTAAAGTACTTACGGGGCGGACTCAAGTGTCTTTAGCCCAATTGATTACAGGGTGTAGTGCCAATTAAAAGGAGGGTTGAATTACGGACCAGATTTCTGTAAACATCAATATCGACAGCGAATAAATGTTGATATTACGTCGTAAATGAAGAAATTAATTAGATTTTGGTGTTAATATTAAGTTAGGTTTAATTATAAGTTAAAAATTATCTTCATAACAAACAACCTTAAGGTTGATTTTAGACGATTAGCTCGACTTGTCACTCATCACTTTCATTTTGCGCCTGTACTATCGTCATCCCACAGTTTTGGCAAGTCATAAATAAGCTTTTATGTAACTCCTTAACTTAGTTGTTGGTCTTGTTAGTAAAAATTCGTCAATCTCCATATTTTAAGCTAAAATTTTACATACAAAATTATTAATAAAGAAAATGAAAAAAATTATTCACCTGAGTGGGAATCGAACCCACGACCGCTGCAAACCGTGCCAGCCGCTATAACCACTAAGCCACCGGGTCAATTACTCGGATGACGAATTTTACCATCTCTTTTCTAAATTACATATTGGCAACGTTATTCTTCATCCCGATAGCTATACACTAGCCAAATCTCAGAAAAGCTGAATCCCTCAGCACAATGTTTAAAGATGAAACGATATATCCTAATTTATTTATATATATATATATTTAAGCCTCTGGTAAAGTTATGATGTCTCCACTCCACGTTAATATCAAGGTTATATATATCATAGATAATAATGTTAATAAAAAAGTAACGAGTAAAAATCCGAAGCTCCAACCCATAGCTACCATAAATCTTTTAGACAGCCAACAAATCCTTTAAGTAGATAAATTCTTCTCAAGACATTCTCCAAAGCCATACTTAATTTATTTTCATTTAACACATGTAGAATTTTCTCGTTCAAAATGCGCTGAAAAACCTTTTCATTCACTAAGCACATCCTTTCTTCCATTCGTTCATTTTATAGCTTTATTTCTCCGACCCATATACCTATTGGACAATACTCGGTAAGGACCGTTCATGAGGACCCTTGTTTCAGGAATTCAGGGAATTATTTAGCGTTAGAGCCTCGGAATGTGAAGGAATTCTTGATGGGGCATCATTTATCTTCGTCGATTGTCGTGCGATTAAAATGACATGGTTATTAATGATCCAAATACCTTTTATTATTAAGTTTTGTTTATTAAGCGTGTGGTCTTCATCGTGAGATTATGATGATATGTTTTTTTATTTAGTACGCCATTTTTTACCTCTCTTGTTTGTAACTGTGTAGCAACGAAAACATTTAACCAATTTTTATAATTGTGTCGATCTGGTCGTGGATATGTAGTTCAGATTACAACAACTTTTATCGAGGCGTTTAGATTGTAAGCCCTGGAAGGAAAGCGTCTTTGAAATTTGATTGTAGTACATCATTATGTGCAATAGTGTACTTAGACTTATTAAAATTAAGACTTATAAATATTAAACTCCATCAGCAGTTTACTTACTACGTATTTTACATCATTTGTCATGTAATGTTGCAGTTTCTGCAACAAAGAAGCAAATATTATATTTCATTACGTAAAAAAATCTTAATAAAACTTTCCTCAACTACTATTATTTACTACTATAGTATGTTATGTAAATAAGCAAAGAAGTTCGTGCTCCTGCTTTGTCCACCACAATACTACCACCGTCCAGTTTAAAATGTCTCCTTTGATTCTTCCCTTGAATTTTACATCGTCATAGATTTTCCAGTCTAAAAGTTTCCTTTTAGCAAGTGCAGCCTCATTCAAGGTAGAGCCCGTACTGCGAAACGGCAAACAATTAGATTCCACGTGGCAACTTAACTTCACCAACTAACCAATCATAAAGAGAGAGGAGGTGTTTTCGCAGTGCGGTCTCTGTCGTGGTAGTGTTGTGTGGACGGCGGCACGGGCACGGGTGGCCGTCACCGCTTGTACTAACCCGTGCCCGTGCTTGCAGGATGCACGCGGTGGGGCTACACTCGGCGCTGGCCATCCGCCGCGAGCGCAAGCGGCGCGCCGAGCAGCAACGCGCTCGGGAACGACGCTACTCGCTGCAGTCTTCAGAGTCCGGGGTCACCTCCCCCCACTGCTCCACCGGCAGCCTCGAACGGCGCCGCTACAAGAACACAAGGTCCACCGACAATGAAGTCGTCTCCTCCGTTGGCATGCTCCATCTCGGAGTCATGTTTCTTGTGCTGGGATTATTCCTCGTCGGGTCTGGTTGGTTACCCGATGACGTCACGTCCTGGAGCAGCATCGGCTCGGTCAGCTGGTTTAATGAGCTAGTGTGTTCCGGGCTGTTCGCGCTAGCTATAGGAATATTTTTGATCGTGCTACACAAGTATCTGACGAAGAGTGAGGAGGAGGCGTTGGAGGATTACGTGCAGAAACAGCTGACGCGCTCTCGATCAGGGCACAGGCTGGAGCGCGATGCCGAGACGGGAGGGATGCATACGAAGCACGGGAGACGCGCGCGCGCAGCCGAAGCTACTCCCGAGACTCTGACGGAAACTTTTTCGGAGCCGCCACCGGACCGCGTTCACGGCTTCGTCAACGCGCTGGCTATCGATGGAGATGCGCTACGGGAGTTGCCGCTAGAGCAGATAGCGGAGGAAGAGATATCGGTCGCGTCCGAGAACGAGAGACGCCTGGGCAGGTTCAACAAGGACACGTACTCGACACCGTCCGTGGCGCCCAGCCTGAGCCCGGGCTCGCCGTCCGACACGCGCGAGCTGCTGTCCGACGGACGCTACATGATCATGTCGCGGATGTAACCAGATTCGATTCTTATTCTCGAATCCTCGATCGATGGTGACGTTCCCTTTCATTTCGGGCATTAAGCCAGACAATTCGGCTCCGAAGTGTCTCGGATCTCGATTTCTTGCGTGAATGCGAAATGAAGCTCGGATTCAGTGAATGCGGAGTGATCCTCGCGAGGCCGTGAGATTACTAAACGTACAGCGAATTGAACTTTAATCCCTTCGTTATTGGAACTGAATTTCGACTACCGCTGTTACTTTTAAGCCGGAGGACTTTATGTGTTTTATCTTCTGCGATTTGATTAGAGAATGGCTTCGAATGGCTTCGGCTGCAGTCATTGTTTCTTCAGAATTGGTAATTCTATTGCTTTACTATATTTTTACAGAAGGACCAACTCTCGGTAGATATTAGCAGTAAGTCGTATTGTGAGCCTCACTACGATTGCAGTCATGGACTTCTGAACTCTATCTTCAATAAAAGTTACTTTAAGACCGTTATGCAGTCCTAGTATCTTCAAAAGATAAACCAACGGTCTGATAGATTCTCGGCCCTTTATTGAAGAGGCTGTCTATTGGATTATATCGATTTTCTTCTTACATTTCAACCGTTTCGATAAGAGTAAAAATTTAACTACAATATTCATACTGTACATATTGATCCAAATCTTGCAAATACCTGAAAGCTCATGCTATACAATCATAGTGAGGCAATTTTTGTGTATTATATATTTAATTATGATCAACATTCCGTATGTATTGGCTTGAGACTGATTCTTATATACTGTTCTTATATACCTTACAATTTTTATAAGATATTAATGTTTTGTTCGTCCTAAATGTTAGATGTATTAATTTGGAAGCAACTATTGTAAGTAAGACATATTACTGTTTCTTAAATTCATTGCTATTTTACATTCATTTATCAATAGATGGTGGTTATAATAGTTACGTTGAGCATATGAAGAATAAAAAGTTTCGTTCTCAGTTAGATTTGCCAGCGGCTTACTTACCGAACTTGCAACATTCTCTAATGTTCGCGAGTTAGCGAAGCGTTGCAGTAGCAAGAGGTTCGCGACCTACTTATGTAACCGTTTATGTTACATGTTAAATTATGCTGAATAATTTGAGCGTATGACGTGGTTGTGCACTTCTGTGAGTGATATGGCATCAATTTGTAATTACTCTCTGTTAGAAGGCTTAGTTAAAAGGTTATTGAAAAAGAGTTTGATTCAAGGTTTTAGAGCCTCGTTGAGGCATGTGTCTCTTCTATTGCCACAAACTATGTAACATTTGGCAGTGTGCCTCTATGAGTGTACCTATTAAAATACATTTTGTGCTTAGATTTTGGCATACCTACCGTAAATAGTGGCATAGAGCAAAAACTGTGTGAGATAAACACAAAACTAAATTTTGCCGCGTACCTAAATGAGGCTTGAGGCATTGAAGAGACGCCTCTTAATTTTTCGGCTTGTTCCCAAAGGTCCACGACTCTTGATTGTTATTAAAAAAATGTAAGTTCATACTTTAATTCCCAACAGGTCCACGATGTTGAAAAATAATAAACATTTTCTTTCCCAACGGGTCCATGAGAATGTTTGGTACAATCAGCAGGAAAACCTGGGTCAATCTAGAGTGTCTGAGATTTATGTGAGTGGATTAGGTAATGTTTTATTGATACCAGACGTTTAGTGTGTATAACCATAATTTACGTTAAATTGTATTACTCGTAGGTACACATTATCCCAAACTGTTGTGTAACAAATTTTTCTATGAACCACTGACGATTTTTCTATAATTGTTTTAACTGTTTGTGCCAAATCATTTAGGCAATATTTTCAGTGAATAGATAAGTAACCTAAGTAGATACACCTATTACATCAAGCGTTCTTAAAAATTCACGCTTGTCTAAAAAAAATATTAATTCACTCTGAATCTATGAATTATTACACATTTAGAAAATGATTATCTTTCTGAAACTCTTTAAATTTTGTTATATAATCTTAATACATAAAAAATGCAGATTTAAAAAATTATTTCTTATTTTTAGTATATATTTTGGCTGTGATTTACTTTACGTTTATGCCTACACTAGTCAGAATTTAAAATCAACATTATTTATATGTAGTTACCGATGATATTAAATATAAGCTTTTACAACACGAGCTTAGCTTCAGTGCTCAATATTTAATTGTAATATTTCAAGTCCCTCTTCCTTCTTCTTGAATGTCCTTACATTACGTAGTCTATGTTAAAAACTTCCATGTTTATGACAAAACTTTATCGCGCAAATACACCTACACGAAAAACTTCACTTTTCTCGAATGAATTTTATATCGAAACTTGAGGAAGTTTTTTGCTTGGCATATCTGGGCTTATACTTTATGTATGTACCGATTACGTACCTACCTGGATTAATATTTAAAAACACATTTACATAGGTCGCGCAAATGTTTCTCTTATAATTTTTTATTAATAAAATTTTTCATGTAGTTTATTTAACTCGGCTAGAAATCTGTTATAACTCAATGCTCAAGTCGACTTTAACAAATTATAACGGGTGAACGCCAACTTTGCAAAATTATACCACTACGGGACAAATATTTCACTAGACAGAAAGTTCTAACTGATGAATAAAGAATTATATGTTGTCTTACTCTTAAACTTGATCAATATAGATAGAAAGACAGCATTAATTTTATCGTTCAAATAGTCTTATTTAACCATTGGAAAAATCGGGTCTGTGACAGTCTACTAGCCGATCGAGCTCAGCGTATATAATACATATAACGTGCGATTTTTGCATTTTGCATCTATCTACCTCATTCGCGGTTTCGCACAAAATGCAAACATAGTCCAAGTTTTTAACATAGAGTGCTCTTTCCTCTCTTATATTTATCGTAACTGTAAGTGCTGTCTATATAAGAATGCCTTATTAACTGTTTCACAATATTGTAACATTTGTAATAGCACAATTTTGTCTACATTTTAATAATTCTAGTTCAAATGCTGTTTTAGGAAAATATTAGAAAAAGGTTCGTGATGCACCTACCTATGTAATTTAATTAACACTTTATTAAATATATTATCTCAATCACTTTTAACCCTCGATAATTCTAAATAAAATACTTTTTTACTGTTATAAGTACTTTTTTATGTTTACTTGATTTACCCTAGTATGACTTGATCTATATTTCTTTTATATATATTTAAAATAGGCTGTTAAAGTTGTGATTTTTAATATTTTCCTAAGATTAAAATAAGTCTATTATATTATTAAATGTAAATGATGTCTCATCGGTGTCTAGTTCGGGCTAGCTTGTCGAATTTAAGAAATTAGTTTTAATAAAATGTATAACGCACTCTCTATGTACCTCATATCACACTTGACTATGTAATGAGTTAATGTATATTACTCCATTTTTGTACACACCCAAACTTAATTATGTAATTTTAAACATTTAACCAACGCAATCATAACATTTAAACTATTTATTTAGAAATAATCTACAGGGAAAGTCCTACACGTGTCAAAAATATGATGTTCGTTGTTTATTTAGCCCATAACCATAAAAAGGTGTAATAAAATGTATGAAGATAAAATGCAACTCATCAAAACTTTTATAATATCATGAAAGTATAGCAATTTGAATAGTACCTACCTACATCATAAAAGGCAGTCACATTACCGATACTAATGCTAATGTAAAAATAATATGTTAAATTAGTTTATAACAATTTGCAGATGTGTTTGTTGCTGTTACACGCAATACTGAATGGCAGTTGTATAGCCTATACGTAGGCTATAGTCACTATGGGTGCGCCCACCACCGGGCCCTACACCCTCCACTGACCCTCGGATCTGATAACTCATAACTGCGAAAACAGGCACTTGCACTAACTACAATCGCCACGAGAAACCAGACCCGAGCACCTAGCATGCAAGATAATACATTGCACTATTTAATATATTGTTATATGTTTCAACTTCCGAATTGTGACGCCTAATATAATTTCATTTGTAGGGTATAGTAATAAATAAGGCATAATTAACAAGGCTGCTGCGGACATGAGCCAGTTATCATATAAATGCATATAGCTCTGTTGTGTTGTCTGTCTGTCTCTTACAACGAGACGTTTGAATTGTAATTGATAAAATTTATTTGGTAAATGGTTCATACGAGTGGTAGATAATTTTAAAAAGCGAAACGTGAAGCCCAAAATATTAATATCTGATTCTTTATAATCATAGTTACGTTAAAATTCATCTTTTTGAAAAAAAAGTTTTATAGATTCCACCTCTCTGTTTAAAATAACTAAACCGGCAAAATGCCAATAGAATAAAATATTAGTAATGTTTTTTGAAAATAGAAAATATCGAAATACAGTGCACCTAAAGTCGTTAGCTGCACACATTAAGTAATTTTATGAAAATTCTCGTGCCTACTTTTGTACTTAGATAAATAAATAGATTCACTCTCTATTGATGCATTACTCTAAGGGTCATATGTAAATACAATTCATTTTTTGCTAAATTTGGTACATTTCATACTTGTCTCATGATAGAGTTTTTAAAACTTAAAACAATAATTATAAGACAATTTACTTTTTAATTTTGATATAATTTAATATTTCTGAAATCGTATATTCGACATTCAATATTATAATGTGAAACAAATAGATATCGAAATATCTACGGAAATAGTATAAAATATCATCAGTACCTGTCCTTATTATATAAAATATAAAATAAATCACTAACTTTACATACATACTATAAATTTACATAATTATAGTTACATATAGTTAATAATAAATAATTCAATTACTTACATAATCCTACTGTTATTTTTCAAGAAAACCTTCTCCGCTCATATTCTCTAATATGCTAATTGTACATTGAAGATACAAAAAAACAATATTTATCATACATAATGTGTCGTGGCTATTGAGATGTATGTCAGGTCTTTTGAGTTAATCTGTATTATTTTTATAGATGGGCGCAATAATGGGGTTTTGGTATGGTGAATCTTAATAACATATTAATAAATAATTAAAATCATACCTACGTAAAATTACAATTTTTACCAAAACTAAACCACAACAAAAAAAAACTATTATGTTAACCTGTTATTAACACTGCATTTTTTCGTAACGCGTAAAATTTCGACAATATCAAAGTCAAAAGAGAGACGTTGAAAATATCTAAGGGTAAAGACACACGGACTGCAATTAAACTGCAAGTCGACTGCAAAATTGCAGTTGCAATGCAGTTGGCACGAGCGTAATGAAAGTGCAAGCCAACGTGTCGTGCCGTATAACTGCACATTGACGTGCAGTGGGCTTGCAGTTTCAACTGCATTCAAACTGCAACTTTGCAGTCGACTTACAGTTGAATTGCAGTCCGTGTGTCTTCACCCTAACTGTAACTAAACCATAACCAAAAACGTTCCGTTGAAAGGTAAACGTTGTCGTTTAGCGGGATTGTCCTCCAGCGTCCGTAGCATAAAGTGGATGAGAGCGAGATATCTCACATTGTACGCTTTAATTCTACAGAGCTGTGTAAAAACTAGAGAAAGTAAGTGTATTATATTTGACGTGTAAAGAGGAACTGGAAAGCACTTCTTTCAGGGCAAATACATTTCAGTCCTGGCTCAGGAAACTAAAGTACATAACACTTACTTTGTCTACTTATGACATAGCTCTATGAAATGTATCACAGATACTAGTGGACGCCCGCGACTTCGTCCGCGTGGTGCAGAAAAAACAAAATGTTGAAATTATCCGGGATGAAAATATTGTCCCGGGATAAAAAGTAGCCTTTGTGTTAATCCAGGGTGTCAGCTAACCATACCAAACTTTTTAAAATTGCTCCAGCCGTTTTTACGTAAAAGAGTAACAAACATCCATTCATCCATACTCACAAACTTTCGCGTTTATTTGGTCTTAATATTATTATTGTAATATTATTGACGGCCGATTGGTCTAGTAGGTAGTGACTTATAAAATCCTGCCTGCGACGCCATAGGTCAGACAAAGCCTGGGTTCGAATCCCGGTAGGTGCAAACATTGATATGATGAATATTGATGTTTGTTTCTGAGTTATGGATGTTTCTATACTTATCTATGTATTTATATACCGTTGCTTAGTACCCACGAAGAAGACCTTAGGGATTTAATGTGGGACTACGTTAATGTGTTGTGTAGTGTGTGAATATATATTTATTTATTAGTGAGATCTCGCTACTCACCAAGTTCATGCTACGGGCGTAAGACGATTTAATTAAATCATGAAACAGTCAAAATGATATTGGTCATGTTATTAAATTAAAGGTTCTAATCGAGTTTTTGATGAAATGGCAATTTGTAGCCACGACACATACAAATTTATATTTAAATTCGCTCGGCAGGTCGGGCTCGTATTACGTATCTAGCAAAAGCAATGCAAAAATTTAACCTTAGATTAATGATAGGTTTTCGGCTCTGCATACTCGTATTCGTAATAGCTGATTACTTATAAAGTTCATATTACGTATCTAACAGTACAGCTATATTAATGTGGCGAAAATAATAAATGAAACAAGGTGCTAAATCTAGTCTTATTTTCAACTGAAAACACGAGAAAAGAAATTTCACTTTTCCAGTCAACTGAACAACTGGACTATTGAGATGTATGTCAAGATGTTTTTGACTTTTGAGTTAAGTTCCTGTATTATTTTTATAGATGGGGCCTCAATAATGGGGTGGTTTCGTATGGTTGAATCTTAATAACATATTAAAATCATACCTATCTGTAAAATTACAATTTGATTATGTGTCCAAATGAGGTAGTAATAAGCCTTCAAAGTTAAGCGGGCAAGTCCGTTTTTTCAAATGTGAAATTAATTGAAAATTTCAACATTACATGTCTACCTGCATCATTTACAGCAACTTTTCTTTTGTAACCATATTTATAAACGCAATCAACACTAAATATTAATATTAATTAATATTATAAAGAGGAAACTTTGTTTGTTTGGTTGTAATGAATAGGCTAAAAAACTATTGGACCGATTTCAAAAATTCTTTCACCGTTAGAATCCTTATTGGACCTGGATGAACATAGGCTATAAGAGTTTCCCGATATTCCCACGGGAAGACAACCAACAGGAATTCTATTTTTACGAAAACCGCTATACATATACCGCTGAAATCGGGCATATATGTTAATTGGGGACAGCGAGGGAGGACTAAAAGTTTACTTTAAAGAGTGACGTCACGTCGTAGTAGCCGTTTGTATGGAGCGTTTTTTCTGGCAAGTCTAAAATTGTGATTTAGAAATCGTTATATCCCGGAAAGTTTTCACGCTAGCGAATTTTTTTTCGCAAATGATTCTTTTATTTTATGATCTTTCGATATAAAAACAAATAAAAAAACTGTAAACGACCCTATTCCACATACACTGTTTTTGCAAGATACGTAATCGATCAGCCTACTTATATAAACTACCTAGATAGTTGGTAGCTGGTATGGCATCCATCAAAAAGCATATAAGCCAAATATTTACATTTTCTATTTATATATTCAATCAGACAAAAGTGAAATTTACTGTGATCGGTAGTTCAAGTTCTGATGTGTTGGTGATTGTTTTACTGTTTTGGTGTTGTACGCTCAATCGTGTTAGATATAAAACTTCAGTGTTGAATTACGTGTCGTCATTTTTTTTATTGAAGCTTTTGCGCCTTTTATCACAAAATATTACGTATTTAGAACATTTTTTAGAACTGGCTATCCGTATCTTTAGTTTACAACTGTTTGACTGTCTGCGGATTAACATTTTCTTTAGTTTATTAACTTTTTTACGATCATAACATCACAGAATTGAAATATCATGTTTGTTTATTTGTACACGTATACATTCGTTTATGTTTATTTAAATAGAAAATAGCTACTGTTTAATTAGGTAATCAATAAAATTATTTAATTCTTTAAACATTATTAAAACAGACTTACAAATTTGTTTTCGTAGAATCAAACAAAAAAAATATATTGTAAGCACACAAAAGAGAAGAATGTTCAATTTATTCATTTTGTATTGTATAAGTATATTAATTGTAAAAGTTGCCAAATATATCGCCGCTATTTAATATCTTCTGAAGAAATATCGTTGATTAAAATATTGTAAATTAATGACTTTGACGCTTTTGCTTAGAGATTTTCTCTTGAATCACTACATTCCACGTTAGGTATTTTATTTCACTCGATTTATTATTATTACACTTCGATATTTATTAAATTAATAAAGGAATCATTTTAACATTTC
This sequence comes from Carposina sasakii, assembly GCA_014607495.2. Classification (NCBI taxonomy): domain Eukaryota; kingdom Metazoa; phylum Arthropoda; class Insecta; order Lepidoptera; family Carposinidae; genus Carposina; species Carposina sasakii. Next base: position 1,047,655 of record CP053157.1, read on the forward strand.
AATCGTATTGTTTTATTGAAGGAAACCTTTTGATATTGTTCTTAGCTCTAATCTCGTGTTTAATTTGGTCTTAATTTGATGTTTCCCTCTGTAGATAAGTACATGCTTTGATGGCCGAGAGGGTCGAGGTATAATGGATGGATACGAAAATGTATGAGAAAAGCTTATAAAATCACGTATTGATTACTTTTTGAAATCGTAATTCGACTTCTATAGAGACAGATATCAGACAAAGCGATAATCAGTGGGGCAAACTCGAACCTCTCGATCGTCCGTAGTGCTATTGTCACATTGTCGTATATATACCTTTCAATAGTCTTTTAATTTGGTCATGAGATCCTGACTCATCTCCGAAAAGCAAACTATGAGTATTCAAGGTGCCATAAGCCGCACCTTTATTAAACAGTTTTGTCAAAAAAGTCAACATTCTTGGAACGGAACATGTGTATGGATCTATATTTGCCTTAGTGCAGTACTGCCACCAATACTTGTAGGAGACACCATATTGTTGCAAAGTATTTTTCGACAAAGAAGCCATCATAAGGTCCAATGATTCGATAGGGACACCTCGTTTCAGGAACGCGTCCCTGAGAGTTTGGCTGCACCCAGGATTTATAAAACTAATATCGGATGTAACCATTCTTTGTAACAGTGGGAACCACGGCTGGGAAGGCCAGTATGGAAATATTAGAATGCCTACAGCCTTGTCCAATATAATTTTTTCCAAGACCTTTAATACGAGTGGGAATGGTGGAAAAGCGTAAAAGTATACGCCCTTCCACGAGATAGTGAAGGCATCCACAGCAACTGCATCTGGATCTGCCTTCCACGACACATATCTTTGGCATTTGGCATTAGTGCGAGAAGCGAATAAATCGATATCTGGCTTACCTAAATCCGTTACTAGTATATTAAATACTTCATCTGTTAATGTCCACTCAATGTCCGTATTAACCTTTCGGGACTCTTCATCAGCTTCTCTATTGTCTTTACTTTTAATATAAGAAGCAGATAACCATATATTTCGCTTCTAGCACCATTGCCAAATTTCTCGCGCTAAATCATTTAGATGAGGATACTTTATGCCACCCATGCGATTAACGTAACTCAACGCCGTAGTGTTGTCAATACGTAATAAAATAGAACAGTTTCGGATATTACGTGCAAAGCATTTGAGTCCAAAAAATACTGCAAGCAACTCTAGAAAATTAATATGAAAATTTATTTCACTAGCTTTCCATTTCCCATTTATTCTTTGATTTTACAAAATGCACCCCAGCCAGACCTGGATGCATCTGTAAAGATCTCTAGTTCAAAACTACTCGATTTTAATGGGGTTGATGTCGATAAAATATTTTTTGACCACCATTCTAGGTCAGGCAATATTATAGATGAAGGACGAAATTTAGCTTCGTATGTTTTATATATTTGTAATGCTAAGTATTTAATTTGCTCGAGACGTTTAGTGTAAACCCAGCCGTATTTAACTGCTGGGCATGCTGCAGTAAGGGTACCAATGAGACAAGCAAGATCTTTTATAGTGCATAATGGTAAGGATTGAAATTTCTTAACTATTTTTAGTATATATAATCTTTTATCCATAGGTAATGATAATGTCATGTCAAGAGTGTTATAAATAAAGCCCAGAAACTTTGTCTGTTGTAAAGGTCGTAACGAACTTTTTTCATAATTTATAACAAATCCTAAGCTTTCAAGTAGTGCCACTGTTTCCGTTACATTATATAAACATTCAGAATGTGTGTGGCCGATGCATAAAAGATCGTCTAGGTATATAACAGATATAAATCTTTTGCCGCCGTTGGCTTTAGGAGCTAAAAATATTTTAGAGATAAATTGATCTGTCTGTGGCTCACACTTGTATATTGCGCCTAAGTCTAATAAATTGTTAATTGCCTTAGACATATCACGCTTTCTGCTGTGGTAAAATTATTACTATAGGGTACACTATTTTGGTAAACTTTTTTCGAAAAAGGTATTTTGTAGCCATTTTTTATCCAGGAAAGAACTAATTTATTATTAGTGATTTTCATCCAGTTATCATAAAAATATTGCAGGCGACCCGCATGTACCTGTTTATCTAATGTCGCATATTTATAACATACAATGTAGGCTCGCTGCTGACTGCTCTGGTTCGAGTAGGCACGAGATCGTGTCAGTGTCGTCGTCGATGTGGCTCCGCGTCTGTATGATGTCGTTGTTCGTGGAAAGCCTCCGCGCCCCCCTCTGTTCCCTGATGTGTAACGAAGGGGGCGAATCTCGTTTCCCGGAAGGCGAGATCTTGAAGTGGATGGGCCATTTGTATGTGCAGGTGCTGTCTTATGTGTCGGTTTCTTAATTTGTAGACCTTGTCTGGAAATAGTCTTTGAGGCTTTTATGGTCTCCGATAGTTTATCACCAAAGAGCGTGCTGTCTCGTTCATGATCTTTGATTAATGGCGTAAAGGATTTATCGAGGCAAGGTGTTATAAGTTTTGTTCTGAGCTCTGTTTCTATGTAATGTACGTCAGTCAAGATCCTGCAGCTATCCAACAGTCCTATTACTACTATTGCTTTTATCTTGTCATCTCCAAGGAGGAGTAATGTAATGGCTTTATTAATTGCTGTTATTCCAAGCCCTAATTGGTCTTGCTTTAACTGAATATTTTTATCGCGATTTTTAGTGATATCAGATACAGCAGCTTTTATTTCGGCGTTTAATGTCGGTGCTTTTAGTAATTGACAATTTTCAGGTACCTGGTATTTTTTTTAGCAATTTTTCCTTTGGGTCTTTATTTAGTCCCTTCGCTAATATAGGCAACCAGTGTTGTGCCAGAGTGTGGTGAATTTTTTCACCAAACATCGGTTGCTCGTCCGTTGTATCATCCAACGCTAATAAAAGCTCCGGGTCGAGGTCAGGTGTCTCGTTTTGAGCTTCCGGGGTTATATTAACTTCTACCGGAGTATTTTCCAGTTTCTCTTGGGACTCTGTTGCTGAGGTGTATTGAATTACATCATCTTGTGCGGTTCCGTCTAGAACAATTATATGTGAATTTTATTTTATATATCATTGAATATCTGACTATACACACTATATTCTGAATACCGTCGTGTTGACCCGCAGTCAACCTCCCGGTTAATTTTTTGCATCATGTTAAACCTTCGTGATACCCTCATTGTGATATCCTCCAGGTTAACTTAAAGATGCTTATTCTGAATACTGTCGTGTTGACCCGCAGTCAACCTCCCGGTTAATTTTATGCATCATGTTAAACCTTCGTGATACCCTCATTGTGATATCCTCCAGGTTAACTTAAAGATGCTTATTCTGAATACCATCGTGTTGACCCGCAGTCAACCTCCCGGTTAATTTTATGCATCATGTTAAACCTTCGTGATACCCTCATTGTGATATCCTCCAGGTTAACTTAAAGATGCTTATTCTGAATACCGTCGTGTTGACCCGCAGTCAACCTCCCGGTTAATTTTTATGCATCATGTTAAACCTTCGTGATACCCTCATTGTGATATCCTCCAGGTTAACTTAAAGATGCTTATTTTAGTTCACAAAAAATTATACAGAACTTGTCTTAGAACATTTTGACTCGTGTACAAGAATATTTAATAAGAGATCATTATATTTTCTTACCTTCATTTTCCTCAGAATCTGACGATGACGAATAAAGAATCACTCTAGTTCGCTTCTTGTTTTGGCTTTCTTTTAATTTCTTAATTTTATTTAAGTAATAGTTAATTTCACTAGAAGCTTTGCGTTTAGGCATGTTATACTCTGATAATAAATTTGAAAAATAGAATAAACTAAACTATAATACTAGAATTGAAAACGTGTGCTCGTTGCCGCGCACAAAAAAAGAATGAAGGAAATTATCGGTAGACTAGGAATAGTGTCGTAGGTTGTAGGGTAGTTCTGTTTTCGAATTACCCACTCTGAAATTGTGCGAAGTTGCCAGTACAATAAAAGTACTACATGTGTTAAAAATATATCAAAGAATGAAACGTACGAAATGTAATTCACGCCTACTGTGAATAATTTGAGTAAGTTGAATTATTTGAGCTAACCAATTGACTGGATTAGGGCCGATTTATCCAATGGTCAGATAGCCTACCTATGTCACCTCTTACGAGGAGCACGGAAGGAGATGCAGCTGATGTATTCTAGTGAAGCCCTGCATATGCATATACTTACAAAACTACGAAAATTCACGGACGTAGTTCTACGACGCTACAGACATGCTATGCCAGAGGTTGCGCGCGCGCTACATCGCTCGTAGTTCATAGAATGTGCTACGCGCGCGCCACGAGGATATACATAATGTACCTACCTATACACTATGAGAAACTACCGCGTAATATCTATCCACGAATCATCTACTGTCACTGGTTGAATAATAGAGGTGTAAAAGTAACGAAATAAAGCGTAGCCGTATGTACTTTGTCCATGAGTACTCGTTACTATCGTATCGTTATCGTACTCGTTACTTCTGTTAGAAAATTTTAACGACAAATTTAAATTATGTTACAAAGAATAGTACAAAAAAGTAAAAAACATTGACGATTAAAAAAAATTATAAGTACTTTAAACAAACCTAATGACCGTTCTTTGAAATAAGCGATTTAAATGAACCGCATCACGCGTATTGGTAGAACATACGATCAAAAACAAACGTATTAATACACCACTTGTGATCCGAAACAGTGAGTGAAATTACCTATATAAAAAATCCCATGATACGAAACATGCAAGTAACGAGACGAATTTCTGGGTAACGTTTCGTTACTCGGTACTTGATGGAGTACCCGTTACTCAGTAACGAATACCTACATACGGTTTGTTACAGCTTTATTGAATAAAAATAATTATTCCCCGTAACTTTGTTACTCTTTATCATTTAATAACCAATTGGTATTCCAATAATAATTCTGCGTCTACAGTTATACATCTCGTTCCCGAATAAAGCAGTTACACACATGAACGTATGAAGAACAACGGACGTAATGCTGTCGATATACAGATTGAAGCACCGAAATGGCGGCGCGTTACGCATGTGTGCGTATTTTCTAGTAGGCGCCGAGCTTACTATGGTTTGTATGTGTAGGTGGATAACGCGTCATTACACATCCCTACTCCATGTAATATCGTTACCGAGCTTACTATGAATGCCTCACTCTGTGTATTGAAAACACTCTGTCCGTTATTCTTTTTACGTTCATGGTTACACAGTAATAAAAGCCTCTATCAAAAGACTTCATTACTGAAATGTATAACGAGAAAAGGCTTTTACAGTGTTATTAGAAGTATAGATTTCACATTACGTAGTCAAGGCTCGACCTACTATAGTACGTTTCCCTATGTCTCATTTCGGAACAAATTTTTTTGTATGCAGTGAATCAGAAAATGTGGCCATACACATAGTAAATAGCGCCATCATCCATTGGAACTATTCGGTGAAACGGACGATACTGGTCCCAAACAGCCTCTCCCCCCACTTACCCATTTCTACCACAACAGAGGGGCTAATTAAAGACGAGGGTGCGATTTATCTCCCCTAATGGTGTAGGTAAGTGTTACGGAGTAAAATTACCCTGGACAGGGGTAGGTAAGTAATGGCAGTAAATTACAATTTCGTGTAAACTTCGTAAGTTTCCCTCTTTATCTTTAAGATGTTTTTTACTGTGCTGATGCGGGGTTTTACTAGACTATATTACCTGCATCTTAGTCTTTATATGTCGCAAAAGTCAACTAAGGAACTTAGGGGCTCACTTGTCACAGATTTTTAACATCTGCACAAGTAGCATGACCTGCGAAACTGTTTAATAAATTCTACCTATGTACTAGACTGTAGAACGGACTATCTTGGTACTATAAAAAGCTATGACTTTTTCCGTTATACTCTGTAAAAGTAAGTGCACACATTTTTGGTATAAAAAACCTGATTTCTCGTTTCCTCCCCTAGCCGGCTTTGTTAATAGCACTTAGCGAAATGAAAATAATCTCGACATGCATATCAGGAACAAGTATGACCTAGATTCGTGCCTAGACTTTTCGCAGGGTTTCTGAACTTACTTAACGTACATACATAATAATTTATTCAGGTACCTACATTACATCTTGGCATTTACATATTCATTTTGTTTATTGATTTTTTTTGTATTGAATGTGATTGGACAGTTTTATTGTCTTATGTAATCACGTAAAGTCCCATGTTCCTTGACATGCTACGTAACCATAAATATGGTTAACTGGTAGAGAATGCTATGTTGCATTAAGTTTGCCTGTGTATGACATAGTACAAAAGGAATTTAAAATGTTCTATATATGTATACAGGGTGTAACAAAAAGCCCATTATAGGTATGTTAAGCAAAAAGAAATTTTCATACAATCTTGAAAAATAAAAATGTATTTCGTAAATAGACCACTATAGAGAACTGTATAAAAGAAAAAAAAACTATCAAAAAACCCGACCACAAAATTTGAAAAGAAAAAAAACAAGAGATGTTCGGTGGTCTCTATAATATTATTATGGAAATCACATTTTTATTTTTCAAGATTGAAATTATAAATTATGATGTTTTTTTTTTAAGCTGTCGGTATTTCTGAGATATTTAAAAATGGACGCCCGCGACTTTCCGTGGAAATTGAATACTATCGGAAAAATAAACATGTGATTTCGGATCTCAAATTTTGCAATAAAATAAAATTGGATAGGTTCTCAAGTTACAGTGGGCCAATTTAATTTAAAATCGGTTAAGTTGTTTACATCGCGGACAAACAGCAGGAGATTTTAATATTAAGAAGTAAAACTCGTAAGTATACCTACAAATTTTTCGTATTTGCCGACGTTCCATGAAACTTGCCGGCGCTTTGCTTTTTGCAATAGGAGAAATGAAGCAAAATCTCTCTCGGTAATACTACCATGACCTCATAACCGGAAAGGATAGTAGGTACAACGAAAAATAATGCTCCGTATACAGCCAGTAGGTAGTCCCGCCAATATTAGTAACAAAGTGCGAGTGTCATGACATGACAAAAAACAATGAAGTCGTATTTAATCATGTTTTTTCACTGAAATTTTCGCGAATTTTTAATGCCCTCTGAATATATTCACGTAAACCACGTAATAAGGCTTTGAGGCAAGTTGCAGCGGTACATAAGAACGTTTTTAACGACGCACGCTATGGAAATTGCTTTTAATGAGTTCACCCCTCCTCTCACTAGGTGTTGGAGGTGAATTGCAGGAAATGTAGTTTTAAATGTTGTTGTGCTTAGACCTAGTTTACATCGCATCTGCAAAGTCTGTCGTCAACTCTATGCAGGGACTTAGCTAAGCATGTAGTAAATATCTTGAGAACACAGCCGTTTGTTGGTATACAGTCATCAGCCTATTGCAGTCCACTGCTGGACGTCGGCCTCCCCCAGGGCACGCCACAAGACTACTGCCACAGGGAGGTATTTACCCATAGTCACCACGCTGGGCACGCGGGTTGGTGACCGCAGGTTGTATTTTGGACTATGTTGTCAATACGGGAGGCGCTGCTGCCCACCTCCCGGAAACCCTTAATCGCCTCGTAGGATACCCACGGGCAGATATGGAGTGGTACGAATTCTACTCTGCCGGCACCACGCGGCCTAAGCTTTTGGCCTTTTAATTACTTACATAGGCACCAATAATGTCCTAGACATTCTGAGGATATATAGGAATGTAACAGAAGCCCACTCCTGTACTGGTTGGGAGCTCGATGCTTGAAGTTGTTGACGAGTATGTTTACCTGGGACAGACGGTCAAACTAGGTAAGTCCAACTTTGAGAAGGAGGTAACTCGGCGAATCCAACTCGGCTGGGCAGCGTTCGGGAAACTACGAAGCTTATTTGTGTCCAAGATACCCCAGTCCTTAAAGACGAAGGTATTCAACCAGTGCGTGCTGCCGGTGATGACCTACGGTGCCGAGACGTGGTCTCTAACTATGTGCCTCATAAAAAGCTCAGGATCGCACAGCGAGCGATGGAGAGAGCTATGCTTGGGATCTCTCTGCGTGATCGAATCAGAAATGAGGAGATCCGCAGACGTACAAATATCACCGACATAGCTGAACGGTCCAGCAAGCTGAAGTGGCAATGGGCAGTGCACATAGCTCGAAGAACTGATGGCCGATGGAGTCGAAAAGTTCTAGAGTGGATACCACGTATCGGCAAGCGCAGCGTGGGAAGGCCACCCGCGAGGTGGACGGATGACCTGGTCAAGGTTGCGGGCGTCGGTTGGATGCAGGCTGCTTCCGACCGGTCGGAGTGGAGGTTGTTGGGGGAGGCCTATGTCCAACAGTGGACTTCTCAGGGCTGTAAATGATGATGAAATGGTTGGCTGGAAGAAATCTCTGTTAAAGTACATTATCTTATAAAATACTATAAGCTCGCGATTAAAATATTTATATGATATTTTTTCTTTGTACATTATCTTATAAAATATTGTATCTTGTGTGGTTTTTTTTCTGTGTACAATAAAGAATATATTTCTTTAGGAATTGTTTAGGAATTCTCCATACTATCTGGAACAAGAAACATATGATTTCGAGTCTGATATTTTGTGGATAGGTTCCTTTTAATGTGCTATTTACGTAGTTTTTCGCTTAACATACTACATTTGTTACACCCTGTATAAATAAGACTTATACTTATGTAGTAGGTACTGGCATTGGTATAATGTATGTTTTATTAGGTACTTAGGTAATTTACTAATTTCTATAATCCGTGTGAAATTCTAAAGAAAGGTCAGGTCAAGAGTACCCTAAACCGACGAGCGTGCATGAAGAATATCATGAAAGTAGATGAAGCGAAAGAGGTGTGTCAGGTGTGTCAGAACGGAGATCCGTGATCTCTGCCTACCCCTCCGGGAAAGAGGCGTGATTATTATGTATGTATGTATGTATAATCCTGAGGATGCCACGGTTGTTGGCGAAACATAAATGTAGATTATTAATCTAGTTTTTGATTTCTGAATAGTGCAATCTTGCATGCTAGGGTCTGGTTTCTCGTGGCGATTGTAGTTAGTGCAAGTGCCTGTTTTCGCAGTTATGAGTTATCAGATCCGAGGGTCAGTGGAGGGTGTAGGGCCCGGTGGTGGGCGCACCCATAGTGAATGTTTGAACTTCCGAATTGTAACGCCTAATACAATTTCATGAATATGTTTTTGTTACAGTTATGCTTCAGTCGTTACTACAACCGAGTAATCAACGCCGTAAGTGTCCAGTTTAATTACATTAATTTTAAAAATTACTACTCTTTATTAGGTACTTGCTATAGGCCACATCCATACAGGGTGTGGGTGACAGCCAATCAAATACTGAAATGCTGAACAAGTACCATTGTGTTGAGTTCTATGATAGTGTTATTACTCGCAGGAAATGTATTTTTGATTTGATTATCAGTACTTAATCTTAGCTCTCCGCGTCAATCGTATCGGGCGATCCTGTGACTAGTTAAATGAGCTTATTGGTTATTTTGTGACACATTGCTGTTTTTTGGATCACTTGTGACTCTCCACTCTAAGTTGATCAATTATTTTAACTTTTTTGAGGGCAACTTTTTTTTAAAAATCTCATTTGTTTAAATTTTTATTTTTAAATCATTATCTAAGGCCTAATTAAACTAACTTAACTATTTTATTCCTGAAAATATGAAAAAAATGACGGAAAATTTCGAAATTTTCCAGCGAAAATTTTCAGTGTTTTCCGCCTTAGAATCATGGTCTGAAGTCATGGTATTAATATTTGCCTGGCTGTCACAAACACCCTGTATAGCATATCATATAATCCCTAGTACCCAATCTCCCTATGAACGGGTAAACCGATTTTGAAAACTTTCAGAAAAATAACTTCATTCCCTGACCTCTACAATTAAAGATAGTTCAATATTTAACAAAGGAATGCACAAACACTAATGCTGACACTGTAAACATCATTATATCGCGATCAACATTTTCTTTGTTGACATTAATATTAATGAAAGTAAAATAATCCAGAACTGGTTACCATAAAGGTAGTAAAGGTTAATGAAACATAAACACCAATATCTATGTATCTGGCTGCCTGACTGACGCAAATCCTCGCGTGAATAGCTAGTCTTATTTTTTATATTATCATGGATAGATACGTAATGCTCAAGGACGGGTTGGCGTCAGTAAAACAAATCCAATAACCTAACCTTTTTAACGTGGCATAATCCCTTTACGTGGGCGAGGTCCACATTCCGCCTCTCACCTTGTATGACCGCCACGGGCCAAAATGATGATTAGTGGCTGGGGAATACCCACTAAACCCCCATGGTGTCCTCTTCGTTACCTGCATGGGGCTGTAGGACTACCGAAGCATTCTACCTCCGCCGGGCGCCAAACGGGCCCGAGTTCCACTCCTCATAGGACCTACACACGGTCGTCAGCGAGAGAGGCCCTGGGGCCATCCAAAACGCCTCTACATGCAGAGGAGCCGGACAGCCCTCTCCTCCGGCTGCAGCCGGTGGCCCCCTATCCACCACCAACATCAACTAACCCAACGTAACAAGTGTCAGCGAATAATTGGAGTCAATGTCAAACCACCTACCTTCGCTGCGTACGCGCTGGTGTCGATGATTAACATCTTCTTCCACTCCTCATGAGCATAATAACCCTTGCATTGGGTATACATAAGCTATAGAGCGCCAGTATCGCATGTTCTCTATTTATTGCTTGTTCTTTTTTCTAGTTCTCTTTTTCTACAACGCTGGTGTCAGGCCGTGCCGTGTCGTCGCCGTGCCGTCAAGTAGGAAAACGCTCTTTTACAGTGACACGATCAGATTGCTTGTTCATATCTGTACCCACGGATCATAAGTAAAGCGCGCTCCATAGCTCATGTATACTCCATGTCTCTAAAACGATTCCTGTACAAATACGGGTAAGCAATTCGATCTTCCAGTAATCATGATTGGTGCCATGCCAGCAGTAGCCGTTCGGCATGAGCGGCGGCGGGCGGACAAGCGGGCAGGGCGGCGGCCATCCCAGCTGCCCCTCCAAATCGGACGCACCACCGAAACTGAAGCCACCCCGTCCCCTGATCACCATTTCAGGAATGACCTATACATCTGTGGGAAGGTCAGTGTACGTATCATGGTTTTGCTATTGTTTATAACTGCTTTTTTAAACATTGTTTTATAGTGATTCCATTCAAAACTGTCTTACGACCGCTATATGAAAGCATCTCTATCATAGGATACTGAAGCTGTAATCTAGGCTAGGACTACTGGCGGAAAGTATTTTCTTAAAATTAATGTGTCCCTGGTCAAGATATGTTGCTACCCATTAAAAATGCTGTTTAATATCTTCTACTTTTATAAGAATTACTCGTATCTGCATAATTTTACTTTGATCGTGAATTCTTTACTTTTGTTTAACTTTCTGTAATAATTTTGTGGTTTGTATAAAATAACTATTACATTTTTAATCCATTATAACATAACAAACCCTCTGCCTCACCTTGAATGACACTCAAGCATTGAAAAATAAGTCTTATGTCAAAGAATACAAAGCTAGCAACTTATCACTAGACTTTTACATCCGTGGTATATAGGTTAAACGTGGCTGTACTGTAGTATCTATCTTCTTCGTGATTCTGCAGTTCTGGTCACCCCTTTTGAGAACACAACACTGTCTGTTAGTATGATGAATGTTAAACTTTCTTTTACACCATTTCAGGTGGCAGCCCTCCATGCCATAGTGGGATCTCTCCTGCTAGGTATCGTAGTGCTGGTGGTGGGGCTGGTGCAACTGTCTCCCGGTGCGGAGGCAGCTCAGCATCGGTACTATCTGATGGGGGCAGGCGCCGCTCTCGTGGGCATCGGAGTTCTTGGAGCTGTGCTACGGTAAGGTACTTATAACTTCTGATCTGCTGGTACTATGAAGGAAATTATTGGCTCTGGGGATTTGAATATCGTGCCTAATAAGAGCAACAACTATACTGTAAATGTGATTTGGACTTCAACGGGATCTATCTTGCTGTCGTGGTGGTAGGTTTGATGCAACCTGTCACCATCGGAGTTCTTGGAGGAGCTGTGCTAGAGTGAGCTACTCTTCTAACTTCTGATCTGTTGGTACTTTGTAGGAAATGATTGGGATTTCCGTGCATAATTTTTTGGACACAAACCAGTCTCTTCTGTGGGGGAATCACTACTTCTAGCTTCGGATCTGCTGGTACTTACTGTCTATTTACAGCACGTAAATTTTGTGAGTAAAATTTTAAAATGAGGTTAACTACCAAAAACGTTGTATAACTTACCTATCTGCAGACTATATTGATTTCGGAATCGTCATTTTACTGTGGATTTTAATTGGCCTTCGTGAAACTACAGTTATAGACATTCATACTTTGATTATATAAATTCTCAGATTGAGGCTTACGTCAACCAATACGTCCCTAAACAGGAGTGAGAACTATTCATCCTAACAACTTTTTTCGCTCCTCATATCCGTTGTGTTAGGCAAGGGTACGCACACGTCACGTGACAAATATATTAAATATAAAATGGCGTGTTGCGCAGTAAAAATTTGTCGTAATTACAAAGGACGCCTAAAATCTTCGGCGGGAATAAGTCATCATCGGTAAGTAACGCAGAATTATCCATATTTTAATAAATAATGAAAGAAATAATTTACCATTTTCATTTAAAAAATAACGCGAACGAGGTGAGATTGACAGTTCTATTGAGTTGCCAGCTATAAATTTTATACCCCTCAAAGACTATTAAAAATAATGAACGGACTATGTTCCGATTTTTTCGCATTATTTTATAATTTCCCTTAGATTGTAATAATAGCACACAATGATTCTTAAAAACAATTGAGATTATTACAACACGTTTTGTATTGCGAAAATGGCGGCCACTTTTATTATTTTTGACATCGGAAATGTGTTTGGAAACTTAAAAGACCGTCAGATATCGATTTTCATGGCAATTCGACCATTAACTATTGAGTTCAAAATGGCGGCGACTTTGATTATACCTACATATTTTAAAATTCCACGAGTAAATCAGTTATTGAAAAAAAAACTTGTCTTTGTGCTAAACAATATTAAGTACCTATTATAATTTATTTTCATGAACAAATAGTTTTATGTTTTTCTCAATTAATAAGGTGTTATGCCATAAGCTGGCATCCCTATGCACCGATACAATGACAACTTCTGTGACGTCACGCTTGTATTCTGCTTTTAAAATCAAAAAAGTTGGACCGTTTTTCTTGCAGCGTTTGTATGGGCACACACGGTCTATATATAGATTACTTAGTCTAAGCATTCATAGTATTTCACTTACATACCCCCTTTGTTAGATCCTGTATAATATGTCGTTGTCGTGATACTCGTAATAGTGATGATTCTGTTTTGTGCTTTTCATTAGATCTCTAAGTATCGATAGGTAAAAGGGGTTTAATTTAAACGTGCCAGTATCAGCATATTAACATGCCAACGACCGTCGTCGGAACTTTAAAGGTCATGTTTGGACGAGACAGGTTAAGGGCAATCTATTGATCCCTTTGTTCTAACTACGGTATAGAGTGAAGGAAGTAAGTAGATACGTTTAAACGTAGGTAGGTAACTAGGTTACAGTAGAAGAGATTGTTTTAAGTCTTTCTAACAATTTTTATACAGATTATTAGATTTCTAGCTTATATAACAAAACGTTAAGTTGCATCTTCAGAACAATAATGCAACAACTCAAAAAACGAACTTTTGAATTAAACCTGTTTATTTGTAAGTACATTGTCATATTTCAAGTAAATTTATTTCTTTAAAAAAGATATCGGATTATTGACTACTGCCACAAACATGATATTCAAGTTTTTCAAAATACACCAATATTTTATAATATTGTAGCAAACCATTTTAACGTTGCCATTTTAATTTCAGCGACACGCGCACTTAGCAAATTAAACGCTTAACATAGGACTAATGGAAAACTTACTGAATCGCTTTTTAATAGCTTTAATCAATTAGCAAGTTATTGTGTAGTTTTATCAGTAGTTAATGTCGCTAGTTTAACTAGTGTAACTAGCAACATTTACTACTCATAAAAGTACTTATCTTTCCACGTTTTTGCTGGTTTTTAAAAGCTATACGTAGTAAAGTAAATCGGCGTACTGATGTACTCTTGGGCGTAGATTATTTAAACACGCCAAAATTGATTTATTAGTTTTATCTTTCTGTTCGTCAGGAAAATATATTTTTTTTTACTATATAACTAATATTTTCTTTCCATTGAGGGGTTGCCCACCACCGGGCCCTACACCCTCCGCTGACCCTCGGATTTGCCGACTCATGGTCGGCCATGTTAGTTCTAACTACCGAACCAACTAACTCGTTAGAACTAACATGGAAAACTAATGATGCCACGTGTGTTGGCGAAACATATGTCGATTAAAAATTTTAATTGATTTTCGGATTAGCAGCTATGTATTTATGGTTGCATGCTAGGTGCTTGGATCTGGCTTCTCGTTGCGACAGTAATGTCTTGGGTTCGTGACCATGAATCGGCAGATCCGAGGGTCAGCGGAGGGTGTAGGGCCCGGTGGTGGTGGGCGACCCCTCAATGGAAATTGGAACTTCCGAATAGTGATGCCTGATACAATTAAATAATATTTTCTTATTCCAGCTGCCTTTGCCTGCATTGGTACAATCGCCGATACCTAGAAGATGACGACGAAGCGGAGGACCCTACCACAGCACAGAACACTCAAAAGAACTGCGTGAGCGTCGTCGACGGCGGCCACCATGACAAGCACGACCACAAACACGAGCACAAGACCGAGCACAAGAACGAGCATAAGACCGAGCACAAGCCAGAATTAAAGTCTAAACTGAAGACCCAGCACAGCGTAGCTCGAGACGCCGACTTGGTGAAGCAAAGTTCGGCTGCGAGCGAGACCTAAGTCAGTCCGACCATTTAATGTCAATGTTGTGGCACTGTTTAACTAAGGCTGAGTGTGACTGGCCTTGGAGTCTACTTTCCCTGTATGGAAGCGTGTCTGGATGGCGTGAGTGTAGCCACAGATATATTGTAAGTCTTTGTATAACCATGACTGTCAGCTGTTACTTATGGCAAGTATCGTGTATTTAGTGTAGGTCTACTGTGACTTGTGTTTGGTTTTCGCACATTAATCTGTTGTCGTCTTAACGACATAAAAGTGTGCACGCTGATAACAATGTTAATAAGCCCGAATAGCATTCAAAGCAGAGAAGTGTGCGAAGACCCTTACTCATATATTTTCCTTTGATGTTCTCGATGATGTAAATATGACATATTCAAATTGTAAAATTATACATTTTATCATTATCGATTTTTAATTATACATGATATGGTGTTCGTTACATATCATTTTAATTAGTCCTATCCCTAATAGTATCACAATATAGTAACTGTGTACCTGCGCTCAATTCAGAGTGTATTTTAAATTTTGAAATATTCGTTTTAGTACATTTTTGAGATTTTTACAGTTTAAAATTAGCTCCCAATTATATTTCTTTTGAATAAACTTACTATTTCGTATTCCCTAAGATACCTAATGTTAATGTTAGCTATTACAATGGACCATGATAAAAATAAATGAAAATCATTAAAAATATCCGATAAAATTGAAATGGAGAGCCATTGATTAAAAATAAAATGTAAAAAGTAAGCTAACTTCACAATTGACATATAAAACCTTACCGTCCGATAAATCAGGATTTCTACAGATATCTATATTTTAAAGAAGAAAATTTTAACTTTATGAATTATTATTATTATCCTTGTATTTTTAAAAGTGGATAAAATTTGAAATCAAAATACTGAGTTTAATTCATTACTTTTTTATATTAAAATTTAAGAGCTTAATCCTTGTGATTTAGGTTATTCTTATTTAGTTAAATTATTTAGTAATAAAATACTACCTTATACCCCAATCTAATGTTTAATTTTATTAAACTATTTGTTAAAAGTACAAAAATTTGTTTTTTTACAAACATAATAATATTATTTACTTCAGTAGGTTTTAGACATTTCTTTAGTTTCAGACATTTTAGATATTTATTAGACTTACCTACGTGGTTTTCATTTAGAATGTTAATATAATTATTATTATAGTTTGAACAAGTATAAAAACCCTAAATATGTGTAGTATCTATATGTCTATAAACCAGAAAATGTTTAGTATATGGAGACATTTATTTCACTATAATATTCCTTATCCTACCCCTTTAAACCATGGACCTAAGTATCCATGCCCACAACACAATCTTCTCTTAAATTTATTAATTATAATAAGTAGGTTATAAAGTGGATGTTTTGTAAATCAGTGTTGTACAATATATTAATCATCAATTTACCCGTTTAAAAAACTTTTATAGAATTAGTCGTATCTGCCGGTCACTGGATCACGTTCAAATGTTTTGTCTTGATCGCGGAATTATGTTTTACTTAGATGTAACCTTTTAAATCAAAGTAAGAAAAAATCCTAAGCATTGTAAAAATCTAATTTATTTACATAAATATATTATATTGTTTTGTAGTGTACCTATTATATTGAATTTGGATGAATATTAATATGTACTTAATCCTAAGAGACTGAAAAAGAGTGTTCTAAAATCTGCGAAATTATAATTTTTATCATCAAAACAACGGCTATTGTTTGAAATAATTTCTTTAACTTGAATTTAGATTTTACTTTATTTATACTTAAAGTATCATCATCGGGTCCAAAGTTTGGTCCAGACAATATATTAGTCGATTTATTTTTATTTATAGTCTCGTAGTTTACGCACTTTTACAGTAAAATTGCTTTTTTTAAAGTTATAAACTAATTATGAGCTACCTATCTTGGCCACATAGTAAATGGATTCCTTCATACTTAATTACGCAAATATATAAAAACAAACTGTAGCTACAAATGTACCTACTAGGTAGCTGAAAATCGATAAAATTTATCTCTATATCTAAGTTTCGTTTATTAACGAGTGAAATATTTTGGTAATTTGAAACGATTTCTGTATTATTACATCGAATGCAAACGTTTGAAAAATGTTAATGTTATATTAATTTGACAAAATGTGTATTAGATCTGTTTTCACTAAGCTAACAAAACACTCATTTCAAAATAGAGTGGGAACTAGTGGGTATGTTCAAAATATTACTTAAATTATAAATTTTTTGTGATTTGTATTACTTTTACCCCTTTTAATAATAAATGTGGTTTCCAGTGTATTCAAATACTCATCTGTCATCTGCTATAAAAATTGTATCTCGCATTTACTATTAAACAGGTAAATCTGTGTATTACTTAGGAAATATTGAAGACAATGCATGTATGTATGTACGTTCTTACTTTTAAGTACTTATTCCATATAAACATAAATATTAATTTGTCGATGTTGTGAACTAAAAGATTATTATTATAGTGTTATTAAATATAAAATTGTAGATTAACTCATAACTTTTATGTCGAATTATTTATAGCTGCCAAAATTATTATTTCCGCGTGGACTGATGTATTCAGCGAAAGAAATACTCAAATACTTGTTATAAATAATATTACATATATTTATTAATTATTTTAAGATTTGTAAAATATATCACTTGTTGGTTGAATTTGATATTTACTACACAATTCCGTGCCAAAATTGTCAACATTTAAAATTATATTGAAATGTTTAAAAAACATATTTCGGCCAATTTGTAATTTTTGAGAACATTCTTCCTACTGGTATATCTGGAGTAAGAATTTAAGAACTACTTAAATCAATATATTCAGCACCTTTGCAATAATGATGCTTTGCTCTGATTAGCCAATATAGCTAAATCTAGTTAGCCAGTTTTATTAAGTTTAGCCATTTTAAAGACAGGCTAGACCAGGAGTCTACAATTAGTTTCGCTCGGGGTCCGTTTTAAGAAATGAAATGACCATCGCGGTCCGCACATTACTTTATTTATAGAAAAAAATATTTATTAAACACATGTAATTACGGAACCAACAAAGGTAATTTCAAAAGGCAACCGTGAACTGTTTCTCGCTTGTTTGTTACTTCGCCCGGCCGTTTTCGAATTGACGTCAAAAAAATTAATGTATCCCATATTTTTATTAAAAGGCGCACTCTGTAGTGCAAGTTCCTGTGTTCTCGCGGTCCGCACAAAATGGGTCGGCGGTCCGGATGCGGACCGTGGTCCGCCATTTGGCGAACCCTGCGCTAGACTTTACTGTTTCAGTAAATGCAAATTCCCCGGTAAGTTTCGGACAGTCCTTTAAAAAATTATGAGGACATGGCAATGAAAGAAAGCGAGGTAAAGACCATGCAATTTTATATTTAAGTTGAAAACTCTTAATCCAGATATCTAGATAGGATACATGGCACAACGTAACATGAACTTATATTAATTGAAAAATAATTTTATTGTATTTTCGAAGGAATTGAAAATTCAATATAACTTTATGTATTCCGTCTTGAACAGTGGTATTTTTAAAATGTCTCCTGATAATATTAGTCTCAGGGAGCTTTGTCATAAGGATATTATGTTTACAAACAGTTGTGACGTGGCGTTTATAATGAGGTAATGCCACTTACTGCTGTAGGTACTGCGCCCGTAGCATGAATTTGATGAGAGCGAGATATCTCACATTTAAACGTCAAATTCACATAGCTATATAAAAAATAGACAAAAGACTTGGTTCGTTAAGTTAGGAATTAGAATAGACACTCGTGCTCAAGCTAATATTGTATGAATTTGCCCTGAAAGAAGTGCTTTGCAATCAGTTTTTACACGTAAAGTACCTACATACAATTACATGTCTAATTTTATCGGATATTTTTAATGAGCTGGGTCCATTTCAGCATAATTATGTTTTTCTGTTTGGCTGTATTGTGAAACATTTTTGAATGCTGAATAAATAATTTATTTCTTAATTTCTTTCTTTAATCATTACATAGCTCTGTGAATTTGTCGCGTAAATGTGAGCCATCTCGCTCTTACCAAGTTCATGCTACGGGCGCTGGTTTCCTTAGTTGCCGTTTAGGTGAGACTTCCAGAGACCACCTTCTAGCCTGCTATTTCTATTATCGTTATGATGGGAATAACAAGTATCCAAAGGCAACCTTGGAATCTCATTCTTATGCAGCTGTAACCTGCCCTATATCCTAATGGGATTGTGCCCATAGAATTATATTTATATGTTATTTATACGACGTTCATGTTTATCAGACATTCCGCTGAGCTTCATGTATGTTTGCCGCCAAAAGTAACATATTTTATCATAATAATTGTTAGAAATGTAATATGTAATTTAATGTGCATTAGAATCCGTTCCGTTTTGCTGTCCAAGAACCCTAACTTGAAATACCTGCATATAATTTCATAGTTCCGTTTCCTAGAGTTTGAAAACGTATATTCCTGATTCTGTACTACTATAATTGTCACATACCTAATATCTGTGGAATCTGACTTGATGGATAAAATTATTCTAGCAATACTTCTTTCAATGCAATACTTATTAGTGGCCAGTCATGGCTACCCCATTTTGGGTATACAGTCATGTATCTATGTATAGGTATGCTAGCCTACGCTCTAAAGATGCTAGGTGATCATACATTATGGTTGATTCTGACGGTCACACTTAAACGTAAACCTAATCTTAGTCAGGTCTATCTCTCTCCATTCTTAACATAAATGGCTGAGAGAGAAAAGGACAGGTAGGACTAATTATACGTTTAGGTTTAAGTGTGACTGTCAGAATCGACCATATTAACCCACCGGTATCATTGTTATTGCACCTCCATCGCTTCGGTTAAGTTCGGTTACCCTAAATATTTCCACGTTTTCATGATTAGCTAAGGCGGTTTTGCATAAGATTTATGTGGCTACTAAAATTGCGGCATGAGTTTTGAATACTTTAAATAAATCTCTCAGAAGAATATGATCATGTGCCTGTATTTCTTTCTCTTAACTGATATATCGATGGGGCTGATTTATCCAAGCAAAGGTCAGATAGCCTATCTGAAGGATAAAGTTGATGCTGCCACTATTTTGATCAGGTTTTAGAAAACGACAACGTCAAATTTATTTTTCAGATAAGCTATCTGATCATTGGAAAACGGACCTTAGTTTCGTTTGTTTAATTAGATACCTACTGGAAAGTGTACAATCATGCATAAACCGCCTTAGGTATATTTTCGTCATCGAATATTTTCAAATCCAAAAATTTATATTGTATACCTATCAGATAATTTGATTAATTACGACTGTGCTGTTTTATATCTCGATATATTTTATACCGATGTCTCTAAATAAAATGTGTATAAAAATCGTTTTGTTTTATTATATTTGGTTATTATAAAATTACTAACTGACCTGGAAAAAGTAGTTTTATAAATAAAATGTAAATGTTACCTTAAATGAATTATAAAAGCGATCAGCGATCATTGTAGGTACCTACCTACAATTTTTAGAACTGCATAATATTGCTATTATTTTGCTTGGTAAGTAATCAGCAAACATTTCATACAATACTAACTTATAATAAATAATTGATAAAATTTGACTTTTTGATTTATCGCAGTATAATTTATGACGTGCGAAGTTGCCTAACGAAATTTAAGAAGTGCCATCTAGCGATGAGCTCTGGAACTAAAATATTTCCCGCAGGATATCTGTAGGTGGCCGAGTTTACAAACTCTACTGCTCCATCTTTTTGCTAGACGAAACAAAAGTTTCAGATCTTATTACATAGCTGGCGCTAGTTGTAATAATTAACATTTTAATTAATAACATTTTATTTATTCAGAATTCCGCAGAATGGTGAAGTGAACCTTGAAGAACGAATAAAGAGATAGGATAATCAACGTAGAGCAAGCAGCAGCAACCAGCGATCGCCAATTATTTTATCTGTGAACCTACCAGCATCATTATGAACGTTATAAACTAATCACTGGGTAAATAACCACTTGAATTCTCATTTCCCAACACAACAGCGTACTTTGAACAGATTTTGAGGATTCCAGTCAATCAGACCCACACCACCACGCACAGCCCAAATGTGCCCAAAACAAATCCTTGCGCTGTTGCCGTCATGAACGCACCCAAACAAAATAGGCGCGGAGCGGCAACGCCTGACTGCTATCCCGTCAGTCGCGTCTCGGAAATAGTTACGTGCCCATAGTAAATAATTACCGGTTTTTTTTATAAACAAGTTATGTCTTACCGATTGAACGGTATTTTGGAAAGGACATTCATTTGTATAAAAAATACATTAATATAAAATAAATATACGTCTTACTATAATAGTCATAAATCAGGATCATTAACTATATAAATATTATTCTTATTTCAGGATATAAAAAAATATTTTTTTCCTATAGTTATTACTTATGGAGAAATAATTAATAAGTAAGTAACAAATATTTTGGATTTCATATTCAATTTAACAAAATAATGACGAGCCTCCTTTTAGAAAAATTTTCGTTATTTACTTCTTGCTATGGTATGATATGGTAGGTATGATATTTGCGAGACCAGGTTACGCACCTATTTTCTAAAATATTAATTAATAACTTAAATTGGAATTACTTAATTTATTTTAGTAAGCACCTACATTAATGAGAATGAGTTATGATAATTTAATTTAATATTAAATGGTTTTGGACATTCCTGTTTACAAAACTTAGTGCACTGATCTTGAAATAAAAACATTCAATTTAGCCGCAATCGACAGAATATGATTTAAACCTACTAATATTATAAACGCGAAAGTATGTAAGTAGTAAGTATGGATGGATGGATGTTTGTTACTCTTTCACGTAAAAACAGCTGAAGCAATTTTAATTTTTTTTAAAAGTCGTATTGAGTTAGCTGACACCCTGGATTAACACATAGGCTACTTTTTATCGCGGGAAAATATTTTTATCCCGGTTAATTTCGACATTTTTCTGCAGTCCACGCGGACGAAGTCAAGCAAATAAAGGGAGAACCTGTGAAAATATCATTTTTTTACATTTACTCATAGATTAGTCCATGTAGTCCATTCATCTTCGTAAACTTTATAGCATATTTGTGTTATTCTGATGTGCTACATAATTTCCAACTTAAATCGAAATCTGGTTGTTAGTTTTTTGCGTTAAAAAGCATAGAATAACAATCATCTATTCTCACGAACTTTCACATCTACTTACATATAAATTTCATAAGGGAGACGATAAGTTAGCAACTTATCACAGATCATTTACTTATATCAGTCGCTTCTAAACGTGGCTGGGGGATCCCTTTATAATCTCGCAGTGTTGGCTACAGACCTGTGTGTATGTAAAAATTAAAAGTTTAAGATTTTATCATAGAAAGAACACTTTTGAACACTTACGACTATACTAAAAACCATAACTCGAGAGATAGTTTAACCATGGAGAAGATATTAAAGTTTAACAGTTCATTTTGCACAAGTGTCGCCGTGGTCGGGCTAATGCAGTTCGTATCGATATTTTAATAAACTGACTTTTAGAAAAAAAATTTAACCGACTTCAAAGTTTAACTAAAAAGCAATAAATAACGTAACTAATTTATCTACTTAATACATATTAAATATCTCAAATTATTTAAATATTTACAACTTAATACCTAATACTTTAACAAAGTCATCTTTAACTATTTAAATATTTATAATTATCACTTATTTTTTGGAGTCGGTGCCAGCCTAGGTAACGTAGTCTGTTGTATTGATGGACGCGCGCGGCTGGCAACGACACACACACGGAAAAATACAATACGGTGTAGTAGGCAGCGGTAATGCAATTTCCTATTCAGGGTCAGTTTTCTTAATTACATTTATTTGTTTGGCTGGCACCGACTCCAAAAAATAAGTTATAATTATAAATATTTAAATAGTTAAAGATGACTTTGTTAAAGTATTAGGTATTAAGTTGTAAATATTTAAATAATTTGAGATATTTAATATGTATTAAGTAGATAAATTAGTTACGTTATTTATTGCTTTTTAGTTAAACTTTGAAGTCGGTTATTTTTTTCTAAAAGTCAGTTTATTTCTCGATTTTTAGTTGTGTTAATGCGTTGTGGACTTAAATAGATGCTAGTTTATACATGGTGATTTTTGGTCGTCAACGTTCCTGAAAACTACGTAATCTGCTCAACATCACGATCATTTTTCTCCTTGGAAGCATACCTGGGAAGAGTCTGGTTTCCAAAATATTAGGGTCCAAAGTTGAGTAAATAGACTGCGTTTTTCTGCATGAATGCACATAGACGCGCGTAGCAAGATTTTTCACGAGAAATAATTAATATCTGTCTATGAAAAAACCTTGCATAAACACTAGACACTATAAATTTTGCCAGATCAAGTATTTAAATAAAAAAAAATCCCAGCATTTTTTTTTTTGTATAAACTTACTTTATTTGATGTATAGAGTACGTACCCTTCGTTAATGGTGGCCACAAAAAAACACCCTGTATAGTTTCCATCGACCAATTGCAGTACTGTCCCCTAACTCCTAACCGTTAAGGAGTTCTGTAGCTTGACCATCAGCACAGCAGCATCAGATCTTGATTCAAGTAACACGTAAGCCCTATATACTACTAAATAGTTTTCATCGACCAATGGCAGTACTGTCTCCCAACTCCTAACCATTAAGGAGTTCTGTATCTTCATCATCAGCACAGCAGCATCAGATGTTGATTCAAGTAACACGTTAGCCCTACATACTACTAAATAGTTTCCATTGACCAATTGCAGTACTGTATCCTAACTCCTAACCGTTAAGGAGTTCTGTAGCTTCATCATCAGCACAGCAGCATTAGATGTTGACACCCTGAAGCATATACCTGAGTAAGACATGATTACGTAAGAAAAGCACCATACGAGCATACAATTTTCGGTGGTTGCCCTAGATTTCTCCTGGATCCCATCATCAGATCCTGACCTGGTGAAAATGGGACCACCTCAGAAGTGAACTCTATCCAACCAAAAAAAAATTTTTGAAATCCGTTTATAATTGACGGAAATATCGGTGAACATACATAAAAAAAAAATATTATACATACAGACGAATTGAGAACCTCCTCCTTTTTTTGAAGTCGGTTAAAAATACAGATTGGTATTTCACGTATATGTATATTTAAAATAATCAAATTGGCAATTAATTTACAGTTTGAGGTATAACGTCACTAAGTATTTAATAACCCTTTCTCTGTCACTTACTTGTCAAATTAGTCTCTCGAATTATAGTTTTTAGTATAGTTCGCGATGGTTAAGAAGTGCGCCTTTTAGTCGGGAGGCGTGAGTTCGATACCGGTCACG
Source organism: Carposina sasakii (assembly GCA_014607495.2). Classification (NCBI taxonomy): domain Eukaryota; kingdom Metazoa; phylum Arthropoda; class Insecta; order Lepidoptera; family Carposinidae; genus Carposina; species Carposina sasakii. The sequence continues at coordinate 1,072,011 of CP053157.1, forward strand.
GGCCTGTACCACTGAATTTATTTAATGTAAGGATTTTTTCAAAAATTGTCACTTAGCTATACCCGAGAAGGGTTGGCGTCAGTCAGGCGGCCGGCAATAAAAACTAATACCAAAACTTTGGCAATGTGAGTTTCGAAAGAAACCATGTTGCACCGACCCCATGAATAATGGGATAAGGGCAGGAAGATGATGAATATAGTTCGTACGATTATCTTTATTTTGATCGATGGCGCTAAATTGAGTAGGTAGGTACCTATTTACGTTATATTAAGATATTTACGTAGGTAATGCACGAGGGATCCTACCTCTTTTGATTAAAAGCTCCTTCAGGTAGAAAATTTATTTATTTGCATGATGATGTGACGGATGTAATGTAAAAGTTACAATTAACTTTCGGATTAGCTACCTATTCAACTGATATTGTATCTAATAATGTATACATACCTAGGTAGAATAGAACCGTGGGGCTCAAGCGTAATTTAATATTTTTTACTATGACGCTACCTACCCGAAATGCCAACTTATTTTACTGACTAGGTGGGTATGTGGTAAATATTTGAAAAATTTGTAAAACAGAAAAAATCCTTTCTACTACCTACCTAACATTATTTGATTCTGATCCAAAACGCTATTTTTAAACTTTTTAAAAGTTTTCAAGCACGTTGCCGTGTTCGAATGGCGGAATCCTTACAATGCAGGTTGTATACAAAACTTGTTTGACCAGAATTGAGAAAAAAGTGGCGGGCAAGTTCGCCTACAATAGCATTCCGTGCCGGCTGGGTCCGCCCGCGCTCCGCCCCCCGCCCCAACCCGCTCCCCGCGCAGGCCGCGCGCCGCCAGTCCGCGACTGAGCGCGACCGCGTGCACCGTCCGTGCTAACGACTATCAAAATGTACTTTCATAAAAATCACCTTCATTACAAACAAAAGCATTAACTGCTCTAAATCCAATACTTTGTATAGTGGTCCTAGTAAGTTTTATATTTCGATAACAATCTAACTTAAAAACTCTATTTCAATTGCAATACTTAGGAAGCAACCAATAAGTGATATTTCGGTGTTTTATAATTTGATTTGGTGATTGATAATTCAAATCCGGTTAGTGAAAAGTGTGCTTCGTGTAAGTGTTTACGGTTTTCCGAGTTCCGGTTGTTATTGATTTTTGCGTCACATCACTGGCCCGACCATAACAGCTGATTTTGGATTGCTGCTGCAAAAAGTCATAATTTACTGGTTTTCTAAAATAAACTTTATAATTTTATCTGGTTGAATTTATCTTTTATTGTATGTATTTACCTAAATGAAAGTGAAATATTGATGTGTTGTATTGTATAATACTGTAATTATAAAAGTTTAACAAAAACCCTAAATACCTACCCGAAAAATAACAAGTGAAATTAAAAATCGTGAAAGTGCAGCGAGTTTGAGAACCTCTGATTGTGTATATATTTACACTTAGCAAAAACCTGTGAATAACCTTAAACGCAGTTCAGTGTAACTGGAATTACAAAGCCAAGGTTGTGTTTTCTAATTTGGATTTCATTTTTGGATGTGGAATACGACCGTATGATAAGGTATGACGAAGTTTTTATGGTTTATTTGTAGTGGTTGTGGGTATTTTTAAGTTACAAGCCGCCCACGACCGCGCCATGCATTTCGCTAGCCGGTTTTAGGCCTATTCATGCATCGAACTTCGAACCAAACACACTATTTTACAAATAGGCATACCATGGTTCAGTGGTAACATTTTCTTTTTACCGAAACTCAGATAAAATGAATTAAGTGTAATGTTGTTTGACACTATAATTACAGAACAAGTATGTAGCTAAGGACCTGCATAATAAACTTGGTTTATATTCCATTTTTGAAACAGCCAAAAACAAAAGAGGATATTTTTATAAGTACATACTAACTATGTATAACAAAACTTGTAGTAAAGATTTCTCACCTACTCAAAGCAAGTTACTAACACAAAATTAAGCTTTCCATTTGGTAACGGTAAGAGGTAATACACACAATACATTAGTTTTACTTTACCTTTTGCTATACCTTATAAATGAAGATGTACATATATTAAGGATCTATATTTTTTTTAAACTTTAGTAAATGACATTGAACTCTGTTAATCACTGGAATTTCAAAACTTACAAGTAGATTGGCAGCGGTAGAAGCTCTGAACTGGTACTCAACTGGCCCATAAGCTAGTGTGAAACTAACTGCATATTACAGGCATTGATTACACCTTTAATATAACATTATTTTGGTAACTGAAATTTTAATATTGGTACCTATCTACTATTGTATAGTCATTGACATTTATGTCAGGGTCTTAAGTCTAATGGCCAATCGGACATAGTCCAAAAATGACACTACACTAAGGTCACCAACCCGCCTGTCCAGCATGGTGACTATAGGCATAAAACCCCTATGGCAGTAGCCTTGTGGTGTGCCCAGGGGCAGACCTATGTCTAGCAGTGGACTGCAATAAGTTAATGTGTGTGTGTGTGTGTGCGCATGTGTGTGTGCGCGTGTGTGTGTGCGCGTGTGTGTGTGTTAGGAAATGAGAGGGTGTATCCCATCTGGCCTGGTGCCTCTCCTGGCGCCGGGCCAAATGGGAAAAAAAGTTTCATCTGGCCCGGTGATATTTTTACCGGGCCAGATGACACAAATCAAGTGCCATCGTCCCCGGTAATGGGAGAAAAGAGGATACGCCCTGTAATTTGTGAAATACTCACTACATGCATCTAAAGGGATTGAACTTATAAGTCAAACTGCTTAGTATATAGGTACAATAATCAGTTTTTATTGTGAGTGACGCGATATCAAATTTTGTCATTAAACTCAACCTGAAATAGACTTCTTATAAGTAGATCTTTTTGAATTTGAACATAATCAACGAAGCCAAAATGCTATGAAACAAACAAAATTATTAATAAGTAGATACTTATAGCATACAAACAGTCTAAGATATGATTTTTTATAAACAATCAACAATATATATGAAATGATCAAGAACAATCTTTTAAATAATAGTAATACCTAATCAACGAAGCCAAATTGCTATGAATCAAACAAAATTATAAGAAATTTTTTTATTCAACAATTTTACATGGTCAAAAATTTGAATATAATAAAAATCATTTAGTATACTAGTTATCACAAATGTTAATAATCATAGATTGTAGTTGAGTATAGTCAATAACAATTTAATTATTAATAATTTCCGAATTCTTTATCGCATTTTTTTTTAAATGACCGACGGTTATTTGATCGGTCACTAGCTCAGTGGTTGTCGTCTGAATAAAGTCTTCTCGAAGCATGGTCTTCCTTGATTTGCGTTAAGTACTAATATTTTATTTTCAATTAGTACTGATCTTGTATTGTAATAAAACGCGTCGGTATAAAGCGCTTTTAACATCTCTATCATATTGGGCTGTTTTTTTATTGTATTGTTAAGCTTGCTGTGCCACACTTCCAGTGCATTTGTCGTACGGTGGCGTTGTCCGAAAACGCACCACACGTTTATAAACTCATCACGCAACCACTGCTTTAACATGTAATCACGAAATATCTTGCTGTTTTTATCATCGGGACATACCACCAGCCATTAAACAAACATTAAACTAAATATATAACTAAACTATATCTCAAAAGCTTTAAAAACCTATGAGAAAGTTACAAAAAACATCAAAAATTTTCTTAAGGTGTCCATTATTGGGGTCTTTACGTTACCTACGAGTTACTTATAAATAACTTTGTTTAATTCATTTTATTTAATTGTATCAGGCGTTACTATTTTAAAACCTGAAGATGCCACGGGTGTTGATGAAACATATGTCGATTAACATTATTAATTGATATTTTCGGAAAGTGTTTGCATACTAGGTGCCTGGATCTGGCTTCTCCTTGCGACTGCGTTGTTTCTGTTCGTGAACATGAGTCGGCAGATCCGAGGGAGGGTGTAGGGTGTAGTAGGTGGGTGAACCCTTGATGGAAATAATTTATTTTAGTTCTATAATTATTATTATTATAAAAATATTTTTATGTTCAAATTCAAATACTTATATCTACTTTTAAGAACTGTATTTAATTTTCAGGTTGAGTTTTATTGCTAAAGTTGATAACGCGTCACTCGCTATAAAAAATTATTACTGTATACTCAAGCAGTTTGATTTATTAGTTAAATTCCTTTCATAGATGCATGTAGATAGTATTTCACAAATTAGAAGGCGTATCTTCTTTTCTACCCTCACCGGGACGATGGCACTTGATTTGTGTCATTTGGCCCGGTAAGCATATCATCGGGCCAGATGAAACTTTTTTTTCCCATTTGGCCCGGCCAGGCACCGGGCCAGATGGGATACACCCAAATGAGACTTCAATTTTCCTCCCATTCTCAAAGTATTGTTAAGTTGTGTGTCTAACAGTGTCATTGTTATAATTAACCTGTAACATTATAGTAATGTAAATGTAATGTAATATAAATTATTTGTTATTAATTTAGAATACTTTAAGCACACTCTCATACAATTCCTATCTTGTGCAGTCTGATGTTTGGTTTAAAAATGTATCATGAAAATTGACAACTTTTAAAAAAAATTAAGCAAGTCACTCTTATATCTCCAACACATCGTCAAGATATCTCAAATTACCCAGTTATACCTTTACGTTAGCTTGCACAATGTTTGTTGTTTACCCACACTCAGATCCTCAACTTGCAATGCCATCTAGACTAGTGTGGTGTACCTAACTTGATCCCTAGTGGTAGGGGACGGCCACACAGAACAGACGTAAGACACCCGTTTAATCTACTTTCATACAAAATAACGGGCGTCCCGTCTTTACTGTATGTTTTCGCGACGGATGTATACATTTTGTATGAAAGTAGATTAAACGGGCGTCGCGACTGCGACGGGTCAAGTCACGGACGTCTGTTCTGTGTGGACGTCCTCTAAGGAAACGACTCCGGAGATACCTTATACTTCCTCCTCTACCTACATAGGTTGCGTCTGCTATTTTCATAGGTAAGTTGTCTGTAAATCATAACATGGCATAAACAAAGTCGCTTACCCTTGTCTGTCTGTCCTTATGTATGCTTAGATCTTTTAAACTACGAACGGTTTTTTAAATAGATAGAGTGATTCAAGACGAAGGTTTATACTATGTATCGTATCAGCATTGCACCCGCGCGAAGCCGGGCAGGTCGTTAGTGGATTAATAAACAAATTTCCGTCCACAGGTTTGCCTAGCAATATTTGTAAACGAAGCATCAAACGATAAGCTAGATCTGAGATCCCTCTCTCTGAGGCTCTGAGGCCCCTTATATTATGCTAAAGCATGAACGTATAAAGAATAACGGACAGAGTGTTGTGACTACACAGAGTGAAGCATTCATAGTAAGCTCGGCAACGATATTCCATGGAGTAGGGATGTGTATTGATGCGTTATCCACCCACACATACAAACCACAGTAAGCTCGGCGCCTACTGGAAAATACGCACACATGCCCAACGCGCCGCCATTTCGGTGCTTCAATCTGTGCAGCGACAGCAATTACGTCCGTTGTTCTTTATACGTTAATGTGCTAAAGATGTTGCCCAGCTCTCTTTCATGATCTTGCAGTTCTTATGCTTCCTCATAATTCTCGTATAATTAAGCTTATACAGCTCTATAGAGTTGTCAACTAGCTGTTGTCATCTTGCAAGTGGTCGTATTAGTCCTTCGATTTTTCATACTCCACTTCCTAGATCAATGTTGACGTTAGGCGTGACAGATACCTATCTCATCTCGTCCGAAAGTTTCCTTTTTATTTGTTTATTTATTTTAGCCCTTCCTCTGACATGAATTTACTTATATATTTTACAATTAATTATTTATTCTTCTGTCAGCTTGCCCCTTGGTAAAGGCCTCCCCCAGAATTCTCCACTCCTGTCCATGGCACATCTCCGCCAAGTACCTCCTGCTACCTTTCTCATTTCATCCTCCCATCTTGCTCTTTGTTTCCTTTTGTTCCGTTTTCCATCCCGGGGATACCACATTGTTATGCCCTTAGACCACTTGTCTTTCTGACCCCTTATCATGTGTCCAGTCCATTTCCACTTTAGTTTGTTTACTGCCCAGGTCATATTTATTAATTTAGTTTTCTCTCTTATGTCTGTCAGTTTTATCTTGTCCTTAAATTTAATATTTAGCATACTTCTCGCCATATTGTTTTGGCATACTTGAAGTGTTTTCATTTGCTTGCTGGTAAGAGCCCATGTCTGGCAACCATATGTTAAACATGGCAAGATACAGATATTAAATACTTTTTTTATCTCTTAATTACATGTGTGGGTTTTTCATGATTTCTTTTAACGACCAGTTCTTCACTTCTATGAGTTGCAAACTCGGGTTTGAACTTCTTTCTGCATTTGACTTACTGGAGCGATAATTTGGCCTAAATATGTATAATGTTCTACCTAATCTATTGGACTTCCATTTACTCTGATGGTCACATGATCGTTCTTTGTCATTATTTTTGTCTTCTCCGTATTCATTGTGAGGCCCACTGCAATGCTTTCTTCTGCCAATTGCTGGAACATCCTCTCGAGGTGTAATGGATTTTCGGTGAGTAAAATAAGGTCATCTGCGAATCTTAGGTGATTTAGTTTAACCGTTGATGTTTAGGCCATAATTCTCCCAGAGTAATTATATGCTCCAACACAGCTGAAAATAGCTTTGGAGATAATGGGTCACCCTGCCTTACGCCTTTCATAACATTAAACCTAAACTTTCAGTTTGTATCTTTGCAGTAGATTTTCTGTAAATTTCCTTAATAATGTTAATGTACTTTGGATGGAAACCCTGAGCCACAGGAGGGCTTCCCAAATTTTGTTGTGTTTCAGAGAATCAAAAGCTTTATTATAATCAACAAATGCTAAGTAATATTTTTTGTTGTATTCATTGCTCTTTTCTATTATTTGTTTTATAGTGTGAATGTGATCAATAGTAGAGAATTTACTTCGGAAATCGGCCTGCTCTTTTGGTTGGTTGTTATCAAGAATATTTTGTATAGATTAGACATTAGGCTTATAGGGTGGTAGTTGTTAATTTCATTTCTGTCGCCCTTTTTTGTGGAGTAGAATGATAGTAGACTTGGTCCATTGGATTGGAATTTCCTCCTTGTTATAGTTTCCTTAATCGTCAGCAATCATCCAGTCCAGTACTAATACCTAAAGACAGACAGACTATGCTGTTTTATTTGAGACTAGCGGCCGCCCACGGTTTCGTCCGCGTCAGAGCATACACCCTTAGAAAACCAGGGCGGGTCCCTAGTTATAGACATAAACCTTCCTCTTGAATAACTCTATGACTATTAAAAAACCGCATCAAAATCTGTTGCGTAGTTCTAAAGACCTAAGCATACACATTATGGACAGATAGTGGGAAGCGACTTTGTTTCGGTTATAATAAACTAGCGACTCCCACGACTTCGTCCGCGTGAGAGAGTTTACACCCGCGCGAAGCCGGGGCGGGTCCTTAGATATACACTAAACCTCCTCTTGCATCACAATCCGTTGCGTAGTTCTAAAGATCTAAGAAGCATACATAGGGCCAGATAGCGGGAAGCGACTTTGTATAAATGTAGTGATTTCAAGGATTTCAAGAAATATTGTGTGTGTGTGTGTAAGATCGCACAGAGTGTCGTCAATAACGAGTGAATCTTTAGAGTTCGGTCTAACCAAGTCGGCCCCTGCCTAGAGGTATTTGTTATATACGGAATTAGGATCGATCCAACAAATCAGGATGAGTTTTATCTCGTATGTGCATCCGATATTGCTGACATCCGATATAGGGACTAGTAACGGGAAATAGTAACTTACAATATAACCATCCATGGTGACGTGTTTTATTTAGGTTAGGTTATCCTGTTCTGAGGCTTTTTTATGTTGGAGTGACCTCTCTGTAATTTATTTTCGAGTTTGTTAGGTTTGATGTGCTAGGATCTGTTGCTATGGATGCGTATTGCGTTAGATATCCACGAATAAACTTCATTGACATCAAGGACCAATGGATTTGATTGGTAGATATCATACGTACCTGTCTGTATCACCAATGCAGCATAGCACATCTCTGGTGGATAGGCAGCCTGAGGCTTCAACATCATCATCATCATAAGCCTATTGCAGTCCACTGCTGGACGTAGGCCTCCCCCAGGGCACGCCACAAGACTGCTATGGAGGGTATTTGCCCATAGTCACCACGCTGGGCAGGCGGGTGGTGACCGGCCTGAGGCTTATAAATAACTAATTGACTATCACGCCAGGCCCGATGGGTTGATTCCCAGGTACACAGCCTAAGAATTGGAATATGAATTTCATTGGAAAACGCCTGAGACCGTAAGCGAAGGAAGTTCATTTTATACCTTACTATGTAAGTTATCCTTCAATAGGAAGGAAGGCTTCATTTTGCGCGTTTGTTATAAGAGTTGATAAAGGACTTGGCAAAATGATAAACGATTTAGATTTAATATTGTAGTCTCTCATTTATCTCAGATTTAAAAGCACAGACAGGTACACTCGTATGGTAAAACATTTTCTTTGAGGGTACCTACCTGGATGAAAGATATAGCACGTAGCACTTAGCTTTCTTCGTTGTTACAGCTGTTTTCCAATGATTGAGTGTGATTGAAGCCTAAACCTGCACCGGTATGATGAATTGGATGAGAGCGAGAGGTCTCAATTTTATGTTTCTCACTGTGGATTTGACGTTTAAAAGTGAGATATCTCGCTCTCACCAAATTCATCATACCGGTGCTGGCCTGTCTTGAGACACTTTGCTTATATCAAATTATGACAATAGACGACCAGCCATACATTTGAGCTTACATTTGTTGTTCCATATTTTGAGCGTTGAATTTAGTAAAAACTAATCTCATAATTTGCAGACAATCCAAAATGACTTAACTGTACGAAATCTACAAATACATCCCCACTTTCGCTGATATGTACTCTATTGTCTCTGAAGATGAATGATTGGATGTATGGCAGACGAAGTGCACATCATCGTCAGCCTATTGCAGTCCACTGCTGGACGTAGGCCTCCCCCAGAGCACGCCACACGGCTCGAGCTCTCATTTTCTCCATCCAGTCCCTACCTGCCGCCCTCTGAAGTCATCGGTCCATCTGGCCGGAGGGCGTCCAATGCTACGCTTACCAAAGGCACGGTCTCCTTTCGAGAACCCGCTTACTCCGCCGTCCATCGGATTCTACGACAGATGTAACCAGCCCACTGCCACTTCAGTCTACATTCATATGCACTAGTCCAATACGTAGTGTTATCAGAACTGGCTCCTGTCGAAGGTCGTCCGGTAATTACCTCTTCCATTAACAATTTCATTATGTAGAAGGCCTTTAGAATAAGATATACTTAGTTAGATGTCTCAGTGGTAGTGTAACTATGCTGTTCGATATCCGTGGCAAAGACAAATTAAAATCTACTAAGTTTGACGACCGAATGAAAGTAGTTAAGAGTGAACCTACATGCCACGCCATAGGTCCCGTCTATCTGCCTAGCAGTTGACCATTAAATTAAGGGCTTCGAACAATAAATGTTGCATAGTTAGGTAGTTTAGTTACCATGTTCTTTTTATGACCTAACAGAATGGGGCTTGCTTTCGTACATGAGCTGCATCTCCTTCTGTGCATGTCGTCTAAGGAACTCTTGGGCGTTCTCTCATGCGATGAGCTAGTAACTTGTAAACTAAGCCTTTACTAGCTCTGCTGTGCTAAGCGTTGGTGTAGTAGATATGTGCTTCGTATTACTGCAGTTCTGGTAGTTTAGGAACATAGCCGTATATAATTAAGAGCCCATTTTCTAATAGCATATTTCTTAGAGTTTAAGAGGAAGACAGCAATAACTATATCCTTCAGATAGATGAACTGGTTGTCTGACTGTTGGTAACTAAGATAGGTTTTTTTTTATGGATTTAAAGGCTTGCCAAATTAAAATACAACTTGATATACCTAGGTACTTGTTGTTATATTTATCAGTACAACTCGCTCGAGGCACGGTCACATCCCGAGTGAAATGCACAAACTCAATGGGTTCACTTCATCACGTTAAACTCTACCTTACCGCCCATTTATAAAGCTCAACTTTAATCGTCCAGATTCGCATTAGTGCTTTGAAAAAGTGCTCCAGTGATTTTATGTCTAGACTCTTGTTGTTAGAGTTAAGAATCGTTTGGAGTAGTCGTTGAAAAGGGTCGTTTCGGCGATGTAGAGGATTTTGAGGCGTACGTCGTTGCAGTGCAGTTTATGTTGGCTTGTGTGTGGGTTTTTATGATTTTAACTTTTGAAGTGTTAGGTTTCAAGAAAGTATTGTACATAAATAATTTGTTAGGAATTTAGAAATACGTAATTTTTGCAGTTTAATACGTAATGTTTTAATACAGTTGGTGCTGCGGGCTATTGGTTGTAAAATTGCCACCGATTACTTAATAAAAAATATAATACAATACCAACTTCTCTAGACACTTATTACTTATTTTGTATGTATTATTTAAGGCGAACATTAAAGAAATAACAAAGAAAACCAGTGCAGACACATTTTTCATATATCTCTTATGTGTTACCAAAAAAATGTTTTACTTATAGATTAACGTCGATTCCGGCAGTCACAACTGATTCTTAAACGGAATTGACTAAGTTTAGGATTGCAGACCACACATTTGGAGGAGATAGGGATTTTGCTGCGCGACCGAACTGAAAAAAAATGTGATAGTAAAACCGTAAGAAAAAGTGCGTGGAATAAAACCGTTAAATGAGACGTGCGCAGGCGCGACAGTCGTATACACAAGCGAGTAGTGTATAATACCTTTCTCTTTCTCCCTCTTTCTTTTCGTTCTCTCATCCCTTCTCTCTCTATTACTACTCCACCCCGCCAATGCATAGTATATACTCATGAATTCATGGACAAGCACGTGGCGAATACTCACATTATAGATACATTTTATACCTAAATAAAATTGAGCACGATTTTTCTTTTGCAAATTGTGTCGATTCTACATTATCCGAAGGAACTTCGTTCCTACCTGGTGTCCCACGATACCACATTTAACATTTGTGTTACCGAAACAATAAGATCGACCAAATTTAGGCTTTTCTGTCTACTTAAATAGCTTCTCTGCCTCTCTTATCATTATCTTTTTGACTAACTACAGCACGGCTGTGATCTACTACATAGTTAAGTAGTTATTTTTTCTCTCTTATAACTTCTCGAGTAACAACAGCACGGCCGTGCAGTAAACTCGTCGCCGGCCGGCAATCAGCTGTTTCGGCACGCGCAGGCCCCCAGAGAAGGATGATGTCATCCCTGTCACCCTGCATACAGCCCTGTACAGAGCTTACTGGGGGCAATTCTCGAAAAGTCTGGAGTTGGAACGAAGCCGAAACGGAACCGTTGAAGACGCTCAGAACAAAGCAATAATAACGTAATTAGAGAATTTCAGCACGAGACAGATATTTCTTTTTATTCTGTTATACTCGCGACTGATGCGTGCTAAAATATGCCTTATTACTCAAGCGGTACGTATATATTGCTTCGCAATGCGTTTCATTAACGGTTCGTTAGTGGTTGCGTTACGGCTCAAACATTTTCAAGAATTGCCCCCTGTTCTTTTTTAAAAATGGTTATAGCCAAATTATATTTTGGACAGTCAAATTATAAAAAAGAGACATTGAGAATGGCCATTTTTCCACTACTCTAGTACGAGTATGGGGGGCCCCGTGTCGTGGTTTATCGTCTAGGAAAAACGAGCCATACTATTTTTGTTTCCAAAAAAGCCGTGTCGATTTCGTGGTCATGTCGTGGCTGCGTCGTCTAGTGGAAATCGCTCATAGTCTGAAACGCTGTCAAATGAACAGCCTAACTAAATCTAAACCAAAACTGTACCCAAAAACGTTCTGTTGAAATGTATTTAAACGTTGTCCATTGTCTAGCGCGATTGGCCACCTTTCCTGGTATGCGGGGTTAACAATTTTTCCGTACATCTTAAGGCGACCATCTTAAATACAAAAAAGTAAGTTATTCCACAAAAATGACTAAATATAGCAGTTTCGAAAACTCATGCGCAGTGTCTGATCTGATTTATTATAGTAATGGTCAAAAGCAGTACAGGCGTGCCTAATCCCTAGGAAGTGATCCATCAGCCCCTTATCGCAGGAAACGTACGTACTGAGGTAGGTATAAAAAACATTTAAAAAAACCTTTTTTGTTGATCTGCGTATAGTATGGTCAGAAAATAAACATGATTTTAGTTGGCGCTTCCGGTGGTTTGCGTTGGATAGTTTTGCTGTGTGATGTTTTATATCTAGCCTCTTTTGTTTTATAGTGTCCTGGTCCTTTTGGTTTGTTGGCGTTTTTTTATTTTGTTACGAGTATTTTTAACCTGAAGTTAATTTTTTTATATGATAAAGAAGACGGAGAAGGGTATGAGATGGCTTGGGTATGTAGACGGGATAAATTAAAGTAGACTGACAAATAAAGCAACGGAAGAGTGGATGGAAGGGTTGGAAGAGGAAGACCTTGCGGGGCTTTCACGACTAAATTAGAGATATTGTAGAGAAATGTCAGGTCAAGAGTAACCTAAACCGACGAACGTGCATGAAGAATATCATGAAAGGAAGCGAAAGTTGTGTATCAGGACCGTAGCAAATGGAGATCCGTGATCTCAGCCTACGCGCCTCCGGGAAAGAAGTGTGATTTATTGTATGTGGATGTATGTAAGAGATCTTCAGATTATGTATTAGATTCCACATTCTGGCATTCTACGATAATTACGTTAATTTTATCTTGATTTAGCTGAACTGTTTCCATAGTAGTCGTACGTAGGGCTTCTTCCCGCAATAAAGTGCAATACCGATATCCCGTGTCATTTTGAAGTCCCGCTTAAATCTTTCATCATTGATTTGGTACCTTGGTTCCATATCATTACGGGTATTTCTTAATTTTGAACGAAAATGAAATAAATAATTTAAAAATGATATTCTAATAAAATTAATGTTACGATTGGATAAAATTGATCTTGGTTATCATGGTAAAAATAGTCGCTGAGCTCGCAGTCTTTTAGGGGCTAAAATATAAGGGTTGAAAAAAAATTGCCCTCCATGGAAGTGACTACAGGTCCAAGGAAGTGACATTTCAAACAAAAGAAGAGAATGTCACTTCCTTGGATCTTCGAATGTTGCACCAAAATCGTCCATGGAAAACCAAACATATATGTTTTTAAAATGAAATATCAGGGTTTTCATTCAAAATCTTTATTAATCTTAAAGAATACGTAACAAGGCAACAAAAATGTTGTTTTAAATTTTCAAACAAAAATAATCAACTAATTTTGGGCTTTCCCTTTTAAATCAGTAATATGCTTAGTCTTAGTAATCAGTCTCAAAATTTATATCAACTCTTAGACAATTAGGAACAAAATAATGTTAAGAATAATCATATGAATAAATGTCCATTAATTTACTTGAACAATGGTATTTATTCAATATTTTTGTATAATTGAAGTTCGTCTTTTTCAAAAAGTAGTTCTCCCCGTCTACCGGGTGTAGGCTCTTTTAAAATTGAAATCACGTCATCACGAGGTACAGGGAAAACATCCTCAGGTTCTATCCAATGAAAGACGGCGTGATCCTTGGTGTAATGTTTTTTTTTTGTAAATTTGATTCGGGGCTCAGCCCCATCAAATCCAATGACTTGACCGACGTAATGCTTTACTTGAATCTTTTTATTTTTAAACAAAAATTTTGCAATCACCCACATCCCATCTTTTAGTTCTCTACCTTTAATCGCTGAAATAGGTGACAAATTTTCACCTCCTTTATCCACTGGTAAATTCTCTTCGTCGTTTGTTTTTTTATCTCTATGATCGTCTTTATTGTCGAAAGGCGGCAAAATAGCATTCTCATCTTTGGAACTCAATATATGTTGCAATTGCGAAACATCAGTTGCCGTTGGGATGCTGATAAAATCGATAAAGCCTTTGCACAGAGAATAATGAGAGCAGACGCTACCAGGTTCACAAGACAAACATGTGAGTTTTCTCAAATAAATTCTTACTGGATTGTTGACGACCCAAGTGACCTGGTGAATTTTTAAGGTTCCGCTTATGCTTTTTCCTTGATTGGATAAAATTTGGTCTTTAGCTCTCATGTCACCTTCAGTAACGACAGCAATCGTGACGTTGGTTATATTTGCCTCAATGGATTTCATGAAGGCTATAAAATCAGGGATATCCTCGCCCTGAGCCACTATTCGATCTGCAGTCCTTTTGACTACAGCTCCGACCCCGTCCATCGGTCCCTTGCCGTGTCCAGCTTCGCTGAAGTTCCATGAAGCAATGTGTATTCCGTAGCGCCGAGTTATGTATTGAGTAAACAAAAAAAAGGCCTTTTTATTTCTATACTGCCCTGTTGGGCCATCACTCAACATATGCAAAGTTTTAAAAGGATGTGACAAATATATCAAGTCTAGAATTTTTTGCAAATGAGCAAATACCGCACTAGCGTCATGCCGCAAGCAATCCGACGCTGTACAAAAAGACTGACTTTTCAAGTCCCCAGTCTCAGGGCATCTGTAATAATACACGCCCGTATGTAAACTTATTTGCAGCCTTGAAGCACCGAAGTGAACAGCTTGAATTTCGTCAGAATACTTGCAGCAGTAATTTTCTGCAAAGTCTACTTGCATGAATATCTCATTGACAGAAAGATTAGTCTTTAACTGGGAAGTAGCTAAATACTGATGCGTGATTGTGTACTGGTGTCGCAGAAAATTTTCAAGAGCCTCAATAAACTTCAACAGTAATGTCTTCTTCGTTATTTTAATTTCTTTCTTAACTGTTCTCCGTACTTCTTTTTCCTTGCCTTTTATGATTCTGTTTTCCTTTATCATTGCCCATGATTTATAAGTAGTTTCAGTCGAGTCGTCAAAATCATTTATATTTGGAACTTTATCTTTACAAATTGTGCATTTACGTAACATACACGTTTCTGAATTGATGTCACATACTATAGTTTTACAGAGCTCCCTTAAATTCAGGTGGGAAATTATGTTGAGGTATTTTAATTTGTCGTACATGAGTTGCATATTTTCATGAACCACACAAAGGCATGTGTCTCTTTCAGAAATTTTTCTTCCTATTACCCAGAAAGGTCGTAGGCGGCAAAAAGAAGAAAAGCTAATTTTATAGATGTTTTCATTTTGGAATTTTTTGTGCAGGTTGAGCAGGGTGTCAGACAAGTATCTCTTTTGTTTTTTTATTTTATTTTTAGTTATGCAATCTTTCTTGCCGGGACACATTTTGCTATTGTCGTCTCTTTCAAGAAATTTTATAACTTCTGCTCGAATTTTTTTAGGCATTGATAGTCCGGTTTTTATCTTAATAGGGCTCCTTTTCTTAGTAATTCTATCCATATTTCTCTTTTCCTTAGTTCCTCTCAATATCTTGACTTGCAATGAATGTATTTTCTTTCTCATAGCTTCTATTGTCTCCTTTTGTTTTTTTATAATCAAATTTGTCAACTCCCGTCTTACTCTGGATGCTTGTACACCTTTTTTCTTTTGTCGACTCACTGACCCACTTTGTGATGAGCTTGGACTTTGTGGAATCGATTTGATAAAGTCTGAGCATGTTGAACTATCACTGGCACAACTAGACTGTGGACGAGTTACTACCTTAGAAACGCTTTCTAAAATGGACGGTGATTCTGGTCGCATCGGTAATATTCCCTCATCATCAGTAGTCTCTGGAGTGTTTTCTTTTAAGTGCTTTACCAGAGTTTTAGCCCGTTTTTGTTTGAGTCGACTCCTTGATTTGCGGTCTCTCCACTCTTTTCTCTGTTTGCGATGTTCTCTTGGTGACATTTCAGCAACCAGCTTTACTTGATTCTTCTTTCTTGCTCTATCTTTTTCTTTAGCAGCTTCGTATAAATCAGCATTTTCCTTTATGCGAGCCCTTCGCCTTTGCTCACATTCACGTTTTTGCTGACGAATTTCTTCCGCCGTTTTAGGACGCTTTTTAGATTTAGGTTTCCCCATCTGAAATAAAGTAAAAGCATATTAAGCCAAGCAACATACATATGTCAACCACCTCTGTAAAGCCAGCACAAACCTTCCCCATACTCAGTAAAATATTGTCACTTCCGTGTATCGCAAGTCACTTCCATGGCAACATTTTTATCCATGGAACCATGGAAGTGACCTCCACGGAAGTGACTTTTGGCGATATAAGCTCCGGAAACATAACCTCAAAAACACGAATGAACGTGCTCCAATTAACAATAACATTTTCACACCAAAACACATAAAAACCACACCAACTAATTGTATAATTGTAAAGTACATACCTTTGATGACCAACACGGTTGTGACTGCTTATGCTTGACGCTTTTTGAGAATTAATATGTGATTTTTCTTTTCTTACAAACACAACGCCGCCGACGGATATTGACAACTGGGAATGAAAGATGGCGTCTTGGGCCTTGTCTATGGCCAGTCACGTTCGGAAATGCGCGTGTTATTTTTCGTGTAGGACTTGTGTGACATTTATCCATGGACGGGACAAAAAAATTGATCACACATTTTATTTCAAAAAAATATATATATTGCTGCATCTTTATGAGCTTATGTTTACATATTTATGGAGGAAATGTATTTAACGTAATATTGGCTTAGTTGTCATACTTTCGTAGCAGCAGAAAAAAACACAGCATTTATTTTTGTTCACAAAACCTGTGTAATCACATCCACGGAAGGGAACTTTTAATTTATATTAAAATTAAAATAAAATATAATTCTTACAAAATTTTCAACTTTCTATTCATAAAAGAATTATGTTTTATACCTACTTTAATATCAAAAAGCGTAAACGTTTAATTTAGTTTCTACCAGCTAGAAATTTTAGAATCACAGTATTTTTTTAAAAAATTAAGAAATACCCTTACATAGCTAGCTAAATTTACTTTGGATTATACTTTTTCTTATCGATAAAACTTATAAACTTACCGCTTTTTACTATGTACCAGAAATAAAATATAAGTCACTATTAAATAACTTTCAAGCTACCTAATTGGCAGTAAAATATCGAAATTGAAATGCACCGTTTATTTCCAGAATCTATAATGAGACGATATCGTGAAAAGTGTACTATTTTTATGACGTTATGTATGCGCTTATTTAAATTCTGGTTCAATAGTGTAACTACATACATTTTATACATAGTTCTTTATAGTCACATTCCTAACTCGACCCCTGGGAATAAATAAGAAGAGAAGAAAATCCCATAGTCTCTATATAAATAATGGTACAATATTTTACGGTTTTAGATGGGGGTACGATAAGTGACAAGGACCCCATGGTATAAAAAGGAATGCCGCGCAGAAGCAATCCTAGTGATGTATACTGTTAGGTATTTTGAGTACCTATGAATTTACCTTCTGAACACGTTTTAAATGGATTTTCCTTTTCGTTACAATTTGGCTTTATAATAACAGCTATATCGTGCCTCTACCAAATATAGCGATGAACCTACGCCCAGTCACGAAACAAATAATTGTAGGTCATATACAATGTGCCCTAGGCGCTTACGTGCAGTCTTAGTACACGCTATCATAGTTCAAGAACAGCGATATATTATTTTAAAGTCCTGATACAGTACCAATTTTCCCTATGTTTGTTACGGGCATCTCCTCATCATCACGATAATTTTTCTCCATGGAAGCCTAACTGGGAAGTGTGTGGTTCCCAAGATATTAGGGTCCAAAGTTGAGTAAATAGACTGCGTTTTTCTACATAAATGCACATAGACGCGCGTAGCAAATTTTTTCACGAGAAATAATTAATATCTATATACTAATAATAATATAAATTTCGCCCGATAAGTAATAAAAAATTTTTTTTTCAAAAAATCATTTTCGAACATTTTTTTTGGCATAAACTTACTTTATTTGATATATAGATAAATATTCCATTAAGGTCTGTAATCTGGAAACATTACTTATCTAGTATTCTACTATTCTTGTGCTATGGGGCCATGTCTCTGTCCTCACGAATTCCTAGAAACTCTGAAATGTTTCTGTAGCTTAAAATGAAATTGCACATGAGCTCGAGTCAACAATCCCGTTGGTGGAGTTTGTTGGTGACAAAGCTGTGTTAGCAGGTTCAATTACCGGCTCAGACTGGTGTCGGATATCCCTTTACCATACTCGTGCATTCTCTCAGGCGATCAGCTAGCAACTTGTCACAGATTATTTAATAAATAAATAAATATTCACACACTACACAACACATTAACCTAGTCCCACATTAAGATCCCTAAGGTCTTGTGTCGTGGGTACTAAGCAACGGTATATAAATACATAGATAAGTATAGAAACATCCATGACTCGGAAACAAACATCGATATTTATCATATCAATGTTTGCACCTACCGGGATTCGAACCCAGGACCTATGGCGTCGCAGGCAGGGTCACTACCTACTAGACCATTCGGCCGTCATTATTTAAATCTGTCCCCGATGCTAAACGTGACTTAGTTATGAACCTGCAGTTTTGGCTATCCCATTCGTCTATACATCATACATACATACATATAATCACGCCTTTATCCCTTACGGGGTAGGCAGAGCACCAAGGGCCGATAGAACTACATGCTGCCACTTCTGACCAATTTTGAGGGTATAGTTGAGATGTACAAGTTCGGTTAGTAAGTGGCAGGTACACTGTACAATGTACAGTATGCCCGGGAAGAGATGCAGCTGTAGTATTATATATTTTTTTTCACTCCCAGAGCAGCATAGAAGATATACCATTCGTCTATCGCAGTCGTATGTATACGTAGTATGCATCCCTATTCCTGAAGGAGCATTCATAGCATTAATATATTTGACGGCCGCTTGGTCTAGTAGGTAGTGACCCTGCCTGCGACGCCATAGGTCCTGGGTTCGAATCCCGGTAGGTGCAAACCTTGATATGATGAATATTGATGTTTGTTTC
This sequence comes from Carposina sasakii, assembly GCA_014607495.2. Classification (NCBI taxonomy): domain Eukaryota; kingdom Metazoa; phylum Arthropoda; class Insecta; order Lepidoptera; family Carposinidae; genus Carposina; species Carposina sasakii. The sequence goes on from CP053157.1 coordinate 1,091,048, forward strand.
CGAGTCCTGGATGTTTCTATACTTATCTATGTATTTATATACCGTTGCTTAGTACCCACGACACAAGACCTTAGGGATCTTAATGTGGGACTAGGTTAATGTGTTGTGTAGTGTGTGAATATTTATTATTATTATTATTTATCTATAGGTACCTACCTATACATCTATAGGTTAAGTATGGATGAAATTGTTTATTCGCGTATCGCTCCCAGTAAAGCAGTAAAAACGGCCCGTTGTAAAATCGTCAATTTTGTCCGTTTTACCACTTATTACCTAGCAGCTGTCGGCGATTTGCATACTATATTATGTAGCATATATATCCGCATAATAAGCATATATATTTCAAAAGTCTTGGTTAAGACACGTACCTACTTCCGATGGAAACCTGCGACATGGTTTTTTACTTTGCTAGCTTTTAAATTTTATTTTTATGATAGCATACATGCAAATTAACTTTGTAGATTGGTAATATAAAAGGTCTTGCTACGAGCATATCATAATCAAGGAGTCGGTCAAAATTAAAGCAATGGCAATAAATCTTGTATTTTACATAAGGCCTAGGCATTTTGCGTAGTATAGGTTTTGGAGGGCAATTATTCAGTTGGAACTGTTAAGTTAACAGCGCTAGAAATAAATTTTTGTCTCATCATGCCCAGACACAATGCGATGCGAAATATGCCTGCGACTACTGGCGGTTCGTCCTAAGGAGCGCTGGTGCAGTGCACTCCCACCCATGAAGATTACATAGGCAATCTATATTTCTCTATATTATCTTTCAATTCCACTATGTTTATACAATAGTGTCTACGCATTCGTCTCAAGGCAGTTATAATTTTATGTATCGAGTGGAGCGCTAGCGATCGCGCTCCAATGAAACGAAATTTTGTACGATTCCTAATATTGTATTCAATGAGTGCGAAAGAGACATACTGACATAGGCCGGCGCGTGAAACAGAAGATTTTGTACGAAATATTATCCTTATCTGGAGCGCCGCTCACATTAATTCGCGTATGCGGCCACTAGATGTCGCTTAGTCCGATTTAGAAAGCGATATGGTTGTCTTTAATGTGTTTCATCTGAATTTTAATAAGAGTGTGGTTGCACTTGCATCATTTCGCGGCGTTTCCAAACTGTAATTTTGCATGTGACTATATTAAAAAAAAGTGAACACCCATCTAAAAATTCAGGAGCCGCCAGTGCCAGCGACATAGCCTGCGACTTATATATGAAATGTAAAATTACGTGCTATAAACCCTAAAATGAAATTAAATCAATGCCGACTATCATTGCCAGAATATTCTACTTCAAATTAAACTGGTTAGTATAGCCACCCTTTAAATTATTCCTAGCTGATAGCGGTAGCAAGCCCCGATTTAGTTTATTCCTAAGGGATGGAGGGTGAGGGAGGCCAATCGGAGAGGCGACGTCATGTGTCCGGGTACCAGGCTGACATGAAATTGTAGGGATTATAGGATAGTCTCGTAGGAGATGTACAACAAGACCTGCAAAAGTGTTATTATCTCCGAAATAAACATTTCAGTTGTATTATTGCCACTTATTATTCTGTCACACGTAACAATGTTTGCATTTTGTAGTAGGTATGATGCACATAATCAGGAATAGAAAAACCCTATTTTATTTTATCAGTTTCCAAAAGCTTCATGTGTAAGAAGTGACATCAGCAATCAATTCATCAGTGAGATCGCGGGCCGCCTCGGGCCGCACAAAGTTCTTCCCTACATAAGGGCCGAACTTTGATGACCACTGCAGCTGTTGGTGGTAGGTATTTTACAAAGCCCTGAATATTTTCTGAGTTCCTAGTACCCTATTTGCATGTGCATTAACGGAAATGAGTCAGCAAAATCTAATGTTTACACTACCCGTGGACTAACTGATGAATGGGCTTGTTGACTTTCTATTGTAAGATTGTAGCGTAGCCAGGAAGAATAGAGTGGAGGTGGCCTACTCGTAATAACATACATTTTTCCCCATCAAAAGTGAAACAACATATCTAAAACGCTCATAGATTAGATTATGTAAAAATTTGTACTTTTATAAATTAAAATACAATGCGAAAAGACGTCATGTTAGGTACATAACACGGCCGTGTTCCCAAAATACAGGCAGAACTGTTTGCACATCGCGAGGGCGATGGAAGGGAGAAAATTACTCAGTGCTTGGTCCATACTGCGCTGCGTAGTCTACATTGCGGTTGAAGGCCTATAAAACATTAATACTATGTAAAACAGTATCGCCGTTAAGCGGGTGACAGGCGACAGGATGACTTTTGACTTGACTTATGTTCCTGTATCCCTTCTATGGGACAGAAGGCCTCCACAGATCTCCGCCATCCCGTTCGATTCTGAGCTTCGTGTTTTAATTCGCTCCAGCACCCGTATATTATGATGAATTTGGTGAGAGCGAGATGTCTCACTTTTAAACGTCAAACTCACAGAGCTATTAATAACTAGATAAACTAAGTACAGTGTACTTTGCATGTAAAAATAGACTTAAGAATTAGAATAGACACCTCGTTATCAAGCCAGACTGAGTGAATTAGGGCTGATAGAAGTGGTTTGCAATCCCTTTTTACACACCAAGTAGAAACACTTACCTTGTCTAGTTATTACTTAGCTCTGTGGATTTGACGTTTAAAAGTGAGACATCTCTCTCTCACCAAATTCATCATACGCGTGCAGGTCTTCCCTACTTATCTTAGGATACAGGTAAAATTTTGCTATTAACTGCATCATACTGCGCTATATGAATGGTCGAAGTAGGTACCACGTTGATAATCCTCCTCCCTCCTTCTCTTCTAAATTCCTCTGTGATTGGAGGTCTACAGACAGCTCCTCTTTACCCGGCCTTCATGAGCGGATGTGTGTTGGCGATAGGCAACATTGAAGAGCGTTTCAGACGGCCCTTCATCGTTTCAAGTAGGCACGTTATAATGAAGTTTTTAAGTCAACTTTTGTTTTAAATATGAATGGAGAGAAGGTGTTCCATTTTATTTACCAAACCTAATTGCTGCATCTATAGCAGGAGGTGGGTGAGAGAGATATATCTCGCATCTAAGCGACAAATACATAGAGCTATGTAATAACTAGACAAAGTAAGCGTGGCACATGTACTCGTACTTGGCGTGTATAAAGAGATTGCCAATCACATCGGTGCCACGCGAGGTATATTGGGTGCACTTATCTTGTCTATTTATTATGCATAGTTTTTTGAATTTGTCGTTTAGCAGTGAAATAATATATCTCTCTTATGCTACGGGCTCTGGCGTTATACATATACTTATATCGAAAACTCACACAACTGGCAGTAATTATTAAAGATAGTCAACATCGCTAGTTATTTAGGACTACCTATAGAAATGGGATGCCTTACAGGTTTGCTACAACTTGGATACAGTACCTACAGACGTGCAAGTACCAGAAAGGGACAAAAACCCTCTAACTTCTAAGAGATTTGTCGAGTTCTCTGTCTAGCTCGTTTCGATCGATTTCCACTCCCAAGTGATATTTGAGAAGCTCTTATTCGTAGCTTAAGTACCTTTTATCGGTGCCCTTAGAACTTAAGTCCACATACCAAACCTATGGTTTGAAGGTAATTTATCCCTTAAGGGGCTCTAGTGAGAACATTTGACATGAAACTTATTTATCAATGGTTTATTAGTCACTCGTTGTGATTAAAATTTGACTCTGCGATATACCCTTCTCTATTGGACGCTCTAATCTAACTCATAATCACGGTTGCCAGTAAACTATGTTGCGATAAAAAACCGGTAGGCTGATTACGTATCTTGCAAGAGCAAAACAGTAGGTGGCAGTCCGACAGCAAAATTGTACAATATTCGCGTTGAAATTAATGTCATTTCTTTGAGAATTTTAAGTACCAAGTATCGGTATTTTGGTAGTTAGGTAATACGGGGGCAGATCCGAGAACTTAGCACGTTATACGAATCTACATAGCTGCGACTCCGAAAATTAGAGAAATGTAGTTGGCGACCCAAGTGGGAACAAATACAGTATCAAATAAGTCACGCACTAAGTACGACTCCAGCCTACATACGAGGGATGGCCAACAGCATCCGTATGATGAATTTGGTGAGAGCGAGATGTCTCACTTTTAAACGTCAAATTCACAGAGCTATTAATAACTATATAAACTAAGTGTATGTACTTTCCATGTAAAAAATAGACTCAAGGAATTAGAATAGACAATTTTAGAAAATTAAGAACATAGAAATTAGAAAAGAAATTCTCGAGCCAGGACTGAATGAATTAGAGCTGATAAAAGTGGTTTGCAATCCCGTTTTACACACCAAGTAGAAACACTTGCCTTGTCTAGTTATTACTTAGCTCTGTTGATTTGACTGTTTAAAAGTGAGACTTCTCGCTTTCACCAAATTCATCATACGCGCGCTGGTCGCATGGCGACTAACTATTAGTCTAGTCTAGTCGATCGTGGAAACGCACGATCTATACAATAATACTATTCTGTTTCAAGATTTCAAGAAGTACGTATGGTATATCGCACAGGGTGTCAGTGAACAGTAGACTTGGGTCTATTTAACCAAGTAGGCAACCCCTGTTCTGTACTACAGTCTATTTTATATTCGCCAGTTATTATAACTGGGTAGTGGAGAGCCTGTACGTGATGCGACGCGACACATCTGGTGTTCACATTACTGTTGAGTGCGCCCCCGTACTGCCAAAAGCTTTTGTATTTCGAATACTCGTAATAACGACAGAATGTATCGTGTTTGTAGGTAGGTAGAGGTATTTGCTTATATCTTTCTAGCTGTAACCCGCGACTTTGCCCGTGTGGACTACAGAATGTTTGCCTATAACTATGACCTTCTTCGTGCTCCCAACTAAAGCCCAATTAAAATCCTATCCTTCCTTCTAATATTATAAACACGAAAGTTTGTGAGAATGAATGTTTGTTTTGCTCTTTCACGCAAAAACTACTGAATGGGTTTTGATGAAACTTCACAATAATATAGCTTACATATCAGAATAACACATTCATTATCCCGGGAAAATATTTTTTATCATTTACATTTCGACATTCACAAGAAGAAAATTACAGTTCAATCGACAGTGTTCGACAACGCATCCCGTTCGAGAAACCGGCGGATTTCATGCTTTTAGATTTAGTTGAATCGATTTGATTTGTTGATTTGAAACTGAGTGAACGCTATAGTTCCGAAATCAGGCATAGGAGTTACTAGTATTCTATGAAACGGAGTCTAGAGTACACGTTTACAAACACCGGCAAATAACCGGTCTTACCGGTTCGATGCGAAGTAGTGTTGCCCAAATGCAAGAACAAGACGAGACTTAGCCAGTCTTGGTCTTGGTCTTGCGCCAATACACCTGGTCTTGGTCTTGGTCTTGGTCTTGCGCTCCCAGTCTTGGTCTTGGTCTTGGTCTTGCAGCAAGAGTCTTGCAAGTCTTGCAATTACCTATTAGTCTATTACTATTTATTAAAGTTTACTTTAAATCTTAGAAAAACGTATTAGAATTGACATTGTGAGCTTGAATTAACATAGCCATAGTAAAGATCAAGCAGATTAATAAATAACTGAAGATTTGATAAGAAATTCGAAAAATCAACTGACCTATATGTCGTTTTCCATGGAAGTAACTGTTTCTTAATAAACATTTATGATTTATAAGCTTACATTTGCTAAAACATGTAAAAAAACAAATTAATTACAATAACTTGACTGTATTTTAAAGAACAATACTTATCTGTCTAGAAAGAGATTGAACCCTCAACTTATAAGAAATTTAATAAAAGAGTTTTACGATTTATCATTTATTTGAATAAAAAATAAAATACAACACAAATCAACAGCTTTATCATTAGGTTATGATACTTTATATCAATTCTTTTGACCAAGAATTAATACAAAGTAACCATCTGGCTGACTCATCACTTAACCTATTTCTATGTTTTCTAATTACTAATGATGCTTTAGAAAATAACCTCTCAGCAGGTACTGAAGTTGCAGGTATTGAGAGAAAATCACGGGTCATTTTCGATAAAATCGGATACTCTGTCTCATGCGTCCTCCACCAATCTAAAATGTCTTCCGAGCTGGCAGTTCTTGGTTTTCTCAGGTACTCCTCCAACTCGTCTATCACTAAGCCTTGAAGACAAGATCCAGATGACGTCGAGGGACATTCATAGAGTTTATCAAAGTCTATTACGTCTTCATCTTCATCACATACTTTATTTTCTTTTTCTGGTAATTCCAGAGATTTGTTCAGTGAGTGTAGACTTTTATATTCTACATAAAGTTCATTGAACTTGCGCAGACTTTCTGTTTTAAGTTGCTTCCCCCACATTGTCAGGTCAAAAGTCTGAGCCTTATGCCTTGGGTCTAAAATTAAAGAAGTACAATAAATCCAGTTGCTCTTCTTGTAATGTTTAAGCATTTTGTCTCGAGCTGCTTGGAAAGCTAGAATGAGCCTTTCATTCACTTCAGATCGATTAGGTTTCTCATCTAACTGTTTTACCATGGATTCAATTTTATCTAGCAAGAGATTGAATGATACAATGACTAGCGGTAATGTAACATATTTGTCTCCACCAAGTTTTGTACTTAAAAGTTTAAAGTTTATTAGAAATTTATGTAATTTTTCGAGTACCTGCCATTCATTAGCTGTGATTTGAAAATCATTCAATTCGGTGACAGAACTGCACAATATGTCAATGCCCGCTCTCACTTTTAAACCAAATCCAATCATATCATGTGTGGAATTCCATCTCGTTGGACAGTCAAGAATGGCATTTAGATTTGATGGCACGCCAGCTGCTTCACAAGCAGACTGAAACTTCTTCTTCACTATCTCACTTCTTTTTATTTTACTGGAAATACTGCGTAACTTTGTTACAGATGTACGCGAGTCAGCAATATTTGGTGCAGATTCTTCATCTTCCTCATCCTCAGTTTCGTCTGCATAGTCTTCGTACTGCTGATCTTGCGCGTTAGTGTCAGACTCACAGTGTAATGCTAAGGTCTTTAATAAATCTTGTACACCAAGGTTTAAAATGTGAGCAAATCACCGGAAATGTTGATTGTCTGAATCAAAGTGTGGCGGCAGCTGTTTGCCCAGTTCAAACATAAATTTGGTATTTGCACTTGCGTTGTCGACCGTGATAGCTTGTATTTTATCAATTATGCCATATTCCAATAAACATTCATGGAAAATCGTTGCAATATCTTCCCCAGTATGTCGACCGCGTGATGGTATAAAATCAAGAACTACAGATCGATACTTCCATTCGTTGTCTATATAATGAATAGTAACCCCGTAGTAACTCCTACCAGCAATTGACGTCCACCCATCAATGGTAAACGACATTTTAGATGATAATTGTTGAAGTCGTTCCTTGAGATTCAATTGGAGCTCTTCAAATCGCTCTTTGACTTTCCTTCTAAGTGTAGACCTTTTAGGAAACACCATATTAGGGCAAATACGTCGAAAATATACTTGTGTAGCTTCGTCATCGAAAAATGAGAAGGGAAGATATTTTTTCACCACCCAATCAACTGTAGCTGTCGTGATGTTGTCACTGCTGTTTTCCGACTGAAACAAAACAATAAATCTTATGTTATTATTTAAAACATACTAGGTTTGAGCGTATAAGAGGAGGAGGTTTGTTGTTGTTAAATCGAGAAAATCGTTAAATTGATATTTGTTATATTAAGGTTGCACTGTACTGTAATTTACCAAAATAAAGTACTTACTTGTTACTGGCCGATTAAATGAAAATATGGGTGTTTATAAAAAATATTTAAGACGATAATTACATACTTAATATGTCGCACCCCTAGATGAAAACACCACTTACTCAAAAATACTTACGTAAGTTAATGGCGTTTTTGAAAGTATCGCATGAATAGCTACGCGGAGTTAAAATTCTTTTAACTGTTAAAAAAATATTCTTACCTGTCCACTTCTTCCAGCGGTTACTAAAAAGCTTGTGATATCTCCACTTAATTTTGGTTTAACAGGAAGAAATATTTCTGATTCCTTTTGTGGAAAGATATTAGATGTTTCCTTAAGCCTGAAGTGTTTCTGTTTTTCATTTTTATTTCAATCTTTTTATGTTGGCACAATTTACACAAGGCAGTTTGGGATGCATGAATTATTTCGAAAAACTCCTCAAATTTGCTTTTGGGTCTTTTAGATCTGTGACTCAAACTCTCGTTACTCGGACTAGAATAATTTGAATCTTCGTCACTCATATTAAATTGTACACGTGATACGTTTTTAGAAAACAACGAGAATTAGTAAAAACAATTATTAAGTTAGACTCGAAGCACAGCTCAATTGGAAATGACTGGAATTAAAATAATTCGTATTATGAAGTATAAATAAATGAAGTACGTTTCCTTGCTTTCTACCGCGCCGCCTCGCCACGTGCCGGCTCTATGAAAAGGATAGGATGCCGCCGCAAATCAAACGATGCCGCGTGCGGCGTACAAACACACACTAAATATTACCTACTTGTACAGACGCGACGCGTGAATAAAATATATGTAAAGAATTAGTGCCAATCACTATTCTTTACATATAAGTGAATGTTTTGGCGTACATCTATACTAATATTATAAAGCTGAAGAGTTCGTTTGTATGTTTGATGACAGAAGTTTTAAAATAAATAAATAAATCCTGAACGTCACTATACCTCCAAAGTTACTATTCCTCGTGGACGAAGTCGCGGGCACAGCTAGTAAATACTTACTCTCATCATCTCTCTCAGAGATATTCGGGCTGGTAAGTAATACAAAACTCTAAAAAATCGCAGGCTTTTTATTTTATTAGTAGGTAAGTACCTACGCTTTTTATATTATTTTATTAGTTTTGTAGAATTTTTTTACACGTTTCAAGTATATTTAAAAGTGGCTACAATATTTATCAAACGGGTGATATTTGAACACTTTTTTGCTATTTTTTCTTGTAAAAACTTAAGAAATATAATGACTAAATGTACAATAATAGTACCTAAGTAATTAGTTTAAAACCATATAAGTAATCAATATTATAATATATACTTACTAGAATGAATTATTATGATATCTACTACCTATCCTTACCATTTTATCCTAATCATAATACTACTTGCGTGATCAGTATAATGTATTCATTTTCATTCTAAGCACTCTGAAACTTATTTATTCTTTGGAACACCTGTAGGTACTCTTAAAATTCGAAATTATTTTGCATGAGTATACCTACGCCCTATGGCGGCAATCAAATAGTGTCAAATGTTATGATTTCGGCGTGGCGGCAACGATTGTTTTAGATTTCAAAAGAAGCCGCCGGCGCGTGTATCATAAGTTCATAACCATGTACTTCCGAAAAGCGGCAAATTTCTTTGAGAAGTAAGTACAAAACCTTTGATGCCGCATTATCAAAGTGCCGATGGTTAAAACATAACTATGCATGCACTCAGTTTGATTTTAATAGATATTTTTTTATTCGCTATGTTTATGGTATTAGTCGTAATGCGCATAGGTCCAGTTTTTCATATTCTTTGATACAGTTTTTTGCGTCTCATAGAATTCCTAAGCGTACCTACCTATACACCGAACTGTTACACCTAACTACTCCGTGAAATAGCGCTAAGTCCTAGCTGCAAGACGCAAGAGTCTTGCAGGCTATGTCTTGTTCTTGCTCAAGTCTTGCACGGTCAGTCTTGGTCTTGGTCTTGCTAAAAATACGCGGTCTTGTTCTTGGTCTTGGTCTTGCAAAAACGCAAGAACAAGACCAAGACTGCAAGACCAAGACTGAATTTGGGCAACACTAATGCGAAGTGGCCGCTCTATCCGTTTCTGGGAACCGTAACTTTGGTGAGCTTCCCGGAACGACAGTGCTGTAGGGCTGGCTATCAGTACTTTTTTTGTGACTATTTTTTGTATTACTTTAATAAATTAATTGTAAAATAGTGTAACTAACACAACAGCGTCGCTAGTAGAGAGTTTATTTTACCTTAGGGCAAAATCAATTTGTAGAGTATCAGGTATAATGCAAAAAATCTTAAGATCGGCTTGGGTGTTTAGAGTAAAAAGCTTTCAGTTGTCAGTTTATGCAATTATTGCAAAAATATTGCAAGTTTGCGTGTACCTATAGTCTAGGTAGACGGACAATTGAATTCGTCCGCTGCAAGTAGTTTTGAGTTGTGGGTTTCTAATAATGATCCTTTGATGAGAATGGGATCCTTTTTGTTTACCCAAACCCAACAAACAGAAATGCCGAGAAGTGAGTGACTGGACATTGTCTCTGGGATTTTCCATTTCGAAAAAAAGTCAAGATCCCTGTGCCCGGTCTACTTAATCCGGGATGTGTCAGCTATGGACTGTGTTTTGAGAAAAGGTCTCTGATTTCCTATCTAATACATACATAGGTTTGTAATATTACGGTTTCACACAACACCTTCAGTGTTCCAAGTTCCGTCTGACAACAGAATGTTATAAACCTACCGAAACTATATTGATAAGAAAGTCCGACGAATTTCAGAAAGGACAATAAAAGTGTACGTATCTACAGTAGGTAAAGCTACGTAAATTAGCAGATATGATTTGTAAGGATCTTCTTAGGAAAAACTGACTAGACCCGTAAGCTGATTATGTCAGTAAAGAACTTGCAAAGCAATGCGATCGCGAAAATTGTGAATGTGTGACGTATTGTCCTCCATGCCTCCCACTCGCCCGCCACGCACGCACACTCACAATTTTCGCGATGGCATTGCTTTGGCTTTACTTCAAGTGACGGATTCCCCGTGCTATGTTCCTTTTCTCACAGTATTTATTGAGGCAAGTGCCAACCCTACCGCAATTCTACCCCGACAGAGACGCACTGTCGACTAATACCGAATACCGACGTCCAATATACGTGATAGACGAGACGTTGCGCATTAGTACCTGCTAATTGCAATGTAGCGAACAAGCATGCTTTGAGCGAAATTTCTCGGTGTACTAGCAGCGCAGCGACTTATAGGAAGTGTGCTTAATCACTATTTTCTAGCTTGGTCCTTGTTTGATCCAAATCTTACTACGGTAGGTGAAGTAGGTCTATTACTTTTTTTAGGCTATCATGATGACATCCTCCAATAGGAAGCCTTCATTATACGTGTTCTTTAAGCAACGTGATCAAGTCTAGCAGCTATTGGAAGATGTGTCGTGGTATGCGTAATAAAGATAATAGCTTTGCGTAGTTTTAAGTTAGCTAGAGAATTTAACTTCCTGTTTTACTAATACTCGTAATACTTTGACTCGATGCATTAAATGCATCACAATATAAAATATACTTCTGGCTATAGTAGGGTTGCCATCTGAAAACATTGAAAACCAGGATTTGAGGAAGAAATACCAGGACATTTCGATTAAAAGCCAGGACTATACATGTGCGAGACCAGTGACAATACGATTGGAGGGAGTTAGTGGCGTGCGAATTTCAAAACATAGGTCTTTAACACATTCAGTGCCGGTTACTATGTATTTGCTTCTTTTAGGCTTTCTAGAGGTACCGCTGACGCTTATTTGCCCGATGTCGATGTCGGCGGCACCCTTATAATCTGCCGACAGCGAATGTGTCAGGACTTTAAAACTTAGGACGATGCTTATAAACTATCCAGGACAGCCGGGGTGTCCTGACACTCCAAAAAGCAGGACATGTCCTGGGAAAACAGGACGGTTGGCAACCCTAGGCTATAGGTGTACCTACTCTTTCGACTATAGCCTTGCCTAGAACCTTCACTTTGAAATTGCAACTTTGTATAGTCATAAAATAAGTGCATCAAAGTATTGATTACAAAGTGTAGCTTTACTATAAAATGATACACAGACAGAGTTCTGTATAAAATGAAATATTTGTTGGGTTTCGAACGCTTGCGATATTTTAAATGCGATAGCAGTAAATAGGTAGAGGTACTACGTGTGGCGATACAATCACCTCTCACCTTCAGCGTTCCATAGGCACTGAATCCGAAAAAACACGAACTTACCTATAGATACTTTGTAAGTGCTTTTCGCACTCTCCATGAAAGAAAACCGTTCCGTGACGGCACGGTTCGATTTCTCTTTTCTTTTCAAAATGGAGTACCACTATTTTCCTTGAGAAGGTTCAGGATTGAATTAATTGATTTAACGATTTGTTTGTATTTATACTAAACTAGGTATTTGTCGATAATTTAGCAGGAGTTTCATTATGAACTTTGCTGTCGCTAACTTTGTTACATTATCTAAACCTCCTACATACTGTTTGTTGTACTCGTTCGTTAAATCAATGTTACTTTAATATCCTTTACATGTAGACACGGTTGGGTTCCCCAAATGGGATAGCCAGAACTGTAGGATCATAAAGGAGATCCCCACGTTTAGCATAGCCCTTAGGTTAGAGTATTATCGTGAATTAGAAACAAACATCAGCTCATCCATCCAAACTTCCTCATTATTTATAATAACTAGATATAACACTATGTTCAAAACATGACGGTTCAAACTAGGCGGTACGCGTCACGCCGCTGGTTTTCCATCACTTTTCTGCTTGGTTTCCTCTCTAATGCCAGTATAAAATGTAGTAAAAAATAAAATATTGCTCACTGAGCTTTCCATGGACGGGCGCATTCGGCGAACGCTTAGCGTCCACCTATTGTATGGAGATCAGACTACCATAGATTATGTAACGCCGAACGACCATGTTTTTGTTAAAGCCAACGTGTTCGAAACCTACTCAGAGTAAGCCGAAAATACGATCGTAAATATAAATGAATCACTTTTTTGTTGAATTAACTGCGCACAATGGATGCACTGTCATGTTCGAAGTTATTCGATCGTTTATTTTTAAATTGGTTGTAATTTCTTGAATGATTAACTTTTTTGTATTGCCTTTTGTGTTGGCTAGTATTTTGCTTTAATACACCTTCTTTGACTGTAAAATATTCAATGGAACTGCTAATTCTATTAACAAGTATTTCACTTAATGAAATCAAATACTTTTGCCATTGGGTACTTTGTTCGTAACTTATCCCTAGTTTCGTTACGATGCATATTTGTAAAATTATGTTCTTCAAAATGCATTTACATACCTTAGCTTAGCCAAATTATAGTTTGTCTGGCGTATTCTAACTCGATATTATACGATATTATAGTACATAATAATATAAAAGTGATATTTAGTTTGATAAAAAGGCGCGTTAAAAAGCTGGCCTATTCAGTTAAGAACTTCGAGGTTTGTGTATTTCGGCGGAATATTTTTGGTCCGGATTCATTACCTTCTCTAATAAACAATAGGTACATATAACATGTAAAGTACAAATTGTGCTGCACAATGACGTTGGTCTTCGCGTCTTTGGGTCCGTGTCGTGTCCTCACCTAACCTGCCTTTAGGCAGTAGGTAATACAGTCGGCCTGACATTCACATCTGCATTCCCTTAATCTGTGACGCGCCGGTGCATGTTAAAGATATGCAAGTCGATAACGTCACAGCCGCGGGGCGGACGGTTCGCGCCCACGCCTATGACGTCATTGGTGATAGCAAGCGTACTAATCACCTATTTGACTCCCACTGCTGGGACTATTAAAATGTTGGGACACTGTTTGAATATCCTATATGTATTTTGCTATCTTTGAGCATTGTTCATTTTGGGATGATCTTAGATTAGGCAATCGATTCTTAGCCTTAATGGACGAGGTTCTGACGCTGATAGTTTAATACATACATACATACATACATAATCACGCCTTTATCCCTTACGGGGTAGGCAGAGCACCAAGGGCCGATAGAATCACATGGTGCCACTTCTAACCAATTTTGAGGGTATAGTTGAGTTGTACAAGTTCGGTTGATAGCGTAATATAATAATAGGTACTTACGTATTATAATGACTCGGAGACGTTTCCCTTTGGATTCGTCACCGGTAGCTAAATTGTGAAACGCGGTGGTAGGGTCACCCCTTACCACGTGGGACTTACCTACACTTCGTAATAGGCTAGCTGGTGAAAAGTTGGTGTGTAATTTATTTGCATTCTTCTGCCCAACCAACCTCTTTGGAGGATAATGGGCGTGCCCAGGGATTTGGTATCTCCTCTGGCGTGACTGTATTTCCTAGCCACCTCGCTAGGTTTCTTTTTTATCACTCCCGAACCTTAAAAACTTGTTTTCTACCACCTAGTTTTCCACGCGGACAGAGAAATAACAGAAAGTACTAGGTGCTCATAATATGCGAGGCACTTGTACATGTATGCTGTTATCTGACACTGACAGCATGTTATCACACGCACTTTCAATTTCAAACAGTTGACAACTTAACTAATACCTAGGTACCTTTCACGGAAAATATCCTCGAGTGTAATGCCAACCTTGCAGTGACGGTTTAAGTTTTAATTTATAATGCACAACTATATTTAATAACAGTAGGCTTTGTCAAATGTATATCTGCACAAGCTACAGATACCTGCAAAATGCTATAATACATTATTAGGCTTCGCAATTTATATATATTTGTATAACATTAAATGTTTTGTCCAGAACGACTGACTGGTGGATCAACGCACAGTCTAAACCGCTGATTTTAGAGATATATATATAACACTGGTAGGGCGTGTTCTGACATCGGTTAAGAAACGATATACCAAAATTCCTACGAGAACGGAAATCATAAAGTAAACTCGGCCGAAATCGTATCTTTCAATAGATGGATAGGAGACATAGGGGATACGCGTATATTGTGATTTGTCTTTGTCAGTGTAAGTAGTTCTTAAGTTATTTTTATTTTATTTTATTTTTTCATGTTATTCGTTTTTATTGTACGGCCCTAAGCTTTTCTGTAGTAATTGGGTTAACTGGTAGAAAATGCTATATTGCATTAAGTTCGCTCATGTACAAAAATTATTTTTGTGTACAATAAAGCGTTTTATTATTATTATTATGGATTACGTAGATGTTTGTCTCAGAATAGCCTCCAGCTGCCACTGGTTTGAAGGAACAACTCTTGTCTCTCTCGACGCAGTTTTTCTGCACATATCAACCTGCCAGACTCTTAAGAAAGAACTTTAATATCCCGTTACAATTTATTGTGAAACATAAAGGTATAATTTTCCAGCAAACATAAAAGTTTTAAGGACTTTGTTCCGTGCAGTTTTTACCTTTAAAACTTGTAGTTTGTACTTAAATTGTCTACTATTATGTGCAGTCTACGAATATAGTGTGTATATTTAGTATTTATGTGTACCTTGTAGGAATGTTGTGTTGTAGCTATCGTTAGTCATTCTGTTTGTTCTGTTAATTTCTAAGAACATAGCAAAGAGTTAAGGAAATTGCTAATTAAATGTGTCTCTAAGAAAATGGATGTTTTTGTGTAGTATGTACTACATACTTACTTTAAATGATGAATATACAGGGTGTAACAGAAAGGGTATGTTAAGCGAAAAGCTATGTAAATAGCCCACTATAGAGCTCCTATTTCCAAAATTTGAGACTCGAAATCATATTTTTATTTTTCAAGATTGTATGGACATTCCTGAGTTGTTTCGGAATTCTTCATACTATCTGGAAAAATATAAATGTGAATTTGAGTCTGAAATTTTGGAAATAGGTTCTCTATAGTGGGCTTTTTACATAGCTTTTCGCTTAACTTTCTGTTACACCCTGTATCCCAACTAATATTATAAATGCGAAAGTAACTCTGTCTGTCTGTCTGTCTGTCTGTTACGCTTTCCCGCTTAAACCTCGCAACCGATTTTGATGAAATTGGGTACAGACAATCTTTAGACCCTGAGACAGAACATAGGCTACTTTTTATTTCGAAAAAATATCATATAAATATTTTAATCGGGTTTATATCAACATTTTGTTTTTTTTTGCAGTCCACGCGGACGGAGTCGCGGGCGTCCACTATAATAAATAAATGTATAATAAATAACATCCGCTAAATTGCTATCTCAATGTGTATTAATACACACATACATATAATCACGCCTTTATCCCTTACGAGGTAGGCAGAGCACCAAGGGCCGATAGAACCACATGGTGCCACTTCTGACCAATTTTGAGGGTATAGTTGAGATGTACAAGTTCGGTTAGTAGTGACAGGTGGTCAGCCCATCGCCTACAAAACACACCAAGACCCTCTTGTCCCTCTACTGACTTGTACAGTATGCCCGGGAAGAGAAGCAGCTGTAGTATTATACGTTTTTTTCACTCCCAGAGCAGCATAGAAGATTATTAATTTAATAATTAGGTACCTTTTTGAAGATTCTGGATAACTGATACATCGGTGGTACAATTTTGGTGTTATTTAATGAAATCTTAGCAACTAGGCTACTAGATTTTAGTAAAAACGAAGGTTATAATATTGTTTTTGCTTATTTGTCATTGACCAACCAGCCTTGCCTGACTAGAACAGTTTTCTTTGATTTCACGTTGTTGTATTTAAAACTTATATAACCATAATTTAAAAACACCCCGAATAATAAAACTGAAAACAATTACCAAGTTAGCATCATGATAACTGGGGAACTACTAGCAGAGTTTGGAACAAAGTTGCTGGGCTCAAAGTTTGTTCAGAACTTCAGCTCGAGGCGACTTCTATTTCTGGAGTGCTGGTACTGGTAAACTTTTGGAGACGCCAAATTGAAGGCATTTTTTCTATACCTAACTAAGAAGATTTCGAGATCAAGTTTGAATTAGGCAGATTGTAAAAAAACTTCTATCGATATCATGGATAACATATTCAATTTTAATTTGGATAAAATATATTAGGTAGATATGGACTTATCTTAATCTAACTATAGCAATTTACCATAATCGCAAAGGTCAGTTATACTTCGCCGTATGGCAATGTGCCTGGAAGGTCTGTAGTTATCAACGACAAATATTTACTTTTAACACTTTGCTGACATTTGTCAATGGCAAATATTGGCTAGCCCTATGGTTTTCCAATTTTAATTATTCTAGTTTGTTCATGACACTGTCCATACCTTACTATGGACGCGGTTAACTAACAATGTCGTACAATGACCTGTCAGTATTCTTCTTTGTTGTTTGCGTAGGTAAGATTTTTTTACTTCTCTGTCGTGCTAAAGACAGCCCTGCATGAGCGTCATTTTACTCCTATTTACAAAAATTGGAAACATTAGCTTTATTTATACTCCTATGCATGGAGCAGGCTCAAACGCTATAAAAATGTCTGCACCTAACTAGAATTTTATCAAAACAGAAACAGTCGATGAATTTTGCGAAATATCATTAGACAAAGACATTGTTGGTGGAACGCAAGAAGCCTGATACCTACGTCTGGGGTGGGGGAGAAATTTCGCTTAAGGGTGAATAACTGAATCCCTAGTCACAGCCGCTTTTGAAGTTGACGAGAATAACCTTTTATGTTTTTGAAAATGAAGCATTGGAAAAATCTGCCCATTTAGTTGGCAGGTTAAATACGACGATTCAAGGATTTAGGTAGTTAATTAAATTTATTTTCCCTCTATTTCAGCCTTTGAGACGTTTTTCGCTAATTACTAAGCTATTCCTTATTCTTATTCTTTATTGTACACAAAACATAACAATCAATAGAAAGAAATTTACAAAAGGAATGCATACAAAGGCGCGCTTATCTCTGCGAGAGATTTCTTCCAGCATACCAGAAAGCAAAGTGAGACCAAAAGTTATAGAGGTAATAATGTGTACAGAATTAAACTAAGTAACTATAATAAACAAAAATAAAATATTCATACATAAATAGATACATACAAACAATCAAACAATAAAAGTAATGTTAGACATAACATATAGACATAATAGGAAAAAAATATATAAAACAATAGGACAAACAATTCAGCAGATAATTGAGACCGATCAGTCAGCCAGTGCATGAAAGTGATCCCTTGACTTATTTTTTAATGTCTCAACCGTCCTGCAGTCTCTTATCGAGTGAGGCAAATCGTTCCATAGTTTGACTGCATGCACCGAAAAGGAATAGCCGTAGGCACCAGAATTATGACGGGGTGTTGATAATAGCGAAGCAGTGGCAGCTCTAAGAGGCCTATCCCTAGAGAAAAGATATTCACTGATACTGAGGCCTATCGAATAATACGGCTCTACTAGGCATTTTGAATATTATAGGTAATATGAAAATACAAAGTCAACATGTGACAGTGGCAAGCCTCTGTGTATTTTTTGGACTCTTGAACCATGGTCTAGTAACTAGACTCTAGTTTACAATACATACATACATACATACATACATAATAATCACGCCTCTTTCCCGGAGGGGTAGGCAGAGATCACGGATCTCCATTTGCTACGATCCTGACACACCTCTTTCGCTTCATCTACTTTCATGACATTTTTCATGCACGCTCGTCGGTTTAGGGTACTCTTGACCTGACCTTTCTTTAGAATTTCACCAATTTGATCGGTGAAAGTCCGGCGAGGTCTTCCCCTTCCAACCCTTCCATCCACTCTTCCGTTGTACACTTTCTTTGTCAGTCTACTTTCACTCATTCTCTCCACATGCCCAAACCACCTCAACATACCCTTCTCAATCTTCGTCACCACGTCCTCATTTATACCACACTTCTTTCTTATCACCTCATTTCTTATTCTATCTTTCAAATTTACAATACTCGTCGTTTAACCGCGTAAGGCAAAAATTGGCCATCCTTCTTATACAAACAAATCGATAGATAACTGAGGTTTAGACAACGTAAAGTTTTTGAAAGTTATCGGCTCATTTACTCCAATAGTGCTGGGACAAAAATCAATTTTCGACTTGTTTACGCGGTATTGTTGATAAGCTACGATATTGGTAACTAGTAGAAGAGAAGTAACTAGTTCACAATAGTTCACTCCCATTTCCGTCATCGTATTATGCTTTTATTGTATTATTTAGTTAAATTGCTTCCCCTGCATTATTAGCATCCTGTTGAACTAAAACAATGGGCTAACTTACATTTTTATGATATTTTGTAAACAATGGCTGTTAACAGTGTTAGCGTTTTTGGAATTCTACGTGGGAGTTTTTGTTTAGCTCAATATTTATATTGTTTACCTTTAACCGAATAAGTACTTAAGTTTTCAAGATTAAGAGCACAAATGGTTTTTAAAGAAGTACCTAAGGACCCATTTTTCAATGGAATGTTGAGATGGATGTGTGGAGTTACAAGAATAGATAAAATAAGAAATGAGTATATAAGAGGAAGTTTGAAAGTTGCGCCGATCACAGACAAGTTACGAAGTAACCGTCTGTCTTGGTACGGGCATGTAAGCGACGGGATGAAAGGCATTATTTTACAGAGAGCGTTGTGCATGGGTGTGGATGGATATAAAGGAAGAGGTAGACCGAAGAAGTGTTGGGTGGACTGTGTGAGGGAGGATATGCGTGTACTGGGAGTGAGCAATGAGATGACGGATAATAGGGATGAATGGAAGAAGAGAACATATTGCGCCGACCCCAAATAAACGGGAAGAACCTAAGGACCCATTTTCAAATGACCAGATTTGAAGGATAAAGTTGATGCTGTCTTTCTCTAAACCTTGATCAAGACAGCATCAACGGTTAATTTTTCCAATGTGACCTTTGGAAAAATTAACCCTAAATTCAATAATATACTACAGGACATGAATCAATAAGTTTTATAACTTTTCTTACGTGAAAGTCGTGAAACACATCGAATATTATAGACCCATTTAGGGGTTAGGAGACTTAGCTGGAGAATAGTCAATGAATCACCTTCGGTACTTGGTAACAATTCCCTCGGGTACAATCGGGGAAGTGAGTAGCCTCTGTGTCCACGGATAAAGGATGTTTTGGATTGTATCGGGCGTTATATTTTTAGAGGTTTGGACCAATTATATCGTCCTTAATCTTGGTCAATCGTTCATGACCATGCCAAGGACGTTGGCGAAAGTGTTGATAAAACTTGTGTTAATCAACTTCAAGTGTGTTTTGTGGACCAGCGGGATAGGTATGGTTGTTTGTTACATCTACGCTTTATTCACTCAACAAATTTTCGCATACATTGGTAAAGTTAGTTAAAACTATTGGGAGTCCTGTAGTCCACACGTACGAAGTCGAGGGCAATAGCTAACTATGTACTTTGCTATAAATAAAAGATTTTGTTACAAACTGGTAGTGGTTCCTGTGATCTTCATGCAACTGCAATGTATCATGATTATTAGATACTATTTTACACGATAGTCGCGTGTCAAGATAACATTACAAAGGCAAAAGCTGTAGTCACCCAATATGTCTTTTTCCTTTCCAATTATTTGCTATATTGTAGGTAAGGTATATAGTGTGGACGAGAAGAGGTATGTTTGGAACGCACTTAATGGAGATCTGTTGTGTCTGTCTACCTCGGTTATGTATGTATGTAGGATATAGGTATATCTTAGTAGTAGACATTAGAAAATCTAAAGATGGTAGAGAGAAAGCAAAATTGTAAAAAAAATATATTTCGAGATTATGTAAAAAATCGAGATTCGTGCTAATTATGTCACGGCCGATTGGTCTAGTGGGTAGTGACCCTGCCTACGACGCCATAGGTCCTGGGTTCGAATCCCGGTAGATGCAAACATTGATATGATGAATATTGATGTTTGTTTCCGAGTCATGGATGTTTCTATACTTATTTATAGGTATGTATTTATATACCGTTACTTAGTACCCACGACACAAGACCTTAGGGATCTTAATGTGGGACTAAGTTAATGTGTTGTGTAGTGTGTGAATATTATATTATATTCACAATTTAGCTAACTGCGAACAATATTTCGTGCTCAAGAATTTCTTTTAGCGCTACCAGATAAATTTAAATAACAGCTTTACTACACTTTGCATCGTGTTATGTTCTATACCTAACGAAGGGTTTACGAGATAAAGCATTTGCAATTTTGCATCCACAAAACCGGCTGCAGCACCTTAAGTCAAGGAATTAAAGCCGGTATTGCAGTAGTTTAAAGTTTACCAAGGGTATGCAAGAGGCCAGCGTAGTACGCATGCGTGTTGAACCCAGAAGCACCTGTGACCTTCGCTCGTGTCCTCTACAGACTTCTGTGAAGTCTGATCCGTCTATCCAGTTGCGATTCGAATATCGAACGGAATGCACGCAGGGTGGGCAAGATTCAGGGATATCTTCGTAAACTTTATGAGATCCTGGTAATCGTTTTCATTAGTCCCTAATAAGTAAACAGGATGTGTATCTCTTTGTTTATTTTATTTGTTTCGCTAAGGTTTGATATTCGCAGTTCCTCGTCTAGTTTCAGCTGTTAACGAATAACGAAGATTCATTGCCAAGTATCTTTAAGCTGTGTAGCTTATCAATACCAACTGATTGTCATCATCATCATCAGCCTATTGCAGTCCACTGCTGGACGTAGGCCTCCCCCAGGGCCCGCCACAAGACTGCCATGGGGGGGTATTTGCCCATAGTCACCACGCTGGGCAGGCGGGTTGGTGACCGCAGTTTTTATTTTGGACTATGTTGTAAACACGGGAGGCGCTGGTGCCCACCTCCCGGAAACCCTTAATCGCCTCGTACGATACCCACGAGCAGTCATGGGGTGGTACGAATTCTACTCTGCCAGCACCACACAACCTGATTGTAAAAACCTTTAATTAGGAATTTAGATAGAAGCAATGCCGTCTTAAACTAGGCTGGGGCCCTTGGGCACAAAAGAATTTGGGGCCCTTTTGTCATTAATGATATTAGAATGCTGCTGGTTTTTAGGTTACGATTACAATAACGGTTCCTTTCGGGATTTCTGTTGAGCAAAATATTCTATTATATCCATAAAGTAAATTTTTTATATTTCTATGCACATAATTGATAAGTTATGATGGGTGACTGATCGCTAGATGGTGTACCTACTTAGTAAATTAGGTAGGATGCGATGCCTTGTAATGTATACCTTCTGATAAGAGATTTGTGAAAAAAGTGTAATGTGCCTAGAATGTGACCGACAAAAATATTTTGAGAATAAATGTGTGAGAATAATTGTCGGTCATTCGGGGCCCCCTGAGAATGGGCCCCGTGTGCCCTTAAGGTGAAGACGGTATTGGATAGAGGTCCAATCGCGGAGGAAATCGGAGCGTTTGTTAAGTTTATCGCAATAGATAGTGATATATTATATCACTGGCTTAGTATAAGCATAGATAATGTAGTCTGAGCTGCAAAACGAGTGTGCACTTGTCCTGCGTAGGTAAAACTATATATGACATATAAGCAAAAGTAGTGCTAATGTTTTATTATACTGAGGGACCATCTTTCCATATTAATATTTTGTGCATGAGCTAGAAATACATAGGTCGTCTAATCTCTATGAGCATCTTCGACCGAACGAAAAATGTATTCGGGTGACTCGGACCGCGGGCCGAGTTTGTTGTGGTCCGAATCGCCTGATAACACCTTTTACCGTTACTTGCTCGTAAAAAATGGCATTAAGGCACTTTCTTTCTATCTAAGCTTGTAAGAAGCGGTGGTTTGACGATTAAAATCGAAAGACGCTTCGAAAGCATCTCATTCCTTGTAGTTGTCGATGCTGCGAATTGATTGCAGTCCCGGGAATGACACATGCTGACGTCACGACCCGTATGTCACTTTTCATTAACGCAATGGAAAGTGTGACGTAAAGTTGTGTCATCCGCGCGACTAGTTCAAACATAGAGCAGATGCGCAGTACTTAATACATATATTTGTACCACCATAGCTTATCTGCGACGTTGATCATCTAGCTAGCCCTAAGGCTAGAGATGTGCTATGTTATGTTATGTGTGCGTTTGAAATCCACCAATCAAATTCATTCATTTACATCATGGACCAATGAAAACGATTGGTTGATATCACACACATCCGTACCAATGTGACATAGCGCATCTCTGGTGAATTGCCCCAGCCTTATACTGAAGGAATCTTAAAAACGAGGACAAAGTCGCAGACAGTAGCCAATATACGCCACAATCATTTATCTTCTACATATTGATCGATTGAGCGATTAAATCACCGATAAGAGCTCGTTGTAATGCTGCACACGATATGGTTGCGGAGCCAACTTCGATGCGGTTTTCTAGTTAATTCCTTTTGTGGTATAGTCACATAAATATTTTACGAGAGTACTGGATTCCTCAGCTTAGCTACTAGTTTAGTAGGTTCCTTCTATAATTATGGTTCCAGACGTCAAAAGGACTTTTCGCCTTTTTTCGGATCTGAATTTATAGCTGATGAAAACTCCTATGGGCAGTAACTAGTGGCGTGCCGTGGGGGAGGTTATGTCCAGCAGTCGACTGCAATGGCTGGATGTGTTTGTATTGTACTTTAGACCAGGGAGTTAACCTGCTGAACTCTTAAGGCAGGATTGTGTCTATTGCGGAAGTAGACTACGCCAAGAGTAGTATAGAGATACATTTCACGCTTAAGAGTTCCTCGTAACCCAAACTCACAGACAAAAGGCATAACATTACATAGTTAAAATACATTCAAATAAATTACTTCATTAGTATTGTCTAAAGAAATTAAATGTTGAACATTTTTAGGCTCGCCAACTTAACCCTTTTTTCCAAGCACGTCCCAAGATATTACCGTTGCAGATGCGATTCGTTAGCAATCGAAAGTAAACTGCTAGACAGGGACGGACGACAGCCGTCTCGCTCGCACGTACATTTGACCGATGAGTTACGTCCCACTACGAGCGCCCTGGGAGATCTGGGTTGTGGTCCAATTTAGGAAATTCCGTCCAATCCTGATTTTCGATTTATTTAGAGCCGATGGGGTTCTGATTTAATTTAGCTGTCCACACTTCTACAATACCAGGCATGGTGCTATTGGTGTTCTTGAAGTAACCAGCTCCAAGACCAGAGGGGTAAGCACGAACCTCTCGATAGTCCGTAACGCTATCGTCCAACTGTCAAATCACATAGATTTTGATAGCGAGACGCTCTAGCGTTACGCCGCGTAAAAAGGTTCATGCTTACCCCACAGCATTAACTTTTGATGGTATTCGACTCAACTGACGAACGTAAAGCAGCTTGAAAAATATCATGAAAGTCGATGAAGCGAAAGAGGTGGACTAATTAGGATCGTAGCAAAAAGAGAATGACACTACATTATGTACATTGCACATAGATAGAGGGTACCTATGTGTAAATAAAAACCAAAGTACACACTAACGACCATAAAAACCAAGACCAAAAGATTTTTGGTTTTTTAAATCCCAAATTTGAAATTTATATTTAATTATTTTTGGGGTAAGGCCGCTTCATCCTATCCCTTGCACCAGCGCTTCAGCCGCCGCCAGTAGTAAAGAAAATGGGCAATAATGATCGCGCTTGAAGTGTGTCGAAGTAAAGAGGACTATGTGTCAGCCTTGTAGTTACGACACTGGCGTCACGGCTGTAGTGTGAGGATTAAGTCATCTTGCTGACTCATGCTTTGCTGGTACCTACCGGTGTGGGGTGATGTTTTCCTAGTTGCTTGGTCCTGGTTTGTTGATTAGTGCGTTTGTGCACGCTAATCTCGGAAACGGCTGAAACGAGTTCAATGCAGTTTTCATGAATATATCGTGACAGGTCCCACTTAACATACAGGCTACTTTGTATATTTTTGTATATCGATATGGCATTTACCTCCAACACGAGTCATGGTTGACTCGGACTGGATGGAATCCATATTACAAATAGTGCTGTAGGTCAACAACTTTTCCTGTTGTTATTCTACCTATAATATCATAACTAAGGTTAACAATAAAATGTGTTTGTATAGTGTACTGTACCTAAAACTTTATACTACTACTTTGTAGTTTATACTCGTAGTATTTGGTATTTCTGTTATCCCGCGGAAAAAGTAAAATTTTCAATTAGGTACATACTATTTTCAATTTCAATTATATCAGGTACTATTTTGTCTAGTAAATAAGTGTAAGTGTAAATATGTGTGGCAGCAGGATCTCCTTACGATCCTGCAGTTTAGGCTGTCAATTTTGGGAAATACGGCCGTGTCTTAAATTTTAATAAAATTTACTGCGCATGGTAAGTTCAGTTAGTAAGTTTAGTTCTTTTAAATAACGACACCAACAAGATTTCAGCGCCAGAAAGGAAATTGATACAAAACTCTGGCACTCACATAATCCGCGACATTACAAACACATTTCATGGCGCGTTAGGTATAGAAAAACAAATAGAAATGAAAACGGCTGTGCACGCCCAATTTGATTATCCACATGTTGGTTTATGGAGGAAGAAACAACAGGAAATGGTCTAACAACGTCTGTTCATATTCGTATAGATCAGTGTTTCCGAAAGTGGGTGATAACGCCCCCTTGTGTGCGCTGGAGGCTTAGACGGGGGCAGAGCAAGAGGCACAGAAAAAAATAGCGCGACTGTTGAGGTTTTAAAGCTGAAAAAAATGGGGCGCTATAAAATAAGAGAATTTCACAGTGGGTGTTAGATGAAATAAGTTTGGGAACATCTGCAAGCCTACAGAAGCAAAATACAGAAATCGATTTTTTACTTACTTTTGATCATTGTGTTTTTAATTCATTAAGTACTGAAGGCGTTTTATTTTATAGAATTTAGTAAAAATTTGCAAAATAAAAACTGCTAAGTACCGAAAGTATCGAAAGAACCGGAATTTCTCGGTTCTGATCAAAGACAGTACCGAATTTCCCGGTTCTTTAAATCGGCACCGGTTCCGAAAACCATAATAACCACCATGTTGAATTTTGTATAGAGACGATACGATATCGTAGGTACGATACGATATCCACGATGCGTGGTCATGCTTAGGGGGCGTATAGATAGACTATAGTTAGTAGATGTTCGGTTCTGTTTGTTTTTATGTTTCTATGATTTATCTACTATAGAGGGTATAAGTGTCATTCACAACTTGCAACTATATGTGATACATATTGTATACCGTTGCTTAGTATCCACGACACACGAGCTGTTAGTAAGTTGCTTCCCGCTGTCTGTCTGTCCCATGCTTAAGATAATTTAAACTACGCAATGGATTTAGATGCGGTTTTTCAAAATAGATAGATTGATTAAAGATGAAGGTTTATAAGTATAGTACCAGCATTGCATCCGTATGAAGCCGGGATCGTTAGTTTTATATATAAATCAAGCGTAACGCTGGCAGTTTTGACCCAACTTACTGAGGGACTAAATTAATGTGTTGTTTTCTTAATTACATAGGTACATACGTATATACTCGACTGTGTTCTCAAAAATGAGGTAGCTAGCACTGCAGGATCTCGACGGAGATCCTATAGACACGTTTGACATGGAGAGGTTAGAGCACATCGCCTGTTTTCTTAAATAAACAATAAACGTAATGACTGGTGAGAAATGTAAGCCAGTGATTGGTTCATTCAGCGTGCTTGCTACGTTTGGTCGCAAGTCTGCATTATTTATGGAATCTCCTCTTAGGTCTGCCTTCATGGGTTGCACGGTTTTATTTCTTTTGCCTTGCAAGATGGCGTGCATGTGCTCGTTTTCCCACCATTACTTGATTAAAAATATTAGATTTGTCATGTCATGAGATATTTTCTGTTGGAGTAAAAGTGTTGTCTACTTGTAATTTTATTTTTGTAATAAAGTATAATTGGCTTTCGAAACATAGTATGTTTTGTTTATTACTCTGACTTTGTTGTTACAAGAAGATTATTTAGGTACTAGTGGACGCCCGCGAATCCGCGAAAAAATTAAATGTCGAAATTATCCGGGATAAAAACATTTACCCGGGATAAAAAGTAGCCTATACCTATATGTTAAGTGAGACCTGTCACAATATATTCCTGAAAACTGCCGTTTTTTTAGATTAGCGTGCACAAACATCGATCCTCCCCCTTATTACCTAACTAGCAAAGCGATAGCGAAAATTGTACAAAAATCGCTGATTGCTTGTCAAATTCGTATTACTTAAAATGAATTTCAAAGGAACTTTGATCTTTCAAGGCGAATATTGTACAATTTTCGCTATCGCTTTTCTTCGGCTTTGCTTTTGCTTTAACGTAATCAAGGGGCCGTTACAATTTTATTATATGTATAGAGTATAGGTATATAGATAGAAGATAGATATAGATTGAATAGAAGAAGATATAGATTGAATGGAAGAAGATATAGATAGATAGATAAAAATAGATAGAATATAGATTAGAAGATAGATAAGTCTCCTTATAGGACATAATGTGTTTATATTGGGCTGATGCCCGCAACCACGTCCGTAAAATTATACGAGTAGTATATCTACCTGTATCTTTCTGTCTCAGCCATTTACATTAAGAGCCATTTACATTTGAGTTATCTTATTCTAACAAATTTCTTATTTTGCTGAGCTTGTAATATTAAAGCGACTTGATTTTGAAGTGATCTAATGTGAATTTTATTTCTTTACAGGTAATTCATCAAATATTGCCGTCGATGTTGTATGTTTAAAAAGCTCTGTTCATAGTTTAAATGTTGGGAAATAGTGACATGACACAGGCAAAATTAGAAGATTGAAATTAACCCAGGTTAGGTATCGTTACCTATAACAATAATTAGGGTAATTTATATCCGGGTAAATCTACATTACGCTTCTTCGAACATTACCAGTTACATCTAGGTAACCTACACATTATGATCATTTCTGACCGTGACACTTAAACGTATCTAAACTTAAAATTAGACAGGTCTGTCCCTCTCCGTCCTTATCATAAACAGCTGGGGAACAGATAGGACTAATTTTAAGTTAGGTTAAAGTGTGACTGTCAGAATCGTCAATATTGTATACAAAACGAAATATTTAGATAGTTTCTTACGTATTTATTGCACCTATATACTTACCACCTGATTCATTGTGCAAGTATGATATTTTATTACTTTAGGCAGATAATGACGCAAAAATATGAATGATTAATGAATGCAAATATAATAACAATTTACCATGAACGTATAAGGAAAAACGGACGGAATACTGTCACTGCCCAGATTGAAGCACCCTAATGGCGGCGCGTTACGGCACATATGTGCGTATTTTCTAGTAGTTGCCGAGCTTACTATGGTTTGTGTGTGTGGGTGGATAATGCGTCAATAGACATCCCTCCTCCATGGAATATCGTTACTTAGCTTACTATGAATGCTTCACTATGTGTAGTAACATCATCATGCAATTTACATAAATATTTCATATATTCCCGTTGATTACTAATTTATGTATGAGTATTATGTGACGCATATAAAAAAAAAGTTAATTGTCGTTGCCTTAATCGATGGGTCCTACTTAGCTTGCTGTAGGTATACAAAAAAGAACCTGAGGGGTAAGCATGAACCTCTCGATAGTCCGTAACGCTATCGTCCAACTGTCAAATCACATAGATTTTGCTAGTTACACCGCGTAAAAAGGTTCGTGCTTACCCCACTGAAACATAACTTTTACCTATAGACAACTGTAACTATCTTAAAGGTGCCTTATTCAAACTCAAATGAAGTATCGATTACACTTTCATTCTCATCATCAGAAAAACAACCTTATTATATCGAATACAAATTTAATCGGTATAAAAGGCCTTAAAACCGAGTTTTTTATATAATTATGGACTATTACTTTCGCGTCAAACGTATGGAAATCAATTGCATGTCGTCCGCCCGTTCGCCGATATAATGATTATGACCATGGAGCAGATGTAAGAAGGAAGGTGCTGTTCTAAATACATTTATTTATTTATAAGTACAATAAAGTTTTCTATGCTGATGTAAGGCTTCACTAGAATACATCAGCTACATCTCCTACCGTGCATGTCGTAGTCAACTAAAGAAGTTAAGGGAGTTCCTTATGGCGATAATATAGTAACTTGACACTATATTTTACGTTTGACTCCGCCCCCTTATTACCTAACTAGCAAAAGCAAAGCGATAGTGAAAATTGTACAAAAATCGCTGATTGTTTGTCAAATTCGTATTGCGTAAAATGAATTTCATAGGAACTTTGACATTTCAAGGCGAATATTGTACAATTTTCGCTATCGCTTGGTTCGGCTTTGCTATTGCTTTTACGTAATCAGGGGGCCGATATGCTAAACGATTTAGTAGAACCTCCGTCGTAATTGTGCCGTTTTAACTACCTCATTTGGAAATACAACCTTCAGTATGTATACGCATGTAGGTAAAGTCACGGAATTGGAAGTATTCATTGCATTAGCGTCCCTCTGCTTTGGTTGTATTAGCGGTTGCATAACTACATTGATTAGTGACAAGTCCCTATTGTATTTACTCCATGATTGTCTTTGCGTTGTAGGGTTGAGCTTCGCTGATGCGTATCGATACGTGCGCAAGCGCATTGTCCTTATAGCTTTCTAAGTGCTTCGCGTGAATCTCTGAATGAAGTAAAATGCTCTATACTTATTCTTATTCTTTATTGTATACATACATACATATAATCACGCCTTTTGCCTTACGGGGTAGGCAGAGCACCAAGGGCTGATAGGACATTCTTTATTGTGTAAAGGTTTGGTAATGTCTATTTACCCATACATACTCGTAAAGTGTGGGTAATAATACTAAAGGGTAAAGTTAGTGCAGATTACGGTTAGAAAACTTAAGTCTATGTTTTGAATTTGATTTAGTTATGTTTTTTAACTTCAAGTATAGCTTATCAAGTTACTACATTTTAATGACTTTATAATTCAAGTGTTACGGTGCTGTAATAGTAAATTGCGAGAACGGGTAGGCAGGTGTGCTGGTTTTGCATTGAACTTTATGCACCCCTGGTACAAATTATCATGTTTTTATTTTATGATGGCGTTTTTGGTCATACTTAATGGAGATTGCTATCGATAATGACCTATGGGAAAATATATCTTTGTTGTTAAAGTGGCACAATAATATTAAATCATTTGATAGTACAGGATCGCGCTTTTGTTGAAAGTATTCTACAGGTCAAATTTCGGGGAGTGTGCGTTGGGACTTCACGACCTAATTCCCCCAGCACCCTTCTACCACCGGACGACCAGGCAAACGTCAAGGCGACACCGGTTCACAGTTGAAGTGCCGAAAACTCGTACTAAGCGTTTTGCTTCTACATTCATAGTGCGAACGGCCAAGCTATGGAACTCCCTGCCTGAATCCCTGTTCCCCGTGAATATAATCTTGCGGTCTTCAAGGCGAGAGTGAACCGGTTTCTTTTAGGCAAGCGCGCTCCATCTTAGACTGCAACGGTGCATCCATCAGGCGCGTTGTGGTCAAGCGTAAGCCTATTAATTATAAAAAAAAGTATTTACCAAAACTAAACCACAACCAAAAATTTCGCAAAATTCGTCGCGTATTTGTCGGTCGCGTAACGTGAGAAGTAGTCAGAACATACAAATATATTACATATTATGTTATGACAAAACATTCAACCTTTCACACTCAACCGATGATACGTTAGTGCGTTTGCCTGTACCTGGAGATACGCTCGACGCGTCTTCCGTCAGATATGAACCGACCCTAAAGCCAAAAGAGTCAGGTTGAAAATATCTCAAACGCTTATAAATTGACACGACCAAACCGTAGCCAAAAATAACCAAAAACGTTTCATTGAAAAGTAAACGTTCTCATTTAGCGCATCTGCCTTTCAGGACTCCTACATTCATTCTTAATCTTCTTCAGGCGATGAGCTAGCAAGCTACTGATCATTTACATCAGCTTAAGTAGCATGACCTGCGAAACACCGATTTATTAACATTTAGTCTGTCAAATTACTATAAATATAGCCGCCATGTTGAATTTTGTATAGAGACGTTACGATATCGTATGATACGATATCCACGAAGCGTGGTCATGCTAGGGGGGGCTGGATCTTCGTGATACTACAGTTCTAGCTACCCCGTTTTAGAGTACCTACAACCGTATAGGATGTAGGTGACAGCCAGACAAATACTAAACAAGTACTGTTATTATTATTACTAGCAGGAAATGTATTTTTGATTTGATTATCAGTAATCTTTGCTCTCCGCGCCAATTGTATCGGGCGATCCTGTGACTAGTTAAATGGGCTTTTTGGATCACTTGTGTCCCTCCATTAGGGTTGATCAATGGCTTGAACATTATTGTAAATAATTTTTTTGTTAAATTTTCATTTTTACGTCATTTAAATGAACTAAACTAATTTTTTTTTCTGAAAATATGAAAAAATATTCGGAAAATTTCGGTATTCTCCTCCGAAAATTTTCAGTGTTTTTCACCTCAGAATGATGGTCTGAAGTCAAGGTATCAATATTTGCCTGGCTGTCACAAACACCCTGTATACTTACATATTCACACGGCTGTGTTCACAAAATGGTATGGCCTGACTGAATAGAATGACTGGCTAGTTTATTAATTAAATATCTTTATTATTAATTTCTACTATAATACTGAGAAAATGTTACATATTTTTTACTTTTTGTCTGTTGCGTTGCCTTAATAAATAAATAAATATTGGTAGTACATGAACGTTAATCGGTCACTTTTTACCTACCTATACAATCATCACACACACTCACTCAATTACTTGACGCACACTTCTACAGTCACGTTAAGAATACGGGGGGGGGGGCAGATGTTAGTTCAATGAGTGCTAGTTGCTAGCTCATTCCCTGCGAGAACCTAAATTGCCTAGTCGACTCTTACGACATCTACTGAAGGAAGTGAAGCATCAGCACAGAAGTATGTATGTATGATTCGTTTCATTTGGAGTGTAGGCACTTATGCAGCGAGGTCAACGGATCGATGTCGGTGCATTTTTTATGCAAATACTTCAGTGCCGGGTCGTGAGAAGGGGACCTATGTTATTTGGGCGTCGCACGGTGGGCTGAAAAACGGCTTTCATAGACATAGGAATCAAAAGTGGCAAATACCGAATTTCTAATCGAATATCGCTTCTACTAGTTATTATCATATACTCAAATGATACTCGCATCAATCTGCACAAAAACAAAGGACTTATAATTTTTTTACGAAAAATTTGTATGAAGCTAGAATAAAAATTTAATTATCTCTTAAACGGCAAGGAAAACCGTAATATCCTTACAGGTAGTTTTAGTACTAATTATTTATGATTTTTTGACGTACTACAAATAACGGTTATCACTGCCGATTTTTTTTTAAAAATCATCAAAATATTTTTATTTATTTTTACATACGAAACGGTTCCTTTTCGTGTTTAAGTTGAGAAACACAGAATTTTAACAACGCAAAATATAAAATTAGCATCCCCTGTCTACTTCCAAAAGGGTAGGCAAAAGTTTATTGTACTTCCGCACTTAGACATCTATTTTCAGTGGGATATTCATCATCATCAGCCCATAACAGTCCACTGCTGGACCTGAGCCTCTCCCGTGGGAGAATGTTGCCATAATCTCCACGCTTGGCAGGCAGGTTGGAGATCGATGTAAAAGACCATAGTATAATGAAAATGCTGCTGCCCATTTTCTGGTCTATTGAGGCTCAGGCTAAACGGCGACTAATACAAGCGTATTAGTCGCCTTTTACGCCCCTGTGTATGGAGGGTTGGTGCTATTCTATTCTGCCGGACACCACACGGCCTCAGTGGGATATTGATCAACCAAAATAAGTTTTCAATTTTAGATACATTAAAAATACCATAAAGAATTGTTAAGTAATTGTTTAGTTTCATTGTAACTAGGTAAGTGATTAAGTAATTCTAATAATTTAGGCTTCTGAAGAGACTAAATAGGTGATTAAATAATTAGCAATATCGCGCAACAATGCAATCTTTGGACTGCATCACTTTTTTCTGATTAGCTAATGTGGTAATTAGTTGTGCTAATGTGTTATATTGTCGACTATAAGTTTTCTTTAGTACTTCTTTGAAAAGTCTAATGGGGGTAGTTAACTAATTATCGATTTTTTGCTATAAAAGGACTAAACTTTTGCTTTTAATTTAAATTGTTCACATCCGTGTAACTGTTAACACTAAATAATATTTGCTCTGTGATTTTAAATCAAATAATGGAAAGTTTAATCACCAATTTAGACTTGTTTGTTCTTCTAAAAAGTGAGACTACTTCATTTAATCATGAAGTATTGTTTGGTGCACTTGTATCCCGCATAGGCGATTGCCTTTCTGTCGAAGATCAAGTAACTGTTAAAGAATTTTGTCGAAGGTTTACGCGAGCTGCTTTACAGAGGTGGCAGAAATCCAGCAGATTCCTTGATAATTTCAGAAGACTGTACGGAAATTGGCTGCAAGCAAATATTGATTGGCCAAGTTGTGTGCAAACTTTGGTTAATCGAGAAACTATTGATGATATACACACCATCTCTCAAGAACCGTCGACGTCATCGTCCGTTAGTGCAGTAACATCATCGTCTGTTGGGACAATGACAAAAAGGTCCCGAAAACCCTTTGAAGATCTAGGAAACAAACAGAAAAAGAGAAGATCTGATGACCATACAAGCGAAGATTCCAGTGAATTGGCCTATGCAGCTGCAGCACGTTTAAAAGAAGAAGGGCATGGAGATATCGCTTCAGTGATCGAATATATGATGAAAAATCCTGAAGCAGCGGCTACAATTAGTGAGACGCTTAAAAAACCAGTGAAAAAAGTGGTTTTTACAGCAGAGAAAGCGCTTGGATTGCTTCTTTCACTAAAACTATCAAAGTGGCAATATATTACATTGCGAGAGGCTGCCATTCGCGAAGGTGCTAATGATATATATCCATCTTACTACAAAGTGCAACAAACTAAGCTTAGTTGCTACCCTCCGAATCAATCAGTGTCAGTTACGGATTCATCGGCTCGAATTACACTTCAAGCTTTACTGGACATCACAGTGACGAGGATTCTTCAAAGTCTTTCTGACGATGTGCAAAATAAGCAGCTAAAGCTGATATCCAAGTGGGGATTTGATGGTGCCTCCAACCAAAGCCGGTACAAGCAGAAAATGGAGGGCGAGCAGGATGATTCCAGCATTTTTATGACCTCTTTGGTCCCACTAAAACTGACAGATGGAGATAATACTTTATGGACGAACCCAAAACCATGCTCAGCTTTGTATTGTCGTCCAGTCCAGTTTACTTTTGTAAAAGAGAGTGAAGCAGTTGTAATTGATCACAAAAGACAAATGGATGATGAAATTAAGGATCTTATCCCCACAGAGAGCAGTAATAATAACAGGGTGACTCATCATCTAATGATGACAATGATCGACGCTAAAGTCTGCACGTACCTTTCTGAAGCCAGATCAAACGCATCGTGCTACCTGTGCTTAGCAAAACCAACAGAAATGAACCGATTAGATGTTGTAACTTCGAAGACTGTGTGTTCTGACGTATATGAATTTGGTTTGTCATCCTTACACGCCCGTATAAATTGCATGGAATGTCTGTTACATATTGCGTACAGGCTTGACTTCAAACAGTGGGCAGCGAGAAGTAATGAGCACAAAGAAATGTTGCAGACAAGAAAAAAACACATTCAGGACAAATTTAAAGATGAGCTCAATCTGTTGATTGATATAGTAAAACAGGGCTCGGGAACCACCAATGATGGCAATACCGCACGAAAGTTTTTCGAGTTTCCAAATACAACTGCAGCTATTACCGGGTTGGATGAGGAGCTCATAAAAAGATTTGCTGTGATTTTGCAAGCAATAACATCTGGCGAGAAAATCGATGTGAACAAGTTCAAAGATTTTTCCCGCAAAACGGCAGAAAAGTACGTAGAATTATACGATTGGTACTACATGTCGGCAACCGTACATAAATTGTTAATACACGGGGCTGACATCATTGAGAAAAATGACATTGTGCCCATTGGGGCTCTCTCTGAAGAAGCCTCAGAGTCGCGAAATAAAGATTTTAGGAGGTTCCGGGAAAATCATTCGCGAAAAAGAAGCAGGCAAGATTCAAATCAAGATATTTTAAATATGCTTGTCATTTCCTCTGATCCCTTATTAAGTGCACAAAGGCCTAAGCTAGATAGTAAGAGAAAACTAAGCTTTTTTGGTGAAACTCTCGACTTAATCCAGTTTCAGGAAACTGAGTTCGAGTTTTTAGATGTAACTAACTTGGATTCTGACTCAGAATTGGAATCCGACAACGAGAATGATGAAAATTCGTAATATAAGAAAAATATACTTCTTTTCTTTCTTTCTTTCTAATGTAAAAAAAAATACGAATTTTCATCACTCTCATTTTTCAATTTTTTTTATTAATTATGTAAGATTACTGTACTATTTGGTTCAATTATAATTTAATTGAATATTTTGTATAATTAAGAACATTTTTGTAACTTAAAATAAACAGCATTTTTTTATATTTTTCTTGTTTTATACCTATAAATTCATATCATTTGAGTTAACCACATTCATAATATCGATTTTCTTAAGTTAGACAATAAAGGGAACCGTTTCATATGTAAAAATAAATAAAAATATTTTGATGATTTTTTAAAAAAATCGGCAGTGATAACCGTTATTTGTAGTACGTCAAAAAATCATAAATAATTAGTACTAACACTACCTGTAAGGATATTACGGTTTTCCTTGCCGTTTAAGAGATAATTAAATTTTTATTCTAGCTTCATACAAATTTTTCGTAAAAAAATTATAAGTCCTTTGTTTTTGTGCAGATTGATGCGAGTATCATTTGAGTATATGATAATAACTAGTAGAAGCGATATTCGATTAGAAATTCGGTATTTGCCACTTTTGATTCCTATGTCTATGAAAGCCGTTTTTCAGCCCACCGTGCGTCGTATTGAATAGACATAGCGCTGACTATGACACAGCATGTCGGTGTTTCACACATGATTTGTGGACTTGGAAGCGGGTTTTAGTAAGGTTGTTAGTTACTGCTGTGCTGTGATGCAAATGTCTTCGCGTTGGTTGCGGAAAAACTGATATATAAAATTATGATTAAAAAATATATATTTATCGAAAAAAACTTGCTTTAAATGAACCGCTAGGAATGAATGACTTTCAATTTGATATCTAAGGATAACAATTTTGTGCTCTGTTTATTCGTAAATCATGTACGAAATAATATATTTATTAATTAATGTATTTTAAGATAGAATATATTAAAAAAAAACTTTATAATAAAGTAGGTAGGTGGTAGGTAGGTACTCGATCAAAATAACAGCACCAAATCGGATGTTTTTTTTTTCTCTTTTGTGTTTGTTATTTTTAGGAGAAGGTTTGTACAAAAAAATAAAATAAGGCGGTAGGTACAAAGTAGTAGAAGTGTATGTACTACGATACATAATAAATGTAATATGAAACTCTCTGAAATCACCCGAACAGTAACTAGGTCATTGAAAGCCTATCTCCCTGTGCAGCTGCGAACTGCAATGTTAATGGAATATGCCGGCTGGCTGCCAACCGCAACCGATCGCTTGCATGCAGGTTTGCAGGAAAATATATATAAATAATAAAACATAACGACGAATAATAAAAAAAAAACCTCTCTTTATTGAAGTCGGTTAAAAGCTCTGCCATTACGGTTAGTGACGGACAACGCACAGCCAAAGCAACCTACTGGGCGTGGCGTGACAAGCTAGACATGTATTTTCATTTACAAGTCGACGTGTCATAGTCAGATAATCCCCCGCTATGGGCAAAAACCCCCCTATGGGAGTAACCTTGCGCCCTGAGGGATGCCTATATACGTCCAGCAGTGGCCTGCAATAGGTTGATGTGTGTATGAAGTCTAAGAAAGTACTAAGAAAGGTTTTCCCAGAATTCCCACGACACGGAAAAAATGGGATTTCTTAATTTTACTTAAAATGATAATTTTAAAATGATAATCGGGAGTGGTATTCCGTATATTATATATAAGATAAAAATGTAGAGCTATAATACTCGTAGGGTCGATTCCGGCAGTCACACCTAAACCTAATCTTAGTCAGGTCTATCTCTCTCCGTTCTTAACATAAATGGCTCATAGAGAAAAGTACGACCATAATATATCACTTTTACTATGTAAACACTCAGTTATTTAGCAGTTTTTTTTGCTCAAAAATCGCAATAAGTCATTAAGGAATCCACAACTACCTAATTCTGGATATGGCCACCAGGACTTCAGACCGCCAAGTAACTATGTGAAACCTTGAGATGTTTGAAAACGAACCCAACACCTCTAGCGTTACTGCAACGCGACCCCGAGCCGCGGTTATCGTTATCAGAGTTCCGAGAAGCGCCTACCTAGCCAGGTAGCAGGAACAAGCTAGTGATGTCCTGTGGTGCTGGTATTGTCGATGGATTTGTGAAATTCTTTGCTATACTTTAAAAACATGATATATTTCCACCTGATAATAGGAGTACATTACTTTTAATAATAGAGATAGGTTTTAGGTGTTTCATTCCGTGTGGCAAAATGTCGGCATATTTACTTTGAATATAATATTATTTATCGAAAGAACTCGCCTCAAATGAACCGCTTGTAATGGTTTTGAAAGAGTAAATGTATCTTGGATGGATAAGGTATCTGCTTAAAATGGCGCAAACTCTGAGTCCTGAATTATATGCAGCAACTCGTAAAAAGATAATATTACTGGTTCTATTAGCGATTTGTAGCAGATCTAAATTAGAACTATGTTCCAACTAAGGTAACGTTTCACAGCAATACAAAAATCGACAGCACAACGATGCCGTCACTCCGCGATTTGTGAGATTGTAATATTCGTAATATCGATATTTCATTCAACCGAGCGCAGCGCGTCCTTATCTGCCAGCCGGTTCGTTTCCCGCTGCGATAACTTTTTTTGGATCCCACGAATAATGGCTATTGTGATTTTTTATGCATAGTCCGTGTTAATAACGAAGCCCTGCGAGCTTTCGTGGAAATAGAATAAAATGAATGAAGCGGAGCCACAGTTACGTAGACACTAGCGCTTATGTCGGATGACGTTAAAACCGAAACGTGGCACCTTTTTTAGAGGTCGCCCTACGAGATTTGAAAACTAAACTTATAGTTATATTGCTGTAGTAATATAATTTTGGAAGCAAAAAATGTGATGCATCGAGTGGAATAAGAGCTGAGAGCTTGGGGCTGGATTTGTGTTTGATACTGATGGATATGACAAACGAATGATTCTGCCAAGCGGTTGAAGCTTCTGGCTTGTTTATTTACTGAACGACATGCACGGAAGGAGATGCAGCTCATGTATTCTGGTGTAGCCCCGCTTTTAATTGAGAAAACGTGATCACGCATTGTCGGGAAGTAATCTTACTTTAAGATTCCTTGGTAAGTAAATCGGGTCAGCAAAATGATAATTTGATATACACAACATAAGTTTTCAAAATATCAGTTGACGTGATTAGATTACTTAATTACATTTTAAAAAAAAATTAAAGAAAACTGGTTCGTAATCAAATATTTCAATTTCAAATAAATTCAATATTTTTTTTTAAACATGTCATTTATTGACCCTTAGACTATTTCGATCGAAGATAATCCGATTAAAGTGTCTCATAAAATAGTTTTATAATTAAATCTGGATGCCTCCGGCGCGGTACACGAGATGTTGATATTCCCATTAAAAGTGTATCCAGTGAAGTGAATATTTATTTAAAAGCTGCTATTTTACTCCGGTCTCCGTGTGTGTTGATTACAGAAAAAACACCAGTCACTACGATCTGGATTGATAGCCGCCGGAAGGTAGGCAGGTAGGTAATCTACAGAGTGCAACAAAAGGGGTAGGTATGTTAAGTAAAAGCTATGAAAATCTTTATATAGAATATAAAGAACCTATCCACGAAATAGAGACTCGAAATAGAAATAGATTTGGGGATAGATTCTATTAGCGAGCTAGCTACTCGTATATTCAAAGCTTTTCGGTTAACATTTTACACCCTACAAGGATGATTCAAAAGATTGTAAAATTTTCTTCCACTGAGATCTGACAAACCACGAAAGAAATAATTATCGCAATCGATCTTGAAATCAACTCCCTTTCTTGTTATTGTTTTTAGCTATCGCATAGCTGCCAAAAGAAATGTAAGAAACAAAGAGAAAAGGAATGTGTTTTTTTAAACGTTTTTTAACTTATCATTTGGTCGAGCAATATTTCGTATTATAAGCCAGAAGAGTCTGTAGATGTAAAAAGTTTCTCGCACCTTATTGCAATAAGCAATTGGCCATTAATCTTAGCTGATAACTGACACGTATCTCTGATTACCTGCTTCTTCTTGATTATTCAGACTCTAACATGCAAGCACAGTCATCGGTACTGCATTATCTTCGCTACTAGAAAACGCACTGTCATTGAAATAAAGTGGACGTTCATCGCTAACGGTGTGTGAGGCGCCAAGACAGTCTGTGAAGTCACCTTAAGACCAAATCTGATTAAATCTAGTTTAATATATTTAATGTGATTGATAAGCACGTACTGCCCATCATCTGATCCCGAACTACAGTGGATACTATTTTATTCGATAATTAGAATAAAATCAAATAGATTATGTGATACACAGGTTATTATAGTTGTTTTTAAATAAGTACATTAGCTTCTCTGTGATCCGCCTATTGGGCATATTTCGTTGTGGATTCGTTGTCAATTAGTTGTGAATTGTTTTTTTCTTCAATCTACGACATCAAACTTGGTAAAGTAGATCGTGGGGCATTTTCAGATCCATCAATTTTAAGAGTGTCAGCGAAGTTCGCAAAGTTGAAGATCAATTTAAACCAATAAGTGGTTAGAATCACAGAATAGTTATTGCCTTTGGCCAAAATTAAGTAAGTCCAAAATGTTCATTTGATTTTAAAGTTGCTAGATGAATTCGAGAGCTCAGCAGCCAAATCTGAAGCATTTATTTGTTGTGACTGATTGTTACTCTAAAATTAGCTAAACTTGTTCATGTCGGTTACCTGAAGTCCTTGTACCTTCACAATATGTAATTTACCGGTTTAGGTATTAGTGTCACTGCAAGGGATCCTTAAATTCTGAGAATACTGAACTCGTGGCCTTTAATTGCTAACAAGCCCAAGCTGGAGCAGAATTCTGTTTGGTTTAATGCGCGAATCGCGTGAACGCCTTATACAAGACAAAAAGTCAAGCGTTCCACAGGGCTCTACGTTTGGTCCGCTACATTAAGTATTAATTCGTCTAGCCTAGGAATTGCGTCGCATAATGCATTTTTTTTTCATGTACTTAACCATAGCTTTTGCTTACATACGAGTACATTATATAAAACCTAATTTTATTCTGTTAACGTTGATCTTGGTTTTTGACACGTTTGTTTATCTACGGACGGGCACGAAATAAAATATAGATACATATAACGATATTTTACGGGGAAAATATCTCATTTTAATTTTAGCCAATTCTTTTAATTAATCGATTGTAATGTTAGAAAAGAAGTTAATGATTGATGGAGTCTTTCCTGCACTAAGTCTTTTTAACGAAGTTTAACACAAGCAAGAACAACGCTAATGACATTTTTAATTGTATACATAAATTTAAATTGAAGGTAAAAGCTAACTTTTGTATATTTCCCGAGATGTTAGTTAAAAACAGGTTTTGTAATAAATTGGTGTCATAAAACAAAATGACGAAGTGAACCCTAAGATAATTACATAAACGAGTACCAGCATGGTATAACTACGTAGCAGTGTCTGAGACCTAAACAAACAGAGAACTATATAATTTTTACTCTAGTTCACGTTGTGTAAACCCTAATGGCATTACCTTAAAATCCTAATTTGAGTGTATCATGAGCGTAACGAGACTGAAATAGAATGCGCCACCCCCGTGACGAGACTACTCTGAATGCGGAGGGTGTAAAATCTAGGAATATGAAATAGAAATTTTATTAAGTTATATTTCTAAATATTTTATGCGGGAAGTCGTTGAATTTTTTAAATTGGGCTGCATCAAATAAAAATCTGTATGATGTGTTGTTTGAAGTACGTCATACTATACTCATAACATAACTTAAGCATACTTTCCGAATTGGAGACACTAAATATCTTTACTCACCTGTAATAATTTTAAATGATGTCTGTACGACTGACTTATTTGATACAAGTGCACATAATTGCATTAGAGCCGATTCCAATGGTCAGATAACCTGATGTAAATCTGAAGAATAAACTTGATGATGTCTCTATCTTGATCAAGTTTTAGAGAAAGGCAACAACAAATTTATCCTTCAGACATGCTATCTTGTATTTGGAAAAATCGGAAATTATTCGTAAAATCAACTGGATTTTCTAAGTCATACTTACAAAAAACTCAAAACCACAAGGATGTCAATAATCGAAGAATCCAGCCATTAAGTTCGTATGTCCGTATGTTGATAACCTTTAACATAGTCCCCGGTAGCCGATAACGAAGTAGATATTCCAAAATAACTGTTCTAGTTGTTCCTATTGCCTTGACATTGTCGATTGTGTGACATGACATTGGAGTTTATTTTCCTTGTCTGTATTTCTATTTAGATCTACTCCATGCGTTTACAGTAACGAAATATCTAGGCTGTTGTTGTTTGCAATGTCTAAATATTGTGAAATAGTTGTCTGTGCAGGAAAGTCTGTTCCATGTCAGTTTTGCATGGTTTTGCGACAAGTTAAATATGATATTATTTGACTTATACAGGGTGTAACAAAAAGGGTATGTTAAGCGAAAAGCTATGTAAATAGCCCACTGTAGAGAACCTATCCACAAAATTTGAGACTCGAAATCTCATGTTTATTTTTCAAGATTGTATGAAAATTCCTGAGATATTTAAAAAATCTCCATACTATCGTGAAAAATAAATATGAGATTTCGAGTCTCAAATTTTGTGGATAGGTTCTCTACAGTGGGCTATTTACATAGGTTTTCGCTTAACATACACTTTTTGTTACATCCTGTACATGGAAACATATTCCTTGAATTCTTATGTCCTATCCCAAAAGCGTGCTAACGGATTCTAATTACGACAATTCTAGTTAAATTAACAAGCCTATATTGTAAAGGTACGGAAAATGTGCCAGTTTTAGAGCATGTTAATTTTAGGTAAGCATTTTATGAGCATGCTTTGTTTTGAGCTCGTCTGTCCGTGCCTTAACAACTGATCCTGAGAGATTTTTTGTATATCTCTGCTCTGATTTAAATCTGCACTAATTAAAAAAAAAAATACAAAATTTGGAATTAAATACTCTGACATTTATCTCGATCTAGTATTGCAATTGGGCGTAAGTCGGTCAGCATTAGTTTCCTTACCCGCAGACAGAAAGCGATCGCTAACTTCGATACGAAGCGTGCTACTTTGTTTAAACCCCCTATTCCTCTAGCGCGATAAGTCCTTAATACAAACATTAAAAATTAACAGGCCCCCATAGCTTTGTTTACTTTCCATTTGTTAATTTTTATTGTGTTTAAAAACTTCATATCCCCCCAAGTCGAATAGGTTAATTTACACCTATTACGAGCGTTCGTTGTACACAATTAGTTAATTGCATGTCTGTCGCTGGAGACAATTTCATCTTGTTTGGATTAATGGTTTGGTTTGTCGGACTTTCTCGCTTTCATGACTTGTTAGTATTTTTGATGTTTTTGAACTTTACAAATTTTAATCTGTCGTGAATAGGTACTCCATAAGAATTGGCATATTTTTATAGTCTCCCTAAATTCGCGTTTGCCACGACTGATTTCCTCGTTTAAATCCATGGTTGAAATTAGATACATGAAAGAAGTTATGACTATGATGATATCTAGTGTACTATTGATCATGTATTGATCGCAATATTTAGGTATAATAATATACTTTTGTTAGAGACGCTGTGTTAGTTAGAAACTCACTACGAACATGATGCTGCCTTTCCATCAGAAATGTGCTAATGCTACCACAGATTGGGTGGTTTGTGTATGCTACGGATGCGTGTGTGATACTCCGATATATCTGTTATTTAATGGTAAATTTGAGGTATCTTGATTAAAAATATTTGGCTATAACAACATATATGTACCTATCTGCGAAATATCACAAAAATTCCAATATCGAGCGAAATGCAATATAAGGGGACGCAACCATAGAAACTACCTTCGCAATCAACTTACGTAGCTGCCTACTCGACTCTTATG
Source organism: Carposina sasakii (assembly GCA_014607495.2). Lineage (NCBI taxonomy): Eukaryota > Metazoa > Arthropoda > Insecta > Lepidoptera > Carposinidae > Carposina > Carposina sasakii. The sequence continues at coordinate 1,134,098 of CP053157.1, forward strand.
TTACTGGTATAAGGCTTAAAATTCCCAACACCCACACAAATAAGGGCTGTGCTTAGATATTTTGTAAGTTGTAATATAACGTCATTTTACGCGTCTGTGGCGTTGGGGGACGACGTCGACGTAATCCTGCCCTGGGGTAGTAACCCGGAGTCTACCTAGGATTCATATTCTGACTACATCGCTCACGCATTACGAATAATTTGTTTTCTTTGTTAAGCCATTTTTAGAAGAAGAAAAAACGAGAAAGAATGTATTTTGTGAACCGTTGACAAAGACTTTTCTAAGATCTGATTTTCCCTTGTCTCTAACATGAGCAAGTTTTAGAGTCCCTCTCCACTCTAAACAGAAATGGCTGCGACTTCGGCGCCGCGACGGAAAGGGACAGGCAGGTTAATCTTAAGTTTAGGTTTAGGTAAGTGTGACGATCAGAATCGTCCATAATACGTACATAATACTTCATATTTATGTAACTAGTGGACGCCCGCGACTCTGTCTGCGTGGACTGCAGAAAAACAGAACGTCGAAATTATTCGGGATAAAAAGTAGCCTATGTGTTAAGTGGGACCTGTCACAATATATTACTGAAAACCGCATCGAAATCGGTTCAGCCGTTTCTGAGATTAGCGTGCACAAACGCACAGACAAACCGACAAACAGACAAAAATTAAAAAAAAAATTTTTTTGGTTACTATTGCGTTAGGTTAGGTTAGGTTAGGAAAGGTCTTCTATAATATTTTTTCTCATATATATCTTCTATGTACAGACAGCGATCCATTACATTTTTATTATATGTATAGACTAGTGGACGCCCGCGACTCCGTCCGCGTGGACTACAGAAAAAATAAAAAGTAGCCTATATGTTAAGTGTAAAAAGTAGCCTATATGTTATCGCGGTTGTCGTAAAAAATTAATTCACGTTTGTCCCCTTCCCGTGGGAATTTCGGGAAATCCGTTCCCAGTGCTTCCTCGGGGTCCCAAATAAACATATATGCTCAACTTCAGATTCACATGTTTAACCGTTTTCGTAAAAAATAAATAATTCCCGTTGGTCTCCTTCCCGTGGGAATTTCGGGAAATCCGTTCTAGTGTTTCCTCGCAGTCCCTAATGAACATATATGCCCAATTTCAGCTTCATATGTATAGCGGTTTTCGTAAAAACTATGAATTCCCGTTTGTCCCCTTCCCGTGGGAATTTCGGGAAATCCGTTTTTAGTCCTCCCTCGCTGTCCCCAATGAACATATATGCCCGATTTCAGCTTCATATGTATAGCGGTTTTCGTAAAAACTATGAATTCCCGTTTGTCCCCTTCCCGTGGGAATTTCGGGAAATCCGTTTTTAGTCCTCCCTCGCTGTCCCCAATGAACATATATGCCCGATTTCAGCTTCATATGTATAGCGGTTTTCGTAAAAAATATAGAATTCCCGTTGGTCGCCTTCCCGTGGGAATATCGGGAAATTCTTATAGCCTATGTTCATCCAGGTCCAATAAGGATTCTAACGGTGAAAGAATTTTTGAAATCGGTCCAGTAGTTTCTGAGCCTATTCATTACAACCAAACAAACAAAGTTTTCCTCTTTATAATATTAGTGTAGATAGATAGGCTATCCTGACGTTTGGAAAAATCTTTCGTTTGACCAGTAGTTTAATTTTAATTTTAATTAGGTCGATCAAACAAACAATTTGACCTAATGACGGAGATTTCTCTAGTTATGCTCCAAAATATCCGTACTAAGCATCCATAAAGGACCAGGAGTTAGGGCGCTGCCAAGCAACCGTGTCGTCGTCCCTCCGCAAAATGTTATTGCTACAATTATTTTCGACACGATTTTATTTCCACCGCAATTAAATATCTGTTGCACTCCCTAGATTCCTGTTATCCTAGCCCTTTTAATGACGTTAATAAGGATGTAACCCTCCAGTTACAATTTTTAAGATAAGTGTCGTTATTTTCTATCACTATGTTATTGAAAATTTCCTCTACGGAATGGTTTCGACTTACTTCGTCTTCGAAGATGATCGATCGTAATTATATTCTATATTAATATTTATTTGATTGTGATGCAATTGGGTGTTTTGAGACTAAATTGCTTTTAGAAAATTATTTTTTAATGTTATAAGTAGGTACCTACGATTTTTTCCAATATTTTGCGGTGCGAATGCTTAACGTTGAACAACTGTAAAAACTACTCATCCATGATTCGTTGATTCTCTCAAAGTTAGTGTAATTTTTGCGACATACAATATTATAATTGATCTTAAATAGACGTTTGGGTCATACAATGTCGTTCATTCAGACCACGCTGTAGGCATGTAGGATAAACCACATAGACAAGATATTTTTTTCCCATTTGAAGGTGTATGAGAAATTCATACACAAACATTCGCGTTTTAGTAACTAATGCAGTTGTGTTGCGTGAGGTCCGCCCGTTTTTCACAGCCGCTCGTAAAACATAACGGTCTATTCTTCGTTAACTTACCAACTGCAACTTTATGTTACGCTGGTACATATTCTTATTTTACTACGACGCGGTTTATTTTCTTCAATATCTTTTAAAATTATTTTACGTATTGAGCGATTTGAGCGGAATTTTGCGTGATTAATTTCTGTAAATTAAAATTTAAAATTATAGTACAGTGATGGTTTTTGAAAACTGAAAACGAGCAATGTAATCATATAATATTAGTTACTAAACTACTACCACAATATTTATTTCATATAATGATGTATGCAATCTATACTAATATTATAAAGAGGAAAACTTTGTTTGTTTGGTTGTAATGAATAGGCTCCGAAACTACTGGACCGATTTCAAAAATTCTTTCACCGTTAGAATCCTTATTGGACCTGGATGAACATAGGCTACAAGAATTTCCCGATATTCCCACGGGAAGGCGACCAACGGGAATTCTATATTTTTTACGAAAACCGCTATACATATGAAGCTGAAATCGGGCATATATGTTCATTGGGGACAGCGAGGGAGGACTAAAAACGGATTTCCCGAAATTCCCACGGGAAGGGGACAAACGGGAATTCATAATTTTTACGAAAACCGCTATACATATGAAGCTGAAATTGGGCATATAAGTTAATTAGGGACTGCGAGGAAGCACTAAGAACGGATTTCCAGAAATTCCCACGGGAAGGGGACCAACGGGAATTAATTATTTTTTACGAAAACGGTTATACATATGAATCTGAAGTTGAGCATATATATTTATTTGGGACCCCGAGGAAGCACTGAGAACGGATTTCCCGAATCTATACTAATATTATAAAGAGGAAAACTTTGTTTGTTTGGTTGTAATGAATAGGCTCCGAAACTACTGGACCGATTTCAAAAATTCTTTCACCGTTAGAATCCTTATTGGACCTGGATGAACATAGGCTACAAGAATTTCCCGATATTCCCACGGGAAGGCGACCAACGGGAATTCTATATTTTTTACGAAAACCGCTATACATATGAAGCTGAAATCGGGCATATATGTTCATTGGGGACAGCGAGGGAGGACTAAAAACGGATTTCCCGAAATTCCCACGGGAAGGGGACAAACGGGAATTCATAATTTTTACGAAAACCGCTATACATATGAAGCTGAAATTGGGCATATAAGTTAATTAGGGACTGCGAGGAAGCACTAAGAACGGATTTCCAGAAATTCCCACGGGAAGGGGACCAACGGGAATTAATTATTTTTTACGAAAACGGTTATACATATGAATCTGAAGTTGAGCATATATATTTATTTGGGACCCCGAGGAAGCACTGAGAACGGATTTCCCGAAATTCCCACGGGAAGGGGACAAACGGGAATTCATAATTTTTACGAAAACCGCTATACATATGAAGCTGAAATTGGGCATATAAGTTCATTAGGGACTGCGAGGAAGCACTAAGAACGGATTTCCAGAAATTCCCACGGGAAGGGGACCAACGGGAATTAATTATTTTTTACGAAAACGGTTACACATATGAATCTGAAGTTGGGCATATATATTTATTTGGGACCCCGAGGAAATTCCCACGGGAAGGGAACCAACGGGCGTTCCAAATTTTTACGAAAACCGCTGTACCTACATATGAAGTTGTAGCTAATGTACTGATATGTACCGATGCGAAGCGAGGGCGGGCCACTATAATAGAATAAATTAATAATACATACAAAATCACGAAGTAATGCTGGATGTTGGTCTAGCAAAAATTTTCGTAGTCACTGTACAGTCAAAGCCTTAAGGTGTAGGCTTGTATCAGGTGCAATGTTTACAAAAATACAGAGCATTATGCAGTGTGCCCGGGATAGAGTTAGCGATATTTTAAGATCGATAAAAATACCGACTTTTGGCGGGAAGGTCAAACCAGAAGGGCGGAATTTTTTATTGAAAAATAAAACTTTATTTTATTTTAATTTAAAACTTTCTTCGATAAAATTGTTTAATTATAATTTTAATTATAATATATTATATATAACTATCAATAAGAATAATGGACGACGACGAGGAAGACAGAAATCGTGGTCACAAAAGAAAATACAAACTCCATGACTCGGCGGAACCTAAAGATAAGTACAAAAGATTTTCCAAAAGCGGCTATCAACGTCTGTACCCAACTGATGCTAAGTTGAACAACAACTCGTTCAAAGTTTACGTCCAAGGTATTATAATCCAGAGGACCGTCTGGGAAATAAGAACCCCAAGACGATCACGGACCTGTTCAAAAAATATTTCAAAGGAATTACTTCAATTAAAAGAGTTACCTCAAGCAAAATAGAAATTACTTTCTCCGTACCCATTAATGCAAAGAATTTAATTAAAAATGTCACTTTTCTCACTACCAACAAACTGAAAGCATTTATACCAGCAAACCTAATAGAAAAAACGGGTATAATCAGATATGTACCAATCGACATATCTAATGAACAATTATATCAAGACCTAACTTTAGACTTTGAGATAATAGCTATAAGGAGATTCACCAAGAAAGTAGGAGAGGAAATAATTCCTCTTCAAACAGTCAGCATCACCTTTATGTCAAACACCCTGCCACAATACGTCTATGCCTTTGGTGGTTGGTGCTATTAAATTTACGAATATGTACCACCACTCATGCAGTGTTTTAAATGCTTAAAATTTAATCATTCAGCAAACCTATGTAAAGGTAAACAGATATGCTCCATATGTTCTGGAGACCATAATTTTAAAGAATGCAATAATGACAGCAAACTAAAATGTATAAATTGTGGTGGTGAACATTTGGCCATTTCCCGTACTTGTCCTGTAAAATTGCAAAAAATGAATGACAAAAAAAAATTACCTATGCAAATGCAACAGCGTCATCAACACCTAGGCTTTCAATTTTAAATAACTATAATAAAGAATTCCCTAAATTTAAAACAAGTTCACAGAATAAGATATTACCTCCCAACAAAGAAAATGCAACAAAAGAAACAAGAAAAGTCGATATTAGTATAACAGATATTATAAATGCAATAGTCAACGATAAAAAAATCTCAATGCTATGCAATTACATAATTACAATACAATCCTTACTATAGGAAACAAGAGTGATGGCCAAATATTCACCTCAGCAATGATCAAAGATAATTTAATTAATAACTTAAATAATGGATAATGTAAAAAATCATACACATTTAAGAATCTGCCAATTTAATGTACAAAGTATATATAAGAAAAAGCCATTAATTATTGAATTTTTATTTGAAAATAATATAGATATCATGATGCTCAATGAAACTTGGTTAACTAAGAAAAAAAAAACATTATGTATACCTAAATATTACTTTATATACAAAAACGCCAAGAATGAACATGGCGGAGTAGGTATCTTAATAAGAGACAACATAAAATATACTACACTTAACACAAGTTTTAATGAACTCATACAAACTGTAGCAATATCTGTTGAGACCTCTGTTGGCAATTGCTCTTTACTATGTGTATACTCTCCTCCCAGAGGTGGAAAATTCAACACTAATAAACTTAAAAAGATAATCACTTCTCTACCACAACCGATAGTAATTTCAGGTGATCTGAATGCACATCTTGTAGCCTTTGTTTGCTATAGCACTTATGGCAGAGGAAACAGCATATTTGACTTAATAGATCAATGTAACTTGCACCTATATATTATGAACACGGGAAACCTAACCACAGTATCTTCTCCTCTTAGGCAACAATCAGCCATAGATGTTACGCTTGTAAGCCCAACATTAGCTCCTCTTTGTAATTGGTATGTTCACAATAATGCTATGGGCAGCGATCACTAACTATCGTACAATAACAGAATTACAAAATAAACCAATTATATATACAGAATCCTGCTCTTTGGGAAAATACTTGTATAACAAAGCAGATTGGATAAACTACAAATGTACTTCTGAACATTATTTTAATGATATACAAGTAAATTCACAAGATCCTATTGACTCATTTACAAATTCGTTACAATTACTACAAGATAAATACATTCCTAAAATTCATCAAATAATAAACAGTCAAAGCAGTAGACTAAACTTCATTAAAACTCCAGTTCAGTGGTGGAATGATGCCTGTAGAGATGCAGTCCTGAAAAGCAAAAAGGCTCTATTATTTTATAAATCAAACCCAACACTGGACAACGTCATAGAATATTAACGTATCGATGCTTTAGAACAGAAAAGGGATAGTTGGAAGTCATTATATCAATCTTTTAATAGAACAACACCTATAAGTAGAATATGGAATTACATTAGAAGATTCAAACGTGCCAGTACAAGTAGCAACAAAGTTAAGAATGACACATGATTATCACAATTTATGGACACACTGGCATCTGAATCTGAATCTCCTAATGAGGAAAATATAAATATGGAAATTTTTAAAAACATATTTTCTTGGCCAGAAAGTGGAAACAGTAAATATTTAACCTCTCCATTTATCTTTCAAGAATTTAATAGACCTTTATAATCCAGAAAAGACACTTCTCCTGGTTTAGATAATTTCTCATACAAACTTATTAAAAATCTCCATAGTAATGCACAGTTAATACTTTTACAAATCTTTAATCAATTATGGCATTACAACCTCATTCCAAAGGAATGGAAAACACAATGTGTGATTCCCATTCTTAAACCAGACAAGCCACCTGATGAATATTCTTCTTATAGACCTATATCATTATCATCCTGCATAGGTAAATTATTTCAGAATATGCTTAAAGTTAGACTGGATTACTTTGTAGAATCCAACAGTCTCTTACCTGAATACCAATTTGGCTTCCGCAGAGGAAAAAGTGCTGTTGACAGTTTTACTTCTCTGATTTCTGACATAAAGACTTCATATTATGCCAAAAAAGTCACAGTGTGTGCATTCCTTAATATAAAAGGAGCATTTGACAATATCAATCTGGAAGTTCTGGTACCTTAGATTCCTTAGGGTTACCTGGAAAAGTCATAGAATGATTTTTCACTTTTTGTTTGATAGAACTTTCTATATAAAATTCAATAACAAAATTCAAGGCCCAAGAAATGTATTTGTCGCAGTAAGATAGATAAAGCCGTAATATACATGGTGTTTTTTTGTGGCCACCTTTAACGAAGGGTACGTATTCTATACATGAAATAAAGTAAGTTTATGCCAAAAAAATGCTGGGAAAAAAAAATGTTTTTTTTTTTTAATTTTAAATTCCTTGATCGTGCGAAATTTATAGTGTCTAGTGTTTATGTTAGTTTTTTTATAGACAGATATTAATTATTTTTCGTGAAAAAATCCTGCTACGCGCGTCTATGTGCATTTATGCAGAAAAACGCAGTCTATTTACTCAACTTTGGACCCTAATATTTTGGAAACCAGACACTTCCCAGGTATGCTTCCATGGAGAAAAATGATCGTGATGATGAGGAGATTCCGTAGTTTTCGGGAACGTTGACGACCAAAAATCATCCTGTAGTTATATCCCTAGGGATTTAACTATATACCGTAACATAGTTATAAATTAAATAGATATAAATAACCTTCGTGTCCCGAGAGAAGACTACAATAACATAATAAACATAACATGCAAAACTTTATGGCAAGACCTATGGAAGCTAACACTAGAAGAAAAAGGGAAATGGTACGGAGAAATCCAAATTAACTTACCCGTTAAACCCTGGTACAAAACTTATGAATAGAGAGTTCATCACAATAATAAATAGACTTAGATTTAGTTACAATCGGTCCCCCGCCCATCTAAATCGTTTGAACATAATAAATAGCGCAGACTGCCCATATCCCAACTGCACAAGTTCAAATTGTGATGCAAAACATTTAATTTAAGAGTGCCCAAATTTTAAAGAGGAACGACACACATATCTGCCTCTGAAGCAGAAAAAACAAGAACAGGAAAGAAACGAAACTGTGGTAAACTTGCAGAAAATGTTACAAGACGCAGAAAACTACCAAAATAAATTTATCTGAAAAACGGAAATTGAAATTTAAAGGAAAATAGAAGAAATTGAGTAAAGTGAATAGTGTTCTGTGGTGAATTAGCATAGGTATTAGTTAGACCTTTTATTCTCATTATTGTTTCATATTATTCTTTGTATATTTAGAAAAATGTTGTTATGGTGAAAGGACCAGTGCGAATAAATACTTATATAAAAAAAAGATAAAAATACCTTCATGTGGGCGTCTAACTGCCCACTTTTATCTGAGTACCTGAGTAGCCGTTGTTTTGTAGCTATTATTTACTAGGTTTCTGTAATTTACAAAAAAAATACATTATTGGACTAGTTTTCATAGCATGTTACGTAATAAGAAAAAAATACAAACTAATTTGGGACAAAATCTTACATATTATTTTTCTTATGTGGCATTGCTGTTAAGTACAAAATGTTTTTTTTTCTAATTTGAATGATAGACACTATTAGCTTTCAAACACTGTTTTTTCTTACTTGTTAGACCTTTTAAATCCAGAGATATTGACAAAATTTACCACTAACATGAAAAAAAATATTTAAAACTAAAAATAGCTTTCATTTCTAAAAGAGGGCAGTTAGACTAGGGTTACCATATCTTAGGATTTGTCCTGAGATTTGAGGATTTTTCGACTTTTCTCAGGATTGCGTCCGGATTTTGCAAATCTCGTGATATCTCAGGATTTTTAAAGATCTCTTTAATTAAAAGTTAAACCAACTAACAAAATCTTCTTTTGGTAACAATTGAACAGTTAAAATCTGCAGTTATTTATCCAAGTGAAACAAACTAAAAATAATCTTTTGGTAACAACGCCGCCGCTTTGAGTACGATGTGCAAGTTGCAACGCGTGAGCTAGAGTGTTTAAAACGATAATAATACGTTTTTGAGAGAAAATTCTTAAACTGTATAAAATCTCAGTATATAGGACGTCTTTAGGTAATGAAATAACGAACGGTTTGCTCAAAAACTGCAGTTTCCTAGGATCTGTCATGTAACGGCCGTACTTACGTAAAACATGCCCTCTTCGCGGTGTCAAAAGTTCCTTCACGGCCGCTATATGACGGCGCCGCTGTCTGAGCAAACCAAAGCAAGTTTAGTTTAGTTCTATTCATATCCATATACTTGAGTAAGCAAGACCGCAGCCATTTAAGAAGGTCGTTAAGCTGTGGCCAGCACCAACCGCAGTAGAGATGGCACCCTTTTCGACATGGATATCCTGGTTAGGTTTAAAAAAATAGGTTCGTTAAATCTATATTTAGTATTTGCTGCAAGCGGGCCTAAAATAGATATTTCCATTACAAAAATTAAATTATTACATGTGTAGGCGTCAACGTTAGTTCAAATGTCAGAGTATTTAGTTAACACCGAATTTTCGTTACTAAATAACCATTGTGTGTTACCATTACGTAACTACTCGTAACTTAGTTTATGCTACAATAATAATTTTAATCTCGTGCATGTCGTAAGAGTCGAGGAAACTCGGGCATTCTTTTAAGCCACAGATCACCCCCTAAAGATACAGCATTATTGCTGTTTTACACTAGACAAAAGTCACCAAATTAGGCGGTAGGAAGAGTTGGGGGGGTACCTCACAACAGTGCCGTGATTGGTTCTTTCAAGGTCAGTAATATCCTATAGTGATGTAGTCGAGTCAATTTGCCGTGCCGATAAATATATCGATCAAATTATTGTTTGATGAAATAACATCATATTATAGTAAATACAAAAAACATGCTTTTTTTCTACTTACAAAATTTTATGTGTTTTAATAAATACTAGATATTAAAAAGCTAAAGAGTTTGTTTGTTTAAACGCGATGATCTTAGGAAGAGGTACTGATCAAACTGATTTTTTTTATATGTCTATGTTAAATAGCCCGCTAATCATATAATTTATATAATATGTTACGGCTAAAGTCCAAAGTGTGTAACAACATTCTGCAAATTGTTAATTACTAGCAGTTCGCCGTGACTTCGTTCGCTTATACTACCGAAAAAACAGAAAATTAATGTTCATCCCGCCAAAAATCATCCTGGAATTTATCCTCAGAATAAAAATAAGCCTATGTTACACCCTATTACATCAACTATCTGCCAGTGAAAGTCACGTCAAAATCGGTCCAGCCGATTCAGAGATTTGTGTGAACAAACCGACTGGCTGTCTAGATGTCGATGGCGTCAAGAGTGAATGCGATATCATTTGCAGTTCCTAATAACATGATCTCGGTTAGAAAATTTTTCTTTTTGTATTGAGTTACAAACAGACACTTCAATTTTATTTATTTGTATAGACTATTCCGCGACTCCATTAGCGTAAAGTACTAAAAAAAACCTAGCCTTCCTCGATTAATTAATAACTATTCTCGATAGATTAATGAACTATCCAATACAAAAATATTTTTTCAAATCGAACCAGTAGTTCCTGAGATTAGCGTGTTAAGCTAAAAAAACTATCTAACTTTGTATAGTATTAGTAAGTATAATTATAGATTATTAATCACTTATTTATAATCAGTATAAAATAACAAACGTAACTAAATTTATGATTATTTTTTTGTTAAAAATCATTACTTATATCGATACGTTCAATTTCTTGAATTCGTCCAACACTAGTTCTGTCAACGTCAAACACTGGAAGAAACAAAAAGAGATAAACATACTAATTATTATAATGAGAGAAAGGGACTTTTCCAAAAGACATAAACGGGAGCTGTCATTTTTCGGAGCAACATTTTTTTACCCAATGTAACTTGAGCTCCGTAAGACATAAAATGTAAAATGTTTTTAATTACTGATGAAAAGTTATGCCATCTTTCTTATAGCTATTTGTTCTGGAATTCTTCCCGCACCATTTTACAGAACACGTTGTCATTTTTTTTACTTTTACGTGTAATAACAATACAAAAAGTAAATTAGATAATGCAACGAAATCACGCGCACGCAGATCAAATACACTTGGTCGGTACTTGTGTAAAGAATTGAAGTTATTAGAATTGGCTGCAAATAAAATAAATTGTAAGCTCAGGTATTCGGCATGCGATCCTACAGTGCGATTGACCATTATTAATATAAGTACCTACATATGTGAGTAGGACAGCACCTAAATGTTTGTGTACTACGTGGTTTCTCGATATATGCCAGCCTAAATAATACAATGCCTATCATCTGCATCTATAACGCCCTTTAAAATTACCATAACAGTATTGAATTGTACTCTGAATTGTATCTATTCTTTTTGCTAATAAATAAATTATTATTATTATGTATCTCTTTCGAAATTCACGGGACTACAGAGTCCCGGTCCTTTGAGAGGCGTGCATCGGGCCGTAGCCAAGATGTAGAGGCCCTTTTAAGAGAACATTAATATGGTGTGGGATACACATGGCGGATACCATCACTGAACGCACAATATGATACACCCGGTGATGGTCCCCGCCATGTGCAAGACTATTGGAGTGCAGATCTATGTCATGCGATGGAAACAAAGGTCATGGGCTATGGGGCTGAATGTTGGGTGGGGTTGGGTAACTGGGCTATTGAAGGAGACTAACGGACACCTGCCATTACAACCAAGTCTCATGCATGATTGTTTGGTAGCAGGCGGTGACTCGCCGACTCATGTCATGGGCCCCCTGAAACGGCCGCATGCACGGAGCGACAAAGGGGGCAACATTTGGTGAGCGGCTAGGGTGGAGGGGTGCCCCTGGACTTTAAACCGAAGCCAACACGCCACTTACTGACGGCCACGTCCACCCTCGAGCTGTCATAGCTCTTGCGACTCCACTCTGCCCGGCCGGCGAAAGCAAGGCAGAGGTGGGGGAACTGTTCCTCGTCAGACCTCACTCCGGCGCCGGAGATGAGGAACAGGGTCTTCCCCCGAGAGTACTTCAGGTCCGTGGGAACGCTACCTCCCAACAGCTCGCCACAAGCTGCCCTGCGGGCTTATTATTATTATTATTATAAGTTTGCGTTTACATGAGTGCAATTGCATATACTCGTGGTGCGCAGCTGCTGCCTTGTATGCGGAATCTTTTAGGGGGTAATCTGTGTTTTAAGCCAATAGCAATAACAAGTTAAGAACTCACTACCTTTCTGTCCAATGATGATGTGTAGTTTTACCTTTTGTTCTATTTTATAAAATGTATATACGTATTTATTTAGTTACATATATTGTATGTATTTATTTAATTGTTTGTCTATGTTAGGTACATTGTTTTTTTTTTATTATCTGGTTGTGCACGTATCCTTTTTCTTAGCTAATAACTTTATTTTCAATGGTTGGCTGTAAGAAATCTCTGTAAGAGATAAGCTCGCCTCTGTACATTATCTTCTAAAATATTGTATCTTGTGTGTTTTTTTCTGTGTACAATAAAGAATTGTAGGCCAATAGCTATGCTAAACGTGGGTGTGGGATGTCTTTTATGATCCTGCAGTTTTGTCTATAATCACGTCACTGGGCTACCCCATTACGGGAACACAGCTGTGTGTGTATAAGTATAGTATCTATGTATACAGGGTGTAACAGAAAGGGTATGTTAAGCGAAAAGCTATGTAAATAGCCCACTATAGAGAACCTATTTCCAAAATTTGAGACTGGAAATCACATTTTTATTTTTCAAGATTGTATGAAAATTCCTGAGATATTTAAAAATTCTCCATACTATCGGGAAAAATAATCATGTGATTTCGGATCTCAAATTTTGGGAATAGGTTCTCAATAATGGGCTATTTACATATCTTTAACATACCCTTTCTGTTACACCCTGTATATGTAATATCCTAAAAATCAATAAAGTTTAATAAAAATCTCAATTGCTTAACCTACCTATATGCCTCCCGTCCATCTTGCCTCACCTCGCCTCGACTAGTCGTTGAGAATTCCTCGAAGGAATCTAAATTCTAACAGGCCAGTTTATGTACGGTTTAAAGAACTTTTGAAATGGGTTAACATAATTTATTCCGAATTCTTACTGTTTAATAGGATACAGAACAATAATACAGGTTTTCTGCCCTAGGGTTCTGTAACGGAATGAAACGTGGTAACTAAAAGGTAAATGAATTGAAGTTTTTGAAAATTGGGGTATCATCATACGTATTTAGTCAGTCAAGTGGACTGCAGAAAAAACAAAATGTTGAAATTGTTTCATAGTTGGAGGTGTGTATTTAAAAAGCTTCTTGGTTGTAGGACGGCATTTATTATTTTAGAAAAATACACAGACATTTTACACAGGTACATAGTTACCAAGCGCGAGTGCGATGGCGCCACTTGACATACATAGGGATGTGGTAATCGTAGTGATGTACCTAACATCTCCCTTTTTCAAAAGTAGGTATTAGACAAGGCTTATACTAAACAATGTTTAACATGACACTTTAACTTAAAAGTTTTTCCTATACTTAACCATAGACAAGTTTTAACAATTTCACCTTGTATTCTTAAACAAGTTTTATTTTTTATTATAATCATAATATCTATTAATTACAATACATACGTTTGTAAGTCTTTTACAAAATTTCCTCTTTTAATGATTAATTTGACACAGTATGAATGTATGTACACTTTTTTTTTTTATGTTATTTTTATGACATCTCTATAAAACTTATAATCTATGTTCACTCAATGACAGATGACAGTACAAATTCTACTACTTATTTTAGAGGTTATGTTTGTTTATATTATGTACCTACACAACAATAAAATTATGCATAAAAATTTGGTTTTCTATAAATCTTAGACTCAGTTCTAGATTTTATAACAGGTGGATGTGTATCTGATGTAGTGTTTTGTGTGTTTTTAGGTTTCAAAATGTGTTGTCTGTTCCTACGATACTGACTTTTATCAACTAGACTTTCTACAATATAACTACGTGGTTCTGGACCTATTTGGACTATTTTACCTGGTGTCCAGACCTCTTCCGGCTTGTGCTTGAAATAAACATTGTCTCCTAAGTGTAGTGACTCTAAAACTTTACTGTTTCTGTTGTAATAAACTATTGACTTTACTTTTTGTTTTTCATTTTTCTGTTTAAATATATCTTCATCAATCAGTTTAGGTTTCAAGTTATTCTCACAGCTAGGTATCTTTGTACGCAAATTTCTAGACATACATAACTCAGAAGGACTATACTTACAAAATTTTGGAGTATTTCTATATAATAACAATGCTAAGTAAGGGTCTGTGTTATCATGTGAACATTTCTTTAGAATATTTTTTATTGTACCAATGGTTCTTTCTACTAAACCATTAGAACGACTCAAATATGGACTTGATGTAATGTGTTGAATATCCCAATCACATGTGAAATTACTGAATTCTTTTGAATTGAATGGCGGACCGTTATCAGAAATAAGAATCTTAGGGATTCCATGACGTGAAAATATAGATTTTAAATGTGTGATTACACTCAATGCATTTGATCCAGTCCTAAGCAATGCTAGTTCTACATATTTTGAGTAATAATCTACAACAATTAAATATTTGTTTTTTGTTAAAGTCGAAGAAATCTACTCCTACTTTGTCCCATGGCATTTCCTTATACTCATGACTAATCAAAGGCTCTTTAGTATTATTTCTTCTATATGTTAGACAACTCTCACACTGACTAATAAACTTTTCTATATCCAAGTTCATGTTAGGCCAATAAACAGATTTTCTTGCTAGACAAATACAACTATTAATACCTTGATGTCCTTCATGAACTAATTTTATAATGGATTCTCTCATAGACTCTGGAATTATTATTGAGTTTCTTTTAAAAACAATGTTATTAATGACATGTATTTGTTGTCTAAAAGTAAAATATGGTCTGACAAACTGATTTATTGACCTCCTGTGTTCTGGCCATCCAGACTTACAATATTGAATAATTTGTGACAAAACTGTATCTTGTAATGTTTTGATTTGAATTTCTTTGAGTTTTTCGCTACTGACTGACAAATGAGACATGACTAGGTTTACATGCAGATCAATGTCATGATCAAGATCTGTTAATGAATTTTCTGGCAATGGGGATCTTGACAATGTGTCTGCTATGTATAAGAAACGACCTGGTTTGTACATTACATTAAGATCATAAGGCTGTAGTCTAAGCATTATGCGCTGTAGTCTTGGGGAATGTCATATAAAGCTTTTTTGAATAGACTTATAAGCGGTTTGTGATCAGTTTCTACTGTTATTGTTTGTCCATAAAGATACTGATGGAATTTTGTACAGCCAAACAAGACTGCTAATAACTCTTTCTCTATTTGTGAATAACCTTGTTGACATTTATTCAAAGAGCATGATGCGTATGCAATTGGCTGTTTTTCATGACTTAAGACTCCACCTAAAGCAAATTTTGACGCATCTACTGATAAAATTATCTCCCGTTTTGGATCATAATAAGTTAAACTGGGGCTGAACTGATCATAGCTTTGATTTTATTAAATTCAGCTTCATGATGATCTGACCATAACCAAACAACATTTTTAGCTAATAATGACCGCATGTTAACAGTTTCCTGTGACAAATTTTGAAGAAATGGACCTAGGTAATTTACCATGCCTAAAAATCTCTGTAATTCTGTGACATTAGTTGGACTAGTCATTTTACAAATGGCTTCGACTTTAGACACATCAGGTTGAATGCCTTGTTTACTAAAAATATGTCCAAGATACCTTACCTCAGTTTTGCAGATGACTGACTTTTCTTTGTTGAATCTTAGGTTTATTTCTCGTGCCCTGGCCAACACTTTTTCCAGTATCTCATTATGTTCTACAGAGGTTTTTCCATAAATTAGAAAATCATCCATTAATATTTTAACACCTGAAATGTCGCCAAAACGCTTGATTATTTCCCTATGAAAGATCTCAGGGGCTGCATTGATTCCAAATGGTAGTCTTTTGTATCTATAACGCCCAAATGGTGTAATGAATGTGCATAATTTAGAAGATGTCTCAGTGAGTTTTAACATCCAAAAACCTTTGTTGGCATCTAGTGTTGAAAAAAATTCTGCACCAGCTAAGTCTGACTTTAATTCATCTAATGTAGGGAACTGAAAATGGGGTCTCATAATAGCCTGGTTTAACTTTCTAGGGTCAATGCAAATGCGTAACTGCCCATTTTTTTTTGAGGTTAACACAATTGGACTTACCCACTCCGTTGGTTCTTCAACCTTACAGATTACATCATTTTCTTCCATTAATTTTAGTTCCTTTCTTAAAGGTTCCTGTAGCTGAAAAGGAATTCTCCTACATGGATCTATTGCTGGTATTACATCTGGCTTTAGTTTTAACTCACACTCAAAGTTAGTTATGCACCCTAAGCCCTCAAATAAATCACTATTTGAATCTATTATTTGTTTTGCACTATGTTCCAAACTATGCCCTGTCTCTTTGGTTGACATTTCACTAAAAGTAACTTTGTTTATCCTTTTTATTAGATTTAGCAACTTGCATGCGACTCTGCCTAAAATATTTTGACATTTTAGATCGACTATGTGGAAATTTACACTGTATGACTTATCATTAATACTAACAAGTAGGTTGACCTGTCCTACAGTCGGTATTATTTCACCACTGAATGTTGATAGTGTAAATTGACTTTTCATGATTGAACTATATGGAATGTTGAGTGTTTGAAATGTGCCTAGTGATAGAATGTTTGTGTCTGCACCTGTATCAAGTAAAAAACTGACTTGTTTATCATTAATTAACAAACATGTGTCCCATGACTTATCAATATGACTTTTTGACTGTATGCACTGAACTGAGACTACTCCTAGAAATAGCGAAGGCTTTTCTGACTCTGACTTTGTATCTGGTACTTCAGTTTCAACTATGTTTACTTGTCTGTTTCTACAAACACTTGCAAAGTGATTAAATTTCTTACACTGATGACACTTGACTCCTATTGCCGGACATCTAACTCTATGTTTTTTGACCACATTTTCCACACACTGGACCGCTACTCGTTGACTTTTGATGATTTCTATATGGTGCTCTTGACTTGTCCTGTGCCGACTTCTTTCTTTCATGGCTCCGACTCTGCCTTTGACGATAATAACCTGTAGTTGCATGGACTTCTCCAACAAACGAATTTGCAGCTTGTTCTAAAACTTTTGCTTGCTGTCTTGTTGACTCGTATCTCTTAGCAACATCTACGGCTCCATCCAATGTTTTAGGTTGATCTTCCAGAATGCGTTCCTTTATGTATTGGTTGTTTCCATTTAAGTTCCAGCTGAAGATATCTCTAAGTAGACTGTCCTTTATGTTTCCAAATTCACATGACTGACATAGGTTTCTCAATTCTGTGATGTATGCGTCTATGGACTCCTCTGGACCCTGTCGTCGATTAAACAGTTTATGTCTTTCCATTGTTATGTTAATTTTTGGCATAAAATATTGTTCAAATTTGTCTAACAGAGCTTGAAATGTTACCGTGTCCAGGTCCAGGCCAAATGAATAAAAGATATTTAGTGCGTCTGTGCCGATGTTATGCAAAAGAATAGCGACTTTCCTGCTATCTGCTTCGTCTTCTAGGCGGTTAGCTCTAAGGTAGATTTTGAGTTTGGTGCTCCAGGTTTTCCACTCATACGGCATATTGTTGCTCTTCGTGTTCAACTTCTCAATAGACGTCATTGTAATGAGTTGTGGTTTGTCGTTTTCTTTAATTGATTTGTGTTTTGGGTACGCACCTCGGTAAATGTTTACAAATTCAGATTTTTGTTCTGTTCTCGGCGTGCTCGTATGCAATGGCGGCTGCGCGACATCAATGGCTAACTTAAATTGAATTTTATCTTCTTGATCTGACATCGAAATGGGCTTGATATATTCTTGTTAGACTTCTGACACCATGTTTCATAGTTGGAGGTGTGTATTTAAAAAGCTTCTTGGTTGTAGGACGGCATTTATTATTTTAGAAAAATACACAGACATTTTACACAGGTACATAGTTACCAAGCGCGAGTGCGATGGCGCCACTTGACATACATAGGGATGTGGTAATCGTAGTGATGTACCTAACAGAAATTACCCGGGATAAGTGAAAGAGTAACAAACATCCATCCATAGTTACAAACTTTCGCGTTTATAATATCAGTAGGATATTCACTATGGGTCCTCCACTGACCCTCGGATCTGATAACTCATAACTGCGAAAACAGGCACTTGCACTAACTACAATCGCCACGAGAAACCAGACCCGAGAACCTAGCATGCAAGACAATACATTGCACTATTCCGAAATCAAAAACTAGATAAATAATCTACATACGAGTATGTTTCGCCAACAACCGTGGCATCCTCAGGATTATAGAAATTAGTAAACCACTAATTATTATGAAATTTCTATATTATTAGAGTTTCATGATAGATAGAGTGTAGATTATTTATCTAGTTTTTGATTTCGGAATAGTGCAATGTATTGTCTTGCATGCTAGGTGCTCGGGTCTGGTTTCTCGTGGCGATTGTAGTTAGTGCAAGTGCCTGTTTTCACAGTTATGCTTATGAGTTATCAGATCCGAGAGTCAGTGGAGGGTGTAGGGCCCGGTGGTGGGCGCACCCATAGTGAATGTTTGAACTTCCGAATTGTAACGCCTAATACAATTTCATTTATCAGTAGGATACTTTATACAGATGCTTATTATTGGTCTCTTGTTATTTTTATAAAGATATTCATTGACTTCCAAATTAATAAAATAGTAAAAAAGTAAAAGTAAAAAAATATTTAGGTATTTAACAACTTAAATAGACAGAAATAAGTACAACATCATGATGATTGTTACATTACATCAAACTTTTAGCTGGTAATTATATTTGGGGCAATATTTAAGTATGACTATCACAAAACTAAGAAAAGTACAGCTAGAAGCAGTAGTTTAGTTATGTACCCATGTCTGTTATAAGTTATGTCTACATAGGCTCTTGGTGTTTTCTTGTTTTCTACGAAACCCCCAACGTCTCGAGTGCGACTCGCACTTGACCGATTGTCTCGACCCCATAACGATTGAGGTCTCTTTATCCTTTTACCTTTTTTACTATGTTCTCAATGGTTATTAGTTTTTTTTACAACACGACTGTTAAGTTTTATGATTATAGGTTATTATTGAGAAGATAATGTGGTGTGTAATTTAGTTGTAATTAAAGTACTTATAATACTAGAATGTTGAAGGTAAACAATAGTGTTTAGAACTTG
This sequence comes from Carposina sasakii, assembly GCA_014607495.2. Taxonomy (NCBI): domain Eukaryota; kingdom Metazoa; phylum Arthropoda; class Insecta; order Lepidoptera; family Carposinidae; genus Carposina; species Carposina sasakii. Next base: position 1,153,729 of record CP053157.1, read on the forward strand.
GATTGCACTACACCTGAATTTAAAAGAAATGTACAGTTTATGATCACGTAACTGCAGTTAAATAATTTAAACTCTAAACTACCCGTTCTGTCACAGAACTACCCGTTCTGTCACAGAACGCGTCCGAGTTTCTTAGTGACTACGATAATATGTAGGTACCTACGGAAGGAGAAGCAGCTGATACTAGTCAAGCAACGGATCAGCAGCACAGGGCAGGGACAAAAAAGAAATTAAGTAAATAAGTAGGTTGTCACTGTCTTGTGGAAATGATGAGCATTGTTCTTATAGGATATTCCACTGATACCACCTGGATATCTCGCCTGGTTTAGTTTCCATTATTCCCACCGGCTCGGATCGACTCGGCTTGATGTTGGCAAGCAGTTGATAACTATCCCACTTAATAGATATTGCAGACTTGGTCAGGGTATGTCGCTCTGTCGCGTTTTATTAACCCATTCTGATTTGAGAGTTCATGTTAATGCTTCTAATATTTACCTATTGCCTACAAGGTTATCTGGCAGAAAACCAGTGACAGACATAGTCTCAAAGTGTACCAAACTGAAGTGGCAGTGGGTTGGTTACATCTGTCGTAGAACCGATAGAGGGTGGAGTAAGCGAGTTCTCCAATAGAGACTACGCCTCGGCACGTGTAGCGTAGGACACTCTCCAGCCAGATAGACCGATGACTGAAGAGGGCGGCAGGTAATACCTGGATGGCGACAATGGAAGATCGAATCCTGGGGGAAACCTACATCCAGCAGTGTATGTGTGCAGCGCCTACATAGGTTCTATAGTACATTCCACTCTTTTATTTACTAAACCGTTGGTCTAAGTACCAATTATCATTTAAAATTTAGGTCAAACATTTAAAATTTAGGTCAAACATGGACTACTAGGCTATGCTGACCTAAATCTAAAAACCAGGTCAGCATAACCCGCAAATACGTTATTGAACGAGTTTAAACTGTATTAAATTTTTAACTAAAATGCCCCTAACCTCTCGTAGGTGACAAACACCCAGACACGGGGTAAATACTCGTAAGTAAAGGCATGGCCTGTTCAAATATTTGACCAGGACAGGAGACGCTCCCGCGACCTCTGGTTTAATAGATAACCGTATTAATTACTGGATAAATAAAGCCATGTTGACGGTTTCGTTCGATATGTTAGATAGCTACAAATGAGTATTTAAAAATCTGATTTCTAAGTATTAGTAGGTGCTAATATGCAGTAAAGAGAGGTAATCAGTCCCGCTAGCATGACCACACATTGTGGATATCTTATCGTACGATATCGTTTCGTCTCTATACAAAATTTAAAATGGCGGCTATATTTATGGTATTTTGACAGGCTAAATGTCGATAAATTGGTTTATCATATCGTGTTTCGCAGGCCATGTATACTTGGGCTGGATATTTGACAGCAAACTGTATGAAATATATCAAATCAGATTAAACAGTAGTTTTGTGTTAAATAAATGGCAGTTAAATAAATTCAAATACACCGTATTATGTAGTGTTTTCTTCATCACGTTTTGGAGTCTTCGTTATTGCAGAAGGTAAAATGGAACCTATACCTTTTCCTTTTTTCTTCAGAGTTGTTTTTAAATGTATAAGGATCACTGAGTCTGAGTTAGTCGTTAATTTATACCAGGGTTACCCTTGATGTAGTACTTGATGTCAGAATAATAAAAACGCGTCATCGGATAATTCGATTTCCCGTCTCCAGCAGCTGATGATAATTGTGTGAACTTCGACACAGAAAGGATTTGTTTTCGTTCTTCTAATGTTCTGTAATAAACGAAATTAGACGAATCTAATATCACTTAGGGCAATCCACTATTGTTCGAGATACAAAGCACAATGGATGATACATTGTCTGCTGTTGATTAATGATGTTGGCACTATCTAATTAGAACTCTATGAATTTATGCTTAGCTAGTCAATCATGCAGGCTCAATTCAATCTAGGATTATTTTTATCTGTGATTAGCACATTTAACCATAAGGCCCTCTTGCGCCAAATCCGTAAATCTAGATTTAATTTATCGCGAATTATGGACGTCGTTATAAACAGAAAAGGACGTTGTCGTGTGTGTTAGACGTTATTAAAAATTGAATTTGTATTTTGAGGTTTGCTGCAAGTTAAGTAACGGAATCTAGGAGCTTACCTACACGGTGTGATAATTTTGTAAAGTTCGCAAAGTTATCAAAATACTTCCTACAAGACTTCATTATGTTATTTAAATGAGCTTCCTATTGGAGGAATTGTTTGGTTGAGTGGCGAACTTCGCTGTCGCTTGTAAAATTGTTGAATTGTCTAAGCCGCTTCCCTTCAATGGCTAAGTAAGTTTTCTTATAATCTATTTTTCAATAATTTTAAATTAAAATATTAAAAACCTCTATGACTATGAAATTAAAGCACGGCATTCACACCCGCTTTCGACACATACGAAAAAGGTGCCTGTCAAGTTTTTGTTTTAACATTTTAATGGGAAGTAAAACAGTTGTATCATGTAGGATAGGAATGTGCCATGCTGTGAGAACTGGCTGTGTTCACATAGCGATAATTGCTGTAACTCTGGTATTAGACAAAATAAATATAGGTACATACTTAGTTTTAGTTTATTGACAGACGAGCCATGCATCACCAACGATACGATTTTGATAACTATTGTAACTGCCGGTTCCATTTGTGGGTACCTATACCTTAAATTCTTCTATCAACTCATTTCTCTGTAATAATTATATTTTCTTTTTATGTAAAAATATTTAAGTATACACTTATTACGAACACTAAACTTTGCAGTGATCAAAATGATTTCTTTAAAATATCATTTATCACAAAATATGGTCACTATTTTCGTACACTTAAACCTATACAGTATATTATAAACATGCAGGGCCTTACTAATAAAACGCTTTAAACTAGGTATCAGCTAATCGCAGTTTAATTTGACAGGGAAATTCCATATAGTTTGCTGTCAAAAAGTCAAGGGTAATGTTTAATTTTATTAAGTAAAATATTATCATCCTTTTTACACGGACATAATATTTATTTATTATGATTCATAACTTGCTATTAATAACTTCAATTTCCTGTACCGTGTTGCAATATTCCTGTCCAAACGCTTCGCTTGTCAGATAAACGTCGTTCGTTTCAAACGCTTACGTTAGCGATCATCAATTTTAATATCGCTTTGACATCGTGAGAACAAAATAAAGAATCGTACTTATACGAGTATGTACTAGTACTTACTGGTTTCGATAAGTTGCGTTGCGCTTTGTTATGAAATTATGAAGTCAATTTATCGATGACTGCACTATCATTATGAGGCTTTGGTACAATAGTGCAATTCCAACCATATAGTCCACGAAGGAGATAAATCTAAAACAACAAATTCAAATATACATAATATAACGTTCATTATATGCGGGTGACAGGCGGCAGGCCACCAATGTCAGCCAGTGACAGTGTTGCCACCTTAGACCTTTTCGGGCTAGCTAGCCTTTGTGGGTGAACTCGTTTTTTCTTTTCAAGCGATGACTTCGCACCACGATTACCAAGTTATGAAACAAATTTTTTTCAGTCACTCTTTATGATCACTCATTCGGTATATTTTTAGTTTTTTTTATATAGCAACATTCATTGGTAATCCTACCTAATGTTTCTGCTTCTTTACTGGGGGGAAAAGTTTATTTCTAAGTATAACATATTCGTAAAATATAAAAGTACTACCTTACCTCATTCTAATACTTACCTCATTCTCATAAAAAAAAACTCTTGGAAAAAAATCTTTTATTTACTTTAATTAATTTATTCTATCTTCTATTCTATACATACAGGTGATTTTTGGTCGTCAACGTTCCCGAAAACTACGGAATCTCCTCATCATCACGATCATTTTCCTCCATGGAAGCATACCTGGGAAGTGTCTGGTTTCCAAAATATTAGGGTCCAAAGTTGAGTAAATAGACTGCGTTTTTCTGCATAAATGCACATAGACGCGCGTAGCAGGATTTTTTCACGAAAAATAATTAATATCTGTCTATAAAAAAACTAACATAAACACTAGACACTATAAATTTCGCACGATCAAGGAATTTAAAATTTAAAAAAAAAAAAAAAAAAAAAAAATTCCCAGCATTTTTTTTGGCATAAACTTACTTTATTTCATGTATAGAATACGTACCCTTCGTTAAAGGTGGCCACAAAAAAACATCCTGTATAATAAAATTGTAACGGATCGATGTTTGTGCACGCTAATCTCAGAAACGGCTGGACCGATTTCGATGCAGTTTTCAGGAATATATTGTGACAGGTCTCTCTTAACATGTATAGGCTACCCGGCTCTATTTTTATCCCGGGAAAATGATTTTATCCCTAATTTCGACATTTTGTTTTTTCTGCAGTCCACGCGGACGGAGTCGCGGGCGTCCACTAGTAATTAATAATAATACTTTAAGTATGTACTAAATTCGTTTCATATACAAATAAATATTAACTTTTTCATTTGTATTTATGTTTAGCCCTTTCTAGCATCTCTTGATATCCCTTTTCAGCTTGTCCGACTGCCCTTTTCCAAAAACCGAGGTGGCAACACTGGCCAGTGATTGTTTCATACTGCGCTACAAAATGCACATTGACAGTTGCACTGCCATCCTTCTTTTATTATTTCTGTGGAAAATGTCTTAAGTAGAGTCGTTCGTTGTTCTGTCGGCTACGATAACACGAGTGTGTGTGAAGTTTTTCATTATAATTATAGCCAAATCCAATGTTTATATTGTCTCAATCTCATCGCAATTTGTTTAAATTAGGAGTTGTGAAATAACCCCAATTAATACTCCGTTCATTATTTCATTCATCAAGTATGTAAATAAAGATTGCGTATGCCTCGCTTGATCTCTATCGGCAATGGGCTGGCCGGTTTTACGTAACGGCACGAACGCAAACAAAACAACCACGTTTTCTCGAGTATTTGAAAGTGAGTGGCGACTTGAAATACCAAGGCGACAGCTTTGAGAAGAGGTATTTTTTTAACGCAGCTCGCGCACGTCGTTATTCTAGCAAGAGGTGACGCCGGCAAACCGTTTTTGTGACTCCTCCCAGTGTTTGTACAGAGTACGCGCTGAGTTTTTTATTTTATTTTCTTACGCGAACTTTATGTATGAATGATGTTAATTCTACCGTTATAAGTGTCTATATGGGTGTCTCATAAATTTATTTTGATTGACATTAGTTGATGAAGAGACCTACTTTATTCCAATCACGAATTTTAAGTAATATCAATCAATCAATTTTTATGTCATTCAATCCGATATAATATTTCAATATAAAACAATACATCTCCATCAATTTGTATTATCCATCACACTAGGTAGATAAATTCTGTATCGAAGCTGCAACACACATGTTTTAAATGAGAGTGCATTTGCAGCGGTTACTTTGAACATCCATTTAAATTAAGTATGCCATGTCATTTTCATCATTCATTTTTTAAATTCATAAATCTCTTTAGATAATATCACTAACTAATAAACACAATAATAATAATAAATCGTGTCAACTACCACACCTACTAAAACTCTACGTATATTGTACGATTATCGTGATTCGAAGAAGTTCGACTTCCGTCCTAACTCTGATGGCCTGGTATTAGGTGCCCACTACTACCTGTTGTTGTGCCATCCAATAAAAAAAAACGATCCGCGGTTGTTTTTCTTATCTATCTTCCGTCTGCAGTTTTCTTCTTTTCTTTGCGTCTCAGTATCAGCCTCGCAATGATGTCGCCGTATGAAAGCTATGTTTACTGTTTCAAATACACCCCATATTTGAAACATTTTTGTAAAAAAACATATTGCTCCAAAAAAACAGGATATTTTTGGTCGTCAACGTTCCCGAAAACTACGGAATCTCCTCATCTCCTCATTTTTCTCCTTCATCAGTGTCTGGTTCCCGATCAAAGTTGAGAAAATAGATTTTTCTCCTTGGAAGCATACCTGGGACACATAAATTTCGCCCGTGTCTGGTTCCCAAGATATCGCTTTTTAGGAAAACAAGTCCAAAGTTGAGAAAATAGACTAGCAGCCGCGTTTTTTTACATAAATAAATGCTATCTAACACTGAAAGAATTGACGTGTGTAGCAAGATTTTTTCACGACAAACACAGAAATAAGTAATATCGGTCTATGAAAAAACTAGCATGACCCCGAAGCACTGGACACTATATAAGTGAAATATAAATTTTTGTTTCGCCCGATGAAATAATAAATTAAAAAAAAAAAAACATCGTATCCCAGCATTTTTTTTAGCATAAACTTACTTTATTTGATGTACAGAGTACGTACCCTTCGCTAAGGGCGGTAACGAAAAAACAGCCTGTGTTAATTATCTCAGCAATAGGTACTGCTTTATCGAACGCTACACAAATCCTATCATGAATTTATTATTTATCCATACGTTCATGATTTATCCATTCATTTGATATCGGAATTAATAATCCAATCGTACCTCTTTGTTTGTCCACAGGTGGTGAGGAGGTGGACAGCGGGCGATGCAGGGCGGGGCGGCGGGGGGAGCGCGCTCCCGCCCGCCCTCTGACCTCCACCCAGGTATGTGGCGCTGGTACAAGCCAGTCGATTGTTACTTTTGTTTTTACTGATGTATATTTATTATCCGCGTATGTACTTTACTTTTTAAATTGTTTTTTAAAGATAATCTTATCAGAATCATATAATGCGGTGATAGCCCAATGGTTAAGGCGTGCGCCTTTCAGTCGGGAGGCGTGAGTTCGATACCAGTCACGGGCCCTGTACCACTGAATTTATTTCATGTACGGATTTTTCCAAAAATTGTCACTTAGCTATACCCGAGAAGGTGGCGGCGGTAAAAACAAATGCCAAAACTTTGGCGATGTGAGTTTCGAAAGAAAGCATGTTGCGCCGATCACATAAAAAAAATGGGATGAGGGCAGAAAGATGATGAATCTTATCAGAATCATATTTGAAGCTGCTGCTTGTACTGCATTTTTTAAAATTATTTTACCTACCTTATAAATTAATTTATTAATTACCACCTTATCCAATTTACGTAGATTTGATATAATTTCTTCTGTTATCGATATGTCCAAATAACCTACCTTTATTTGTCCACAGTTAAGGATAAAATTACAGGGTCCTATGAAAACAGCCCACTATAAAGAACCTGTAAAAAGACAACGATGTTTTTTTAATACCTCGTATTCTTTGTAAGGTTACGATCATTTTCTTCTATGGAACTAACCCTGGGAAACGACAAAAAAATTATGAAAAAATATTGTCATTATATTGCAAGCAATGTATTCGTTTGATGCTAAAAGTACAAATGTATCTAACTTTTAACATGGTATCTTTGAAAAAAATGTTTGTTGACCGATTTCAGATGGATTGATGTAAAAAAATGATAATATTAATGTAACTTTGGACCTCAATATCTTGGAAACCCGTGGTTTCCCAGGGGTGCTTCCATAGAAAAAAAATATCGTGATATTACAAAGAATACGAGGTATTAAAAGAACAAAGTTGTCTTTTTACACCCAGTATATTGCTAAAGGGTATTTTATTTACAGGTGCAGCCCGGTTTCCTCTCTACTCGCTGTTTCCGCAGGCGAACCGCCCTACTATACACAAAGGTAAATATTTTGTCTGTCTGTTAGTTTTACATATTATGTAATTGTACGGGTTGGTCACTAGTTACGCCTAAGTCGTAAGTAGTATGTATGTCATATGTATATAAGCTAAGAAATCTGAAATTATCATGTTTATCTCATAGCTTTATTAATATTGACTATTTCGTGGCAGGATCAACCTATTCGTGCCTCCTTTCCGTAGAACAGTTCTTGGTAGAAATTTCCATATTCGAGACTATACAACCATTGTGAGTCCTGAGGGCCAGTTCCGCAACGCAGTCATGACTTAATTGGCTATGTTCAGTGTGTCTGTCGTCTACTTCATAATCTTATTTCCAAATTATAATAAAAAATAGATAAAATTTACAATTGTGGTCAGCTTCTGTGTTTTTTTGTTGTTTTGCTATTATATTGTTGATTATATTGGACTGTCTTGTTGCTTGTTGTGTTTGCCCTTATGCATTTAGTTATTTTTGTTATCACTTAGATTTTTTGTCGTAAGAATATTGGAATAACTGCTGGCAAACCTTATTAAATAAATAAATAAATGTAAGCGGCCAATGACGTTTGTAGTTAGACCAATGCCTAACTAACTGAAACTTAAATTATTAGACAACACACAAAGAGGGAAGAACTCTTCATTCATCATTATTTCTTCATCATTTACAGCCCTGAGAAGTCCATTGTTGGACATAGGCCTCCCCCAACAACCTCCACTCCGACCGGTCGGAAGCAGCATTATTTCTTATCCCATTTAAATAGGATTGGCGCAATTTATGGTTTCTTTCGAAACTCATATTGCCAAGATTACCTACAATATTTATATAATTATTTTGAAATGTATTTTAAAATCTGTAAGTACATAGCATGAATAATCAAGAGTTCGGTCTTTGCCGTAGATTTCACGGCTGTCGCTTTGTGTGCGCCCTGTAGTGTAACGAAGTGCGTCTGAGTGGCAGCCGTAACTGCAGGAGGTGACTCTGACACGATTATGGAAACCTGGTATTTCGAATTAAGTGTAACAGCGGTGTAGTTTACGTAGTTTACATTGAAACAAGAGCAAATCCGGTCTTTGCTCAAGAAAGGGCAATTTCTATTTTATCCATCCAATTTCGATACTTACTAGAGATAAAATAATATTTTTGGATTTCAAATTTTGTATGTACATATACAATATGTATACGTACTGTATACTACATGGCTGTATTCCCGAAATGGGATAGCCTAGCCATAACTGCCATAGTAGTCACTATCCCAACTAGCCATATCTCAAGACGGATATAAGTTAATTTCAATTTGGGGCCTTAGGTTTTTATTTTGATCTCAGGCGTCTCTCTTGTTAGTTGCTCGAGCATGCGACATACATGAAGCAGCAGCCGCTCAGCAGCTTACTGATGGATGACCCGGGATTGGCCAATATCGGATGATAGTTATTTTAAAGAAGGGCATAAGAACGTCCAAACTAGACTTATCATGCATTGACGTCGTCAAGTAGGTAGGTACAGTGTTAGCTTGCTAAGTTTAGCTAGTGTGTTCCCAAAAAAGCTACCACTGTAGGGTTACGAGTTCACGAATATGATCATACCGCCACGTTTAGCTAGCTCAGGGTCAGATGTAAAAAGATCAATTGACTAGTTAGTTGTCAGCCCCATCGCCTGAGATTTTTGGACCATAAGCGCGTTTTTTATCGAATACATTTTGATCGATTACCACGCCACTTTGACTCACAGCTACCAGCACTCCATAGCCTCACGAGTGTACGACACGAACATCTGTCAGGACGTCAGATCTCGAAGCTTCACCACGCCCGTCGCTCGAGGAGATAGATGGTGTAACCCGGTTACCGCCCGGCGCCGTCGTTCTTCGTTTTGTTTTGTTGGTACAATGAAGAAAGGACATAGAGGAGATAATCAAATGTAGTTTAACAGCGCAGTATGAACCAATCACTGACTTGCCGCCATAGTCTACGGTTTAGCCCGCCCAACGGCAACGGCCCATCTATTTTCTATGACAAAACGTTGGGTAGGCCACCTAACCTATTAGTGATCTCTACCTTCAATGGCTTTGGTATGGCAAGTTATATTTTGGATGTTCTATTACTTTAGGCATCTATTCATAGTTGTAAGGTTTAGGTTTTTAAAATTACTTTTTGGGTCTAGGTTAAAATAAAATTAGAACCCTTACATATGCGATGTGATGATTCATTGTGATTATTTGATACCAAATTAACATGACTTACAGAAATATGGGTTCAATGTATGCTAAATGAGTTAATGCCAACGATATTTAGGTTTATCGGTTCTACGGAGTTTTTCAACTGTGATTTCTGAACCTATCGATATCATCAGACTACAGACTATTGTATTGCACTGCTCGACGTTAGGCCTCTCAGAGCAATCCACAAGGCTCGATCTCCCATTTTTGCCACCCAGTCACTACCAGCTGCCCTCTTGAAGTCATCAGTCCATCTGGCCGGAGGGCGTCCAACGCTACGCTTACCGAGACGCGGTTTCTGAACCTATTTACTATTAAACATACATACATACATACGTCTGTGTTGCCGGAATTGGGTAACCGGAACTGCTGGATCATAAGGGAGATCCCACCGCTGGTTTGTCTTTAGTTTGAAAACCCTGACTTTACGCAGAGCACAAATCGCACAAGGTTTATCTAATGTTAATGAATATTAATTAATTTCATGATACGAGTAAACAGTTCTTTTTCACCATTCCTTCTTCGTTATTATATACACAAATTCTCCCACCAACTTCTAATACAGATGCGAACATGTGCGCGGGAGTCTGGCGTAGATTGACATCCGTAATTAAGGTCCCTAGTCCCTTGGGCAGACGGAAATAGCTCATGAGCTTACTTTTCGTTCATATGCTCGCTTAATAGATTGTCAATGTCATGTTACATAGATTCGTTACTTTTCTAGGGGAAGATTTGGCTCTGAGTGTGATGCAAATGTAATCCAAAATGATAGTGAATGAACTATTGTATGAGAAAACTCTACATCCGTATAAAAATCTCCAAAAATTTTCTAGAAATGTACTTTTTACAAACATCGGCAAACGGGTAATGCGTGTTTTTTGTGACATCATTCATCGTGCAAATGAGTCATGAAAGCGCAATTTTTTTCTCCTGCAACAATGAACCATGACCCTGTAGCAGGTATTCTTGTCCGCAGTAACCGAGAGTCTGTTTTCGACGTCGCTGTCGACGTTCGGCGTGCCGACCCCGCCGCCCAACTCTCCGTACTCGCCGCTGCAGCTGGAGCTGCTCAACTGTGCGCAGCGGGTCCTGGTTACTGACAAGTGAGTGCTTATGGGAGCCTGGTACTTCGGCTTTCCATTGACGTAGAATGATGATGTCATCTGTGTCTTTCGAACTTAAACTGCGATAAAGACATTTTATTATAGAATTTTCCGTAATTATCCGTTCTCAAAGAAAGACACTTTTTCAAATTCAAATTCAAATAAACACTCAGGATGCTCGCTCGGTTTAGCATGAATAGCTTCTAAAACTGCGCTATTGTGATGATCTCAGTCAATCATGAACACGACATAAAATTTTTATCACCCCTAACTTAATTCCCAGGGATCCGGCTAAAATGGATGATGGCAAAGGCAAATGCATGCCAGACCTATGCTGCTCGGACCCTCGCATGATGGACCAGGTCAACATGATGCAGCCTCTGACCATCAAGACCGAGCATGCCAAGCGCTCGTGCAATACGTGCCTGTCGCCGAAAAAGGTGGGTTTCTTTTTGTTATGTGATCATGGAGTAGAGTAAGCTGTGCTTCAAAATTATTTGAGGGGGTTAATGATAGCACTTCCTTTAATTGCATTTTAAAAGTGACGGTAAACTTAGGGTCAAACGAGGTGATGAGCAATGTCAACACCACTGATAGCTTATAATTGCTGTTAATTAGAACTTTTGCCTCGAACAAGATCAATATAAGTGCACATGAACATCAGTCGCTGGTGCCCGCTAGATTTTAATCACACTGTCTATGACTTCAGGGATATAGGAGACAACAATAGTTTTAACACAATACTAAGTTCCATTCGTTCTATTATAAAGATTTGGGGATGTCTCTGACAATATCCGGTGTAGTGCAACGTCGAGTAGATTTCTTTTTGTCTGTCGATTGACAGGCCATAGGGGACAAGTAAGGGACGCGTATACGCTACATTCGAGGGGATATTATTTGTCTGTTAAATTATAGGGCTTTCGATATTGATGTGTGCACTCTAAGGGTGCTATTTCATTTAGTAGCATGCTCAAGTTCCGTTTTGACGTTAGTCTTGGTGTTTAAAATGCTACTGCCTTAAAATTCGACTGTTACAATGTTATCCTAGCTTGAATAACTAGCCTCCGGGCTTGAAAGCACATTCTATATTTTGTATGATTATAATGTATGAGATTGATGGTTGCTTGCGTGATTTGCGATGTGCGCAAGTTTGTAGCGAAGATTACTTTAGTGTGAACAGAAAATAGCATGTTAAACGGAACGTGAACAAAGACAAAGTAACGAGCTTCTAATTCCAAGAACAGAAAATGTGCATTGAGTTTTGACTAACTCGTCTAAAATTAATAGTGTAATAATAATAAGAAACATAATATCTACCTAAACCTATATGTATGTAAAATGCTTTGTCCTGAATGTTTGATGGATCAACGCACAGGCCAAACCGCGGATCTTAGAGAACTGAAACTTGGAGAGTATGTTAATTTGTGACGTAGTAGGCGTCTTCTATAAAAAGGATTTTCCGAAATATAATCGGGAACGGAAATTCCAATTCTGAAGTTTACATAAACGAATTCGTAGGCCAGGATAAAAATTTGATTAAATGAGGCAACTTTAGGTTTTATAATATTTAATTGGAATCATTCCTTCATATTCCCAGGTGATACACACCGACGGCGGGTGCAGTCGAACCAACCCAGTCACGTGGGTGGGGGTGGGGCAAAACGTGCAGGTCCAGGTGAAGCGGGAGCCGCATCACATGCACATGTCAGAGCTGGTCGCCGTTAAACTGGAGCAGGCCTCGCCCGGCAACAAGCCTGACCCGCCCTCTATACCGTCCTCTATGAATAATGGTGAGTAAGCTCCTGCAGGTTTCTCGGGTCCTGGTAGGAAATCAAGTTTTGCAATGTCTTGTTGTAGGTCAATGACAAAGTATGGTTGCTGTGTTTGTTTACATAATACAAGATATAAAGACAAATCGTACATAACCAAATAAACCTTAAAAACAAAATGACTTCCACATTGGAAGGAATCCAAGAGCGACCAAAGCAAGCTTAATATGATTGACGTTACATCACCATGATGCAGTAAAAAAAATTACTATGTCTCATTCAGAAACTCAGAATTGCTACCTTACACGAATCCCCACGACACACAATAAAGCCTACTTACTATAAACACTTGTTTTGGTGGTATATTAACTGTATTAACTGCTACATGCAGTACGTATAACTTAATCAAACCTTTGTCATTTACTAATTTGTTGTGTCATAGGTTCGATTCCCGTCGGAATAGCGGTGGCGAGACAGCGCGTAGGCGACGCAGGCCTCCTAGCCGCACTCTCGCAGAAAGACAACCAGCAACGCATGCACGAGCTCGGTGAGTGAACTACTCTGTTCTTATGCTCGCCTAGTACTTATAGTCTGTGATGTGGTAGACATGATTGCTCAACAAATCAATCGTTCTTGATCGGCGCGGGGCGTTGGGATTTTTTAAGTAAAGTTTGACAGCCCGGTGTTTTCCCAAAAAATAAGTGCAAATAATTATAATAATAAAACTTTTCTGTATTGTATATATGATGCATAGGTAGATTAGATACTATGAAAATACTCGTAAACTAGATGTATAGGTAAGTATGTATGTTTATGATGTATGTAACACCCACAAAGAAAATTGCATAGCGCTCATCTGTTGAAAGTAAGAGTCTAGGCGCTAGATCTAACCATTTGACTTTCAAAACTAGCTAGTAGTTACTACCTGTGTAATAATGTAAAATGTCGATTTTAAGCCGATAGAATGGCTTAGTACTTAGATGAAAACAAAATAGCGGAAGATAGGGCACGTCCTTAAAATCGTCAACAGAAATTAGGCATGCTACACAACTACACGCACGAACACACACAGCTGTAATTGTATTTAACGTTGTACTACACTACTGAGCGATAGGGACAAACCTATTTATTTTGACAGTAGCGCGAGCGAGACAAGCGCGTTTCAATAGAGCATCATCGGAATAATTTCGGGTTGAGTCGTGTCAGTTCGTGTCCCAGACAATAACTGGTAAGAAGCTACCTACTGCAAAAACGAAACAGCGGACGCATTCGCATACGGCACGTGTTTGCTTGTTTAACTTGTCGCACATAGATGTATCATATATTTTTATCTCGCTCTGCAAAATGGCGATCAAAACAATAAGTGAATTTACAATTATTACTAAGAATTTAAAGTTTTCGTGTACTTATGCGTGAAAAATGATTCCATGTGATTTGTTTTTTTTTTTGAGTGATTAGTACAACGCACAAAAGCACATGAAGGCATTTTGATAACTTTTACCCCGCTTAAAATAAAAAAAGAATTTCTTCCGTCACACGAGCGCGCTATTGCTACTCTCAACTGCAAATGAGTAAAATCAGGCGACGTTAGCCTAATTTAAGCGCTGGAGACGAGTCACTATCTTCCGCTATTTTGTTTTCATCTAAGGCTTAGAATCATTCAGAATAAAAGATAAAGTTGTCGTTATCTTTCCAAAGTCCAATTTTTCATTACGTCCGTAAAAGTCCTGTCCAGTGTGCAACGAAAGTTGTAAATACTCGTGGTTTTAATACATTTTCGAAGATAAAATCAGTTGTTACCTAGATTGTACCGTGTGTGTGTGTAGTATGTAGCTCGCTGTAATCTATACCTATAGTATAGGTAGTGTGTCATTCGCGCGTTTATCTCTAGCTGTGTAGGTATCGACGCGCGTTCGATAGGCATGCTTGCGTAATCACACGCTTGGACAACCTCCTGCCACACTCTGATAACCTGGTACTACTATGTATTTACCGTCATGCGCTTGGTAATGAAAAAAAAAAGTAAATTAAAGCTTATCGAAGGCCGGGCACAAGGAAATTACTCGCTGTTATTAACTGAGAGCTAAGGTCGATTTTTAGATGTCAGTTTTTCTGATGTTAACTAGTCCTTATCAGTAACTGAAGATTGAAATTGTAGTAAATAAACACACATACAAAATACACATACGTGTGCATGAGTGGTTTATGTGAATTTGTTATTAGCACTTGTATTGTTTTTATGTAACTCTAATACCTTTTGTTGCTTTGAGATGGCTTCTGTATTCTGTACCCTATGGTTATTTTGCAACGACGGTACACCATACCTACTTCATAAGTATTCTGTGACTACCTACCTACCTACCTATAAACGTAATACGCTAATCTAGCTTGGTATGAGATGACGTTTCTAGTCGATGAATATCTTGAAGTTGTTCTCCAATTTTCCAGTCACACACAAAATTAGACAGGCATGTCCCTCTCCACTCTTAACAGAAATGGCTGCGACTTCGGCGCCGCGACGGAAATGGACAGGCAGGTTAATCTTAAGTATAGGTTTAGGTAAGTGTGACGATCAGAATCGTCCATAATACGTACATAATACTTCATATTTATGTAACTAGTGGACGCCCGCGACTCCGTCCGCGTGGACTGCAGAAAAACAGAATGTCGAAATTATCCGGGATAAAAAGTAGCCTATGTGTTAAGTGGGACCTGTCACAATATATTCCTGAAAACTGCATCGAAATCGGTCCAGCCTTTTCTGAGATTAGCGTGCACAAACATCGATCCGTTACAATTTTATTATATGTATAGATGTATTCCCCGATACAAGTTATTTATTTGCATAAATTGAGTTGCAAATGCAAATGTAAACAAAAGCACATGGTAGTAGCAAATCGTCGGCAATTCTGCGTAATAATTGCATGTAAAAATTTATATTGTACGATATTTTTAATTGGTCGTAGCGAAATCGTGCATGCAATGCACGACAAGTGATCGAGCACGCCAACCTGCCTGATTTATTCACGTATTAGTCTAGCACTAGCAGTTCCTGACTTCGTTTGTAACTAAATAAATGTACATATAAGACATATACTGTTGTAAAAATTGCAGGATCATAAAGGGGAGCCCACAGCCACGCAGTGCTGTAAATAGTAGTCTTTCCTGCGCCCTTTGCGAGTTTCTACAACTGCGTTCTATTTAGTCTTGCCTGGTCTGGCCATGCTTGTGCTCCTCAGAGTCTACACCTTGCGCCTGGGCACCGGTGGCACCGCCCTATTTACGCAGGCAGGCAGCCACGTTTAGTATAGCAGAGATAGATCTAAATCAGTGGTTCCTAAAGTGGCCCAGATGGACCCCCAAGGGTCCACAGGAGACTCGATGGGGGTTCACAATTAATTCGTATGTGGGGTAGGCCTGTAGTAGTAGTCCACCAGAACCAGTTAACTTTTGGAAGGGGTCTACGAGAAAAAAAGTTTGGGAACCCCTGTTCTAAATGATCAGGAACAATTTCCTTATAGCCTGAGAGAATGACCGATTTCCTTAGTCTCTAACGACATGTACGGAAAGAGATGCAGCGGATTTATTTCTGGTGAAGCTCCGCATTAACACAGTGTTCCTATTTACACTATTAAATATTATGTATTGTAATTTGTAATAATCGGCGTCTTGTGGCGTACCCTGGGGAGGCCACCAACCCGCCTGCCCATAGCAAGCGTGGTGACTATGGGAAACAAATTGTCGGAAACCACAATTCAAGCACCCCCATGGCAGTCTTGTGGCGTACTATGCCTGGGTAAGTATAGGCCTACGTTCGTTAGCTAAAGTGGACTCCAGCAAAATTTTTTTAAAGTCCATACGGCTTTGTCTCTGGAAGATCAACCTGATTTGTGATGGCAGATGATGATTGATATACGGATTTAGCAAAGCCTTCGATAAAGTTCCTCATTGTGTCCTCTGCTGAAACGGTCATCAACGCTCGGGCTACCATATTCAGGTGTAGTCCCAACCCTTTCTGTTTGCTTGCATAAGGCCCCGTTCATGTACTTAAAGCTAGAGATGGTAGGCAAAGATCTCGATAGTGACCTTGTTTTCTTCTACTTTTGAGAAACAAATTGTCGGAAACCACAATTCAAGCACTAAATCAACGCAAAAAGAATAAACTATAAATAAACTGAGGTATTAATCAAATCAGGACAATGAACGCAGGGAGCTTAAACTATATATACTCTGCACGATACCCACGAGCGTCATCACTCCCCTTGTTGTACTTAGGACGGTACTCGCACTCCCCCAACTAGGGTATTAACCGATTTGCAACCTTAGAATAAGGAGGGAGGAGCTTCCTTATTCTATGCCGATAGAGAGTAAGTATATTCTTTGGCCGACAACGTAACGCACACATAAGGAGTGGTAATGTGTTTCTTCCCTGCTGCAGCGATTTCTTTGCTCGCCCATATCAATCGCGATGAATTTAATTGCATTATTGCATGTGTTGTCGAACGATAAATCATGAATTTTCCTCAATTTATAATTGCAATGATTTTACATTTCGATGTTAATTATTAGGTAGTAGGTGCGGTCAAAGAATTTAATGAGCTACAATTTTGTAAATGGTATATTATGGTCGATTCTGCTGTCACATTTAAACGTAAACATAAACTTAGTCAGGTCTGTCCCTCTCTATCCTTAACATAAATGGCTGAGACCGAAAGGGACACGTGGGACTCATCTTAAATTTAGGTTTAGAACCATATTAGATTCCGGCAGTCACACTTAATTTAAACCTAAACCTAATCTTAGTCAGGTCTATCTCTCTCCGTTCTTAACATAAATGGTCGAGAGAAAAGGACAGGTAGGGCTAATTTTACGTTTAGGTTTAAGTGTGACTGTCGAAATCAACCATATTGTCTTATCATTTACTATTTAGCTACAATGTACCTACAGTATTATGAAGAATTTCTACCTGAGTTTTCCTCAGTATGCCTGTTCTAATGTGGGGCTTCACTAGAATACATCAGCTGCATCTCCTTCCGAGCATGTCGTGTGTGTCGACTAAGGTATTTAGGGGCGTTCTCTCAGGCACCTTGCGACTAGAATTTTTACATCTGACCCCGCTTTGCTAAACGTGGCTATAGGATCTTTTTCGCAATCCTGCAGTGTTGGCTTCACTATATTTCGGAAAACAGCCGTGTATTTATTTACGTATGTCTTCCTCAGTGAAATGCTTTATTACTGAGAGGTCCCGATAAAAGAGATTTTCCAAGAAAGGCTGTGGTTTAGACAACATTCGCCAACAAGGCTAATTCAGAATTTTTGAAGGTCTTCTTCTGGAAAAACAGCGATGATTTGCCAAGTGACATGTCAAAGTATGAAAAACTCTTCGTTACTGAGGGACTGTTACAAAACATACGTATGTCTACGTACACCTCAAACTACTGGGCGTTGAAAGTTTTCACCATGGAGAAGAAACCCTGATAAAGGCGCTAGTGTCTTTGTAATTTGTAATACGGTTACATTTCGGAGCACAAGTGTGTGGTTACAACTACAGAGTTACACTGGCACTGAAGGTCCGCCCCTATTATGACGTCATGGCCTCATGATTACCACACGACTCAGTTCATAATCCCACCTCCTTTTTGTACCTTCTTCATGGTTTTCAGACACCGATATTATATATTATATAGATAATAACAGAATATTGAATACAGCCTACACTTTCTATACGGAATCTGCTTTCTTTCAGTGGTTACTAACACAGATAGTCTAACAGCTAACTCTAAAGTCGCCCCCAAAATATCTTACGAAGCGTGAACGAAACTGACCAAAGGGGAGCTTCACCCTCAACTGCAGTACATTTTGTTACTATAATACAGAGTGTTAGGCAAATACTGAAATCCTGAATAAGTCCAGTGCTATGCTATTTACTCGCAGGAAATGCATCAAAAATTTAGTTTTTTTATAATCATCCCTTGGGTAAAAAATTTGTTTGTAAGCCAATGTCTAAACGAATACACTTATTTTTGTCCTGAATAGATTTTAAAAATGTCGTATTTGTTAAATACTTTGCAGCTAAACTAAAATATACAGTGGTTTTCGACACAGAATCATGACCTGAAGTCAGCATGATAATATCAATATTTGCCAGGCTGTCACTCACACCCTGTACTTATAGATAAGGTAACTGGAGGGCTTTGTTGTAATTGCTTACCATAGCCCGCGGCTTAAAACAAAAATCCTATTTACCGATGAGTAGGTACACCGTGTGTATCTCCCAGACGTAAAGCACTAACTACTCAATTGTTTTAAATTTTTACATTTTGGAAATTAATTTATTCACTAGATATACGAGTATCAAAAAGGATATAAACTAGACACTACATAACATACTACGATTATTATAAATGCACAAAAGCTTGTGACATGAGAAAGAATATTTGTATACTCTTTCACGCAATAACTAGCGAACGGATTTTGATAAAATCTGACATGATAGCTCATTCATACATCAGAATAACATAAAAGTTGCGGGCATCTCTTAGTAAAATTAATAATGAAGGTCGAAAGTGACCGTAGATACGTGTCCCATATAGCAAGTACTGCGACCATTCAAATTTTAGAAACCTTGTGAACAACAGAGTCTATTGGAAGAAAGACAAAGTAAGTTCTAATTTATGCAGTTCGTGCTTCAAACAAAACCAAAATTTATGTCACACAACATTGTACAAATAATCATCTAATCATATACTCGTGTACATCATTTACAAGTGCCAAAAATCAATAGAAATCAACCCCTATACACACTAGGGGCACAACAACGGAAAAATCGAACCTATGCCACCAACGTAAAGTTGACTTTCCAATACCAGGCCACCAGAAACCCAAAGAGTCCATAAGTGTCTCATAATTATATACTGGCGCAGCAAAGTAAAACAAATTTTATGACCTAGCCATAAAAACTATATTGGCCGAGTGAAAGGAAACGCTTAGGATAATAAAGACTCAGCAAGCGGTCGAAAACATGTGGGCTATGGACAAAAATAAATTATATTTTGATTTATTTGATAGCAGAATGACGGGCTTAGAGCTTTAGTTTCCAGTTATAATGTTACCAGGCGATTATAACTTTACTGTGAAGAACGGATGTCCAGCAACACTCAAGTAAGCTCACATTTTCAAGGTTCTTTGAGATTGTATATTCGTAAAATCGTTGCATTTACTATGTTCTTATGGTTAGATGTAGACGAACGATCGACAGTTAAAGTTTCAGACACTTTGGCGTTTGCAGATTCGAATATCAACAGTCTTTGAACACCCTGACTATTTCCCTAGCAAGAGTATTGTTCCACAGTGTGTTACACTTGTGCCACAAGTGTTTTAGTTATGTGTCCATGTGATATTAAACTCGCAGTCGAAACTGGATACAGGAAGGTGAAAGGAATGAATGTAGGATAGCACTGTGAAAAGCTATTCCGATATTCCAAAGTCGAAAAAATCTAAGGGAGACGAAAGTTGTAAAAGTTTACGCGCTAGAGGCGGCCGGGCGCTTTTCTGGAATTGCTCGTATCCAGCTAGGACCTTGGAAAAGGCTGACATATCGACATGCATCATGACATAATGTTATTAAGTACCTACAGAGGCTATACGGCTATTTATTGTTGTGCCGTAGATTTAAAGATGAAAACAAACTTTTCAGACCCAACACATACAAAATTTCAAAGAAAATTTATACAGGTGTTTTTTTGTGAAAACAAACTACTTTACATGAAATAAAGTAAGTTTATGCCAAAAAAAATGCTGGGATTTTTTTATTTTTTTTATTTTTTAAAGATCGTGCGAAATTTATAGTGTCTAGTGTTTATGTTAGTTTTTTTATAGACAGATATTAATTATTTTTCAACACTATGTGCATGCAGAAAAGCGCAGTCTATTTACACCCTAATATTTTGGAAACCAGACAAATTTATCAAAGAGAATTTATATGTGTAAAGCTGTCATACCAGCAATTGTTTTTCTTAATATTTACGAAACACTCGATACTAGGTTGGTTAACTTGTCTATGATAATAGCTTAATAGTCTCGATCGAAGGTACAAATTTTTAGGAGGGTTTTTTGCTTACGGTCTTAGTTTTGTGTTGTTTAGATCAGCGCAGTATAATGAAACCTATATTCATTCCATTTTACTATTAATTTGGCACATTGTAGTAAAGTTTAATTAACGTTGACGTGCCTTCAAGAATCCGGGGCCAGTTTCTTACGCCTTGTTTACCTACCTATACATTCCCTCAGTACATCTTACAAGTTATAATCGCATTTGCACTTCAACTTACAGCCAATTTTAATAACCGATCTCGAGATTTTTGCATAATGTGCCATTGTTTTCATAAAATATTAAAAATCCCATCTGTCAGATGATGACTGACAAGTGTGTAGTAGCCGTCCGAGGGCAGCAGCGGCAGAGAGAGTATTTTCTAATCACGTCGAGCAATTCGGCTCGGAGCCCGTCACAAACATTTGGCGCGCTTCCCGCGGTCCCGCCCTGCCTTGGATCAGGGTTGGCTATCATGTGTTTCTTGATTAAATTACCGCGTTGTTGTTGTAAATATTAATAATCAAATGAACTATATGTATTATCTAATACTACTACTATGTCTTTCAGCGATAAATTCGATTTAGTACTTTTTCTTTTGTAATCACTGCTTCTGTTGCAAGATTATAATGTGTACTCCTAATTTCAATTTCATGAATTATTGACGATATTGATCTCGTGTTTACGCTATTCTGGGTATTAGTCACTAGTAATTTATCCCTATATTTTTAAAAGAACTAGAAACCCTACGTGATCTGATAAGACTCCCCCGCATAGGCGAAGCGCGAGTCGCGACCCTCTTTGGGGTTAGGAATAGTTGTAATACCGCCTGCCCGTTCTGCGGTACTGGTACTCTGCAGTCGCTCGGTAACGTTTCTATCCCATCTTGTTCCGCTATGCAAGCTTCCCTCGTTCCTCGTTCGCTTGGCTGGTTAAAATAGTTACAATGCCTTTGACTGTTCTGTTGTCCTGGTGGCTGGGAGGCATGCGTGACGTTTCGGTTCCGTGTTGCGCGTTGGTTGGTGGGCCCAGTTATCTCAACCGAACTCTGTGCACGTCTTAGATTTTTTCGATGACGTGTTTTATGCCTTGAATAGTTGAATAGGATCATTTCATTACATTGAGTTTACTTGTGTGCTTATCACAAATATCTGAAGTTAAACCAACAAAAAATAAACATTTTAACGATAATTTCATCATAAAAATACCATACCCGATCCCAAGCCCCTATAAATGGTCAATAAATGTTCGTAATCTGATATTTAGCTACGTTTAGCTGACATACAAGTAACTAAGAAATTACCTTCGGTAAAGCCAACACATAAGGAAGTTGTTATTTGTAAATGGAACGGAATTTGAGTCATCCGAGTAGCGACTATGTATTGCAGTGCTTATCTCTCTCGATCAAAATTGCAGCGCACTTCGCAAGCAAGTAGCTACTCGGTATTCCAGGCCACGAACGAGCGTTTCTTCATTAATTTCATAAGCATGAGTGTCTGGCTGCTGTGGAAATAATTCCCTATTTTATTTGCCATTCCAGTAACTTCTGCGTTGTTGACTATTGTTAAATTTTAGAGATGTTTTAGTTGGAAGCTATCTAGTATCTTTTAGAAAAACATGCCAGCGACAATCTTCGATCTGGTCATCACTTTTCATCAGATGAGACCAATTAAATGTTTGCCTATGTCAATGAGATTTCGTGCAACGGCTAAGGTACAAGTTTTTTTAGCTTCGTCACCGCCTAGCCATTTGGCGGATTCTAAAACTGGATGGTTACACTGGTTTAATCCACTAATGAGAATCTAAAGGTCATCATTGATTACCAGCAACACACGAACTGGCAGGATTATAAATCAACTGTAACTGAGATCAATATCTAGAATGGCCTGGAGCTCAGTCCATATTACGTAA
Organism: Carposina sasakii; assembly: GCA_014607495.2. Classification (NCBI taxonomy): domain Eukaryota; kingdom Metazoa; phylum Arthropoda; class Insecta; order Lepidoptera; family Carposinidae; genus Carposina; species Carposina sasakii. The sequence continues at coordinate 1,176,480 of CP053157.1, forward strand.
TTCGTATTTAGTATGGAATTAATTGTATGCTGTAAATGACATTGAACAAATATTTGTAAGTTTTAAGCCCGTTATTTGTTAGCGTTACATAGTAATATTCTACGTACGATGTATGTACTTTGACAGAAGCTCTTTTTCATGCTAACGATAAATGTATGCTGTCAAAACTATTGATGCTGAACACCACGTAGTCGTAAGATTGCAAAAGTCATCCAAATATTTTAGATCCTTTTGGCTGTATTACTTCTTGCCACAGAAGTACATCACGAAGAATTTTCTTTTTCGGGGTGTAGAATATTGCTAACATCATCTTTGATTACTCATTTGTTTTATTTTGTTCGAGTCTACGAAGGGCTACTGATATCTCCTATATTTTGCGAAACAAGTAAATATCTGTTACTTCCAAATAACTGGTGTTCTGTATTACTTATCTCATGAACATTACAGCCCTTTTAATTCAGCCTTCTTGTCGGCGCAAGAAGCCTTTGCCTATACAATCTATCAGTCCATAGGCTATGCATAGATTTTTATTATCACAAATATAAAAAACTTTAGGTGTAGCCTGTGTTTTATGAATATCAGATTTCTTGCGTTGTTCAAGTTAAGATTGATGTTTTTGAGATCTTGTTTGCTCAAAACGAGAGTAAGTATAAACACCAAAAAGAAGGCGAAAATCGAACCATTTATCAAACAGCATTAGGTGCGATCTTGAAAATTTGCAATCCTATAAAGTTTTCAATTTCGTAAATGCACGAGAAGCACGTAAATATATTGTGGCCCTCCATCTTAGCTGCGCAAACCAATATCAGCTTTAACTTGGAGGTGTTAAGTTGTAAATTGCAGTGTGAACTGCCGCATTATAGATTCGAGGGGTGATTTTACAAGGGTTGGCTATTTTCTCCCCTGTTTTGCTAGTGGTGGTTGTTTGTACGAAAAATATTGTTGACTCTGCAATTATAGAATGCTTCGTGTATATATTTATTGTAGAAAACTGGGTTTGGTCTTTCTTTCTTTGCGAAACTAAAAAACCCATAGGGGTATTTAAACCCAGCTTCAGATCAATCTCCCAGATTTTTAACCATATTTTGGTTATAACCAGTAGGAACGGGAATATAAAAAATGATATATAACATACGTAACTATACAATCTCTAAACCAATATCGTCACCGACGATTTTACATTCTGTAACGCTGTCGGCCTATGAGATTTGACATATTGTGACGATAGCTTTACGGACTGTCGACAGGTATGCTATTATACCATACCCCGTATTAAAAGTTGCAAGTAAATTATTCCAATCGTCGGTGCTTTGATTTTTATCAAATCCGTAATAAACATACGTAGCTAGATCGCAGAGTTGCAACGGTTTTATAGTAACTTTTGGTTTCGAATGTGGAAGCGTTACTTATGCCCGTACGTAATGCTTGGGGCCTCTTTAATCCTCCCTTCCATCAATCCAAAATAATCATGACCCAATTAGTAACGTTGTCTATAAAAGATTTTACAACAAGATGTCAAAAACGTGCGATTTCGGAATTTGCTCCATGCTCTTTCTAAATTTTGAACAACTTGTATCGTTGGCATTATTTCTTGTGTGGTTTTTGTAAGATTCTTATAAAGTAAATAGTACTTATCGATATTATCATCAGCAATACCGGTTTCGAGTATTCCATCCATCTTGCTTGCAGTGAGATAGCGTTATGCGTTAGTCTATTTCTGCCACGCTCCACTACGCAACTAGTCAACAAGCCGTGAAAAGCCACGTCGGTCGTGCTATTTTAATAGAGCTAGTAGATAGGGACGATACGGCGACGACTACTGGCCTAGATTTCATCATCGAAATAGATCCCCGTTTTGGTCTACCAAGCCTAGAACTAACCCCCCCAGCTTGCCAATAAAACCAAGTTTTAAATAGTCAATTAATTTTATTAAGTATGTACATACCGACTCTGTTATTTACCGATATTCGATACTTGGAAATGCGCCAACTTTTCTATATTTCGCGGAAAACTAGTAAAAAAGCTCGCTCGGAAAATCCTAGAGGTGCAATTTGGTCATCCGACGTCGGATAAACCCTTTTCTTCAGCGCGCGTGATACTAGCATCGCATGGGCTCGAGGAGGTGTCTCGTATTGCGACGGCTCAGCTGGCGCTAGGTGCGAGCGAGACGGACTTATGGCTGGAATGCGGGCGGTAGAGTGCGACGGCGCGGTGAAGGTCAACTGATAGACGATACAGAGTAAACATGTAGGCGCGTTCCAAGAGTTCCAACCAGACATAACATTAACGAATAAATTTCTAATACAATGGTGCTCTTACAGTTATGTCGGAATATTTTGGTTTGTTAGCTATAATTTGGTTTTATAGCTAATTATGATTTATTGTAGCCTATGAGGTCTTACTAATTAAAATACATACAAAGTAATAATTTAAATGTACGATTGATGAAATATCTTCTACTTAATAATAATTTTAATGTAGATATATTTTTTATTTTATTTATACATTCACTTACAATGTTCTTGCAAAACGATTCTAATATAAAGCATGATAATAAAGTTAGGTATTAATATTAATTAAAATAACATCAAGTACCTACTTACCTTTAAAGTTTAATTTGAACTTGACATTATGCAGAATGGCTGTAACTTTTTTACGTTATCTAATATATTATTGTATATTTACAATATGTTTTTTCTAATATCCGTAAATAATAAAAAAGCGAAGGCCGATATAAATCACAAACACCTAATAGTAGTCTCTATCAGGAACTTGTTATATGTTCTGACATTACTCTGTATTGGACAGAAACAGCGCCCTGTGCTAGAGCGAGACAAACATACCAGCACGTGCTTCCTTTCATAATCCTCTTTTTGCCTCTTCGCGTCGCTGCCGCTCCGATATTATATTGCGACCAAAACTACTTGAACCTTGCCAGTGGCGCTACTGTCAACGTTTTAAACTATTTTGCTTGCTAGAACACTGGTTTTAAATTATCTTTTGGTTCATGAAGTTTTGGTCGTGTCGTATATTGTGGGAATTTGTTTCGTGAGAAATAAGCGCTTTGGTTTGTTTTGGTTGTTTTCGTTATAATTTTTTATTTTATTTTATGCAAATTAAAAACAACTTTTGAACGTGGAAATTAGTGTGAATGATTTTTATGTTAATTGCTTTTGAATTTGATTTTACACGTTGACTTGAGGTAATGTTAATATTTGGTTTGTGGAAAATAATTAATAACAGATTTATTAAATTTTAATTACATAGGCAGTTAGTCATAATTTTGTTAAACTAATATACCTACCTAGTTACTAAAATATTATATCAAATATCATAATACCTACATATACCAGAATATACCTACATAATAGACACGACTGTGTTTTCTAAATAGGGTAGCTGGTAACATGTCATATTATTATGTGATTTCGAGTCTAAAATCTTGTAGATAGATTACATATTACTAGGTCTAAAAGAACAGACCCTTAAGTACTACCTATCTATTACTGCTCCTTTTTTCTACACCTAGTTATATGTATAAAATTATTTTCATGTAAAAAAAAAAACTCTTGTAAACCTTCATAAAAATATCGAAATTCGGATAACATAAACCACTCACGCTATCTTGAAGGTAGGTATGTCCTGCGCTCAATAGTGTTGAACCTACCTATCACATTTATCGGAAGTGACCAGCACCGGTATGATGAATTTGGTGACAGCGAGATATCTCACTTTTAAACGTCAAATCAACAGAGCTAAGTAATAACTAGACAAGGCAAGTGTTTCTACTTGGTGCGTAAAAAGGGATTGCAAACCACTTCTATCAGACCTAGTTCATTTAGTCCTGGCTCGAGAACGAGTGTCTATTCTAATTCTTAAGTCTATTTTTTACATGCAAAGTACATACACTTACTTTATCTAGTTATTAATAGCTCTGTGAAAGTGAGAATCTCGCTCTCACCAAACGCGTGCAATGATGTTCTTAGTCGATTGTTTTTCTCAAGCTAACACATTAGGTATGAATATACCTATCTATTTCATAGGTAGGAAAAGGATTCGCGTCAGACAGGTCGTCGGCTATAAAGAAAATATTTCACGCAAACTACAGAGCTTATTGATATTTATTTGTTAATAACAATCGGTCTGTCGATAATATTGATCCGGATCGAAATACGGATATTTGGTTTTATGATCCGCGAATGCGGATACGGATTCGGATATTAACTTTTTTTAAGGTATCGACGCGGCGGAAAATATTGCCAATCGACCTTTGGAAAGAGACAATCCACCACTAAACACGAGAAATGTTTGAAAGGTGACAAATGCGATTTTAAGAAATAAAAATTATCTGATTGGAATTTAACAGTCTTTCTTTGTTACCTATTCATCTACACATATAAAATTTAATCTATGAATTGAAAGTTAATAAGGTAAAAGATCCGTAGAAGATCTCCCAAAAAAAAAACGAATTCGGATCTTTCTTCTCCCTCGAATATCCGCGGATACGGATCATCACTAATCTACATTACCTAGGTAGGCACTTTGTCGATAAATATGTGACAAACAGAGTTGATATTTAGTGACAGATGACAAAAATATAATGCTCGCACATTTCTTTACTAAAAATTGGCGTGCACTATTGGCATAGAGGAATAAGATTCTATTGGGTAGGTTTCATCCTATACCGAAGAACGTTCCTTATCTATATATTTTTATATAGGTAACTTAGTAATCCCAGTTTAGTTGATAGACTATCAAAAATAATCTATTAATTACTAGCGGCCACCCACGGCTTCGCCCGCGTGAGATTGCATTACCTACTCCCGTGCGAAGTCGGATCACGTGAAAGCAATAGCAAAGCCGAAGCAAAGCGATAGCGAAAATTGTACAATATTCGCCTCGAAATGTCAAAGTTCCTTTGAAATTTCATTTTACGCAATACGAATTAGACAAGCAGTCAGCGATTTTTGTACAATTTTCGCTATCGCTTTGCTTTTGCTAGTTAGGTAATCAGTGGGCGATCCCTAGTTATACATTATAAATTGCTATCTACCGATAAGTTTGTAAGCAAACCTAAAAATCAACGTTTCGGAATTGTGATCATCACTACCTATCCTATTTAAAAAAAAACCGCATCAAAATCCGTGCCCTAGTTTGAAAGATCTAAGCATACCTACATATACATAGGGACAGACAGCAGAAAGCGACTTTGTTTTATAATATGTAGTGATTCGGTTGAGCAATCATTCTACTCTACTTAGGTATCTATAGGTAACTACTCCGGTAAAATGGCGAAGGTAGGTAACCTATATATTGTTAGGTACATTAGGTATACAAGGCTTCGTTATTTTAAAGATTAGTTAGTTTATCTTAAGTCTGTAGTGTGCACAGGATTCTTGTATGGTGGAATTTAATTTGATAACTTGGTGAGAGCGAGGAGTCTCACTTTTAAACGTCACACTCACAGAGTTAAATAATAACTAGACAAGGCAAGTGTTTCTACATGGTGTGTAAAAAGGGAATGCAAACCGCTTCTATCAGCCCCAATTCACTCAGTCCTGCCTCGAGAACGAGTGTCTATTCTAATTCTTAAGTCTATTTTTTACATGCAAAGTACAGACACTTAGTTTGTCCAGTTATTACTTAGCTCTGTGCATTTGACGTTTAAAAGTGAGACATCTCGCTCTCACCAAATTCATCATACTGTAGTTATAGTGATGAACTCTCATTGATAATTAGAACATAAATGGTAGTGGCATGTGATTTTTTTTTCTTTCCGACAAGGCATTATGCTACTTGCTTTTCATTAGGTTTTAAATTAGTGATCATCACTAGGAACTGTGTACCTACCTAAATCCCGAAGCCAAGTAGGTAACATTTGGCTCGATTCCGGCAGTAATCTTAGCCTAGGTGCCCAGGTCTATCTCTCTCCGTTCTTAACACAAACGGCTGAGAGAGAAAAGGACAGGTAAGACTAAATTTGCGTTTAGGTTTAAGTGTGACTGCCGGAATCGGCCATGTTGTTTCTCATCCAAGTTCAACATGTGACTTTTCCTAACATCTAACTTAACCGTAGCCTGCATACACATGGCGGTGTTCCCAAAGATGGGGTAGCTAGAACTGCAGGATCGTAAATAAGATCCTGCGGCCACGTTTAGCACAGCAGTCAGCAGGTCACATGCTAAAGATCAGTGACGAGTTGCTAGTAGTCTTGTGTAGTTCGCGAACGAACTAGGTCAAAAGAGCGCTCCTACAGGTGAACTACGCGAACTAGTTCCTTCAATCCCCATTTCGTAGTTCGTTAGTTCGTGGCGAATGAACGAGATTGTCGTCGACTGAACTAAGATCGTCACGCACGGGACAGCTAAACTTATAAAAGGCGAAAAATATAAAAGTAAAGGGTTATTTTATTACATCAATATTTTTAAGTCTTTAGAGGGTAAAATCATTCCATAAATATTGTAGCATTGTACAGGAACCGTATTAAAACGAGCGAACGATGTGATCGGATCGGTCTAGTTCAAGCTAGGAACTGATGAACTAACGAACTAGAAGAACGACCTAGTTCGTTTAGGAGCGGCGAACTAAACTGAGCGCTCCCTGTTGCGAACTAGACTAGTTAGACTAGTTGATAGCCCATCGTCTCAGAGAGAAGAGAACGCTCACAGCTCTATATTGATATAGGATATCTGACAGCTGACAGCGCCTGTCATGCAGACTTGGTAGTTCATGGTAGATTATTCTGATCTGTCATGTTACTACACTGACTGCACCGTTGTAATTTGTAAAGCTTAAGTTCCTAACTGGCATAGCGGTGCCGTCATATCGCGGCCGTACCGTACGCGAAATCACGCCTTTAAAGTGATGATATGGGAAATGTTCGTTCTAGGCCGCTTCATACCTACGTGCATAGCATAGGTACTTAGGTACATAGGAATAGCAAGCGAGTAGCTTTACTGTCTATTTGCACTGAAATGCATTGTGTAGGTATGTTGTTTATTCATTGTATTACATACATACATATAATCACGCCTTAATCCTTTACGGGGTAGGCAGAGCACCAAGGGACGATAGAACCACATGGTGCCACTTCTGACCAATTTTGAGGATATAGTTGAGATGTACAAGTTCGGTTAGTAGTGACAGGTGGTCAGCCCATCGCCTACAAAACACCAAGACCCTCTTGTCCCTCTACTGACTTGTACAGTATGCCCGGGAAGAGAAGCAGCTGTAGTATTATACTTTTTTTTTTCACTCCCAGAGCAGCATAGAAGAAAATTGTATTGTCTATTAATTTCCTTAGTTTATAGTGTTTATACCATTGATTTGTAATCTAATATGACGTAATGCTAACAATGTCCCGCGTTGCAGGCACCGCATCATTCTGTTGTCATGCCACAGACGCTGCGCAGGCGGCCATGACGATGGGCGTGGCCAACGTGCTGTGCGACGATCGCTCCGCCCCCCTAGCCTGGACGGCGCCGCCCCCTCCCGCGGCCTCCGCGCCCCTCTGGCAGTACCCCACCGGTAAGACACACCTCCTCTAAACTCATGTCGCCCTGGTAGCTGCCCGCCAACACCATTGCGAGACCGCCCGCGCTAACTATCAAGGCATCCCGCCTATTCGGTAATAGCACCTCTTGACTCATGCGGCGCTGGTAGGCGCATTGCAACTGAATTTGTCGTTCAATGGTCCGTTGTGTCACGGTTATGTGACCGGTTTGGCCGGTTGTCTGGCGGCTTGCTTCCTGTTTTGTTTTCGCTTTGCCGCCAATGCTTTGGTGTAATTTTAACTATTAATTTAACTAAAATTATATAACGAAAGTCTCCGGCAAGTCGAATAAAATATTCATTCTCACAGAACGATGAGCACTTTGTGTGATCCGAGTGGAACATCAATAAAAATTAAATGTTACCGAATAGGTAGGTGTACTATATTTTTTACTTGAAATAAAATTAAAATTATTCGTAGTGTTGTTCTTTTGTCGATTGGTTACTTGTCGACAATTGCATGTGTATATTTGTTATTTAAAATGTTACACTTTGGTACTTCATAGAAATAAATAATCGCGACTTCGTCCACATTGAGTATAAAAGCCACAATAAGGTAAAATTGAATTAATGAAGCGGACTCCAATAGAAAGAAAAAGCAGCCTTGAGTCCGTTTCTTGGAATATTTGTATGATGTACCTACCTACAGTTGTATGATGTAACGTACATGATTTCGGAACTAAAATGTTTGTATGCGCTTACATAGATAAATAATTTAATAAAATACATTGCAACAGCGCTATCATAGTTCCTTTGAAAACTATTCTGTGAAACGCACTCTAACTTTGACATATAGGTGACTTTTTGCCAGTGATGATTTGCCAGTGGTGGTAGTCGGTAGAGTCAATTTCATATAATAACTCCTATGCCTGATTTCGGAACTAACATTTTTTGTATGCAGTGGCACAGATAATGTAGTCCTACACATAGTAACTAGCGCCATCACTTAAAGGAACTATTTGGTAAAACGCACTCTAGGATGATGGTTGTGCGAAGGTTTTTAGTACCGTTGAACCTTGACTTGAGAATGACATCAATTTATGTACGTGTAGATTTATATTTATTTTAGGTAGGTATCATAACGGTCTCCCATCTGTTTCGGCTAATTAACAGACTCTTAATAACATTTTATACTTATATCGTAAACGACACTAGGTTCGACATCACACTACAATACGAGTATACCTACTGATTGTATTGACAATTTTTTTAAAATACTACTAGGTACTTAGTAACAGGTACCTTCTATCTAGGTGACCTAAAGGAGCTTGTTCAGATGTAGGATGATAATCTAATATATAAAATTCTCGTGTCATAGTGTTAGTTAGGTACCATACTCCTCCGAAACGGCTCGACCGATTCTTATGAAATTTTATATGCATATTCAGTAGGTCGGTTTTTCATACTCCTTCTACGCAATCGACATCTACCCGAGCGGAGCCGCGGGCAACAGCTAGTATGATGTAAAAAGAACGAATAAGAATGTTTGCAAAGTCATTTACATAGTTAGTTAGATGGATTTAAGTAGATATTTGCCTAAATACTCATACCTGTGCTGCTGTAATTATCTTGATGTCCGTTAGACACGGAAAAAACGGAATGATAGCTATATGATAGCGAATATGCTACGAATTCGTAGGTATACTAATCTGGCCTATTATGACTTGAATAGGTGGATATCATCTTCGATCTATAGGTAGAATGTTTTGTCCTATCCAGCCTAAACCGCTGAGCACCCTTCTGACCCATGACACTACCAGACCACGCTACCGGTAGTGTCGCGGAGAATTTTTCGCATAGAGACCTGACATTTAAAGGGTGTGTTCCTTGTATAATGCTCCGGCTACAATGTCGCGACAAGATTCGTGTTGCGTTGTCGCGATAAGACTTCGTGTTCGACTTTACGACCAAGCGCTTGGCCACATTATAAAAACTTCGCGTTGTCGCGACAACCTCGAACCGTAGAGGTGAGGCATAAATATTGGAATAGGTATGTGGATTAGGTATTTTTCAATACTAGTCGGTACCCAATACAACGTATCGTGTATTAGGTATCGCATAAAATATCATCTCATGAAGAGAAATCAACCGTAAGGCTTAGACTATAAGTTTCAATTTTATTACTTAACAAAAATACATACTATACTCGTATCATTAGAATACGAAGGTAAATTTCGCCACCTCTTACAAATTTATAAAAGATCAGATAGCAAATCGGACGAACTCGAAATTCCTGGTTCGAATCCGGGTTCAGACCGACTTTTTTCCTTTTTTTTTACAAAATAAAATACTTTACCGAAAACCGATACTAAATATTCAGTGAATAAATATTCTACTATAATTTATCTAATACGTAATGGATTTCTAGTAATGGAACGGCCATATTGCATAAATATTAGGAATAGGTATTAGTTTTTTAAATATTAGTATTAGGTGGAACAGGTACGATTTTTACCTAATCCGACCCATCTCTACTTAAGCGCGCAAAGTGTGGCCACCTACACAAACTTTGTCGCGATAAAACCCTTTGATGTGCGGCAATTTACCGACATTGGCGCGAAGTACATTTTGTGTCGCGATGATGATTCGCGACAGGACGAATTTCGCGTATTCGCGACAATGTGGCCGGAGCATAACGAAGGCATGTGATAAGGATTTCCCGAAATTTCCATGGTAAAAACGGGAATCCTAAAGTTTAAACTAAAGTCATGGGCCTCCGCTAGTAACTCTTAATAATCCTGAATCCCTGGTTCCAAGCCACTCTCTTGCTACTCGATCAGTTTGTGGCATCTAAGCCGTAAGAATAAGCTTCAAAGTCGTTTTTTTTGTCGTGTCCGCCCGCGAAACCGGATCCCGTTTATTACCGGTTCGGCTCCTTTCATCGGTCGTTTCGTTTTTTTTATTTATTCCATTTTTATCCCAGGCCTTATTCATTCATTATTTATCCCAAATGAACATAATGAAATGCTCGCGACGGATTTAATTACCTTATAGTGTTGTGTTTCGCACGGATTTCGACTTTTTAAATGAATCGGGCGATGTCATTCATTCTTTCCGACTGATTATTGGCGAAATTGAATTTCTACAGCTTATCACTGTTTTTGTTAGTCATCTTTATTGATTCATTGTGTAGTTCCCTCGGTAATTGGGTGGTAGGTAAGTTTATAGCGTTTTAATTGGATACAAAATGCAGTCGAGCTAATGATTTGCGGCGAATCTGCGCGTTGGTGCTTCTCGGAAACATTTATGTGCAGTGTTCTTTGGTTTCAAGGTTTTCTCTACGTGGATGAAGGTCTTCAAGTTTCCACTCTTTGAGAAGGCAGGTTATTTTTAATTCTAATAACATTTTACAGACCTTAATTAGAAAATTCGTAGTAGGTACCTAGGTACTAATGAGCATTACCTAGGTAAGTCTGCATTTTAAAACTAGCTTGTGATCGTTGTCTTTTCTAGGTACCTTCATTCTGAAGTTTCATAGGTGTACTAAAAAATGCGTCGTTATCTATCTACTGAAGTACTACTTATTACCTAGGTACTTACCTACGTTGTTGGAAAGATATAAGTAAGTGCATAGATGAAATCGGACGGCGGCGGCGAGTTACTTTTTATACGAGACCTACTTTTTTGTCTCGTGCTGAGCGATCTTTGCCTTCAGAAGTAGGTAGGTACTAAGTAATACTTTTTGATCGAAAACGCGAAATACAATAATTTATAACTAACACCGCAGGTGGGTTTTGATAAGTAAATTTTTTCGTAAAAACCGTTATTTAGAACTCGTAAAACCCATATATTTACTGTACCATGTTGTTTTCTAAGCCATGCATAACTCATTCATATCCACACCATAAATTATCGACAAAAAAAACCAAACAAAACAAAAACTCATTTATCGATTAACTGGTGCCAAGCTACAGGCATCCCTAATGAACAGCGCCCCTCCCACTAAACTCCACCTCTTGTAACGTCTCGGCCAATGACGGAACTTCTTGAGTGTGGGGGCGGGGCTTGATATGCCGCCTTAGCGGTTTAGTGTTGTGAATTAGGCATTTTTAGTGTTCCGAATCGACATTAAAATGAAAGACCTGTGGAATAAGCACGTTTCTGCGATGCGAAAAAAAAACCGTAATAGCTAATCTTTTTCGCAGATCAGATTCGACTAATTGGATTCGTTATGGAAATGAGGGAAGTGCGTATAATCAATTATCGTGTAGGTAATCTCTTTTTAATGGCTAAGATAGGTCACTATGGCTATTAACTATCTAGGTAAGTATACGTACCTACCTATCATTAGGTAATTTGTTTATAGGCAGTATACTCGTACCTACTTACCTATACCTACTAGAGAAAAAGCTATTAAAATCACACTTTGTAGGTAGATCAAACCTTCTGTTGTTTTAGTTAATGTAATACTCTCTGTAAAGAATTTAGATATAGGAAGTTAGAATTTACAATAGCCAGCTTATTTTTATACCTTTAGCAGATGTCTTCCAGCTCAAACTAAAAGTGGCACAAAATAAAAAAAAAGTGTCAGGAAAACATAAACTAGCACCCGTATGATGAATTTGGTGAGAGCGAGATGTCTCACTTTTAAACGTCAAATTCACAGAGCTATTAAATTAACTAAGAGATAAACTAAGTGTAGGTATGTACTTTGCATGTAAAAAATAGACTTAAGAATTAGAATAGACATAGAATAATCGTTCTCGAGCCAGGACTGAATGAAATTTAGGGCTGATAGAAGTGGTTTGCAATCCCTTTTTACGCACCAAGTAGAAACACTTGCCTTGTCTAGTTATTATTAGCTCTGTGGATTGTGACGTTTAAAAGTGAGACATCTCGCTCTCACCAAATTCATCATACCGGTGCAGAAGCTAAACAGCTTGGCACATTTGAGCTTTAGAGATATCATTAGATTCGTTTCAGTTTTAGTCATGAGACACTGTACACTGGTCAAAATTTTTACGCAATCGGGTTTTTTCTTGAAGTAAATGAGGTTATTTGGCAGTTCGTCGTGATCACCCATTGAAACTTCTACTCACTAATGGAAGTGGCAGGTATTTGTGTGAGTTGTTGGTACGCTAGTAAAAATATACATGCCTACATATTCGTCTGTGTTTCCGAAATAGGGTAGCCAGAACTGCAGGGTCATAAATGGTATCCCACAGCCACGTTTTGTATAGCGGCGACAGATTTAAATGAATACAGTGACAAGTTGCTAGCTTATCGCCGCCGAGTTCATCGGTAATGCCCGAGTTCATCGGTCGAACCGAGATAATGCCCGAGTTCATCGGTCGAACCGAAACGCCTAAAAGCATTTTATTCATGGGGACATTCGGTCCACAAATGGAAAGTGGACCGAATCGCCGAAGAGTTCTTCTCGGTCCAAAGATTCGGTCCATTTTTTTTTTGTCATGTAGGTACAGTCGAATACAAAAAAAATATATACTTTTTTTAAACTTTCGTTCACCAATTATATGAGTTAATTCGTTACAATTACACCCTTAACCATGAGGAAAAATTAGAAAATGTGCCGACAGCGAATGTGTCAGGACTCTAAAACTCAGGACGATGCTTAAAAACTATCCAGGACAGCCCAGGACACCCCGAAAAGCAGGACATGTCCTGGGAAAACGGGATGGTTGGCAACCCTATCCTACAGTCGTTTTGGATTTTGGGATCACAGTCTTGCGTATGTGATTAACATAAACGTGTTTAAAAAGCATTTGATTAAATTCCGTAGGTTAATTAGTCCTAGATATGTCGTTTCCCACTCATTAACCTTACCTACCAGTTAATAAAGTTAACCGTTAGCAAAACCGATAACAATTTCATTATTATGCTAATAAAGGGTATTAAACAGGAATGCTTTAAATAAAACATGGTTTATGCCCATAGAAAGTAAACATTTCAGTCGGGGCGGAAGCGCATGCGCGGAATATCAACTAAGTGGCGTGGCTTGCGCCGGCGCACAGTGTTGCTAACGTTAGTTTTATTGGAAATATGACGGACTTTTTGATGTCATGCGAACTGTTGAATATGTTTGTTTTAACAGTTTTTGATAGCATAGCACTTATACAGGTGGTTTGTGGCCTACCCAGTGTCGTGTTATTTTTTTGTCAGAAATCCGAAGGGAGAGATTTGGGGAACCACGTGTCCTTGGATGAAATGTCACAAACAATTATATACTTACTTTAATAGGTACCTTTTTTTTAAAACCGCACACCGAAACAAGAATGGAATCTAGAGATTCGAGATTTTGATATTATTCAAGTACAAAATAATTCGATTTTGGTGTGTGATTATCTAAAAGTGATGTATTAGTTGTACTTAGTCTATTGATAGATACAATGGCATGTAATTTTCTTGGAAAACTTATTTAGGATATTGAACCTCCAATGTCCAAGCCTTTGTATGCGATCGAGCCACTGTGCGCCGTTGAAATATTTTATAGACCGCAGGAGAACGCCTCGCGTTCGTCCCGCTCATCGCTCGACTCCCGCTTCAGCTTTGCTATTGCAACTTAGGTAATGGCCCTGTACACTCCATAATATTTCAAGAGCGCACAGTGTTTTCGATGTCAGCGACATTCGAATTCATTCGATGCGAGACCGTCGGTGGCCACACACGTCTGGTTTGCGTCGCATTAAAATAAATTAGAATACTAACAGCTAATAAGGGAATGCTCACAGATCGTGCGCTCTGATACCACTGATTATAATACGCTTCCCATTCCAATGAGCTTTTAGTTAATGCGTTTGATGCTCAGAGTAACAGAAACATAAAGTGCCCCTGTGGCTCTTTAATCCATAATAGATAAACGTTAGCTATACCCAAGAAGGGTTCATATTCATATACACACTGACAATGTGACCCTTGCGCGTGAAAATTGGAAAGATTTGAAATTGTAAAGATCAATTGTAAAAATCACCTTGGGCAGACAGCAGACCGTCAAATAATGTATGAAATTCTTGGCAATATGAGTTTCGAAAGAAACCTACATATTAGTTTACCGGAAGAAATTTCCGTTAACTTTGATACAAAACTTTATTTGACATTGTATTTGTTGATCGTGGTATACAGGGTGTAACAAAAAGGGTATGTTAAGCGAAAAGCTATGTGAACAGCCCACTGTAGAGAACCTATCCACAAAATTTGCGACCCGAAATCACATGTTTATTTTTCCCGATAGTATGGAGAATTTGTATATATCTCAGGAATTTTCATACAATCTTGAAAATATATAATATAACTTGTGTACCTACTTTATAATAAACGATAAGAAACTATGTTGACTCTATAACTAAGGGGCCATCGATATTTTACGTCACAGGTTAAGGGGGAGGGAGGGGGTCGTCAAACTGTGACATTGTGTGACAAGGGGGTGGGGGGGGGGTCCTAAATTTCGTGACGTCACATTTTCATTCAATAATCTCTAAATATAAATTTGCAAAAAAGCTTAAATGTGACGTCTCACAAATGTGACCAGCTGTGACAAGGAGGGGGGGAGGGGTAAAATATCATGAAATTCGTGTGACGTAATTTATGGATGACCCCTAATGAGATAAGATATTTAATTGTAAAGTTAATATCAGGCGTCACTATTCGGGAAGTTCAAATTTCCATCGAGGATTCGCCCACCACCGGGTCCTACACCCTCCGCTGACCCGATATATGAGATTAAGGCAAGAAAATGATCATGATCTATCCTCATCATTTTTTTTATGCTTGATGATGACGCTTTGATCTATCAAAGTGTTCTGTTTTAATTTGCCGTATGTAGGTATTTTATTATAGCCAGCAAGAAGTGACCTCTAAAGGGGCTATGTCGCCTATGTTTTGTTTCATGCCCGATCACGCTCTATATAGTGATTACTCTGAGATTGTAACGCTGGAGGGCTTTTACTTTTTTAAATATGACCGGAAATGAGGAATCAAAAGAATTTCATTGTGTTAAGTTACACACTCTAATGTTTATGAAATTAGGGATTTGTTTGTGTGATAACGTTTAAATCGTAATAATAAGTAGTTTTTTTAAAAGTAGTTTATTATCCTCTACATATTTGTTTTCTAATTGCCAGTTTCAACACTTGATAGAGTGCGTTTCACCGTATAGTTCAGTTAGTTCCAAAATCAGGCATAGGAATCATAGTTGGTAATTATATTTATTTTATATTTATATGTGTATTGCGTATATTCGTACAAGATTATAAATCGTATTTGCCTGTAGTATTAAGATAGTCAACTAGTTCGCATAAAGTTATGCATGGTAGGGTCACATAATTAGGCACAGTTTGCGCCCAACTACCGCCATAACGTTTTTAATAGCATTATTACCATCGTAATATGTAGTGTGGTGCTTTAAAAATTGTTATGATAATTATGACCTTTACAGGTCATTAAATGTATTCCATATCTTAATAATAAGCACGCCTTTGTACATTTTCTTTCATAATTTCTGTCTGTATGTAATTGTATGTGTACAATAAAGAATAAGAATTAAGAATTAAGAATATCTTTGAATATACAGGATGTTTTTTCGTTGCCACCCTTAACGAAGAGTACGTACTCTATACATCAAATAAGGTAAGTTTATGCCAAAAAAAATGCTGGGAAATGATGTAAATTTTTTAGAAAAAGTTTTTTTATTACTTGATCGGGCGAAATTTATAGTGTCCAGTGTTTATGCTAGTTCTATCATAGACAGATATTAATTATTTCTCGTAAAAAAATCTTGCTACGCGCGTCTATGTGCATTTATGCAGAAAAACGCAGTCTATTTACTCAACTTTAGACCCTAATATCTTGGGAATCAGACACATCCCAGGTATGCTTCCATGGAGAAAAATGATTGTGATGATGAGGTGAATCCGTAGTTAGTTTTCGGGAACGTTGACAACCAAAAAATCACCCTGTATTTTAACTTCATTTATCCCACTACATTGTATTGTAGAATATACTCAATTGTTTATCACTTTAGCATCGTTTTAAAGGGCATCATAAAAAACTTCGAAGTCTGGTTTTAGCCACCGCCGCAAAAATTACGTGCTGGTCAAATTTTATTCTACGGAATCGTCATAAAACTTCCGTCCAATTGGAATCAGTTGGATTATTGGCTGATTCTTTAGATGTTTTACGAGACGATGTCAAATACTATAAAGCATTTTAATTATTATGCTTTATTGTACAAAGTGAAGTTTTAAAGGCAAGCTTATCTCTTAGAGAGATTTCTTCCAGCAAACCAATCGTGAAAGAGAAATAAACATAAAGGCAAAAAACTTTTCTTTAAACCCTTATCTATTGTTTATTTTATTTTTTTATTAACTTCACCCGTTCTCTCATTTCAGCACAAATGTCGATGGAGAGTATGATGGTGGGTGGCGTGGGTTCTGTCGGGATGGGCTCGGTGGGCGCCGGAGTGCCCTCCATGGGGGGCATCCAGCTCGTGCGCGACCCCGCCTCGGGCACCCTGCTCCTCCTCCCCGCGCCCCCCGAGCTCCCCCACACCGTCGTCTGGGCCGGCGTGCCCTACCCCTCCGCCCCGCTCCTCCTCCCGCAAGCCCCGCACCCCTCACACCATTTACAACTCCTACCAGGAGACCTCCTAGCGTCCTCAACCCTGCAGCACACCCACACACACTCAACCCGCCTAGTCACCCTCGCCCCTGCCCCCCCGCCGCAGCACCAACACGACAAACGCAAACCGATAATGCAACCTCTCATGACTCCTCATACCCTGATCAAAATCGAGCCGGATCCTCAGGAGAAACCTCAGCCGTCCTTCGTCCCAGAACCGATACCGCCACCGCCGATGATGGCGACGCATTTGTACTATCAACCGGAGTTTACTGAGCAAGCGTGCAGGAGTCAGGCGACGTCTCCAGCCGCGCCGCCGACTCCACCTCCTGACGCTCCTGAGGCGCCGGCACACAGAGACGCTTCCAACCAAACAGATCACATTGAAGACGAAGACGATTCGCCAAATCACGCAGACGAAGATGAAAGAGATGTCGCCTGCGTCGGAGTGGCTCATTTCCCTGAGGAACAGTCTCCGCCCAATCAAATACTGCAGCCAGCACCAATAGATAGCGCTGAGGATTCGTCGTCAGAAGGATTGGCAACTTCAGCCGTGGTTGGCGCAGTTGAAAAAGCTATAGATGCTATTGAAAGAGACGAAACTCTCGATACTTCCAGCAGCGGCGGCTCGCATGACTTAGTAATCGATACTGGCAGCATTTCCCCGTCAACGCCGCAGACTAGACCACCAGTCGATGTCAGCGGACTGGAGTTATTATCGAACAGTATAGAACAATTCGAAAGAACAACACCTGGGTCCAGTATTCCAACTCTAGAACAATCAACACCGTTGACTATTGACACGAGAACAAGCACAAAACTAAATATCATGATCAAAACTTCACCTAAATCTCCTCCGCGAACAGATGCTGAATCGCAAAGAAGGTTTGAGTTTCCTGCCATGAATACTGTTGAGAGTGAGAGGACCAAGCCTTCCCTCGATGGTCTAGGTTTGCTTTGCGCACTAGCGGAGCAAAGGTTTATGGAAGAAGTGCAGGATCCTTCCAAAAGTTTACCTATGACGTCACGTACGTTCATAAAAAATGAACCCTTGTTAAGTCCATTGCAACGCGATAGAGATAGATTGACAGAATCTAAAAAAGATAAACACAGACATAGAGATCTAGACTCGTCAAGTGAGAGAAAAAGACACAGAGATCGCGACTCTTCAAGTGAACGAAAGAGAAAACGAAGCGGCGATCGCGAGGAAAGGCTTAGGCATAAACTTGAGAAGATGCGGAAACATAAACGGGATAGAGAAAGAGATGTAACAAGGAATACTGGAGGAGAACTGGAAGCAAGTTTAAGACGAGTGACAGCGTGTGCTTGTGGTATCGAACCTTGCGCTCATACCTTGCCTCAAGTACCCTCAGCGCAAGACCTTGTCAATGCTATGGAGAAAGACATGCGAGAACGACTTAAGGAGTTGCAAAGACAATGCGATGAAAAAAGGGCCCAACTGAACGCTTTAACACCACCATTACCGGCCTTGTCTAGTCCCGCGACATCGTCAACCCCTGCTTTATCTCCAGACTCGGATAGAGGTTCGTCTAAAAAGAGGAAAGTTGGTAGACCACGAAAAGTATCCAGCCCAGATTCTACTGAAACGATCGTGGCAAAGAAACCCAAGTCTAAAAGCAGTCTTGTTGGATATTTACTAGCGAAGGGTAAACTTAAAGGCGGCATATTATGTTCAAGAGGAGAACCATCTAGAGAGGAGGGTAATAGGACTAGTAAAGTTCGCCCGAAACTAAAAGCGGAACCAATCATGAAAACGTATTCCGAAGAAGATGATCACGAATGGTCATTAAATAGATCTGCTAGTTCGTCGATGGAAAGTCTGAACGAAGTTCGCCAAAAGAATCGAGAAAAAGTCGATCGTTTAGTACGGAAACATTCCAGAGATGGTATGCCGGAACTCGAATTCGCTTACCGACGGGCCAGCGCCTCTAGCGATAGTGATAAAGAACGCCGTCGTGCAAAGAAAAGGCGAAAGAGCACTAAAAAGGATAGGCCTCAAGAAAATAAAGATAAAGAGGTTGTTCCAATGCCCGTTTCTAAATGTACATTAACTGAGAATAAATTAGATGAGTCTCCAAGAGTATTGACAGCTATGGGAGGGTTGTTCTATGCGGGGAAGCTGAGTGCAGTGACGGCTCCAGATGTGTATGCTATCACGTTAGATGGAGAGAGGGGGAATAAGCCTCATATTTTATCGAGGGAGGAAACTTTGAAAGATGCTGTAAGTATTTCTTTGCTATATTTTTAAATCTTTGTATAATAAGTTTGTTACCTATGATTATGCTATGTATAAAATAGAATATGTAGGTACATCTGCTCCATCCCCTTCTGTGCGTGTCGTAAGAGTCTATAAAGAAAATCAAGTACTTTACTGATCTATTAAACCTGGCTTCGCAATTACACTAAATGCTGTACGATCTCTTTCTTCATCCTGTAGTTCTTTTTTATGGAAAGCAACCCCTTTATGGAAATACCGACTATTTCGTAGTCACTGGGGGTCCTACAGCTGGGCAAAAGTCTACATATCATATGGAAATACTGTTGTATCTTCTAATATAATCTTGCATGTCTCTTTCAGATTCTAGAAGTAAGTCCCTCATCATCATCAGAGCTGACGACCGGTACTCGAGTGTGCGCGTACTGGTCTCAGCAGTATCGTTGCTTGTACCCTGGAACCGTGGCAGCGGCGCCAGATTCTGCTGATGATAAGTTCGTAGCTGTGGAGTTTGATGACGGCGACTCGGGCACAATAGCTATTGAGGATATTAGACTGCTGGAACCAAATTATCCTGTTGTTGGTAAGTAATGTTGAATGGTTCTTTTGAAACTCGAATCAAGAGTGGTTGTTTCACAGTTACCTTATGCATAGACCGTCATAGAAACATTTAATTTAAATCTGTTACAATATCTTTTAACATGCACCTACTTTTAATATGCACAGCCAAGACTTTTGTATTTACAAGAAAGTGTATTTATATCTATTTTAGAATACGAAAATCAACTCTTCACTCTAAGTAAACGGAGAAGAAATACCAGCGTCACAGAAGAGAAGAAGCCATCCACATCTAGTACAGACACTAAACCCACCGAGCCGTCCACATCCACTGAAACCGCAGAAGACAAAAAAGACAGAAAGAAACTGAAAAAGCACAGAAAAGACAAAATGAAAAGGTTTCAATCCACTGAAGAAGATCCACAAGGCGACTACGTTAAAAAGAAAAAGAAAAAACACAAATGCTGCGAAGAGCATTGCAAACATAGGAAACATCACAAGAAACACAGAAAACATAGGAAAAGACATCACTCAAGTTGCAAGGAGCACTCTAGTTCATCCGGCGATGATAATCAAAAACATAAATCGTCATCCGACTTCATAGATTCAAATAAATCAAATGAGGACTCTGGCGATTCTAATGATAGATTATCAACGCTCATTGCTGTGGAGAAATCACCTGAAGAGAAAATGAAGACTGTCATAAAAAAAGCAGTGTTGTCTAAAAAGTGTTTGGTGAAAACAGCTGTGTTGGACTTTAGCAATCTGGGGAAAGATAAAGTAGAGAGAAAGGAAGAAAGTAAAGACAATTTGAAGGACAGTGGAATAGGACTTGAGGAAGAACCTACTCCGTCTACTAGTGATAGTGCCAAAAAGGTATTATAATTTTTTAACCAGTATTCTTTGTTGCTATGTGGTCGATGGTCATGTATCCTAGATTCCTAACTAGATTGTACATTTCTATCTTCCGACAAAGTAGCTTCTTCGTATGTAACACACTTTAAAAAATATCTAGGAAAACATTTTCCAAATATGTTACTTGTACCCAGATCGAGTAATCCAAAAAGCGACGGAAGGCCCTCCACTTACAATAGAAAAGTATCATTAACTGGTTAAAAATGGTCTTATTGATAACCTAGCCTCTTTAGTGATTGATGACTCACGTCACTATTCCCTATGATTTTTAGAAAACCAAGGGCCGCACCGTATCATCTGCGTCCTCGGACGGCGCTGTGGCAGGCGTCAGCAAGATGGCGGCGTTCCTGCCGGGCGGCGCGCTGTGGCGCTGGCTCGGGCCCGCCTACCGCCGCACCGCGCGCCCCCGGCACAAGAAACTGTTCTATAAGGCCATCCAGAGGGGGGAGGAGACTATACATGTAAGTTCTTTTTGCGGTTTTAACGTTACAAAGGTACAAGACGTACAAGGGTCACCGACATAGCCTAACGGTCCAGCAAGCTAAACTGGCAATGAGCAAGGCACATAGCTCGAAGGACTGACGACTGATGCAGCCGAAAGCTTACCACGTATCGGCAAATGCAGCGTGGGAAGGCCACCCGCGAGATGGACGGACGACCTAGCCAAGGTCGCGGGTATCGGTTGGATGCAGACCGTTTCCGATCGGTCGGAATGGAGGTTGTTGGGTGAAGCCTATGTTCAGCAGTGGACTTCTCATGGCTGATAATAATGATAATGTGTGTTAGTTAGTAAGGTCTGCAAATTCCGGCAGGCTGATTTTATAGTTTGATTTGAAATACACACATCAGGACCTAGGCGTCCCCAACTTCTTAAACTTTAACATAATAATTTAAAATGACAAATGTATTACTATCAAATTAATAATTTATAGCTACTAACATTTAAATATATTTGTTTATTTAATATAATTAATTTGTAACTAACAAAAATGGGTCTTAGTTACCTCAATAAATGAATTTATTATTATGTTATTTACCTGTTACCTTTCTGTCTGAGCTTCTTTAAGACTTAATAAAACTAATTTTGTAGCAGTCAGAATCGATCAAAAGACCTTCCATTACGCCTTTACCTTATCCGTACATGTCGTACATCTAAAGTAATTCAGGGGCATGCCCTCAAGGGATAGGCTAGCAACTAGTCGCTATGCTGGCCGTGGCTGGCCATGGCTGTGGGATTTTCTTTAGCATCCTGCAGTCTGACAATTTCGTGGAATTTGGGACCTTAATGTTGTACAAGTTACCAGCATCGCATAACTCGCAGGTGGGCGAGGCGGCGGTGTTCCTGTCGACGGGGCGCGCCGACCGGCCGTACATCGGCAAGGTGGCGGCGCTGTGGGAGGCGCGCGGCGCGATGGCCGTGCGCGTGCACTGGTACTACCACCCCGAGGAGACCGAGCCCGGCGCGCCGCCGAGCCCGGCGCTTTTGCGAGAGATGTGGTGGAAGTTGCTTAGGATTTTCTGTCCAAAGGACACCCTTGTCCGCTGTTTTTCAGGCTGTCTGAACCGTGTTAGCTAGACATTTTTACAAACGAATTTCTGTTGCCGCTATGTAATACTAAAAATATATCTAAGAGCTAGCTCACGAAGGAGTATATACTTTTGAGCGACAATTTTATGATATTAAAAATTTACAGAAAGTGAAAATATCTTGGTTTTCTATAAAAAAAAATAATATCCTACTAAAAGGAATATCGCCTTTAGGTCGCCAGGATGACTTTTTCATCTCAGCTGCTTTCTTTTAGTGTTGATATGATCTAATCTAAAAGTCAGGGAATAGAAATATAACCTATAGAAGTATGTCCGAAGGCCGATTTGAGGAATTTTTATGGGTTCAGATTTGACACGGTTCTGTCTCAGTGTCAGCGGTCAGTGGCTACGAGTGTATTCAACCAAAAAGACTTACCATCGAAATGTAGGATATCCTGCCAAAATTATTCTCAAAAACTGAAAATAAATAACATCACATTTCACCGGTAAATATTTGATGTTTTTACGTAATTTCATTAATAATTTAATAAATACAAAATAAAATTTCATATTTTTTAAAATTGTCATTGAGAACAAAATGTTGCAATGTGTGTAGAATTTACCCTATTTTTAAATACAGATTGTAGGTAAAAGTGTAGGTTTTCGCAACTATGAAACTCCCGTTATACTTATCTAATTTCTGAAATATTAAATTTTGATCTTCTATATTTAAAGAAGAAAAAGAAGATAGGAATAAATGCGATTCTTTCATTACTATGGAATTTTATTTCCTGCTAACTCAATAACTGCTACAATTAGATAATTGGAAATATATCTAATATAATATCGTTTTTTACAAAAAAATAACTAAGAGCTACAAAGTTAAGTTTTCCGTTTTGGTAAATATATATAAAAATACTACATATACATCCTTCGTGAGACTAATTTTATTTTTACATACTGTTATAATCAATTTTATGTAATTTTAAAATAAAAAACTTTGACAAATTTTAATAACCCTGGGGTACATAAGAAATTTTTGTGAAAATAGCACCGCTACACACTTGGTTTTTTTATACTAAAATTTTATCTTTGAAAAATTATAGGCTCTCCTACTGTATTAATTAAAAGTTACTACAATATTTATGTTCTATTCAAATTAAATCTTAAAAATATCGTCCTTTCCTTTATTGGATTTAAAACCAGGAATTTTCGCTTTGTTTAATATATTTTATGTTTAAATTTCACGATGACTTTTGCAAATCATTATACTTCTCAGCATCAATAATAAATTTATGACTATTTCCCCACATCTAGGGAAATCTTTTATGGCAACATTAATTTTATGTCATGCATACGTCAATGATATTTTATGCCTGTTTTTTCGCCTTGCGTTTGGTTGGAACACACTTTCTATAGGTTATATTTCTATTAGTCAGGGTAATAATGGCTGTAAGACAAGGGGCACTAACTCCCTATAGGAAAGAACGTCCACCATCTTAGTCACCATCCGTGTTCATTTTCCATGTCTCGTAATTAGTATACGCATTTGTTTACAAAAGGGTTAGTTTATAATGTCCGTTTTTCAATTCCAGGGCGGGCTCTTCGAATCTCCGCACACCGACGAAAACGATGTCCAGACGATCTCTCACAAATGCGAGGTGCTCTCTCTAGCGCAGTACAAGGAACGCATGGGCGATGACCCGGCTAAGTACAGCACTGTATACGATAACAACGACGTCTACTACCTAGCCGGCCATTACGACCCCACGCCGCAGACATTGAAAATGGAACCAGACATCCCCTTCGCGAAGACCTCCTAGCAGCTCTAGTGCTGTTATGTGCGCCTGGTACCTTTGGGGACTGAACACAGTAATAGTGCAATCAAAGAATCTTGATACTTAACATTTTTTTATGGACACGCTTGACGTTCCATTATCAAAATCTGTTTTTTGACCAATTTTTAATGCATTATCAAATTAAACTCAGTATATTGACATTTAAATTGGTGAATATTTGATAATGAAATGACAGAAATTTTAACACTAAGTACAAGTTTTATCGGTCTAGGTGTTAGAGTGTGTTCCAGTAGATTTCTTTTAGTATACGTTGTTTATGGATTGTTATCAATCGATCTATACAGGATTTTAAAAGTACAATTACATTATTGTAGACGTTTCATGATCCAAATGACAAGTATATATAGCCGTCCGAAGAGACGTAAATCTAATTCTACAAATTCAGTGCGTCTCGCTCATATTAGACGTGTGAGATTGACACTTTTATCGTTAGCGTCTTTATGTATTACATACGTTAGTTACCCTTGTTACGTTTTAGCTAGTAATACAGCCTGAAATGTTTTCTCCTTCGATTTATGTGGGCCGAGTGGAGTTGATGTGGTGAGCAAAGATTTGACAATACAGACTTCACTGTAGAATGTCTGGGTCACTTCTTGTGGCCGATTGTGGTGATGATATGTGATTTATTTTTTATACGTGTAGCGGTATAATCTCAGTGTAGTAGTATCTTATTAATGTCTATTATTCTATTTGATATTCTTTATGTATACGTAGTTTTTATCTTTGTAATGTGTAATATTTAAAATGCAATACATTTACACTAGTCCATTGCTTTGTTCGAAGTTGCCCAGTGATTGGTGGTAGTCATTTTGGAAGATATATTTGGCGGGAACAGCGTGAATCTGCAATTTGTTATTGTTTACTCCTCTATTTTATTGGTTTGGTTGATAATTTTATGTTATTTTAAAGTATGTATACCTTTATATCGAAATGGTGCTAGCTGCTTGAAAACTACTGGTTTACTTTTATTATGTAGTTAAGAATGTATATATTTAGGTAAGATCCAAGAGTAGTATTTTAGGTTTTATATATTAGTTTTCGTATTTCCATTTCGCTTGTACTAAAATGTTGCCATTTCTATAAACTTTATTATATTTGTAGCATTTTCTTATTTACACAGGGCTTGTGCGATACATGTCCTGTTTTTGGAGTAACCTTTTCACTCATATCGTGGATTAATAAAGGGACTGATAGGACAGGGATAGGTGTGTAAACCAAGAAGTAGGGCTTAGGAATGTGTAGGTAGGTTTTGTACGAAGGAAGTGGCCAAAACTCTTAAGTGATGGAAAATAACGAGGTTGTACGTGATGAGGTTGTATTGAATATTGTCCAGCAATTTTGATGATGAATACAGTTTATAATTTTGTTTTAACACAACTTTTAATTCAGTGTGGCCAAATTATTTTCCAATTGTCAATTTTTATGACACTTTTACTACAATTTATATAAGCGTGCGTAGTACTTCTGTCTTATACGTTTATCTATAAGTCTCGTTATTAAGTTAAAATGTAAGCTTTGTTTACTTTTTTATTTAAATTTTTTAAAATATTATAAACGTGAAAAAAATCGTGCACATTTCAAGTATCAAAATATTGAGGATGTAGTATTTTTGTACAATGAATAAAGTATATTATTTTCTTTTAAAAATATTTTAAGTTATGTTTTATATTAAGTACAAAAACTTGTTGAAAGATATTGGCTCGGCCCAGTATGTTTACATTTGAGTTAGATTCATGAAAACTAGACAGCCTTGATCATGCAATTTGTATAATTGCTACAAATCTGTGAGACTGTTGTATATTTTATGAATTTCACTTAATAAAACTGTAGCGTGTAATCTAAAGGGAAAGCCATAAAATTATTAGATTTAAAGATTAATAATATATCAGCATTGATAATATAAAGATTATAAATACGCTTAAATAAACATATTTTTGGCTGATTTTCGTGTTTTATTTTTTTCCTACCTCTCATCTAAATTTATTTTACCTACTTACGATATAATTTGAACAATGTACAAAATAATTGTAAAAGCCAGATCATTATCATATCACTTTAATCAAAACGTTCACATTAATTAATGTACATAAAATTATTTCAATTATTAAATCATAAAATTTAAATAAATAAACTAGGTATTAAAATGATTTCAACGCACTAACCTTTATTCGAGTTAATGATACTACTTATAACTAAGGGTTTGATGTCAATGTCGCAATCATAACAAAATTATATAATTAAGCAGTTATTGGAAAGACGGATTTACGTAACCTAAGTCTATGCAAAAAAGCTAGTCTTGTTGGTATATTTTGTAAAGCATACCTCTTCCTCATTTCTGGCAGAAATAAAAAAAATCTTGATACTTTAAAATTTAGCAGTGTACATTAAGTTGATTCTGCATTTATAATTAGAACTTACTATAGGTACTTACATATATGGAATGGTGACATTTACTCGATTTAACTATCTACATACTTTAAAAGTCAAAATCCAATCGAAGTTTATTGCATGAACTAAATATGGTATTAAATCCAGCATTATTAGTTGGAGTCTAAGTAAACGTGCACATAGGTATATGTTAGAAACAATATTGTCCATAGTTTAAAAGCGCATAACACATAAAACTTGCAAGACTAGAGATTTACACAGACTGACTTAACCTAAGCCTAACCTAATTTTCAAGTTATCCGTTTTAGGGTCAACAAAGAATCTCCCGTTTGCCATTACTTATAATCTCGTAAGTGTCATCATCGATGATCTTGTAGACATCTTGTCGGTAGTGCTTCAGGTTATGAAGAAACCGAATGGAGCTCTCTTCACGGATTTTGGTGATCACCGACGGAAGGTTTTTGGTGTTAGCTTCCAGTGATAGTGACGCATAGTATTTTTCCTGTAACAAGGGAATAATTATATAATTTAGTGTAATCGAATTTGCATATTAAACATTTTCATCAAACTCTTATTTTTTACGGTTTTTCTTTTACGGATTTAAGCTTCCTTAAATTTAATTATAAATTTAATTAAATTTCCTACAATAATTTCAGTGGAAAACAAAATGACTAAGTATTAAAACATGTAAAGCACGTCATAGTATTAGCATTCAAAGTCCATAATATATTTTACTGCACTTGACTGTACACTTAGAACTAGTACCTACACTATATGCAAGTAGTACCTACCTACCTATATTGCAACAAGTCATAATGCAGATAAAGTAATAACAAGTCACGAACTTATAATTAGGTCGCGGAAATATAACTCTGCTATAGTAGGTAATCTAGCATCGTTGCCACAAATGAATATAAAGTAAACAGTGAATTACAACCTATAGGTAAGTAAAAAATAGTCGTAAGAAATAAAAATACGTACATAAGTATAATAACAAATTGTTACTTGACTGACGACGGCAGTACTTTTTTCGTTATTGATTTCGAAAACTTGTACTAGTAGGTAATAAGTATTCTCTTTTTCTTATTAGGTACTTTTAAAATTAGCGACTGTGTTTATAAACCATAAAACCGTTTAATAAACCGTTCAAAAACAGCTATAACTTTATAATTTATTGCCATTTAAACGACAAGCCTCGATAACCCTTACCCAGCCTAGAATATGATAAATAAGTAAATAATCAGATTATTTGCAAATGTTTACTGGTTGGTATCAAGACGTGTTGGCCGGCGTATAATTTCGTGTGATACTTATACTTTGTGTCTAGAGAGCCTGTAAATACCAAGAAAGGAACCAAGCCTTTATGGGAACTTGGTACCGTTTATTCTTATTAAATCGGAACAAATCTTAATAAAATTATTTTTATGTGTTTTGTTTTATTTATATACGAGACAGGACACATTTCTGTGATACGATAGGATAGGTAAGTATATCATTTATGTTCTATATCTACTATATTACGAGTACAAGATTTTGTTTATATAGATGCTTTTTAGGTAAATTCTTCGACTTACCTATTCGTCAACTGGCGACCGTAAAACTCGCGACTGGTAGAGTTGACGACAAAAATAAAGGTAAAACGACCACTCGCGTAGGTACTTTACAGTCGCCAGTTAACGAATTAGTCAATTCATCATATTTATTTGAGATCGAGCACGCGACTTGACCTCAAACTCACGGTAAGTAAAATGAGGTAACTAACTACTAATTAACTGATTATAACAAGTAGGTAAGTACCTATCTTGGTAGAAGGGATCTAGAAGTACTGCATTTATATTCACCTCAGGTCTACCGTTACAATATAATTAGACTAGGTACTTTGCTCAAACAATTAGACAGCGTAGGTATCATTTACTACTCAGGCGGGCGTTATCAACTACTTCATACTCGTATCGAACTAGCGACCCGCCCCGCTTCGCACGAGTGCAACCCTGATTCTATACCTACAATTTACCTTCCTCTTGAATCACTATCTATTTAAAAAACCGCAACAAAATCCGTTGTATAGTTTAAAAGACCTAAGCCTACATAGGCCTAGACAGACGGCGGGAAGCGACTTTGTTTTATAATATACGTATTGATTGATCATGATTAAGTAGCAGGAGGGAGGCCTATGTTCCGCAGTGGACTGAATGGCCGAAATGATGATAACCTTGCTATCTCTAACCTAGCGATCGCTTTAGACGTTTTGCATGCCACTAGTATCTGGTTTCTCTCCGTGACTGTAGTTGCTTGTGACGTGATCATGATTTGTCCGATTTCAGGATCACTACTGGGCGATCCAGTTGAATAGTCTATACGTTTGTCATAATACATTTTTTAGGAAATTTTTACGCCTAATTAGTAGACAATCGAAAGACATACTGCATTCAATTGCGTTGGGGGTATTTAGTAATTTCTAGTTATTCATTTTAATCTTTATGAAGATATTCTTATTTCTAAACTTATTACTTTACTTTGGTATTAATAAAATTATCTTTTTATATTTGCCTAAGCATTTATTCAAATCCCGTAAATACAAAATTCTACCATAGGTCAAAATTCAATCAATAACATAGGTCCAAACATCGCTCCCTGAGGCAGCCCTCTTACCAATTTCAATAACCGATCTTGACAAATTTTGTGCATATCACAGATTTATCTTCAATCTTCAATTTATACAAAATTTTAAATGTCCTAGAGCCTGATCTTTAGTACCTACTGAAGTTGGCCATTAGTCAACGCCATTGAAGCACACAAAAACATCATCGTCGAGGATGTAGTAGCTATCGTTCCTGTAATGCGTCAGATTATCCAGGAATTTCTGGCTGCTGTCGTTGTGGATCTTTGTGAAGACTGCTGGCAGGGTCCTGGCGCCTGACTCTTCGGATAGCGATATGTAGTAGCCGGCCTAGGTTCATATTTCATATTAGGTTCCTTTCCTAAGCCTCATGAAGGCAATTCGTAATATTTAATTTATGTGACTTTTAAGACAATCATAGGTATTTCTGTTTGTGTCAAATGCTTATGGTACGTGTATTATTTCAAGAGTAAAATGTAAATCAGGATTTAACATTTTGATTCAAATGAACCTTATAAGTACTATTTTTTTTGTTCATTTATGCCTTAAATTTTATACCGAACCCTACCTACTGTCTTAGCTGTAGAGGTATGGTAAAGATGTTAATAACGCCAAATAAACAGAAAAAAACGTTGCCGCAATTGTAACTATGAAAAGGTAATTTGAAAAAAAAAATCCTTACAATTTGTACCTTATAAAATTATTAATACCTTACCTGTCTATCTAATGATTACGTGATATATACGACGTTGTCGTACAAAAGCCTCTAAGCCCTATCTATCAATGTTAGATGGATATTCCACGTTTTTAATTAAGACGTGGTTGGTAATATCTCTTCTCTTGACTGAGAAAGTTGATTTAGGTAGGTACCTATCCACACAGGACAAGCAAAATATCTGTATTCATACCACAATGATCAGCAACCAAATAATGACTTAAACTAACCTGGTCCGGCCCCATCATATGCGCCTGTCGTTTGGTGTATCCCCTTGCTGCCCTGTCCCTCTTCTCTTCCTCCCAATCCTCAATCATCGTCTCAGGGTTCGGCAGGGAGAAGGTGCCGTTCATCGAACGCACGTAATATCGAACCTGGATAAAAAGAAAAATGCTTTGTGAGATTTGATGCACATCAAAAGAGCCTTGCGCTTCCAAATCTTTGCATTGTTCATTTTAACTTTTGAAACTACTCTCAAGTTGAAAGCCGCGTTAAGCAATGATACGAGTAGCTTGAACTACTCCACGTATGATGGTAAATAACGGATAGGTAAGTACATGTACTGATTCAGAGCTTCACTAGAATATATTGGCTGCATCTATTTTCGTGCATGTCGCAAGAACCGACTAAGGAACTCGGGCATATTCTCAGTCAATAAGCTAGCAACTTATCATTGATCTTATCTTATCATTATTATCTATCCCTGCTATGCTATACGTGTCTGTGGGATGTCCTTAATGATCCTGAAGTTTCGGCAAAATAGCCGTGTCTCTATATGTGTACATCAATTACTTTGGGAATGAAGGCGCTGTAGATGAGGCGCCTGGGTCCCTTACTGAAGTCAACTCGTACGTGGGATGTATGAATGAGTACACGTTGTTGCGTAGGTAGAGGTATAATGTACTACCAGTTCACACAGTTACAATTACAGAACACTGTATACTCTCTAGGTTACAATAATGCTAAGTGCTATATACACAACCGCTCGGTCTGACGTCGCGCCGCAGAAAATGGTGAAAAATGCCGCGCTCGGGAGAGGTCCCGAAAGAGAAAGTGGCGATGTATGGCGAAGACAACGTAGAGGCGTGAGACCTCTATCGTCTATGGCACGCGGAGCCACCAACCGGTCGTCCAGTGAAACCGAGCGAATAAGGTTCGGGTTTTCACGCACCCGATAACTTTTGGGCCGCGTTCCAAACGCCACAGTACCAACAGAACAGAATTTACCTGAAGGTCGAACATGGAAAAAGCGCAGACGTAGTAAGGAACGCCGATGAAGCACATCGACGGGTGTTGGATGTTGACCATGTGCTTGTAGAGGGGCTCCACGCAGTTGTCTTCCACCTTGATGCCGCAGGACTCGTGGAGGAATGGGAAGTTGTAGAGGTAGCCTGGTGAAGAGGAGTTTAAGTATAGTTACGACCAATGGCCCCTGCATGAGCTGTAATGTGCGTAAAATAATATCTTCATTAGAATCCAAATTAAGATTTATGGTCAGGATAAGTCTGAAGGATGAAGGTGATCTTTCTCTAAAACTTGATCTAGATAGGACAGGCTATCTAATCATTGTAAAAATCGGACATTAGGATTAAAGTATGTGATCATTTGTTAATAGGATTTAACTTAAGCTAAACACAACCAGCCTTCATTTACCTAACTGGTTGGTTCCTTTATTTAAAGCTAAACATGGAGATCACTTCACCCAAGCCAAATTACCAGGATTTCATAACTTACCAGTACACAGAAACACGACGTCAATGTCTTCTTGGCTACCATCCTGGAAGTATGCCGTATTGCCTTCCAGCTTGATCACATCAGGTCGCTGTACCAGGTTGTCAGGGAATACGGTGCGGGGCTGCTCTTTTAGATGGTGACTGAGAATGACCTGCAAGTATTGAAGATTATAGAAACAGAGAAGGTTAAAATGCCCTTATAATTCATTATTTTGAAGGTCTATAAGGCCTTTTGATCATACGTTTTTTCGTCGTCAAAATCTACGAATGATTCGCCGTACGTAGGCACGATTGTTAGTGATAATGGACCACATAGGAGGTAGCTTCGCCGTGCCATGGACCAGAGGCCTAACTTTTATGGCGGGCGGCATTACATTAGTGCCGTGAATTCACACGCGAATTCATGCTATGAATTCATGGCACAAGTTGTACATTGCGCATTCAGCGTGCGAACCTCGCGAAAACCATCCATTCAACATTCACGTTCACGCCTGTTCACGGAGCTTCACAGCATTAATGTAGAGCCGATGCACCAATGCTTGAATAATTATAAAGATGATGATTCCAACCTTTTCTGTGACGCTGGTGATCTCCAGCGCGATGTCCATCCCCGAAGGTCCAGCTCCGACGACCAGCACACGCTTGCCGGTAAATATCTCGGGCACTCGGTAATCGTGGCTGTGCATCACGTCACCTGGAAATTGGCAGTTAACTCTGAATATTATGGCATCTAGTGGTGCTTAACCTGAATCCTCATAGTTATTTGAATTATCTTCTCTTCTTATCTTCATTTCTCTTTTGTCTGATAATAAGTTTTCCTACTATTGGTTAAAAACGTCTGACAAATGCATTTCTGACGTATATCAATTTGGCCTGATTCCGCCGCGCCGGTAATTTGCATTATAGTCAGAGCCAGTGTTCCGCAGACTTATACTGTTTCACCGTCTGTTGATGCCAATGAGGACTCACCATTTCCATCGAGGGTTCCTTTGAGCGTTGCGAGAAGTCGAAAGGCATTAATATGGAGTTTGCTACTATAGGTAGGTACCGTAAGTCTGCGGTACACTGGCTCTCTGTCTATTATATAGGTATGTAGTTTAAATTATCGAAAAGGATTACTTAACTATTTAGTAACTGACTGTATTTCAACTTACCACCGAAAGTCTTCAATCCTGGTATGGTCGGAATGAACGGGGTGTTATAATGACCGTTACAGACGAATACGTAGTCATACTCTTTGGTTACTGATACCCCGGTGGTGAGGTCTTTGTAGGTTATGTCCCAAAGTTCCCCGGATGGACCTTTTTTGGGGATCACTTGCTGTACGTGATGTTTGAACTGAAAATAAAGCTTTCAGTTAGAATTTTTTATGTGCGTTCGCATTTAGGATCCACAGTGGAGTTCAGAGCTTTTGTACATGTCAGCCTTTAGTATAAGCTCTCAAACAATTGTAAATTCAACCATTAATTTGTAAAAGTCGGCACACAAAAGTTACGTTCGCTTAAATGTGGACCCTCAGTCGTGACTGCCAGGTACCCATATATTATAATCTAGTTAAAATTTACAATGACTACTCTTAGTAAAAGATTTGTAAAGCTAATTTTATAAATTTTACTACTTTCTATTTACTCAATAATAAAATGTAGCAATCAATTACGAAAAGTTCACAAGTATTTCGCCCTTTTTACGTTACAAGTTTTACAACATGTTCACATTCACATTTAAAAAAAAAAAAACATTATTTCAGGCGGAAATCTAGCAACTTTTCACTGATCATTTACATTTGTCCTCGATATGTTAAACGTAGCTGATGGATCTCCTGTATGATCCTGCATTTCTGGTCACCCTATGTTATTTATAATTGTGGGTTTTCCATCTCGTTCTGTTCAAGGAAAAATTTCGGTGCTGGTGGTCGACTTGAGCTTTCCAGAATTTGGTAGGTAGCTACTTACACTTAGAAGTATTTGACATGGTCAGTTTTAAGGTTAAATGTGTTGTACTGCTCCAGGTACTACCTTAATATGCTCAGTGACTCCATGTTTGTCAGCATACAGCTGCAGGAAAGCATGCATCTCTTTAGCAGGGAGGTACGACTTTTCACTCTCTGGTATTGGGAAGTCAGGGAATCCCATGATTTCTTTTGGAAGATTCGTCCTGGAAGCAAAATGATATTCCGTTAGTCAATTATCAAAATAGTTAGCCACACACACACACATCAGCATATTGCAGTCCACTGGTGGACGTAGGCCTCCCCCGGGACCCGACACAAGGCTATACCTATAGGGGGTTTTTTTGTCCAACGTCACCACGTTGGGCAGGCGGGTTGGTGACCGCATGTGATTTTGGTATTTTTCTCAACACTATAATACGCTACTTAATAAAAAACTGAAAACTTCACTAATTTCAATAAAATTAAACCAATACATCACTGCTACAAACTCCCCGATTTAATTCTGGGGCTTTTGGGTATTCTTTCTCGGTTCAGGCGGTTAAGCTCTGGAATGAATTACCCCATACGGTTAGAGATTGTCGCACTGTTGGCACATTTTGGGAAAAGCTGAAGAATCACTACCTGTCCATTGTTTGAATATGCTGTCATTTGTTTCTCTCCTTTTTATATTGTATATGCATCTCTTCTTTTATGCTGTATGCCATATTTCTTTTTGTGTATGTATAATAAAGAATAAGAATTTCCGTGTAAATTCGACAGGATTCAGCAGTTCTGGCTATTCAGGGAACACAGCCGTATTCTTATGTTTATGTCTAGCTCAGGATTGAGGGATCCATTCTATGATATCAGGAAAACAACTTTATCTATAAATAGTGACATAATTATCTATGGATGGATACATTTAATATTCAACTTAAGTATTTACGTGATCCTGTTTGTTTTCAAGCATGCACGTAATGTTAACGATAACTTTAATGACTCGATAAAGATGTAATAAATCAATAATTAATCGTATCGATGAATTTATTCGATACCTTGAACCACGTGGAGGGGTGGAGTGAAAAGAAAATAAGAAAAGGGCAATGACTTACAGTGTGATAACATCTTATGATGAGAATTTTTAAGATGTGTCTCTAGAAGTAGGCTCTAAATTTTACGTGTGCCAATAATTAATTCGTTTAGTTAACTCTCTGTAGATTAAAAATGTTTTTGGAAACTTTTGGACTCTTTATATCCACTACTTTACCTACATCTTATGGCAGGATATCCAGTCATGTATTCGTTATTTAGCCAATAAGTATCTGTGGAATTACTATTTTGAGAATTTGCTATCTCCAGCAAATGGCTATTAGGTACCATTCATAAACACCACCGCCTTGTTGGTAGTTTACTAAGTATTAGTGAAACGTCTATAATCTAGAATTTTAGCTAATAGATATGTGACTCAACTGGTCAATTTTCTCTAAAATTCGATTGATAAAGCCTCTTCTCACATGATCTAACATTTAAATAGCATGCCCTATTTTCTAAATAGGCCCACTATCTCTGTTACCAAGTCATCATAAATCGGTAGAAAACAATTGACTGTCAAACAACTAACGGACTTAATAACAACAACTACTCACACTTATTTTGTTGTAAATTAATCTTTAACATCTTATCCATAGAGTTCACAGAACATTCTAGAACGAAACTATTTTCCTATTAGTTTGGCTGATACCCTTCGACCTAGTGTCAACTCGTGCACAATAAGTTGCTTCTGATTGAGAGAATTTGAAGTAAAACTGGTAGAACACCCGCAATGTATTCTAAATTAGATGAATAGAAAGCAATACATTGCTTGTCAAATTATTTATTTAGGCTTAACTAAGTACACATACATTTACTAAAAAGTTTGAAAAGATTAACGTACCGTTTGAAATATTTGGGTTAGTAGTCGATTCGCACGAAATTTGTTCGCACGAACGTGCAAAACGACCCTTTTCAAAAATAATATTATTTTAGTAGGCTTTTCGCCCGAATGTATTGTAATCTATGTAGTGTACGAGTATATAATGTAGTTAACAATACATATTTAAGAACGCAAATTATAAATAAGTATCTGAGTACAACATTTTAAATACATACACACGGCTGTGTAGCCAAATGCAGTAACCAGAATTGCAGGATATTGAAGGAGATTTTACAGACATGCTTAGCAGGGCCATATGTAGGAGATCTGTCGCCGATTTCTAGCTATCCGCCTGAGAGAATGCCTCTAAACGCATTCTAGTCGAAGATGCAGCTGATGTATGCCAGAAAAGCCCCGCATCAGCACAGGTTTTGAAATAGAGTTGTAACGTTTATTTACCTTAAACTTTTATACATGCTGGTATGAATGGGCAAGCCGAAGTCGTCATAGCCCACATCCTCAGTATACACCCAGGTGCCGCCCAGCTGTGCCGCCTGCTCCAGCACGTCCACCTGCCTGACGCAAACCTCGTTGAGGAGATGGCGAGCCGCGCACAGTCCAGCTGCGCCGGCGCCGATTATGCATACTCGTGCCATGCTGGAAATTAAGAGATATGGTGCATTTGAATATATGTGATTTTTATAGTTTATTTAATTGGTAACTTAAAATTAGGCCCAAAATACTCACAACGAAAATGACAAATAATGTATACAGGATGATTTTTGGTCGTCAACGTTCCCGAAAACTACGGAATCTCCTCATCATCACGATCATTTTTCTCCATGGAAGCATACCTGGGAAGTGTCTGGTTTCCAAAATATTAGGGTCCAAAGTTGAGTAAATAGACTGAGTTTTTCTGCATAAATGCACATAGACGCGCGTAGCAGGATTTTTTCACGAAAAATAATTAATATCTGTCTATAAAAAAACTAACATAAACACTAGACACTATAAATTTCGCACGATCAAGGAATTTAAATTTTTTTTCCAAAAAAAAAATTTTTTTCCCAGCATTTTTTTTGGCATAAACTTACTTTATTTCATGTATAGAATACGTACCCTTCGTTAAAGGTGGCCACAAAAAAACATCCTGTATAAGTACATTACCTAGTACATATTGAAATTGAATGAATTTGTAGCTGGAGCTTTCAAAATAATACTGTCTAAACCTAAATAAGAGAATCTAATTATCGATCAACAAATTTTATCTAAATTACATCAGTCTTACTAACTCAATATGAATTGAAAAATTTGAAAAAAAAAACAATTAAATGTTATAAATATGTTACGAAAAACCGGCCAAGTGCGAGTGAGACTCACGCACGAAGTACCAATATTATAAAAGCGTTTGTGTCATAGCAGCCCTTAAATACTTATTAAGCGGGAGTCTCCATTTTAGTAAAAAAAACTGTATTCATTTGTTGTATATTTATAGGGACCCAGAAAAACAATCAAAAGAAAGACAGTCTGGTCTCACGTGTCTTGTTTCCGACAGGCAAAACAATAGGGTGGACCGATTTCGATGCAGTTTTCAGGAATATATTGTGAGGTTTCCTTAACTGCCTACATATCTTACCATATTTCCGTGGTATTTTTCCTAAGACATTGAGCATTTAGTTTGTAAACATTTTTATGAACAAGTCAAAACATAAGATAAGACTTTATGTGACTTCTGTGAGCTTAGTAACAACTATCTCGCGGAGAGAAAATAATTGGTCATTTTAATTAGTATATTTTATCAAGTTAATTACTACTAGCGGCCGCCTATGACTTTGATCGCGTAAACTATACCATTCCTGAATTTTCCAGTACTGCTGCAACGGAATTTCGGTTATTGATCGAATCGTCTTAATTTTCGCAGTATCCCAACCAATACTCATAATAATTAGTGGCCTAAGAACATTTATGCTAGGTGCTCGGGTCTGGTTTCTCGTGGCGATTGTAGTTAGTGCAAGTGCCTGTTTTCGCAGTTATGATTAGATCCGAGGGTCAGTGGAGGGTTAGGGCCCGGTGGTGGGCGCACCCATAGTGGATTCTTGTAGATTATTTTAGCTAACGTAGGTGCTTAATACTTTCAGTTAACCCTTTACTTTACCATGAATTGCCCTCGGGGTGACATTAGACGGATTGCAATGTTACATATTTACTTTAGAATACGCAAGTACGTACATACATACATATATAGATCGACAACGAAGTTCATTTTTAATTTGTTAAGTTATCGAGCTGAACTTTTTTTTCGAAAATCATCTATTGGTCAGTTTTGTTTTTAAGCTCTAATAGGATATCTCCAGAAAGCCTAACTGGTCATTCAACGGGCATTATTTTTGCCGGAATGACTACCCCACTAAAGGAGGTGAGGTGGGCAGCAGCGCCTCCCGTGTTGACAACATAGTCCAAAATACAAACTGCGGTCACCAACCCGCCTGCCCAGCGTGGTGACTATGGGGAAATATCCACCATGGCAGTCTTGTGGCGTGCCCTGGGGGAGGCCTACGTCCAGCAGTGGACTGCAATAGGGTGATGATGATGACCATTATTTTATTAGTCAAGTCAGTGGTAATAATAATCACATGATTTCTCTCGACATTCGTCATCACCTGGAGGGCAGAAAGAAAATATTTTTCCCCAACCAGTAAGGATGGTTTCTCATCGCGAATAGTTTTTTGCCAATGATCCCAATTATGAATTGTCAGTGGAGGGTACCTGAACGAGTTGGGCGAACAGCAGTTAAGAAATTTTGACTTCCGAATATTAATGACCGATACATGAAAGTGTGAAGACACATTGTAAATTTTATTATTTCGATCAACTTAAAAATTGATCTTTAGATTCCATTGCCTGATAGAAATTAATATATACAGAATGTAACAATAGGGGTATATTAAGCGAAAAGCTATGAAAATAGCTCACTATAAAGAACCTGTCCTCAAAATTTGTGACTCGAAATGACATTCACGTTTATTTCAAGACTACCTAGTGGATGCCCGCGACTCCGTCCACGTGGACTGCAGAAAAAACAAAATGTCGAAATTACCGGGATAAAAACATTTCCCCGGGATAAAAAGTAGCCTATATGTTATGTGGGACCTGTCACAATACATTCCTGAAAGCTGCATCGAAATCGGTCCAGTCATTTCTGAGATTAGCGTGCACAAACATCGATCCGTTACAATTATATTATATGTATAATAATAAATGTATGAATATTCCTGAGTAGGCATTCTCTATTCTATCTAGAAATAATAAGCTTGTGACTTCGTGTCTCAAATATTGCAATAGATTCTGTATCGTGCGCTATTTTCATAGCATTTCCCTTAATATACTCCTTTTGCTACACCATGTATAGTTAAGTAGAGTTGTCAGTTAAGGGAATGATTCTCACTTTCTCAACAGCTGTATAAGCTGTTGTACTATGAATTTTGACGACCGATTGGTGTAGTTGGTAGTGACCCTGCCTGCGACGCCATAGGTCCTGGGTTCGAATCCTGGTAGGTGCAGACATTGATATGATGAATATCGATGTTTGTTTCCGAGTCATGGATGTTTATATACTTATCTATGTATTTATATACCGTTGTTTAGTACCCACGACACAAGACCTTAGGGATCTTAGTGTGGGACTAGGTCAATGTGTTGTGAAATGTGTAAAAAAAAAAAATAAAAAAAATAAAAAAAATGTCAAATATTATACGCAATATTTTTTAATGATCTGATTTTTTATAATGAAAATGACTTTATTTATAACCTCAGATAATGTTTGGTTTATACTAGTAGGCATGTATTCTGTGCCCTCATTTAGTAAAAAGATAAAAATAAAATGTCTTGAACTTTTTCTAATCTTGAAGTACTCGTATCACTACAGCAATGACCTAAAGTAAGATAATTTCAAATGTCCCGAGTGAGTAAATGTGTATTAATTAAGTAATCCGTGGTAAAGTTACATTTCGCCTACCTAAGTACTCGGTATCTAGGTACTAACTATCTAGAAACCTATGAAATATTAATATGGAATGGACTATCGTATGATGTAATCTTTTCATAACTTTACCTACTCTTGTGGGTCACATTTCAAATAACTTCGTATACTTAATGCAGTGCTTTCTTTCTTTCTTTCTTTCTTTCTTTCTTTCTTTCTTTCTTTCTTTCTATTAGATTTTTATTGACACTGAATAGTTAAAGCATGCGATGACTGGATTATTCCGTTAGGTATGTACCTTTATGTAAGTAGGTAGGTGGCATTGCATCGGAAGGGCTGAATTTGGTTGACATTTTGATTTCAACCACCGGCGCCCTCTGATTACGTAAAAGCAATAGCAAAGACGAATCCGCGCGAGCGCGATAATTGAGTGTAGTTATAGAAATGTGATGACATGACGCCGATTATTTTCTTCTAACTTTTTTTATGTAGGTAGTCGGGATAATAATCTTACACTACTGGGCAAAGGCCTCATGAATATCATCTACTTATACACGATGAAGCAAAAAGGATATGTTAAACGAAAAGCTATCATTACAGCCCACTAGGACCTATCCACTTGGTTACATCCTGTAAACGTTATGCCATACACCGTTGATTAGATGCCCGTGAGTTTCCCGTAAACCCATAATTTCTATAAACTACCTACCTTGAACTGGTATTTAATTAAGCTCACCTAACTATACCTACTATCACCAACTTAGGTATCTGGGCCAGTAAACTAAGTATAGAAACTTATCTAATTTCACTGTTAGTAATCAGTATCTACAAGAAACAGACCTTCGGATTTTTTAGATTGTAGGAAGCCTAAAGAATTGCATAAAAACAATTAAGTAAATTAATTTGTTACAATCTCTCCCGGAACATAATGAAAAATTCTTACCTGTGTCTTTCCAAAAATAAACAATAAAACACAAACTTTACACACAATCACGTAACTAAAAAATCACTTTTTATCAAATAAGTCAGTCCAATTAATATTTTGTCGAGGGTAGATCAGTCAGTCGGTTAGTAAATGAAAACAGATGTAGTTAGGTACTAAGCACGCAGCAACGTCTGGCGTTCAAATGCGGATTGAGCGGCGTGGCCGAGCTTATAAATCATCGAGGCGCATGCTGCATCTGAACTACTTTCCTCTGCTATTTTATGTGTTGCTGGTATCTGTTTCATTGACGGAGATTTTCTTTAAGTACTTACAACTTGTAGAAAAAGACTGTAGTAAAAAAGACTGGACCCTTGAGACCTACGTGTAGTGGTGCTTAATTTTTTAGATTATTATAATGTAATTTAAATTATAATTATCATCTAGGATGTAGGTACATATATCTGACTAAACGAATGCCAAATCCTTACAACATGGACCAAAAAATTTCTATAGGTTACTACTTAAATACAAATTAGATCCCAAATGCAAAAAAATACATTTCCTATATCGATCTTTACTAGTATAGGTGTACCTAGATAAGGATGCCTTCATCTGTAAGTAGACCCATGGTGGACCATGGGCAATGAATAGAAGTGAAGATAGATGAACGTAACTAAGCATACATGAGGTAGGTAGGTAGATACTTTATTATGACCTATGTACGAAAGTATACTTATGGTATACTTATATGTTATACGTAGCAAGGAAATAACTAACTGTACGCTGGGATTACCTAATGCTAATAGTCATTATGTTAGTCTAAAGTCAAAGATCACAAGTGCAAGACCAAAACCTAAGCCGGAAAGGGTCAGTTAGAACTCAACTTAATAAATGCTTGTTTACTTGCATGATAAGTAATTAAATAAACGCATAGCTTTATTTATCTATAGGTGAAATTATTTTTTTCCATCTCTGAGAGTGAAAACTAGTGCTAAAGATGTGATATTGCTGTAAAAGAATTTCCTTTCCATTTTACCTTAATGTAGGTAGAATGTAGATAGGTCCTATCTACCATAGAAAAAGGCGCAATGCAAGGTCTTTGTTACCTACCATTCCAAAATTATATTTTTTATTAATTAAAATGATCATCATCTCTATATAGATTTCGTAATAACATTTCTATAGAGTTCAGAAATATGTATAGTCAGCACTATTTTAGGGTTCCGTTTTCAAAGGTCGGGATCACAAAATGTCTAGGCTTAGCTTCATCCATTGATCTAATTATTAACCATACAATATAACTACTGTATTACTTATGTAAAGTTAAAAATTGTTATTTACCATAATAATCTTCCATACAAAGTTTGTCGCAAATTTTATCACCACACCTCTGCCCTACATAAATTTTGATTATGGTAAGTTACAAATGATTGCAAAGCAAAGATTGTTTACACCGATATTACACCTTATGACCAAGGTAAGGGGGATCGAAACGCTGTCGCAGAATTAGATGACGAAACTATCACGTGCGTTGCGTATATTTTTGTCGTGAAAGAGAGAGCGATATAAACATTAGGTCTCTCTTTTGTAATAGTAAAAATCGAGCATGGAGGAAACTTGCTTAGTCGGTGACCAACCAAAATGGCAAGAATTTATGAGTAAGGGTGCATGCCTCTTTAAATAGGTAGTACATACCTACTACCTTATTATGCCTTTAGAATGTAAAATAACAGAAAAAATATTTAGAGGCTTTCTCTAAATATTTTTACAGAACTATTCACTGATCTTTTACATTTGACCCGCTATGTTAAATGTGCCTGAAAGATCTTATTCGAGATCCCGCAGCCCTGGTTACCCCACTTTTGCGAAACACAGCCATGTGCATAAAAATTTCTTTCAGGGTTCCACATTGATTTGTTTCGTTTGGTTGTTTTTTGGTCTCAATTTCCATCCAGCTTGGTTTTCTCTTATCTAATTGTATCTATACCTATACCTTATATAAATAACGTAAGAAAAATCCATAAACTTAAAATCGCAATTGGTATTTTCAAAATTATAATACGGATAGTTAGTACAAATATATACTATGGCCGGTGTATTTATTATTTATGATTTGTATCTGCTGCACGTTGTGCGTCATCTGATGCAATAAACTATAGTATCACATAAGCAAGAAATCGTTGAATGGGTTTGTATTTTATTTGGGTAGTTTATTTATAGGATTTATAATATTGTGTAACATTATTATGATTCTCATTTACGCCTTATTAATTACTTGAATAGTGGTAAAAGCTAAAGCTCGCATAATTTTATTTCTTACAGACGATTTTAAGTGAACTTTTGAGACTAGTAAAAATGGGGATTATTATTGTTTCTTATCAAATTCATATAGAATTACATTTTATATAAATATATAAATAGTTATTATTATGTTCGGTTACACCTATGTCGTAGTTTACACGGCGCACTTCGGATGACCTTAAGATCGCGGCTGATGCAATATATTAACGTCTTTCACCTACTAAAGAATCCGGCAACAGGACAGTTTATTTTCAAATTTATTCATTCATGTAACACAAACAAAGAGTTGCAGCTACCTATATATACGTCTAGGTGTTAGGTATGTTATGTATGGCATATAAAATGATTGATTTCTCATAAAGAATGCAGGAAAATGCAGTTTTACTGTTATATTAGATACTAATACAAAATAATCCTAAGTATTTTTATCATAAATATGACGTTAATAGATTTTAATGTTTAGTATAAGTATATTCTTTCACGAAAAACGATTTTTGATAATACTTGGCAATATTTACCTACATAGGCTAATTTATAAGCAATTTAGTTTAAAAGTGAAGTAAGGAAGGATTACCTACCACAGATTTAATAGTACCTAAAAGTATCTATAATGTACCTATACGCAATAATAATATAGAAACCCTCTTATTCTTATTTATGAGTTATTATTTAGTTAGGTAATGTATATACTTACCTATTTTATTATTAAGTACTTAATTTATAACATAAGTTTACAAAACATTTTAATTACTGTAATGTAATCTATGTAGTCATATAATTATTCGATGTAAATATTTATAAATTCGCGAATGTTCCTATATTCGCACATCTGTTAATATAAAATAAAACTGGTTATTATCGGTTGTAGGTGTCATACTTATAGTTATAATATACCTACTATTAAGATATTGGAAGAAATGTACTTGTACATACAAGGTGTCATCCTCTATAGGTACATTAAATATTGCTTCGCATACAGTGTATGTATATACCTAAATACATACTATGCAGTGTATAGTGAAGTGATTCTAGTACGTACCTACATAAAACTCTGACCTGTGATATAATAGAGAGAGGTACATAGAGCTAGGTGTTTGTGTTTATGCTCCTCTTTATCTTACGAGTAATAGCAAATTTCCAATTAAGGAAAATTACTACGTTGCGGATCAATAAACAAAAACAGCTTATTTTTCCCCATTTAATCTCAAAATCTTGTTATGAAATGTTATGACAAATCATAATCTAGGATCCAAGTAAATTTATACAACCGTAGCAGCTACTTGACTATGTTGTCAGCACGGGAGGCGCTGCTGCTAGGGTTGCCAACTCTTATACACAGATTTACGGGACAGTCGGGTTAAATATGCGGGACCAGAGCAAGAAAAACGGGACACACCTACAAATGGGAAGTTTCTAAACATTTTTATAGACAAATAAATATTTTGTGATTTTATAATGCAAATGGAGGTCTAATTCCATTGTAACAAGTAGTGGCGTA
Organism: Carposina sasakii; assembly: GCA_014607495.2. Classification (NCBI taxonomy): domain Eukaryota; kingdom Metazoa; phylum Arthropoda; class Insecta; order Lepidoptera; family Carposinidae; genus Carposina; species Carposina sasakii. The sequence continues at coordinate 1,220,700 of CP053157.1, forward strand.
CGAGTATCTGAGATATTTTTTGTGTTAACCCAGCCGATAGTAGGTTGCTAGGTATACCTATTTTGCTTGATACTCTTCGTCTCTTAGAACAATCATGAAAACGCGAGCGTAATAATTCACAAATCCCCAAAATGAACCTTCGATTAACCAGTGTCAAAACGGCGATGGCGCCTTACATATCCATAATATTTGGTCGATTGGTTGAGTGATTGACACACACACATAGTACGTAATAACGAGTGAAGAGAAGGAATGAGAATGATTTGAATAATATTTAACCTAATATTACTCATAAATTATTTATATTTCATTGACGATGAATCAGTCAGGTAACAAGTATACGAGTATTAAACTAGTAGGTACTTAGATTATTGAATATTCAAGAATCCTACCTAAGTTAAAATTAGACATTAATATTAATGCCGTAAAGATAGATAAAGAAAGTTTATTGTTTGTGCCTCGTGAAGAAGAGATAACCAGTGCTTTCCGATAAAACTGCTTTGATAGGACTTGACCCACTTTTGTTAATTTATTTTGTGACGTCAGTTCAAAGGATTTACTTATTATTTGACGTAAAATGATAGATAACCTATGATGACGGAAAGCCAATGCCTATTTTGACTTTGTGATTATCAACCGTTATTTTTTCATTTGAGGTCACCGCATCACAAAAAGAGGCAGTAATAACCACATAATCTAATAGTATAAAGTAAGTAATATAAAACATACAGACGATGTTGCAGGGGTCTACAAGCAGACGCCGGCAACATCGTCCTCGTGGACATTATGTACCTATACCTATTATAATAATTCTTTATTGTACACAGAAAAAAACACATAAGATACAATATTTTATAGATAATGTACAAAGGCGAGCTTATCTCTAACAGAGATTTCTTCCAGCAAACCATTTAATGTAAAGTTATTAGCGAAGAAAAAGGAAATCATACGTGCACAACCAAATAATAATAAAAACAATGTACTTGATATACAGGGTGTTTGTGACAGCCGGGCAAATGTTGATACCATGACTTCAGACCATGATTCTGAGGCGTAAAACACTGAAAATTTTCGCAGGAAAATTCCAAAATTTTCCGACATTTTTATCAAATTTTCAGGAAAAAAATGGTTTAGTTCGTTTAATTAGGCCTTAGACAATGTCTTAAAAATAAAATTTACACCAAAAGATGATTTCCAAAAAAAAAGTTGCCCTTAATATGTTCAAGTAACTGATCAACCCTAATGGAGAGTCACATGTGATCCAAAAACAACAATGTGTCACACAATAACCAATAAGCCCATTTAATTAGTCACAGGATCGATCCATTGAATTCAAATTCAAATTTTTTCAAATTCAAAATCATATATTCGACATGAAAGCATTAACACTTGTTTGTCGATTGTCTAATTATATGTTACTTTCTATGTTCGCACCCCAAAAATGAAACCGCTACCAAACAAAAAGGAGGTGAATTTAAACAACCCAAAAATAAATAAATCGCAAAGCTTTTGCTTTGGCAACGGTCACCACCACAAGGTGCGATTTGTTACGGTCTGTCAGGCATAAGTTAGCGATTCGGGGCTTAATAGCCACCAACGTGGAGCTAATAAGAGTTAAGGTCGCCTAAAGACGAAATCCAGGAGAGCTGCTACACAGTTCTCCTTTATGGCAAAACCAACATTAGGTCTGACACACCGCATGATTCTACTATTACTGTTACACTATCTCAGTGAAGTGTCACTGCTTGGAAAAAGAAATAGCAAGAAAACTCCCAGCGACACAGTCAAAACTAAGTAACATATTAACAAAAGAATCTTACATTGGATTAGATATTAGATAATCATAGTAACACTTAACTCACTTAGTGTGTATAAATTCAATTATCATAACACAATTAATTTAAATTCATTTAAATTAGATACCCACTTACACAAAGTAAGTACAGGTCCATGTCAAATTTAAACTGTATAAATAAAAATAAAAATGTGTACACAGAGTACAAGTCAATTTCAAATAAATATCTACTAAACTAAACTATAAAATGTAAAAAAATATATATTTGTGTACAATAGTACAAGTCGACGGTAAAATGTGAACAGAAGAGCAAACGTGGCATTCAGAACTTAAATATATAATACCTATAGCTGGTAATAACATCAGAATGAAGAAGTCATGCATGATACACTATAGCGCTTCTGGTCACATTCAAATTCAAATTCAAATTCAAATATTTTATTTCGGATATTACTCCATAGTGGTTAGTATGAGATGACTTATATATTATGTTAGTAAACAGTTATAAATAAAATAAAATGACAATTAAATACAAACTATTGAACATAAATTAAAATTACATTAAATTAATTCAATTAAATAATAATAATAGTAACAGAATTGGGCTTAATTAAGGACCCAACTTGTGCACCTGTGTAACCGCATCCACCTCTCCATTAGAGGGGAGTCCCACCTGCTGGCTAACACATTCAGTATGCTGTTTGAACTGCTCCGAACGCGGTATAGCAAGGACGCACTACGCATTCTGATAATTGCGTAAAAACAATTTGTATGCGCCTCCGCGAACATGGTAGATGCGCTACAGTATCGGGGCAGTCCAAACAACACCCTAAACGCATTATTATATTGGACACGAAGGGCCTCATATGCTCGCTGCGTGTAGCTAACCCACAGACTGCACGTGTAGAATGACTGGCAATAGGCTTTAAAAAGCGTCAGTTTTACATCATTGCTACAGCGAGCGAATCGGCGAGCCAACATGTTACAGCGTACACACAGAGCCCTTCGCTCCCTCTCGATGTCCAGGTCATCGTTAAGCTTACTGGTGACCCAATGCCCCAGATACTTAAATTTATCAACCATTTCTAACGGTTTCCCACAAAGTGTCACTGGAGGAAGTTTCTCATAACACCTGCTTCCGGCTTTGAATACCATTAGCTGACTTTTTTGGGAATTATATCTGAGTCCGTGGGCCACCGCATAAGACTCACAGACATGTAGAAGCTTTCTCAATGCGCCGACCGATGGACTCAGCAGCACCATATCATCAGCGTAGCTGATATTGTTCACACAAATACCTTCTATATGGCAACCGATATTAGTGCTGCCGAGTTCACCGATCAGCTTATTCATGTACAGGTTAAAGAGTTTTGGCGAGGTCAACCCGCCCTGTCTCACTCCACACTCCAACCTGTACACGTCCGAGTTCGAATTTGCCCACCTTACACTATTCGTTTGATTGTTGTACCAATATTGAAAGACTGAAGTAATCTCAGGCGGCAGCTCGGTATCTTGCCGCATCTTATGCCAGAGTGTATTATATGAGACCAGGTCAAATGCCTTCGATAAGTCCAAAAAGCAGGCAAATACTGGCGTTTTCCTGTCCGTGTAATACTGAACAGTTTGCTTAAGGCACATGATTGCACTTTCAGTAGATAAACCTGGCCTAAATCCAAATTGTGCATCATGCAAAACCAGGTGTTTACTTAACTGCCTGTCAAGCAAACTGTCCAATACCTTTGCCATTATTGTGGCCAGAGATATAGGCCTGTAATTAGACATCTCGGAGGCATCCGCAGTTTTACCTTTCAATATTGGAACAACAACAGTATGCATCAGGTCCTTCGGCAAGTATGAGTGAGTCACGCACAAATTATAAAACATGGCCAGAACCCTTGAGATATGCACTCCGGCGTACCTAAGGTGCTCGATGCTCAGACCGTCATGCCCTGGAGACTTTCCCTTACCCATTTTCCTAATGACAGATGCAATGTCACTCGCTGTAAAACGTACAGTGATGTTTTCGTGACGTTTCTCAATATCGAACACCTGTTGTGGCGCCTGTGCTAGCGGTGCCGGTACTCTAAAGTGCCGTTGAAATGCAATCGCTATATCCTCCGGTCTCTGCATGCCAGCTACACTCACGGGCAGGCTCGGCTTGGGGTTCAGCTTATTAGTGTTTTTCCAAAATTCACTGAAATTTTTATCATTATGATTTTTTGCTATAATATCCATTTTGATTTGTTGTTCATTTTCTTGACAGTACTTTAACTTAGCCTTAAATATTTTTCGCGTTTCACACATTTTAGAATAGACAAAACCCGACTTAAATTTGCCATACAACAACCACTGCCGAAACCAAAACCTTGCCTCCCCGTGAGCGTCACTCACGAATTTATTCCACCCCGTCACATTCTTATATTTCTTACGCCCCTTTCTACAAGAAATACTATTCTCAGCAGCTGATTGCAATACAGAAGTGATGCGGTTATACAAGTTATCTAACATTAGCCTGTGATCGACATTACAACATGACTTATCGGCACAGTCACAAAGTTCCACTGGAAAGTCAATTAATCGCAATCCCGAGTTACAATACTGCTGATATTTTTCTATTTGTACGATATCCCTTTCACCCCATATGACAGGATTGCGGGCCATCTCCGGCTGAGATATTTTACATGTCAATAACTCAATATCACATTCGATTAGAAGTGGGTGGTGATCAGACCAGTAAACATCATATAAGACAGATATGTTAACAATTGAGCGTCGCGCAGCGCTTGTCACCACACAGTGATCAAGCCATCGCAGGACACCCGCGCGCGAGTCACTTACATATGTATAGGTATCACTAGGTAGCAACTCAATATCAACACAAGACCACGATTGCTCATTACAAAAATCTAAGAGTTCAACATAAAAGTTCTCACCTGGATGCGCGTTGTAGTCACCTACCACATACACATATTCAATGTTATTACTCTGAACAATCGCATTAATTTCACTTAAGCACTCAGTGAATTCTACAAGATTGATCTTCTCATCCGTTGGCATATACACAGAAACAACTAATAGAGAACGATCTCCCATCACTATCTTTATAGCTATTAGACGCACACTGCTACACTCTAATATGGATACACACGGAAAAACATCTTTTCTCCACAATACGGCTACTCCACCATATGGCCTTCCCCGCATAATTTCATAGGAGGGGTCCATCGACGACTTGCCCGCGTAAGCAAAATTATTATCTATGCTGCCAAGAAATGATATGTTGTGTTGGTACAGCCAAGTTTCCTGGAGTACTATGATGTCCGACTTGTGACAGAGGTTCCTTACACACTCAACTGAGCGTATAATATTTTTACAATTGAAACTCACAATCCTTAGTTTTGAGACCATTATGGATGTAGTAAAGTGCCCACAGTGCCCGTATTAGCGGACACTCTCGTTTTACCAAAATCAACAAATCTTCTAAAAGCGATCCCTTCTGGCCAGAAATTATCGTCCAAAAACAAACAGATATCCTGCTTCGGTACATACACCTTGTAGGCATTATAATCTTTGGTAGTCCTCATCTTCATCTGTTCCAGTGTAACGGTAATGCCTACTTTATTCATTATATAACTTGTTATGTCACACACAGACGTCTCCTTCGCCACATTATAAATATAAACTGGTACTTTGATGTCAGCTGCCTTGAAATTTGAGTCCGATTCTACTATGGCCTTGCCTCTATTGCACATAAATTTATTCTTTAACTTTTTCTTTTGTACTAGAATCCATTCTTTATCACGTAGTGTTGTTTTCCATTCACCATCTTTAACAACTTCGGAATAAACTTTCCTGTTTGTATCTTTAATTTGTTTACCATCCGGCACTACTGTGTGTCGCGGTGTAGATTTCTGTAGCTCGGTTGAGTGAGTCATCTCCGTAGTAATTGGTTCATTCACCAACACATATTAACTATACCTAATAAGCTAAATATAAAAGTAAAACATAGATTGCGTAACTTGGGGATGCTAGAACAATTCACTTCCATGGCTTGCTATCATTTAAATATTCTAATACTGTATAATATTCTTTCATGCAAAGTTTTTTCTTCACAATGTTTTTAAATTTACAGATAGGTAGCCCTTTGAGTGTATCTGGAAGCTTGTTGTAGAAAAGTATACATTGACCCATGAATGATTTACTGACTGCGGAGACGGGACACATGAGCAACAAGTCTGTTCTTACCACTTGTATTTATTTTGTGCACATCAGACATTTTATTAAATTTATCTAAATTCTTATGAACATATAATAAATTTTTATAAATATAATTCGAAGCTAAAGTCATTATATTCAATTCTTAAAATTTCTCACGTAATGTGACCCTGGACCCTAAGTTTAGAATTGCACGGAAAGCTCTTTTTTGCAAGATACATATTGACTCCCAATCAGCTGCGCTTCCCCATAATAAAAAATATGTCATTATACTATGGAAAAAGCTAAAATAAACAATTCTAGCAGTCTGAAATATTATTATTAGCTTGGCCATAGAGGAATAAGATTATGTTACGATCATTAGAAAATATTTTATGTTCTTCAATAATATTAATTTCATAATAATATTATATAATTCTAGACCACCGGACATCTAAATGCTTGTTTATTTTCTTTTCAGTTTTTTTGATTAAGCAGTCGGGTTTTTGGATTTTTAAAATTGTTTTTTTACTTTATACTTTTTTGTCATGAGTACCTTGCTACTAAAAGATACGCTCGGCAGCAAGAAGTTTTCGTCTTGCCGCTGTCTAAAAACTTATACCTATATGTGAGAATGGTTGTTACGCAACTTTCAATAGATATAGATCCTAAACGGTTAATCGAATCGAAAAATGTTGAGAGAAACCTAAAAATGAATACCCCACTCGATATAGTTTGTCGACTTTAATTTTTTTCATTATCACAAAATTACGTCCAGTAACTGTAGTCGCCATATTGGATTTTCACTAACGTCATGTCTTTAGTGACACTCGCCGGACTAAGGGGAATCGATTGACATATGAATCATAAAAATCGGCCGAGGTGTTTGGTTTGTGTAGTGCTTCAAAGGAACATACAAACATACATACATACATACATAGGCTGTTAAACACAATACCACTCCTTTGCGTCGCGTAGTCAGGTATAAATACAAATCCTGCGAGTAATAACACTGTCGTATAACTCAACACACTGGTACTTGTTCAGTATTTCAGTATTTGCCCGGCTGTCACCCACACCCTGTATTATGTTATATTATTTTGATTAATAACTATACATATAACTGAAAAGTTTCATCAGAATCCGGTCGGCAAGGCTAGTAGTAAGTGCCCGGGACGAACTCACTCGTCGACATTACATTTTTGATGTCGCATTCGATACGACTCATAGCAAACATCAAAACATAAATTAATATTTTTAATAAGTAAATAAACTTTCACCTTCAAAATAATACATAGTATGTATTTTGTGTGATAGAAACTTCCCATAAATATGATAGCACGCTGTATTAGCTCATTTCATTTCAAACCAGGCTTGAGAATAAAAACTATAACAACTACTAATAATTGTTTGACTGCTGAACTTAATTATGTCAATAGTACATTATAAATAATAATAAAATATCAATACAATATTCACTATGGGTTATTCCTCTATGCTATGGGTGCGCCGGGCCTTACGCCCTACACCCTCCACTGACCCTCTGATAACTCGAAAACTGCGAAAACAAGCACTTGCACTACCTACAATCGCCACGGGTGTAGGGCCCGGTGGTGGTCGCACCCATAGTGAATGTTTGAACTTCCAAATTGTAACGCCTAATACAATTTCATTTATAATACAATATTCTCAAATTGTGTTATTTACTCATATATACTTCAAGGTTATTATGTATGTTATAATGGCACGATAGTATATCTTTTATAATTATAATCCTATATTGACGTTATATGAAAATAATTCAATTAAATTTATTTTAACACTAGCACCCCCTCTGCAGCTTTACTTTTTGGAAACCATGCGCCACTAACTGGACTTTAAGCTCTGGCCAACCCGACTCGAGAACACGGCCGTATATAGGTATATTATGTAATTATCTTCTCATGACCCACTAAAACATACACCCAAAATAATCCTTCTTTAAGAAGTTATGTTAACTACCATGGACGAAATTTGGCGGGTACCGGAAAGCACTGTATTGAAATATTCAAGAAAAAAGGATAGTAGAATAAATGGCACCTAAATATCGCAGACAGTTTACTTACATTTATGATATATTGCTATGAAAACGCGAGTGCTGGATCATAATTTTGAAATTAATGGGATATCTGTGGATATACATTTTATGTTCCTGTTCCTGTAGTTGCGTACATAATAGTATGTACCTAAACCTACTGCATGGGCACTGTGTAACTTGTATCTTAAGTTACGTGGACGCCCGCGACTTCGTCCGCGTGGAAATAATAGCTTATATACGTTTGTGTACCAAAGCAGCGCCACTATTGATTACTAAACAAGTCGAAAGGTATAACAGACAAATAATTGCAATAAATTAAAATGACTATAATTTGGATTTAAACTATCCACTGTGTACTGCACATGGTTGGAATTTTATTATAATCGGTTAAGTGGTTTAGGAGTCCAATGAGGACAAACATTGTGACACGAGATTTATATATATATTTACTGTTGTCTTATTATATTTACGTAAATTTCTAGAATAACATTTTTTTTACTAGCAAATTTCTGTTGTGTATGTGATGTAACTATACCTGTAATTGATTGTGCATTTAGATTAAGTTTTATTTTAAGTAGACAAATGTTTATTGATGTAACAATCGTTGGTATAATAAATAAATAAAATAAAATTAAAACTTAAAAGCTTCCTAATGTTATTGTTTTTGTATATTTTAAATAGGTTTAGTTATTACCATATTCATTATTAATTATTATCAATTGGATGATTAATTATTAGGGTGTAAGTGGGCTTGACTAATACCTTAGGACCCAAAGTCAACCTCATCTGCCCGTGGTGCTGCCTGCTATTTAATGGACCAAGCTCTAACGCTAAAAGTTTATACCTACTTAATACAATAATCTGGCAACAAATCTAATGGGAAATGTAGATATTATTAATACCGGCTTAGAATGACTCGGTAACATTTTCAATTAAGTAAAAACTAACGCCATAACATTAGCACTATGAGTTTTAAATAAATGACGGAATACGGGCAGAAAGATGATGATGACTTTCGATTTGAACAAAATGTGCTATGATATGATGGGCGCTCGATATGTCTGTGTACTCGTAGTAGGTAAAATAAATAGAATTAGGTAAGTGTTTGTGATGTTATTTGGTAAAGTGTACTACTTTTATGTCATTCATGTAGGTACAATTATATCAATGAGTAATTAACATACCAGGAATTTATAGTAGTAATTTAATTACAATGTTGCAATGCTCGTATCGCGAAGTGACCCTTTTATCACGTTTTAAAAAATTAATGAACTAAACAACGACTGTTTGCGTGTGATGAGTGCCTGCTCTTTAAGTATATTTAATAGAAGTAAACGAGTATGTAGTCCCTGGTCAAAAACCCTAGTTAAATACGGGCCAGTGCCGCTATATTTACTAAACTATATGATTTTTTTTTGTTATGCTGAGGCATAACAAAAATATTACTATTGGCACCAAAATTCGTCACCTTCCTGCCCTTATCCTATTATTTATGGTGTCGGCGCAATATGGTTTCTATCGAAACTCATTAAGGATTTGGGGTTTGTTTTACGGCCGGCTGCCTGCCTGACCATGCCAACCCTATTCAGGTAAAACTGAGCAAGAATTTTAATACATAGGTACAAGGCATAGGTATATTAAAATCGGTACGTACCTAGGTACATGAAATAAATTCAAAAGCCTGAGTTTGGTATCTAAGCTGCGCCTTGCGACTGAAAAGTCGACCGGCTTACGTCTTAACCATTGCTCCATTGGGCTATCTGCCACCTAGTAGGTAAATTTGCTATTTTAAAACAAACCAAATTTTTCAAGACTTGTTTGACCACAATGCAGGTAGGTACAACTTCCTCAATGAGCTAAGTACTGGTTTAATAAAATCTGGTATATTCTGGATATGTTCTGTCTAGTTTGGCCTGTCGGTGGTCATTGTTCAAAAGGTTATCAAAATCAGGAATGTCGGTCACACGAGGAACCAGGGGCTTTCAGTCGGGGCGGGGGCACCTTTGTATAATGTAGTAGGTAAGCTTTGTCTGTCAATAATTCCATTCATTATACGAAGCGCACATGGCATTATACCGATTGGCAAAGAAATATAATAAAGCACCTAAGTACTTATTTATGAAATCATTGTGTAGTTACATTTCAAAATTAAATTAAACTCCCCTACAGTCGGTCACCAACCCGCCTGCCCAGCGTGGTGACTATGGGCAAATACGCCCCATGGCAGTCTTGTGGCGTGCCCTGGGGGAGGCCTACGTCCAGCAGTGGACTGCAATAGCCTGATGATGATGATGATGATGACCCCTACAGTAGGGAGGCGAGAATAAATAAAATGTGTACCTATTCATACGTAACTAACAAATAAAACAAATTACACTAGGTACTCTATTATTAAAGTTACATATATACGATAGTATGTTATACCTAGAAGACTTCCTATGCAGTGCATATGTACATTTGCAGGGCGCTTGTTATTAAAGTATCTAAAATAGTCCGTTTTTTTATTTTATTTGTTACTATATTTATTATTATACAAATTAATACTAAATAACCTACGAACTAAACTTATTTGCAATAATAACTAAACCTACGAAAAAAAAAACAAAAAAACTAGAGCTACAAAATAAAATAAAATTTACAAATAGAAGACTCCTTGCAAGTCCTTCACCGCTGGCAATGTGCCCAAAAGGCTGGCAGCGTTGCCCTGCTGGATAGCGAGGCTTACTCGCTGTCCAAATATGAGCCAGCCCTCTGGTCATGAGATGCCTCGACCAACCTTTTCGAAATATCGTTAAAAAGGTTGTGGGCTCCTGGACCCCATGGCCCCATGGTTTCAACCCCAAACGGCTCAAATAGGTAGTCACCACTGAGGTTTGCGTATTTGCGTCGTTTGAGGTTTTCAGCTGCATTGGCCGCAGAGCTACTTTTGATTGTTGTGCCTGGGAGATGGGACGCTGCTAAGGTGTCAACGCAGGTTGCGTCCCACACCAGAGAGCGCCCCATCTTCCAAGGCACGAGGGTCATGCCGTCGGGTCTCTTGCCATCGTCGCGCACCAGGCCAACAGGTTCTAGTACTGATGGTGCCCCGGCGGTGGTAAGAGCCCGGCGGATGACGTCATTTAAATTGGCGTGGCGGGATATGCGGCCAGCGCTTCTCATACATGAGAGACCATGGTGGCCTTGTTGGTCGACGAAAAAAAAAATAGTCAGTTTAATATACCAAAATTTATTATTATGTAGTAATTTCTTATTTTAATTATTATTTAATAATAATAATATGCGGAACCACCTATCATATTCAAAGTGTAGCATGTATCCGAATTATTCCTGTAGACATTGACAGTTACTTGATAGATGTGTTATCATATTAGTTGTTTTACGGTTATTTGTATCGGTCTCTTTTACTCTCATACGTTATTTCATCTATACATCCTTGTTTGGCATAACTTCATTCATTTATAAATTTCCTCCGTTTACTGTCACTTGCTCTATCAAACCAACCACCTAACAACCTATCAGCTGTGTTGTCCGTCCGGCCTGAGGTCCGGCCTTTATCAAATCAAAACAAAAATATTTAACTACATAATATGTAACGAAGTTGAAGAAGATTTTACCATTTGATATATTTTTGTCCAGTTTACCAGTTATATTGTAGTTATTCCGTATTTGTGGTATGAAGCTTTAATTGGAATAATTTACAATGGATGTGGAGGATGATCCCAGGACTCCTCTCTTAGGTAAGTTATACTAATAGTTACTTTCTTTTATTATAATTTAGAAAAGAAATTATATAACCAGGTATGTATGTAAAATATTACTTAGAATATCCTCTCGTTAGTACCTACATCACTTGTAAGTAAAGTTCAAAGTGAAGTGATCAAAATTTTCAGCTTGAGTTGTGAATTTTATATTATATTTTCTAGTTTTAAATAGTGCAAATAAATTACTAAATAAAGAGTAGAATTAAATCATCTTCAAATGGCTAAAAGATTTACTAACATGTATAAAATCATACCATACTCATATTAATTTTACCTAAATTCATCAACTGCGAACTGCTTGTAGTTGGATACCTAAATAAGAATATTTTTATGAGCAAATAATTTCCTTGCTGTTTTAAAATTAAATGTTACTTATGGAAGTACTGTAAGCTAACATTAGCTAGCTAGCTAGGTTCATCACTACCTTTTTGTGAATAGCTACAAAATATCTTTCACAAAGCACAAGATGATAAACTTCATGTTCATCAATAGTTATGTTACTTTTTGGCTGGATTAAATAAATAATATGGAAAACTAATCCTATGATAATTATAGCATCACGGCCGATTGGTGTAGTTGGTGGTGGCCCTGCCTGCGAAAGCCATAGGTCCTGGGTCGAATCCTGGTGTGCAAAATTTACGCATGCATTTTTGAATAATTGCTCTCTTTTGTAATTAGCGTGAGTCTATAGCTGTGCATTTAGGACTTCTCATTTGTCGCTGAGTATAAAAAATATCTGCAGTATTAATTATTATAATATATGTATGTATATATACATACACAACGGCTGATTATAATTACAATATATACAGCAAATTCAAATACATGCATCAATATTACGCATGACTATCTTTTCCGTACTACAAAATATGATTATCTTTCTAGGGTTAAGGATAATATGAAGACTGCAATGATAGCTATATTGTGAGTATCACCACTCTATTTATGTGACCATAATATAAAATAAATAATTACTTTAGTGACTAAACAATTACTGTGTGTGTTAAAGATAGTGGTTGTATGCTGTTGTTAGATAAAATGCCAGTACTGAGGGTGTCTGTTTTAATTTATATTTTAAAATAGATTCACTTATGAACCAAAGTTGTTAGCTAAATGATTTGTCAAGAGAATACAAGAAGAAAATACACTTTGGAATATTGTACTTCCTACAGACGACTGTGATCCTGAATGGGGGTAGCCAGAATCTCAGGACCATGAATGATATCCCATAGCCATGTTTTGCATACTCTATTATCTTCTTCAGCCTATTGCAGTCCACTGCTGGACGTAGGCCTCCCCCAGGGCACGGCACAAGGCTACTGCCACAGGGGGGTTTTGCCCATAGTCACCACGCTGGGCAGGCGGGTTGGTGACCGCAGTGTGATTTTCAGACTATGCTGTCAGTACGGGAAGCGCTGCTGCCCACCTCCCGGAAACCCTTAATCGCCTCGTACGATACCCTCGGGCAGGCAGGGGTGGTACAAACTACTCTGCCGGCACCACGCGGCTACTCTATTATACCTACATTTAATTTTAAACCTTACTAGATCTGTGTCTGAGTGGACGGGCCCAGAGAAGTTTTAATTAAAGTTTAGTTTAGTTTTAGTTCATGAAAGTGAGCTGTCACTCTACACGGATTATATAGGTGTCCCGGTTTTACAATTGAAATACATAATACTGATTTCAGAGTTCATGGTCATGTAGTAAGCAAAGCTGCTTAGGGGCTACTAGTTTGTCATAAACTTTAAGAGGTAGGTAGTGCAATGACCTCTAGGGAAATTGTAAAAACAACAGATATCTGAATCTTGTCGGATAAGCTGATGCTTATAATCATAAAGATAGATCTAACAAACATTACTCTTCTAAGATTAATCTTTAGTCACAACGTGATAAAAAAATTATTCATACGTTCATACATTATAGGTATTTTAGTTAGGATGTGGGCGAATTTTACACTTTTCACTAGTAAACAAATTAGTAAGATGTGAGCCTACCGCCTCTTTTATACTAGCAATGCTATAATTCAGCCACTGTTAACAAATCCATTAGGATTGTTTAAGACATTTCAAGTGGTAGTGTACCTACAACGGCTACAACAAATAAAATTTGACAAGCGACAGTAAAGTTTACACCATTTATTGAACCATTTCCTTCAATAGGAAGCCTTTCTTAAGCGTGCTCGTTATATGACGTTTATAAAGTCTAAGTGCTATCGGTGGAGATGTTTCTTCAAATTTGCGAATTTCTGTTTCGGTTTTAATATCTGAGTTATTTTCGATCGCCCTATATCTTCGATGTGGATTTCTTTCTAACCCAGTTTCACCATTATGTGCATGTTTTTTAGCATTCGCTTCGGAAATAAACGTCGGTTTTTATGCATGTGCAGGAGTCGAATTACAATTATTTATCCTACTTTAATACCGGTTTCTAGATAAAGCTGTGGACACGATGGTTAGACTATGCCAATAGGTTTTCTATTTATTTATCTAGTCCATATTACTATTATCACAGGTTATTTATATTAAAATTTTTTTTACACACTACACACTCATTAACCTAGTCCCACATTAAGATCCCTAAGGTCTTGTGTCATGGGTACTAAGCAACGGTATATAAATACATAGATAAGTATAGAAACATCCAGACTCGGAAACAAACATCGATATTCATCATATCAATGTTTGCACCTACCGGGATTCGAACCCAGGACCTATGGCGTCGTAGGCAGGGTCACTGCCTACTACCAGACCAATCGGCCGTCAAATTATATGACGATACACTATGTATCGCGAAATCCATATTCACACGTCTGTGTTCGTAAAAAAGTGTAGTTCTGGCTACCCGAGGTGCAGGATAACGAAAGAAATTCCGCAGCCACTTTTGGCATAGTGGGGCCAGAGCAAGGCAAATGATTAATGACAAGTATGCTAGCTCATCTCCTGAGAGCAAGCCCCTGTGTTTTTTAGTCGATTCTTCTTCGAAAGAGATGCAGTGAAGACCGCATCAGCACAGGACTAACTTTAACAATATTTTCTTCATATTTATTTATCTAATTAAAATGGCCGCGTGGTGCCGGCAGAGTAGAATTCGTACCACCCCATGTCTCCGCGTGGGTATCGTACGAGGGTTTCCGGGAGGTGGGCAGCAGCGCCTGCCGTGTTGACAACATAGTCCAAAATACAAACTGCGGTCACCAACCCGCCTACCCAGCGTGGTGACTATGAGCAAATACCCCTCATGGCAGTCTTGTGGCGTGCTCTGGGGGAGGCCTACATCCAGCAGTGGACTGCAATAGGCTGATGATGATGAGTATTAAACTTACCTATCTGCCTATAAAGTTATCTGCGCGCCAAATCTAGTATTTACGAGTGTCACTTATGGCGATTATAAAAAGGGCTTAATTATTAAAATAAGTACATACTTAATTATTTACTTAAACAAAGATTTTTAAGTAGATAATCTTAGTAAATTACTACAGCCGAGCAACTTAGGTTGGCTCGTGGATATTTGTGGAACTAATTAATAATTTATGCATTAGTCTTTGAATTAGATATATACACTAGCGCTTGTGTCAGTAGTCTTAGGTTAGGACGACTAAATTCTTATTATTATCTCGCCGTCTACTCACTCAGGTAAATATTAACTTTGATAATACTATTTGTTTATTTAGATTTGCACATACTAGTGCACGCGATGGCTTTGCTTACACGTATCGGCCTATTGCAATCCATTACTGGACGTAGGCCTCCCCTGCAAGGCTACTGCCATAGGAGGGTTTGTGCCCATAGTTCACCACGCTGGGCAGGCGGGTTGGTGACGCAGTATAATTTTCGGACTATGTTGTCAACATGGGAGATGCTGCTGCCCACCTCCTGGCAACCCTTAATCGCCTCTTATCTATGGGGTGGTGCTAATGTACTCTGCCGACACCACGCGGCATCACGGATCCTCTTATTTAATTTATATGCTGTTTTCCTTGTTGACTGAAAATCAATGAGACCTCTTTAGACACAAGAAGAGCATCATCCATGCGATCTTTTCGAAAGTGTTTTTTAAAACTGGTTTCTATAACGGAGCCTTACGGAGTTTATAAATAAAATTTAAACTACGTAAATTACTGAAGCACAGTGTACCTAATTATCTCTTGCCTTCATTTTTTATCTATCTAGTACGTTTGAAAAATACGTCGTTAGTGAACTCATTTATACCTAATAACGTGAAACAATGTTCATAAGAAGCTAACGAAAAAAAATTTAAATAGGTACCTAGTTAATTAAAAATAATAAAAATGAATAAATGCTAAAAAGCAATCTCTTCCAATGAAGTTACAGTAGAATAACTATGAAATCATATCAGGATGGTATCCATTGTGGGAGGGAGATATCGCTCTATAGGTACCTACTGCTTCTAGTGGTGTCAGGTAAGAGAGAAGAATATCCGCATGCTTTGAACTAAAAACTAATATTAAGGTACACACCTAAGCCATATACATAGCTCATGTAAGCATTCTTATAGGCCGACCACTGTAATTTGGTTTGATTACAGACAATTTATAGGTATATAGGTAGATACAATTCGTTGTGATTTCATTGATACATAATAAAATGCTAAATAACTGAATGATTGATGATTGAGGCTAAAATACGCGGAAAATGTCGTGGACGTCCTCTCTAGTATAATGTATAAGCATGGTCTACGTACAAACATACAAGAATATATTTTTTTTCTATACATCCAGATAAATAGATTAGTTTTAAATGGTACAGTGTGAGCGTGGCTTTGGATAATCACTCTTACATCACTTGTGCGGAGACACGCGATCCATACAGTCTTTGGCGTGTTTAAAAATAGTTTTTAGTGCATTTCTAGTTTTTTAAATGTAGTTTTTAATGACCGCCGGTATTTTTTGAATAATCATGAGTGGTATTATTGGTATGTCTGAGTTTTGATTATTAATTAAGTTATAATGATTTTATCCGTTTGGAATATAGGAACATCACTAGACTATTATAAAACAAAGTCGCTTCCCGATGTCTGTCTGTTCATGTGATTAGATCTTTTAAACTACGCAACGGATCAATTAATAGGTACTCCTGCTTGAATGTTTGCAAGAGATCATACTTTTAAGTTCTAACGGCCAATTTTAATTCTAGAGATCATAAAGAATCTCGGATTTTTTCTATTCCAAATTAGATTTTTTTATGAAATAATGGAAAAATAAAAAATATGCACTTCTCGAGATCTGTTATTGAAATCGGCTGTAAAAGTAGTCTAAAAGTAGTATAGTTAGTCTTCTGTAGCCTATTACAGTCCACTGCTGGACGTAGGCCTCCCCAGGGCAAGCCACAAGGCTACTGCCACAGGGGGTTTTGCCCATAGTCACCATGCTGGGCAGGCGGGTTGGTGACCACAGTGTGATTTTCGGACTATGTTGTCAGTACGGGAGGCGCTGCTGCCCACCTCCCGGAAACCCTTAATCGCCTCGTACGATACCCACGGGCAGGCAGGGGTGGTACAAACTCTACTCTGCCGGCACCACGCGGCGAGTTTAGTTAGTCATATATGAGAAAAGCCGACGCCCTCCCATCGCTCAGATCGTGACGTCAACATGTGACAAACCCGCAAGCAAGTAATTTTCTCTCTCTTCCAGGACACACTAACCAGGCTCCCAGCAGTTGCCTGCACCGAACCGCATCCAAGTTCTGCGGCGTCGAGTCATGGAAGAGACGCCTACCGATTACAATCTGGCTGCCAAAGTACAATCCAGACACTCTCCTTAGAGATGCTATTGCCGGTAAATATGTTAACCTCCTTGATTTTATGTGTTGCTGGTACAGGTGGTCTGCTTCCCAAAGGCAGTTGGTTTCTTCACATTCTCGACAGGGTGTAAAAAGACAACATTGTTTTTTTAATACCTCGTATTCTTTGTAACGTTACAATCATTTTTTTCTATGGAACCAACCCTGGGAAACGATTATTAATGTAACTTTAGACCTCAATATTTTGGAAATTCGTGGTTCCATAGAAAAAACATTATAGTGATGTTACAAAGAGTACGAGGTATTTAAAAAAACAACATTGTCTTTTTACACCCTGTATACTACGTTCTATGTAACGATTGCTCTTTTTATCCGACTGCGCCAGAAAGAGTGTTATGTTTCTCGAGTGTATGTGAGTTTGTATGTTATGTTTGTATATTTCTTTGGCACGCTCTAGCTAGAGCCTAAATGGTTTATCGCATGAGCTTGAGAGGTATCTTAAGATTCGTCTTATTCGTAAGAGTGACTCTGGGTCAAAATTTTATTAATTTGTCTTCATTCAAAACCTTTGAAACACTCATTTCAGGAATTACAGTGGGCTTGACGTCCATACCGCAAGGCATCGCGTACGCTATAGTAGCTGGACTGCCACCGCAAGTAAGTCTGTAAAGTTTATTGATATGGTGCTCTTTTCGTAAATATTATCCTTACTACTATTATAAAACTAACTCGGTCTGTTTGTCTGTCGCACTTTCACCCTAAACCTATTGAACCTATTTTAATGAAATTTGGTGTACAGGTAGTCTAGAGCCTGAAAAAGGCATAGGCTACTTTTTATACCGGGAAAATATATTTATTCTGGATAATTTCGAGTTTTTCTAAAATCTACGCGGACGGAGTCGGGTGCGTCTACTAGTACATGTATATGTACTTAGTCTGATATTTTCCGCTCTTATCAAAATTGAACTGTATAATTATGAATGAATTGATTTGATCACGAAAAAGCGAGACGCGTATTAATTTAATACATGTCTGGACATACGTAGTCGTTTAATCTATAAGTAATTGAGATGGACATTTCAGAGACTTCTGGTTTGAGCTTACTCGCGGCTTTGCGTTAGTTTTAATTTGTGTAGTGCCTACCTATTGGGCGTTTTTCTACTATAAGACACGGCCACGACACGACCACGACTTTTTTAGAAGCAAAAATATATTATAGTATGGCTCGTTCTTCCATTAGACGACACGACCACGACTCGGCCTCCAATATTAGATGACGAAATGTCGTGGTCGTGTCGTTTAGTGGAAAAACGCCCATAACCTCCTCAATGTTATAAGCTCGGCATAGGTAGGTATTGACATGTAGTGGTTGTGACACTTCCTTCTATCGAAGGCAGATTGGCCTACCCGCCCACTTATTACCTAACTAGCAAAAGCAAAGCGATAGCGAAAATTGTACAAAAATCGCTGATTGCTTGTCAAATTCGTATAGCGTAAAATGAATTTCATAGGAACTTTGACATTTCAAGGCGAATATTGTACAATTTTCGCTATCGCTTTGCTTCGGCTTTGCTGTTGCTTTTACGTAATCAGGGGGCGGAACCATACTCTATGTTCTATACTTATTGTACACTAGTGGCCCGCCCTCGCTTCGCTTCGGTACATATCAGTACATTAGCTACAATTTCATATGTAGGTACAGCGGTTTTCGTAAAAATTTGGAACTCCCGTTGGTCCCCTTCCCGTGGGAATTTCGGGAAATCCGTTCTTAGAGCTTCCTTGTAGCCCTAATCCGATTTCAGCTTCGTATAAATAGCGGTTTTCGTAAAAATTTGAAATTCCCCGTTTGTCCCCTTCCCGTGAGAATTTCGGGAAATTCGTTCTTAGAGCTTCCTTATAGCCCTAATCCGATTTCAGCTTCGTATAAATAGCGGTTTTCGTAAAAATTTCTAAATTCCCCGTTTGTCCCCTTCCCGTGGGAATTTCGGGAAATCCGTTTTTAGTTCTTCCTCGTTGTCCCCAATGAACATATATGCCCGATTTCAGCTTCATAAGTATAGCGGTTCTCGTAAAAAATTATGAATTCCCGTATGTCCCCTTCCCGTGGGAATTTCGGGAAATCCGTTTTTAGTCCTTCCTCGTTGTCCCCAATGAACATATATGCCCGATTTCAGCTTCATATGTATAGCGGTTGTCGTAAAAAATATTAAATTCCCGTTGGTCGCCTTCCCGTGGGAATATCGGGAAATTCTTATAACCCTATGACACTCAGCAATAATGTGGCTTTCTATTGGTGAAAGAATTTTTAAAATCGATTCAGTAGATCCCGAGATTACCCCTTACAATTTAACAAATATACAAACACACAAACTTTACCTCTTTATAATATTAGTATAGATAGTACCTATAGACAAGAAATGTTTAGAAAAACAGTACATAGTAGATAGATGACTTTATGGCTCCAACCTCTGATACGGCGTAATCTGAGTCAGGGGTGGTTTAATATTTATCTATGTCATATCATATCATTGCGCGTTCATAGAACCCATAGCTCAAAATCTTAGAAATATAAAGGTGACTATTTACGCGACGGAATTTCGACGCAAACCGGGTACGGACAAGTAGACGATTTGTTTGTGTGAAAGTGAGCTATTTAAAAAGTGTCAATTCTGGTCGATACGACACGATACCGAAGAATAGCGCCTTAGAATACTATTTATTTAAAAGTTAAATGTAACAACGACAGCTACAACATACTCGTACCTATAGAAATAGGGTTGAAATATATACAATAGTACGTACGTATTACGTTCTAAAAACTGAAACCGGCTTCTACACCGATTTTCCTCCGATTTCTTTTCCAGGTGGGCCTCTACTCCAGCATATTCCCTGGTCTAGTATACATGGTGTTTGGTAGCTGTAAGGACGTGACAGTCGGCCCAACGGCCATCCTCGCCGCTTTGTTGGCTAAATACGTGGCCAAGTCGGCTGACTTCGCGTATCTGGCTTCGTTCCTATCCGGCCTGATAATTGTGCTGCTTGGCGTTTTACAGTTAGGTTAGTAATATTAGAATTACTAATTATATTTCGAGTTGTTGACCAATTTCGAGAACGAGAAAAAAAAACTGAGATACTGAACAAGTATTTTGAGTTATACGACAGTGTTATTATTACTCGCAGGAAATGCATTTTTAATTTGATTATCCGCAATGTTTGCTTTACGCGCCAATTGTATTGGGCGATCCTGTGACTAGTTAAATGGGCTTATTGGTTAGTGTGTGATAGGCACTATGCTGTTTTTGGATCACTTGTGACTCTCCTTTGGAGTTGATCAGTTAATAGACCTTTTTTGGTCGTAACTTTTTTTTTTTGAAAAGCATCCATACGTAATAGTTTTGTTTTTATGTCATTCTCATTATTTTAAGGCCTACTTAAACGAACTGCACTATTTTTTACTTGAAAAAAAAAAGAAAACAAAGATGGAAATTTTTTGAATTTTCCTGCGAAAATTTTCAGTGGTTTTCGCCTCAAAATCATGGTCTGAAGTCGCTATATCAATATTTGCCTGGCTGTCACTTCCACCCTGTATATACATGGGCCAAACAATAACTAGTGGGTCACTGGACCCGGAAGCGCTTCCCTACTCACTTCCCTACAGCCTATTCATCAGCATCTGTCTACAACCAGGTTTCCTGTTGGACTTCATCTCCAAAGCCGGTGATCAGTGGGTTCACCACTGCTGCGGCGTTGCAGATAGGAGCATCACAGCTCAAGACCTTGTTTAGAGTCACTGGTAAATCATACTTCTTGTCCTTTATTGCACATACACAAAAAGTATAAATTACAAGATAAAAGCAGAGATGCATGTACAATGGCAAGCTTATCTCTACAAGAGATCTCTTCCACGAAAAGCTAATCAAACCTAAGCAAATCTAAGAGATAAATTCACATTAGGTTAGGTTAGGTTAGGTTAGGTTAGTAACATTCTCCCACATAACCCGCTGGTCCCACATAATCCGCTGGACCCACATAACCCGCTGGCAGCCCCAGCGCCCTTCTCAGGGCGTGCCGCGGGTACCCGTAAAGGGATTCCCCCACGTAAAAAAAAAAAAGTCAGTAACATTCTTTTTCTTCAGCCTATTGCAGTCCACGTTTAATATGAATGACTAAATTATATTCCAAGTTGTATTAGACAAACGGCTGTTTTTCGATAGAAGACGTTGGCAAGACTTCACCGTAAGACTACAGAAACGGTCTACCTGCCCCGTGTGTGGGTTAGCCAGAGCTGCAGGATAATGAAGGAGATCTCACAGTCACATTTAATCTCACAGTCGCATAACGGAGCCAGATGTAAGATATCAGTGGTGCTAGTCCATCGTCTGAGAGAACGACCCAGAGTTCTTTAGTCGACTCTTGCGACATGCACGGAAGGAGATGCAGCTGATGTATTCTGGTGTACACCTACATCAGAACAGGATCCTCAATTTGTTTTAATTAAATATAAATATAATAATTATGTTTTCAGGTTCGTCTGGCGGTACGTTCATCACATCTTTAATTAATTTCTTCAAAAACATAACTACAGTGCAGTTATGGGACTCCATACTAGGAATAGCTTCTATTATAATGTTAGTACTTTTAAAAGTGAGTATAAGTAAGTACATAACATAAAAAACCTGACATCGTAAAAAGTCACTCTTACTACTAAGATAGCAAATGATACTTACCTCTCAAGCACAAATGCGATAAGCCGTTTAGGGTCTAGCGGGCCTGTCCAACATACGGCCCTCGGGACACAATGCGGCCCGCATAAGCCCCTTCATCCGGCCCGCGACGACATCCATTGATATTCGTTCAGTAAAAATGGTCCAAAATTCGTTAACACATTCGCTGCCGGCAGATTTTCTAAGGGTGTCATAACATCAGGTCAACACCTAGTGCCAGGACGAAAATAAGCATCAGCAGCACCTGTAGAAAGCCTAGAAGACGCAAAGACGTAGTCGCCGGCACTGAATGTGTTAAATCATCTAACTAAATATGTACTTGACTGCAAGAGCGGTCCGTGTATGTCGATCTCTAGGTGCGAGTAACTGCTCGAGCAGTAGCGTGTATTATATTTTAATAGTGCTACTTTAAATCGTTGCTATTGGGAATTTCTTTTGGCCCGCTACGGTTACAAAAGTACTAAACTTGGTCTTTCACAAAATTATGTTGGACACCCCTGCCTAGAGCGTGCCAAAAATGTACATACATACAAACATACACTAGAAAAACCTGCTTCTGGCGCAGTCGGGTAATTATAGAAACAGATAATTTATAATTAAATTAAATTTTTGTTAATGGTCACAAGATAAAATTAGGGCAAAAGAAGCGATGTAAACTACTGACAACTAGGACTACTATTTGCCTGATTGTAAATAGGTACATGCATACAGTTGTTTTTTCGTTGCCACTCTTAACGAAGGGTACGTACTCTATACATCAAATAAAGTAAGTTTATGCCAAAAAAATGCTGGGAAACAATGTAAACTTTTTTTTTTTTTTTTTTAAATTAATTTATCGGGCGAAACTTATAGTGTCTAGTGTTTATGCTAGTTTTTTCATAAACAGATATTAATTATTTCTCGTGAAAAAATCTTACTACACGCGTCAATTGCATTTATGCAGCAAAACGCAATCTATTTACTCAACTTTGGACCCTAATATTTTGGAAACCAGACACTTCCCAGGTATGCTTCCATGAAGAAAAATGATCGTGATGATGAGGAGATTCCGTAGTTTTCGGGAACGTTGACGACAAAAAATCACTCTGTATAGTCACGCCCATTATCCCCCAAAGAGGTTGGGCAGAAGTGTGCAAATTTACACACCCACTCTTCACCAGTTAGCCTATTAAGTACCACGTGGTGAGGGGTGTGCCTACCGCCGCTTTTCAAGCACTAATCGGAAAGGAATCTAATGTCTATTTTATCTATTTCAGTACTCTAATTTCCAACCCACCCCCGGTGCACCGTCATATAAGCTCCATTTATCTCGCGTCTGGCAATACGTAGTGCGCGCAAGAAATGCTCTTGTCGTATTTGGAGGCGCATTGTTCGCCTATATATTACATGTCAGGGGATTGACGCCGTTTGCGCTGACCGGTAAGTACGCTTTGAGTCCTTAAGATATATACTGTGCTGATGCGGGGCTTCACTAGAACACATCAGCTGCATCTCTTTCCGTGCATGTCATAAGAGCCGAAAAAACTCGTTTATCGTCATTCCCAGACGATAAGCTAGCAACGTCACTGAATTTACATCAATTAAATCATCACCATCAAATTGCAAATGATCAAGTTTGTTTGCTTGGTATCCGCCACATAGATCATTTTGTATTCATCAATACATGCTGAATAATTTGATATTAAGTACCAGTACGTCATAACTGCAAAAGATATGTTTTTAAGTAGGAACGCGGTCTTGGACCATTTCCTTGAGCTCCCTTCTTGTTAGTTAGGCGGAATAAATTAAAAGTTCTCCGAAAATATATTGAGAATTTTTTCCATTTCTTTATTAATAATTTTATAATATATAATATCTTGACTAAGTTAAATTTATAAAAACACTTCTCCATCAATATAATCCGTTAGGATATGGTTGATCGTTTCATCTTTAAACATTGTGCTGAGGGATTCAGCTTTGTTTGCCGAGATTTGGCTAGTGTATAGCTATCGGGATGAAAAATAACGTTGCCAATATGTAATTTAGAAAAGAGATGGTAAAATTCGTCATCCGAGTAATTGACCCGGTGGCTCAGTGGTGAGAGCGCTGGCACGCGGAATGCAGAGGTCGTGGGTTCGATTCCCACCCGGGTGAGGAATTTTTTCCATTTCTTTATTAATAATTTTATGAAAATATTTTCTAAAAAACTTGAACAAGTAAGAACTTTGCAGGTAAGATCCAAGGTGGGCTGCCTCATTTCTCGCTGCCACCTTTCTCGACGGTGGTCGGTAACCAGACGGTCGACTTTGCCGGCATGTTGGAAGGTTTTGGGCCGGAAGGTCTCGTTATGCCCTTAGTTACGATACTGGAGAGCATTGCTATTGCTAAGGCTTTTGGTAAGATTTTGTTTGTGTTACGTTTAAGCTCTTGACAGGTCATGCTATTCTGGTCTTGTTATTATATTTATATAAGAAATTACTGATTTGAAATTAAATGTAAATAAGCTATTCCTTAAAATGCCCTAAATAATTCTTTAATTTGTTACTTTCTTCACTATGGGTGCGCCCACCACCGGGCCCATACCCTCCACTGACCCTCGGATCTGATAACTCATAACTGCGAAAACAGGCACTTGCACTAACTACAATCGCCACGAAACCAGACCCGAGCACCTAGTATGCAAGACAATACATTGCACTATCCCGGTGGTGGGCGCACCCATAGTGAATGTTTGAACTTCCGAATTGTAACGCCTAATACAATTTCATTTGTTACTTTCTGTTTAGCTTTGAGATCTTAAATCCACTCTGAGGGTAGTTTGAATTTATTAAATGATATGGCCCAATGGTTTGTAATAAAATCCGGATAAAAAATCAGGAAAGAATCTACTGACCGATATAATTTGTAGATGTCGCCTTTTTTACCCAATTGCGCCAGAAGGAGAATTATGTTTTTAGAGTGTAATGTTTGTATGTTGCAGTCAAAACTCTAACCAGTCAAAAGTAGCTTTAACCAAATGCTTTCGAAAATACTAGGTACGTTTGGCTGAAATAACAGTTTATACGCAGTCTGGTTTTCTCTTGAAAGTTAATGAGGTTACGATACGATTATTATGTACACTACGTTTATTTCTGTGATTTTTTCCCAGCGGGTCCGACCCCAGTGGACGCGACCCAGGAGATGGTGGCCGTGGGTCTATGTAACGTGGTGTGTGCGTTCTTCACCGGCATGCCGGCGGCGGGATCCTTTACCAGGACTGCCCTTAACAGAGCAAGTGGGGTCGTCACGCAAGCCGGGGGGATATTCAAGGGTAAGTAGATGTACTTGACCGCGTGACTTGAAGAGGGCGGCTGGTAGAGGCTGGATGGTAAAAACGGGAGATCGAGCCTTGTGGCGTACACTGGGGGAGGCCTACGTCTAGCAGTGGACTGCAATAGGCTGACGACGACTTAGCCGCGTGGTGCCGGCAGAGTAGAGTTTGTACCACACCATGTCTGCTCGTGGGTATCGTACGAGGCGATTAAGGGTTTCCGGGAGGTGGGCAGCAGCGTTGTTATTTCAAATACAGATTTTCCAAAAATTGTCACTTAGCTATACCCGAGGAGGATTAGCGTCAGGCAGACAACCGGCCGTAAACAAATGCCAAATCTTTGGCAGTGTAAGTTTCCAAAGAAACTATATTGCGCTGACCACAGAAATAATGGGATGGGCAGGAAGAAGATGATGATGTAAGGCTTACTTTACTAGCATTTCACCTTAATAAATAAAGTTTATCTAATTGTCCCGCAGCCACTCTGGTCCTCCTCTCGGTGACGCTTCTATCTGAAACCTTCTACTTCATCCCGCGGGCCACGCTGGCTGCAGTCATCATGGTCGCTATGTCTGGGATCGTAGAGTTCAAAATCATCGGCAAATTGTGGAGGAATACTAGTAAGTAACTAAATAGTTACAAACCAAACCCAACCCAAATGGATATGATGGTCCTTCGAATCGGATTTTGTTGTAGATGAATTCGCCAAAAGTATTGACTAGTACATGGTAAAGATTGTACTGTGTGTAATGGATCAAAAATATCTGTTATTTGAACATAACTGTCCAAGTCGGCATCCGGCTCGAAGGCTCGAAAAATTTCAATTCAAACTTTAAAATCCAATATTTAACAAGTATTTAAGTGGAGTACGATAGGCTAAAATAATGATAATGTTTTCAGAGTCGGAATTCTTAGTGTATGTAGTGACAGTAGTATGCGGGACTTGCGCGGGACTCGAATACGGTATCCTACTGGGCGCGGCGGGAGACGCGGCGCGCGCGCTAGCGGCCGCCGCCCGACCGGACGTTACTAGCGCGAGGATTAAGGTACCAGGGGCGCAGGAGTGACGGGGAAGTGTTCTTCAACTTAAAAATACGGAGGGATTCTGTTCGAGAGATGTAGGCATGCTAATATTTTTAAATCAGATCGCATACATAAAGCATAAGCTGTATTCTAGCTAGAATATAGGGAAGACATAATTAAAACGCGAAGCTCGGGATGGCGGAAAACTGTGGGGCAAACAACCACTGCTCCATAAGTAAGTAGGTAAGTCGAGACACTGGAAAGTAGCTATTATTAATTTGGTTAGTAAGCACCTAGTACTTGTTACATACATACGGCTGTGTTCCTAAAATGTGGTAGCCATTACAGGAATAATAAAGGAGATCCTAACCCGATCTAAACATGGCTGTATCTCCTCCGTGATCCTGCATTTCTGGCTACCCCATTCTCACGAATACAGCTGTATATTAAAAAGATTTCTCCAGGTGGGCAACCAGGACTGCATAACCATATCGCTGCCCCCCACACTATCGTACGCAAGCGCGGAGTACGTTTCCCGCGCGATGCGTCGCGTGGCTCCCCCCGCGCGGGTCATTGTACTAGACGCGCGAGCGCTCACTGCAGTGGATGTGGGAGTCGCTGAGGTGAGAGCTTCTGCTGTTTATGCGTGACTGGTACTTTTGTAGACTATTTTTTATAACACTGAATACTCTAGCTTCCCATCTAGCTTAGCACGTATGAAGTCACGGGCAGCCGCTGGTTTACCAATAAAAAGCTTTAAACTTGAGCTTTAAGCTCCTGCTGGTTATGCGTGCCTGGTACTTTTGTTTAAGTTAACTTTAAAGAAACCTTTACATACTTTATTTATTTATTTTAAATTAGAATAGAATTTCTTTATTTCAATTTATTTGCCTGATTTGATCTACTTATTTCTGATATAATTAAGCTATATTACCTGGCAAGTTTTATCCATATCCATTCAGTAGTTTTTGCTAGAAACATGGCATAGCGATAAATGGATGTAAATTATTTGGTAAACAGAAGATAGGCTGGGTTGGCTTTTGGGGAGTTGGAAAACTGGTTGCTAAATTAAGTAATTTTGCCAAAAAAGCGTCGGTAGGCTCACCCCTTACCACGGACTTAATGTAATTTTACACACTTTTCTCAGCTCCTTCACGTGTAGAAGACGCTGTATGTTTGTATATCCGTTAACCTAAACATGTCTTTCAGAGCATAATATCGGTAGTCCTGGACTTGGAGAAGCAGCAGTATCGTTTCCTACTATGGAACTTCAGTGAGGGTCTACAGAACTTATTCGAAGATCTGCATCCCGGGTTCCGAAGCCGGTTCGTTGGCGGCCCTAGCATAGATCAACATGTTTTAGGTGAGTACACAATCCATATTATTAGTCGTTAACTCACACTCCAAAAAATTAATCTCAGAGAGCGTAGTTAAATACGCTTATTTGTAGGTATGTATTTAACGTGAGATTCCTGTATGCTAAACGGGTCTGTAAGATCTCTTTCGCGATCTTGCAGTTCTGGCTACCCCCATTTTCGGGAACACTGCCATGTGTATATGTATGTATGTATTTAAATAAAATATACCTACCAACCAATCTAAGCGCAATAAGCAATATTGTACGCCTATTTATACAGGGTGTAACAAAAAGGGTATGTTAAGCGAAAAGCTATGTGAACAGTTCACTATAGAGAACCTATCCACAAAATTTGAGACCCGAAATCACATGTTTATTTTTCCCGATAGTATGGAAAAATTTTAAATATCAGGAATTTTCATACAATCTTGTAAAATAAAAATGTGATTTCGAGTCTCAAATTTTATAGATAGGTTCTCTATAGTGGGCTATTTACATAGTTTTTCGCTTAACATACCCTTTTTGTTACACCCTGTATATGTAGTGTTTAATTTTATTAACATTTAAAGACCGATTATTTATTTTCAGGTTTGCATATTGATAGACGAGAGGCAGTGATGCAATCTTTTTAAATGCACATAATAACAATGCAGGGTGTTTTTTTGTGGCCACCTTTAACGAAGGGTACGTATTCTATACATGAAATAAAGTAAGTTAGTGCCAAAAAAAATACTGGGAAAAAAAAAATTTTTTTTGAAAAAAAATTTAAAATTCCTTGATTGTGCGAAATTTATAGTGTCTAGTGTTTATGTTAGTTTTTTTATAGACAGATATTAATTATTTTTCGTGAAAAAATCCTGCTACGCGCGTCTATGTGCATTTATGCAGAAAAACGCAGTGTATTTACTCAACTTTGGACCCTAATATTTTGGAAACCAGACACTTCCCAGGTATGCTTCCATGGAGAAAAATGATCGTGATGATGAGGAGATTCCGTAGTTTTCGGGAACGTTGACGACCAAAAATCATTCTGTATAATTCGATTCCCACTCGGGTGAAGAATTTTATCCATTTCTTTATTAATAATTTTTATAATATATAATTTAAAATTAATCTTATAAAAGTTATATACCTACATACCGGTTTATGAAATAAATTGCGACTATGTATGATAGAAATCAATTAACTGAACATTAAATGTTCTAGAAAGAATTTTACTAGGAATTATTATACAGAGTGATTTTTGGTAGTCAACGTTCTAATGTATAGAGTATGTACTCATCGTTAAGGGTGGCAACAAAAAAACGAATTTATAATGACATCCTTTGTTTTATGATTAAACATTTAATCATTGTTTATTTTGTGTTAAGTTGAGATATAAAATAGATTTTTTTCAAAAGTTGATAAAATCAAAGTTTTGGTAAACGATTTCGATTTGTGGTTATTAACATTATTCAATATCGCTCTACTGTGTTAGTTTATTCTAAGTAGTTTATTAAATATGTGCTGATGCGGATCTTCACGCAAATACATCAGCTGCATCTCCCTCCGTGCATGTCGTAATTGATGACTAGCGAAATCATTGTACGATTTTTTTTATCGTAATCTGCGTCCGTGCTATTATTGACTGGTTTGCTGGAAGAAACCTATGTGTATTGTCAATTAGGTTATGTAGTAAATTGTATCTGTTATTGATTATTTAAAGTGTATTTTATTTTATTGGTTACGAGAATTAATAGATATACTTACCTATACTTATACAGGATGTAACAAAGAGGGTATGTTAAGCGAAAGGCTATGTAAATAGCTCACTGTTGAGAACCTGTCCACAAAATTTGAGATCCGAAATCACATGTTTATTTTTCCCGATAGTATGGAGTAAATTTTTAAATGTCTCAGGAATTTTCATACAATCTTGAAAAATAAAAATGTGATCTCGAGTCTCAGATTTTGCAGATAGGTTCTCTATAGTGGGCTATTTACATAGCTTTTCGCTTAACATACCCTTTTTGTTACACCCCGTATAGGTACATACATTTTTTCAATTTTGTATTATTTTATAAACAATCTTATCTTTTGTCGGGTCGAACCTAGTTCGAATATTGACTGGTGATTTTTATGTGATAAGCTTAAATCTCTTTTAATATTAGTTAACATATCATTACTATTGTATCTACAGGGTGTAATATAAAGGGTTTGTTACGCGAAATGTTGTGAAAATAGCCTACAATAGAGAACCTACCAGTATGTCATTCATGATGCCAGCCATTTGAACTATTTCAATTATGAGCCAATAAAATTATGTATCTGAATCTCAAAATTTATACAATCTTCAAAAAAAATAATAACTCTTTTGTTACACACTGAATGTAGTATTAATAAACAGATACATAAAAACTATTGCCTAACATGAACGTATAAAGAACAACGGACGTAATGCTGTCACTGCACAGATTGAAGCACCGAAATGGCGGCGCGTTGGGCATGTGTGCGTATTTTCCAGTAGGCGCCGAGCTTACTATGGTTTGTATGTGTGGGTGGAATTACTTGCCGAGCTTACTATGAATGATCCACTCTGTGTAGTCACAACACTGTCCGTTATTCTTTATACGTTCATGTTGCCTAAGTAGTATGTAGTTATGATTAAAATATAGAGAGAATAATTATTTACTTTATACGGTTATTAATATATGTAATCAAAATGTGGGTATTTTATCGTTTTAGACATTTTGTTATGAACATATTGCGTTGTTATTTACAGTGTTATTTTTGTAAATAAAGGACATGATATAAAATGAAAAATATCAATTGACACCTGGATTTTTATTATTTATCACCCCTTTGATTATCGTATCTATGTTTATTTATCTGATAATAACTTGGCCGGACTTCTAACACTATAATTCTTCGGACTTACAGGCTTACAAGCAAACCATAAATTACTTATGAACTAAAATTATACAAAAACACGGCCTAGATTAACGTCACCGAGACCTTATTTCTTCCCTACAAAGGTAGATTATATAAAAAGCGGTAAACTTAACATCAGTCTGCACTACTCGCACCCGTATGATGAATTTGGTAAGAGCGAGATGTCTCACTTTTAAACGTCAAATCCACAGAGCTAAGTAATAACTGGACAAGGCAAGTGTTTCTACTTGGTGTGTAAAAAGGGATTACAAACAGCTTCTGTCAGCCCTAATTCATTCAGTCCTGGCTCGAGAACGATTGTCTATTCTAATTCCTTAAGTCTATTTTTCACATGCAAAGTACATTTACTTAGTTTATCTAGTTATTAATAGCTCTGTGGATTTGACGTTTAAAAATGAGACATTTCGCTCTCACCAAATTCATTATACGGGTGTTGGTGTCAAGACCCTATTTTATTATACCCTGCATTTTTAGCTATCAACGTGTAACAAACGTGTACGTGTACTTGAATAGATGAAATGATATGAAAAGAAAAGGATTCCGTCCGATAATATCACTTAAGATATAGTTTTATAGGATAACGGTTTTGTCATATATAGGTATACAAAAGCACGAAGCCTACATACATAGTTAAATCTGCCCCCCAGAGCCTACATAGTATGAAATGTATATAGAGTGATTTTTGGTCGTCAACGTTCCCGAAAACTACGGAATCTCCTCATCATCACGATCATTTTTCTCCATGGAAGCATACCTGGGAAGTGTCTGGTTCCCAAGATATTAGGGTCCAAAGTTGAGTACCTAAATAGACTGCGTTTTTCTGCATAAATGAACATACTCGTACATAGTCGCGCGCATTATTTCACGAGAAATAATTAATATCTGTCTATGAAAAAACTAGCATAAACACTGGACACTATTTAATTATTATTATTTTTTACTTTTTTAAACTTACTTTATTTGATGTATAGAGTACGTACCCTTCGTTAAGGGTGGCAACAAAAAAACATCCTATATTAATAAAACAGCACAAGAAACCATAGTTTTACTTGACTTGTAATAAAGTAAGTAAAGATGTTAGTGTTTTCCACAGTTTAGTAAAAATAAAACTGGGTTATATCTAAAGGAATCAGAGCTTTACGATGCTCCTGATGAGACATTTGGGCGCGCTGCGGGCGCATCGTAAACTGCACTGCACTTTGTTAAGGGGTGGTTTTTAAGGGATGAAGAATATGATCAGTTTGTAAATACAATACATATAGTCACGCTCATATTCTTATTAGTTAGCCTATCTAGTTTCACTTGGAGGGGGTGAGCATACAGCCGCTTTTCAGGTTCCTTTCCGCTCAAGGTTGACTTTGGGCCCTAAGGTCACAATCGAACCCACTTACACCCACAAATGACAATAATCACAAGATGTATCTACTAGAACGCAAAAGTGGTTGGTTAATAAGAATAAAGAAACTAGGATGACATTGCATAAGTGAATGTATAGGTAGTTAATTTTATGATAAGTCAATACACCTAAACGAGGCAAAGAGGTGTAGAGAGAGGTATTTAACAAAATTTTAACCCGACTACGCCAGAAGGAGGGTAATGTTTATCGAGTGTATGAATGTATATTTTTTTGTTAACAAAACGGCTTGTGTCAAGGTATTATTTAGATTCGTCTTAGTCGTAAGTGTGACACTTTATCAAAATTTTAACGCAGTTAGTTTTTTTTTATTACATGAGGTTTTATTATTTTTCAGTTTGTATAAATTTTTCTGAGCAAATCAAACAGTCTGCAAAAGTAAAAAAGAAAACAGTATTTTTCGTAGACAGGTTTTCCATTAGTAGTCCATTTCTTCACATACCCCTTTTATTACACCCCGTATATATCGATTGGCTTTAAAAAGGCACATCTGCCCTTAACACAGAAAACATTTTAGCCGAACTGCGCACTGAACGATGCCCCCATGTGCGACTGCCGGCGACATCTTATTACTAACTCGATATTGAATCAGAAAGATATTGGAATTATCGTCCGAGCGTGGAGAAATTTCGGGAAATATTACTCGCACGTTAGCTCTGTGAAGTGATGCGATGCTGGTATTCCGAGGCCGATTCTGCGCTGTACCTACTGTCTTATAAATGGGGGAGCAATGTTTGAAACACGGGTTATGTATTGGAATTATTTTCCTTTGATATCCAAAATTGTCATACTCTTTGAGCTATAAAACAGAATATTGTGTTATCTACATTTTGTAATGTGTGTAAATTGGCCCTCAGGCCGATTTTTTTTGTCTGATAGACCTAAAGGATAAAGATGATGCTGTCTCTATCTCGACGTTTTAGAGAAAGACATCCAATTTATCCTGAAGATAGTCTATATGACCATAAAAAAATCGGGCAAAGAAATATGTCGATAGAAATAATGACAAAATAAATATAAACCATATCTCCTTAAAATAGATTATATTCAATACGCACTGTAGTCAATCGTTCTCTCTGCTACAAACGATTTTGAGAATCAGAATTAGAATTAAAATTTTGTACAATAAGTTATCTCCTATATATCTTAGTGAACGCTTTGATTATTTATTCTCTAGAGATCGACCTTTGCGTTCGAATACAGCTTCACTGTTAAAAACTCCTCGACATCAATCTGCCACCTATGACTACTCCTTCACTGTGTATGCAGTTAAGCTGTGGAATAACTTCCGCACAGTATTCGAGATTGTCGTATAATTGGAAGTTTTAAGAAAAAATTAACGGATCACTACCTCTCACTTCCTTGATAGGTCTGCAGTCATTGCATTATAATTTCTTTTCTTTTTTGTCATCTGTCCCACTATGTATTATGTAATATATATATATATATTTTCTCTCTATCCCAACTGGTTTGCTGGAAGAAATCTCTTTAAGAGATAAGCTCGCCTTTGTACATTATCTATGTTACCTGCTATATATTTTCTGTGTACAATTAAGAAAGAAAGAATAGAACCATAATATATCCAGTGCCGTAATAAATAGCCTTTAATTCTTATTCTTTACTGCGCCCTGTGCGATTCGAGCTTCTATAACTACGCTCTATTTGGTCCTCTGACTATTCTTGCGCCCCCCAGAGTCTACGCCCTGTGCCTGGGCACCTGTGTCACCGACCTATCTACGCCGCTGACCATATCTAGACCTTAGGTCTACCTATAATTAAAAGCCGTACTGCCTATAAGTTTATCGACAAACTTCTACATTTGCGATATATTTATCGTCCATCGCGATAGCTCGAGAAATAGTTCCCCAGCGAAAAATTTTGCATTTTGTATCCGCACGTATTTGAGCGTTTTACATTGCATCGTGGTTTAGTTCACGAGTTCACGTAACTCTCAGAATGAATCGAACATATCTGCTGCTTTGAATTCAAACTGCTCTGAATATAAAACTGGCTAACCTGAGGCAACTTTATCTTTGAACATATAGGTACATACATATAAAGTGATACTCGTATGTCCCGAATGACTGACGGATTATCGCACAACCGAAAGATGCAAAGGAGATAATTTAAAAGATACCAAAGTCTTACAAAGTGGTGAGATCATGAAATTTGGGCGTGTTCTTTGTACGACGTAGAGGAACTCAGTCTAACTACCCAATTTTTTAAACACTGCCGTGAGATATGTATGTATGACAGTTAATAATGTTGAAAACTTAGATGGTTGAAAAGAAAACCTATGGAAGCGGTCGCACTGACGGTTTTTTCCCGCGACTGATTTTAAATCCGCGTTTTGTTACATGACTAACGGGTTAAAACCGCGCAAAAACTTGTTGTCCATAGAACTTATATTCGCGGTTTTTAACCGTAGTGTGTGTGTCTCGAGCAGTTTTGCGGTTACGCGGTTAACCGCTTGCGGGAAAAAACCGTAATGCGGACTGGCACTTAATTATAAAGTTACTGGCACGACAGAAACATGTCGTGTAATGCCGCTTAAGGCTCTCTGCTCCCGAGGCTTAAGGCGCCAATCCCCACCCATTTATTTTAAATCGTAAGTACAGCACAAGGATTTTCTGTCTTCGTGCTTCGTTTGAATCGGGTTTTAGATTGATCTAGTAAAATTAAACTGAAACACGTACAAAACAATGTATCTTACTAATTATTAGAATCTAATTAATTTGTATGTGTAATATATAATTATGTAAGTATGTATAATGTACCTAATATTATAACACGACATCTATAGTAACTACGATTTTTTGCACCTGACAAAATATGATATTAATGCAGAATTAAGAAATATTTTTTAAATTTTGTAAAAAAAAATCACTATAACTCTTTGTTAATAGATATAAAGCTATCGTAACTTCAACCCCAATGCACTTTATCATATTACTAGCTTTACATAGGTCTAAATATAGAGAACTTTGTCCTCAATATTTAAAATTTAAGACAAAACTAGTTCTCAAGATTGTAGATAATATCGGACAGAGGACGGAGATCGAACTTACAAAGAGTCTAACGTTGGAGCGCTCCAATGTTATACAGAAAAAGCTACCTTAGATAAGTCAATCTACAAATAATTAATGGAAAGATTGTCTATAATGTTCTATACTCATAGCCCTTACACCTTATGTCACTTCTTGTGTAATCATAGAACTCGACTAATTACTCAACTAACTACTCGCCTAAATTACTCGACCGTTCAAACGCGCCACCACAAAATCTCAGTTAAAATTCAACGAGCTAAGCCTAGCTGAGTAATGGCCGACACTGAGAAGCGACATCTATAATGTTTCGTAAATAAACGAATTTGAGGTTGAGCAGACGAACCACCGCGGTCAATGTTGTGACAGGAGAAGGAGCTTCTATGACCTATGATAGCTTTTGTTACGGTTGGATGATGGCGCTATTTATTAAGAATGACCACATTTTCTGTGTCACTGCATACAATAAATGTTAGTTACCCAAATCAAGCCTCGAGCACACCGGATACGTATGCGTAAACGTAAGCGTAGACGTACACGTACCTCTGAGTTGTAATGTACGGAACTGTATAGGCACGAGCAGACCGGATGCGTATGCGTAGACGTAAGCATAGACGTCACGCGGTGACAGTTCTATACATTAAACTCAGAGGTACGTGTACGTCTACGCTTACGTGCACGCATACGCATCCGGTGTGCTCGAGCCTTTATTCTATAAGACGAGACGGACTCTAGCGCAGTGGTTAGGTACGTACATTGGGATTATACGTTGAGCTCGAATTTTTAGGCCGAATTTTCAAATCTCTTCTATGCTGCTCTGGGAGTGAAAAAAAAAATGTATAATACGACAGCTGCTTCTCTTCCCGGGCATACTGATAAAAACATTTCCCGGGATAAAAAGTAGCTTATATGTTAAGTGGGACCTGTCACAATATATTCCTGAAAACTGCATCGAAATCGGTTCAGCCGTTTCTATGATTAGCGTGCACAAACGCACAGACAAACAGACAAACTGACAAACCGACAAACAGATAAAAATGCCAAAAATCATTGTTTTGGGTACTATTGCGTTGATAAAGGTATTCTATATTATTTTTTCTTATACACGATGTTTTTTGGGGGCCACCATTAACGAAAGGTACGTACTCTATACATCAAATAAAGTAAGTTTATGCCAAAAAAAATTTAGTGAGAAACGATGTAATTTTTTTATTTTTTATTTCTTTATCGGGCAAAATAAATAGTGTCCAGTGTTTATGCTAGTTTTTTCATAGACAGATATTATTTCTCGTGAAAAAATCTTGCTACACGCGTCAATGTGCATTTATGCAGAAAAACGCCGTCTATTTACTCAATTTTGGACCCTAATATTTTGGAAACCAGACACTTCCCAGGTATGCTTCCATGGAGAAATATGATCGTGATGATGAGGAGATTCCGTATTTTCGGGAACGTTGACGACCAAAAATCATCCTGTATATCTTCCATGTACAGACAGCGATCCGTTACATTTTTATTATATGTATAGATGTAAGAGTTAATTCAGCACTGGTATAGCGAGAGGTTTTTCGTTTACTTTAGGAAGGAAAGACAAGTGAAACTATGTCTATACAGGGTGATTTTTGGTCGTCAACGTTCCCGAAAACTACGGAATCTCCTCATCATCACGATCATTTTTCTCCATGGAAGCATACCTGGGAAGTGTCTGGTTTCCAAAATATTAGGGTCCAAAGTTGAGTAAATAGACTGCGTTTTTCTGCATAAATGCACATAGACGCGCGTAGCAGGATTTTTTCACGAAAAATAATTAATATCTGTCTTTAAAAAAACTAACATAAACACTAGACACTATAAATTTCGCACGATCAAGGAATTTAAAATTTAAAAAAATTTTTTTTTTTTCCCTGAATTTTTTTTGGCATAAACTTACTTTATTTCATGTATAGAATACGTACCCTTCGTTAAAGGCGGCCACAAAAAAACATCCTGTATAGCCATTGTTGAATAATTTCGGAATTTATTATGATGGGTAGTAAAACCGACACTACGGCATGCTTATTATTTCATTGTCATGTCAGTTTTTCAAGGCCGCTAGATTACGGTACCGCAATATAACCGAAGCTTTTTTTTAATATTCACACACTACACAACACATTAACCTAGTCCCACATTAAGATCCCTAAGGTCTTGTGTTGTGGGTACTAAGCAACGGTATATAAATACATAGATAAGTATAGAAACATCCATGACTCGGAAACAAACATCGATATTCATCATATCAATGTTTGCACCTACCGGGATTCGAACCCTTTAGCTTTACAATTCGATCTGTCAGTGTGTCTATAGGGCGATAATCTATTAAGGGACTTCTTATTCTAGTTATTATATTACGTAGAGTCAGTTTCATACAATAACTCCTATGGCTGATTTCGGAAATAGCATTTTTTGTATGTAGCGACGCAGATAATGCAGTCATACACATAGTAACTAGCGCCATCATCCAAAAGAGCTATTTGGTGAAACGCACTCTAATAGACAATCAGCCCTTTGAGGTCTGATCCGATTACCGGTTTGCAACCAACTCCAAAGAACAGGGTATACCCGGTTTTAATAGCCGGGTTTCCCGGATCCATGTCAGAAACTAAATATGGATAAGTTTGGATGTTTAGACGTGACTCTATCAATAAGTTAATATGAAGTAAGAGGAGCTTAGAACCTGTTTATAAGTACAGTCTAAGACACTGCTGCTCTTCTGGTAATATTCTTAGTAATCGTAGGAAATATAGTTTATTTTTTTATATATACAGGATGTTTTTTCGGTATGTACATAGAGTGAAAAATGAAATAAAGTAAGTTTAAGCCAAAAAAATGCTAGGAAACAATATAAATTTTTTTAAAGATTTTTTACTTGATCGGGCGAAATTTATAGTGTCCAGTGTTTGTGCTAGTTTTTTCATATACAGATATTAATTATTTCTCGTGAAAAAAAATTGCTACGTGGGTCAATGTGCATTTATGCAGAAAAAGCTGTTGTTTACTCAACTTTGGACCCTAATATTTTGGAAATCAGACCCTTCCCAGGTATGCTTCCATGGAGAAAAATGATCGTGATGATGAGGAGATTCCGTAGTTTTCGGGAACGTTGACGACCAAAAATCACTCTGTATGTAGGTTATGTAGGTCATGTGGTGTCAAGGCCCATGGTTTATCTAAGAGATCTTTTAACAAAACTGTTACGTTTGTGCTGTCCCTAAATAACCCAATTAATATAGTATCCTTTACCGACGTAAGCCCCTGATTTGAGACGGAGACGTCGTCATAACGGCCGTAGATTAGCGTTCGCTATTACGCTGCGGCAGCTTAGCTAATTACAAGATATTGGAGGAATTGAAGATTTAAAAAAAACGTGATTTAACTCTAATAAATTATCCTACTAAAATTATAGATCTGAACGTTTGTGATAATATATGTTTGTTGCCTCTTTCATGCAAAAACTTCTGAACCACTTTAGCTTATGCATCAGAATAATAAGTACATACCATATTCACAAACTGAAGTTACTGCATTACATACAGAATGATTTTTGGTCGTCAACGTTCCCGAAAACTACGGAATCTCCCCATCATCACGATAATTTTTCTCCATGGAAGCATACCTGGGAAGTGTCTGGTTTCCAAAATATTAGGGTCCTAAGTTGAGTAAATAGACCGCGTTTTTCTCCATAAATGCACATTGACGCGTGTAACAAGATTTTTTCACGAGAAATAATTAATATCTGTCTATGAAAAAACTAAGTATAAACACTGAACACTATAAATTTCGCCCGATTAAGTAATAAAAAATAAATAAAAAAATCCTGCATTTTTTTGGCATTAATTTACTTTATTTGATGTATAGAGTACGTACCCTTCGTTAAGGGTGGCAATGAAAAAACATCCTGTATACACTCGGCTGTATTCCTGAAATGGGGTATCATGCAGGATCATAAAGGAGATCCCGCAGACAGATGTAAATGATCAGTGACAAGTTGCCAGCTTATCGCCTGAGAGAACGCTAGAGTTTATTCGACTCTTACGAGTATGACATGCACGGAATGAGATGCAGTTGATACGAGTATATTCTAGTGAAACCCCGCATCAGCACAGAACCTAAAATGGAAACACGAAAATTGCAAATTAATCCACCCTCCTGCAGCGTACCCTAGAGGACTTTTATCTTCGACTGCAACACAAAACTGTGTGATATGAAAATTTGCGAGTCCCGGCACGTAACACGTTATTTACGTTGGCAGCTACAAACAAACATAAATTACATTTTTACATACATCTCTCTCTATTATGTTACTTTAGTGTTTATGTTATAGCCGGCTGTCTGACGCTAATCTGCAGCAAGAATGGTACTTAATTATTAACTGTTATGTGTACTGAAATCAAACACAGCTTAATAATGTTATTCTGATGTAGGCATAAATAGCGGCCCTTAAGTTTCATAAAAATTAGTTCAGCAGTTTTTAAACTATAATCATAAACTTCCACTTTTATAAAGTTATATTATAATGGAATGCACATAGGTGAGCTTATCACTTGGAATGTTTTCTTCTAATAAATAGTTAAATTACCAATGTCTCCATTAAACAATAATAATCAAGAAAAGTACGAGTATGGTAAATTATTTTAGAAGTTGTTGATCTATAAAAAAAAAAATTTTAGAACCACGTAAAAACTGTTATGAAAATAGTTGTTTCAGCAGTTTTTAATTCTCATTAATTTCTTCTGTTCATAAAAATGTTATGCATTTTTATTCAATATAAAATAACATTACTTAGTTAGTAGATATTATTATATTATTTTTCCATTAATTAATTTAAGTGAAATTAGTTTTTCTTTTGGCTCTTTTTACCATTTTAATGAGCATCTGATATGAAATTAATATATTTATAATCTCTACACTGCACTTTTGTACGTCTTTATGAATTTTAATTTAAAGTGTTACATTATATTACACTTATATTCAGCCTTATACATTGGATTATATACAAACACTGAAATTACACTTACAGTTTATTTGACCAAGTCTCCGTATTCACGAAATAATAATAATTTCCCGTTTTCTTCAAACTTCAAGAAATCCTCACTAATGGCTTTCCTATACCTACCTCTCAAGCAACATCGATACATACCAAAGGAGACGGCGACTGCTTCCAAGGCTAGTTCATTTCTGCATTGCATTTAGTGTGTCAAGTCTTTATATAACTTCTTTGGTTAAATCTGGCTAACAGCAGTGGTGGGCGGTGGGACTATGTAGTGGACCAATACTGGTTAAATTATACGGAACCCGATACAAGCGTGACCCGACTCTAGCTAGACACACGTGCCTGCCACTAAAAGTTTACGGGAATGTCCTAAAAGCTGCATACAAACAAAATGATTTAGTTGTATGTACGCACGCAATGCATTACTTTGGTTGAGTATGCAAGGTTTATTATATTTGTCTGGCTAGATCAGATAAATATAATAATAGATGGCTCATCTTCCTTCAGATGTCTACGGATCCTAAGGGTGCTTTTCCTATGTGTAGCTGGGCTATGAAAATCAATCGGGGTTTCCAAAGCTTTTCGAGGAAATTGTGTCTTTGGACTGGCTTGCGACGCAATCCTTGCAATATGTTCCTTGGATACATCTCTCTCTTGTTTTGTACGTAAAAAACCCCGCTTGGCTAAGCTATATCCACCAAAGCTGTGCTGAGTGAGGCTAGGTAAATGAAGCGATTCTATTGTTTTTGAGAAACACATCCTCCCAATGCATCCTTGCATGCATCTGTGGGAATCGCACCCTTATACATTTCGTTTTATCCAGTTCACAGAATGCATTCAGTGTGACAAGTCTTTACAAAACTTTTCCAATTAGAGATGAGGAATGTTTTCATGTAACTTGACTTTAAAACTGCATTAAAGAGTCGGTGGACTGCAATGTAGAATTATTGTGAGTGAATGAATTGTGGTGATGAAACAATGGGGTCTGTGGTAAAATTCAGAGGAAATTCGAAAATAATACCGTGAAATTAACGGATACTGCAAAGTGCAATAGCTCTAGGGGAAGGTGGGGTAATTGAGAACGGCGGGTAATTGAGAACAGTTGAATATCAAGTAAACCTCCCGCACTACATCGCCCGCACACATCTAAGCTGATGCGCTTGCTAGCCCTTAGTATGCCCACAAAAGTGCGAGTGAGAAGATGCACGCATTTCGTCACGGTGAGTCAAATAATCTTTTACGTAATTTTGTTACAATTTTTGTCGCATGTAAAAATCAGCACAAAAAGGATATTTTTGAGGTTAATGACAACATATTTTGTTGCCATCTTACATGTACTATCAGTTTATAAATTCCAAGTAGTTTTAAGTTCACCGCCACTAATATTGCGAGTAACGGTCATTTGTTTCGACTTTCCAAGTTCGGGTAATTAGGAACGTTGCGTTATTGCGTTAAGTGCGTCATTTGCAATACCTGGGAACATGATAAATTACGTTACGTATTATTTGTGCTAAACTAAATAATTATAGCACCTACTTATTAAGACTTAAGTATGTCGTTCGCAATTACCCCATATGATTCGTGTCTCCACTGCGGACTGATCTCAATTACCCCACACGATATCGGGTAAATACGAACACCAATGTTTTTTATTTTCTTAATTTTTATTATTATTAAGTTTATTTCTAAAAGTTTTGAGTTAATTTCTTTGTAGCTGGATAAGTAACGTTCCTGTTGCAATAAAAATTTATTACATTTATGACTTTCTTTTATTATTTTACAGGGTTGTAAGTTAGGTGTTCCCAAATACCCCACTTTCCCCTAATAGTTGTTGTTTAAACACTTTGGATGTCGAAAAAAAACGAACCAAATACGTTAACGTTAGTAAAACAACGGAATACGTCACAGATGCGTTCGAAAGCTGTCCAGCAAAAACAAACAGCTGTAAAAATCATTTAATCCGTGAAAAACGGGACGTGTTGTCGTTAACGTGGAGTCGATATAAAGGGGAGCTGCGAATATCAACGTAGTTAGTTAATATTGTTGATCAATATGTTGATTAAAATATAAATTTCCATCGAGGCTTCGCCCACCACCGGGCCCTACACCCTCCGCTGACCTTCGGATCTGCCGACTCATGGTCAGACTCCGACTCAAGCCAGATCCAAGCACCTAGCATGCAACCATGAATACATAGCTGATACATAATCGGTAGTTAGAACTAACGTGAAAAACTAATTCTGATGATACCACGGGTGTTGGCAAAACATATGTCGATTAACAATTGAAATTGGTTTTCGGATTAGCAGCTATTTATGGTTGGTTGGCTAGGTGATTGGATCTGGTTTCTCGTTACGACTGTAGTGCCTATTGTTCATGACCATGAGTCGGCAGATCCGAGGGTCAGCGGAGGGTGTAGTGCCCGGTGTGGACGAACCCTCGATGGAAATTTAAATTCCGAATAGTGACGCCTGATACAATTAAATATTTGAAATATAAATGGTAATGAAGAAGCAGCGTGCATACGTATTGAATGGTAGGAGAGGATTTGGTTTCTCAACGCGACTGTATTTGCCTGGTGATAGTAAGCATAATTTATCAGGTTTGTGAATAATTCTTACTAATATTATAGATGCGAAAGTAACTTTGCTTGTCTATCTGTCTGTTCGACTTTTACCCTAAACTAATGAACATATTTAAATGAAATTCGGCACTAAAGGTATATTTCTCCGGTTTTCTATTGAATCAAGGTATAGACTCCACCCTCCGGCGCCGCCGGCTCTGGACGCCCTCCGGTCAGATGGACCGATGACTTAAAGATGGCGGCTGGTACTCGTAGAGACTGGATGACGAATACGGGAGATCGAGCTTTGTGGCGTGCTCTCGGGGAGGCCTACGTCCATCAGCG
Source organism: Carposina sasakii (assembly GCA_014607495.2). Classification (NCBI taxonomy): domain Eukaryota; kingdom Metazoa; phylum Arthropoda; class Insecta; order Lepidoptera; family Carposinidae; genus Carposina; species Carposina sasakii. Next base: position 1,264,008 of record CP053157.1, read on the forward strand.
TACTGCAATAGGCTGTGTGTTTCGTTGTGGCAATTGTACGAGAACCTGTCTGTGTATGTGTAACTTCAAATAATAACCTATTCTATATAATGGGTTTTTTTGCCTAACATTGTAAGTGCACCTCCTCTATGTGCGTACTTTATGGTTGTAAACAAGAGAGGAATCGGCGTCATGGCGCATGGCGAAGCATCAATCTAGATTAGCTGGAAATGGGTCAATTTTATATTATAAACGTTGATGTCTGACCTCCCGTGTATTATGCAGAAATGTGGCTGTAGTCGGATATTAAATAATGTAATGTAGGCTTTTACAATATTTAAGAAAAAAGTAAAAAACGTTCTTAATTATTTGAGTGTCAGTAAGTCAAGAAAAATATAAACTACATACTAGTTAGGTGTTCTTTACACTAATACGTAAGTACCACTCGCCAAAGCCGTAGGCTTAAAGTTAGCTTACTTAGTATGTAGGTATCAAATAATGAAGTAATTTTAAACTTAACGCATTTTACTAACTACTACTACTACTCTGCTTTTTTATTTCGGGAAAAGAAAAGTCTGGCGGAAATAAGCACTGCATTGTTTAATAATCCCTATACTTTCTAAGAATGTTTCCATTTATCTGCAACAATGTAACCCTATCTCGCTCCTTAACCATTTTAATTTAAAGAGTATCATTTATTAGCGCGCGGTCGAGTGGCCGACGCGTCTTGCGACTGTTTTCCGGCAAAATGAAACAAAACAAAATGGGCGCCCAAAATGGCGGCCGCACATAAGCGTTGGCTTTTACAAAGTATTTGCAATTGCCACAAACTATGCAGCTAAATACGGTGAGAATTATGGTCATACCGTCTCTCTTTTATTGTTTGTTTTATAAGCCAGTTAGAATGGTACAGTAAAACGCAAAATAAAACCGTCAGTCAAGGTTTACAGTTCGCCGTTATTAATATAAACCCTATTACGAATACAAAGTTGAGTAATAGGTTATGTTCTTACCTACTTCTTGTAGTTGGCAACACTCGTGACTTGGTTCGTGTGAGCATAATAAGAAGAACAAAATAAATATTTTCTTTAGGTTAAACCTAGTCTATGCTATTCCAGATTTTTAGTCTTTCCACTGCTGGGCAAAGACATCTATTTACCTATTCTTAGAGCATATTTCCCGATTCTTTTACATTCCAGAAAGTAGTTCCTCAGGTCCTCTTGGCATCTTTTATATGGAAGTTACGTAATTTTAAAAGTTGAAAGGTTCAGACATATTTTTTAGGCTATTGATTAGTAAATAATGAAGTTTATAAGAATTTTACTCTAAAGGGGCTAAAATTCGGGGACGGAGTCGCGGGTGTCCACTAGTTTAATATAATCTTCAAACTTTTTGTTAGAAAAGGTATCCTAAGCTGGAGATTAGATTTAAAACCTGCTTAGCGAAAATCGTAAAATGATTAAAATGTTCAAAATAGAATTATTTTGAACATTTTAATCAAAATTAATAAGTAATTGAAATCTAAACACTTTCTAAAAGGGATACTGTTGTTAGATTACACTGATGTTTCATCAATAAAATTAGCAATTTAAACTAGGGATGAAATAGCCTGAAAACGGTACAAAGGGTTTATCAGAATTTAGTGCCTATATACTGACAATAGATAAAATCATGTTTAGATGATATATAATATGATATAAATATATTTTAGATACTAAATAGAGTGACAGCGATTTAAAATCCATGTCTATGGTAAGCTCATGTGATAAACGCATTTTTCACGTGAAAAATAATCTCTTTCAAAATGACATAAAGCTAGATAAATTTTAGTAGCTGGCTATAAAAGTTCGTTAAAATCGTTAGAGCCTTTAAGGATAAATTATTTTTTCTATGGAATGCAGGGCTTCGCTAGAATACATTTGCCCCCTTATTACCTAACTAGCGAAAATTGTACAAAAATCGCTGATTGCTTGAATGAATTTCAAATGAACTTTGACATTTCAAGGCGAATATTGTACAATTTTCGCTATCGCTTTGCTTCGGCTTTGCTATTTGCAAATTAGGTAATCAGGGGGCCGTTGCATCTCCTTTAGACTCCTGTAGACTAATGAATTTGGTCATTCTCTTAGGCGATAAGTTAAGCAAGTGACCACTGATCATTTATATAGTTACGTACATCTGTCCCCGCTACGCAAAACGTGGCCTTGGAATCTCCTTTAAGATTCTTTAATTCTGACTACACAATTTCGGGAACATAGCAGTGTGTTTAAATTATGTATACACATATATATATCAGTCTATTATATATAATCCACTGCTGGAAGTAGGGCACGGCACAAGGCTACTGCCATAGGAGGGTTTTTGCACACAGTCACCACGCTGGGCTGATTTTTGGACTATATTTTCAGCACGGGAGGCGCTGCTGCCCACCTCCCGGAAACACTTAATCGCCTCGTACGATACCCACGGGCAGGCATGGTGTACAAATTCTACTCTGCCGTCACGCGGCTTATAATGTTGCTGTAAAAATTTAATATCATTCGACAGACCTAAGCTGCCCTAAAGCTAGAAACAGACAGAGCGAGTCGGTCATCACTGGTTCTGATTCAGCGCACGATTCCCACATAAATAATGGTTTATTTTATAGTTTAATTTGAAATTTTCAAACGTAATACCTATAAAAATAAGTGTTTCGGTTTTATGTATTGTCTATTTGAAATGTTTATTTGCTTTACCTACTAAGGTGAGTATGTATTTATATTTAGTCTGTACTCATCTAAGCTTAGATTAATGATAGGTCTTCGCTCCGAGCGAAACGGAGCGAATCTCTATTCTAAGGTAAGCTGCATCTCTTTCAGTGCATGTCGTGCGTAAAAGCCAACTAACGAATATGAGTGTTTTCTCAGACAATGAGCCAGAAACTTGTCACAAATTCTTTACATCTGGACCATATATCAAAATTGATATACTTGTTTACTTTTGGAGTGCTTCCACTAAGGGGGCCCCTATAAGAAAATAATAACTGTAAAAACGTACCTACGTACGATATAGCTCTCTATTTCAGGCTATATTCTCATATTCTTTTTATCCTACTTAGAAAAAAAAAACACCGAAGAAACTTCATATCTCGACAGTACCAGGATATCATAAAATATGAGGTAGAATAAAACTTTATAAAACAACATGCGTCTGGAGACGCATGAATGCCATTCGTGCCATCTCTTTTCATTGTTTTTATTACATTCCTTATTCTATGCTGGTAAAAGGGGACTTTCGACTTGGCGAAATATCTCTTTCAACTTCTAAAAGAAAAGTTTTCAGAATTACTTAAAGATATCAAAGTCATTTCCTTTATTCTTTTGTAATTTGTTCGAGTTTTCTTTAATTTATGGTTCTATTAATGGCATCTATTGAAAGAAATTAAGTTTTTCATTGACTTGTAAAGGGTTTTGTGTGACTTTGAATTGTTTGATTTTATAATGGTAGAGGTAAAGAGCCAAGAAAGTTGTGTGTTTCCTTGTGGGTTTTGTTATCTATTTTTAGATTCAGGCTCATGCTGATATGGAGGCTCTTGGAATACCTATGAAAGTTGCACATTATATTGTAAAAGTCGTTGCACACTGTAATCCGGATGATAAAATGGTTTTCGGTAAAATGTACGGCCCCCTTATTACCTAACTAGCAAAAGCAAAGCAATAGCGAAAAATGTACAAAAATCGCTGATTGCTTGTCAAATTCGTATTACGTAAAATGAATTTCAAAGGAACTTTGACATTTCAAGGCGAATATTGTACAATTTTCGCTATCGCTTTGCTTCGGCTTTGTTATTGCTTTTACGTAATTAGGGGGCAGGATTCGAATAAATATCACCAATACAGGGTATGGGTGACAGCCAGGCAAATACTGAAATGCTGAACAAGTACCATTCTGCTCAGTTATACTTACGACAGTGTTATAACTCGCAGGAAATGGATTTTTGATTTGATTATCAGTAATCTTTGCTCTCCGCGCCAATTGCACTGGGCGATCTTGTGACTAATTAAATGGGCTTATTGGTTATTGTGTGACACATTGCTGTTTTTTGGATCACCTGTGACTCTCCATAAGGGCTGATCAAATTTTCGAACTGTTAACTTTTTTTTGAAAATATTTTTTGTTAAAATTTTATTTTTAAGTCATTATCTAAGGCCTAATTAAACGAAATAAGTTTTTTCCTTAAATATGAAAAAAAGTCGGAAAATTTTGGAATGTTCCTGCGAAAATTTTCAGTGTTTTCTACCTCAGAATCATAGTCTGAATTTTTGGTATCAATATTTGCCTGGCTGTCACAAACACCCTGTAAATGGAGATTGTCAATATGCCGGACAGAGAACGACGTAGGTACTTGTATTTTCTGTTTTAACTCGAAATCGAAAAAATCATAAGTAATAGGACAGCTATTCCTATTAGGGAAGACAAATTTTTATTTTCAGAATAAAATCACTAAAAAACTAAATATATTTTACATAATAGCAAATCAATTAGTGTTTCATGATAGCTATAATGTAACAGCGTGAAGACGAAAGCTTTCTTAAGCGTTGCGAAAAGAATTTTCAAAGTGTAGTAAAGTAGGTATTAGTATGCGATGACACGAGCGCCAACGTATTCTAAGTTTATCAGAGGTACCGTTGGAATTTATAGGTATTTATTTAGTAACTACCGCCTTAAAGTATCCCATGATTTGATATAGACGAGAAAAGATCACATCGAATAATTTGACTTTTATAAATATACTCGTATGTACCTAAACATACAGGGTGTTTTTTCGTTGCCACCCTTGCCGAAGGGTACGTACTCTATACATCAAATAAAGTAAGTTTATGCCAAAAAAATGATGGGAAACGAAGTAAATTTCTTTGTAAAAAAAAATTGCTTGATCGGGCGAAATTTATAGTGTTTATGCTAGTTTTTTCATCGACAGATTTTAATAATTCCTCGTGAAAAAATCTTGCTACGCGCGTCTATGCGCATTTAAGCAGAAAAACATAGTCTATTTACTTAACTTTGGACCCTAATATCTCGGGAATCAGACACTTCCCAGGTAAGGTACATGGGGGTAATATGGTCACCTTAAGCTTTTAGTTTATATTGCCCGAAAACTAAGAGGAGGAATGAAACAAAAACACACAGTCATAAAGTTTATTTAATATGTTATTCAAAACAAGGTACATATTCTTTGAAAACAATTAGGAACTTAGGTAAAAATCAACTTTAAAAAAAAAAGGGAAAATGACCATATTTCCGGCACGTGCAGGAAATATGGTCACGAAGTGTCCATATTAACAGTATGGGTTTTTAAATTTTAATCTTCACAATTTGGACACAAATATGTTTCTTTATCTGATGACGTGAGACCCACACACTCTTCATGTACATAGGACCTGCAAGAAGTACAAAGTCTCATGTCAGCTACTCTGTCTTCCTTACAAATAAAGCAATACCAAGACTCAGATACTCGTATTTGTGTACTCTTCTTTGCATTTTTCTTCTTACGGTGAGGTTCAACAGTTGTCTGGGCACTTACTGCTGCACAATCTTTTTTTGAAAACATAAATTTATTCAATGGTTGTGCTAGGCTGTTGATTGCTTTACGTCGTGGAATGGTATTAGAGAGAACCTTCTCTGGAGTCTTCATCATTTCTGTAAAGGATAGCTCTCCTGCGTCCTTTGTTGATGTTGAAGATCTAGGCTGTACAAAGGACGAAGAAGACGAAAGCTGTATATCACGATGATCTGGGAGGTCTCCTATGTCGTTTGTATTACCTGCCGGTGCCGAAGGTCTGGGCTGAACAAAGCACGAAGAAGTCGAAGGCTGCGCCTCATGATGATCTGCGACGATAGCTGTTGAAGTTTTTTTAACAACTGGAGATTTTTTTAACAAAGACAAAGGGACATCATCTTCAGAGTCAAATTCTCCATCGTCCAGATCGGAAGCTGCATCGATGATTGCAGCATTAATGCAATTTCTTTCTTCTACATCTGGCTCGTGTTGCTCGCGTGTATTAGGTGGCAAGGACGTTGGAATGCTAGGAGCATAAGCACATTCTGGTATTCTATCTGGGTTTAAAGGATAAATTCCAGTGGCTTCAAAACCTGATTTTATATTGGATGGAGTAAGCGCTTTATCCCACACAGGAGTAAAATTCAATCCAAACCTTTGTTTTGACAGTGTTTTATCTTTATTCTGGTACCAAAATTTTAGAAGTTCTTGATCCCAGTAGTGTTCAAATGCTCTGAATACAGCCTTGTCCATCGGTTGTAACTCGTGTGTTGTGTTGCTGGGAAGGCAGAATAGAGTAATGCCATGTTTCTCTGCTACATCCACGATGTCGTAATCTAAGTGGCTAGATGCTCCATCAAAGATAAGTAAGCATGCACCAGGAGATTTGAACTTGGCAAAATGCTCTATCCATTTTATGAAAGTCTCTGTGTTCATGCTTCCTTTTGGAGTCATTTCCACCAAAGTCCCTGGAGGCAAATTGTCTTGCCATTCAGGATTCTTCCTTTTCCCCTTAAATAGGATCATTGGTGGTATTGCGTTACCTAGAGCATTACCGCAGGAAATAACAGTTACATTTTCAGCATGTTCGGAGGCACGTATGTGCACTCTTTTTACTCCTTTTTGAGCCAAAACTTGAGGACTTTTGTGGAGCATTAACTGGCAGCCTTTTTCATCAATATTGTAAATTTGAGCTGGTTTATCTACAACATCCAAGCTTGTCATGATTTCTTGCAGTTTTTTAAAATAATCTTTTACCACAAATTCGTTAAGTTTCTGAGCCCGTGCGGGATTAAGCTTTTGGCTCGTCCGCAGAGAAATGTCTGGATGGCGTTTCATATATCCCTTAAGCCAATCACGCCCAATCATGCCTTTGCCTTCTGTTAGTGCAGGTATTTTTACTTTGCTTAGTTCACAAAAGCGATATACCGACATCCTCAGAAACTTTGGTGTCACAGGGTAGCCAACATTGGCTAGTCTCTTTATACGTGAACTCAAATCATTTTCCTGTGATGGAGTAAGAAGCGTCCTGCGGCCTAAGCGAGACTTAACCACCTGTTTATTTGCTATGTATCGTTTAAGGGTTCGTCGCGGAACACGGAACTCTTTTGAAGCTGTATTAATTTTTTTCCCATGAGCCACAGCGTGCAATGCAGCTTTCATATCTTCTAAACGCCAATTCCCTCTTAAATTCTTCTTTACGTAGCGACCCATAGCCTGAAGCAAGCCAAAAAGCATAAAGTAAGAAGAAAAACATAATCAATATTTTCCATACTGCAAATATGGTCACTCCATGACCATATTCTACAAGTAGGTACTTGTCGACAAATTTGAAAATAGAAAAACATTTCTGCTGAGAGATGTTACGGACATAATACCACTTTAAAATATAATAAATAACCTTTGTACTTACTAAGATTATAAATCACAGCCACTGAAATTGTATTTTTCACGATTTTTCACTTTTTAACAAAAATAATAAGCAAACTGCAAATCTCCGCCGGTGCAAACTTTTTTAGCTGTCAAGATGGCGTCGGTAAAACAACACGGATGGGACTTGTCATGTTGATAGGCGAAGCCATAGACTATCTACTAGTAATGCCATCTATTGCATGCCTCTTGTACTTTCTGAGATATAAGAAAGTGACCATATTAACCGACTGACCATATTACCCCCATGTACTTATACTTCCATGGAGAAAAATGATCGTGATGATGAGGAGATTCCGTAGTTTTCGGGAACGTTGATGAAAAACATCCTGTATACATGTAGACATGGCTGTGTTTTCGAAATGATATAGCCAGAATTGCAGAATTATAACGTTTAATATAGCGAGGACAGATGCAAAACCAGTGACAAGTTGCAGACTTATCGCCTGAGAGAATGCTCGAATTCTTTGGTAGGCTCTAACAAAACGCACGGAAGGAGATGCATCGATTTTTTTAAGGTACCTCAAAGTATATAAATTGGTACTAAACGAGTATCGTTTGTGTATTTGTCCATAATGTTCATCCATTAAAATTATATTGTACTACGGATTTATTCTTTGTTTCCCTAGATACTTTAGGTACAAAGCAATTCAATAAAGCTTCACGTTAATTATTATGATTATGATGATGATCTCCGACCGTATTTCGGCCAAGGCGACCAATCTCTACGGAGATTAGCCAGGTACGCAGGAGATATTTTAGTGCACAAGTGTGTGCGCAAACACAGATGCACTCTCTATTCCGTTACTCTCATAGTCCGATGGGACGGAAAGCCCACACGACCGGAGAGAGTTCAGGCGCAGGACCAACAGTTTTACGTGCTTTCCAAGGCACGAGCTAAGTGATAATAAAAAATTATAACAGATAGATGATTAATGTTTGAGATGCATTTAGTATGCTCCTAGTGGCATGCCCATTTAAACATAATTAACTTCCATAAATCTTACTACATATAATTTATTTATCTACTCATTGCGTATACAATCTAGCAATTTTCCATAACAATAAGTAAGAAAAAAAAGTAGCTCTACCAATCGTTCATTTCCGATCATTAAAGTTCTCCGCTGGGACTTTAAATAGTATAAGTCTCTTTACTTTCTGTTGCCCTGCTACCGGAGTTCCTCGTAGCTACAGTTTCCAGGGTAAAAAGGCATCACCGACAAAGTGAATATCTTACTTACCGGTCACATAGTGGAGGAATGCTGCAGAGTATCAGCTGTTAGAGCCGTCAGTATCCTAATCTGTAAAAAAACATCGTGATGACATGGGAGGAGGGAAAATATCTAGCAATTAAGAAAACGAGATTCTATTGAGATAGCATTTAAGTGCTCTTAAGGTTTTTGACACCAAGTGACGTTCATTCACAATACACACAACAATGTTACGTCTTTATCAATTTAAAATATAGATGGCGACTCGATGATCGAGTGAATAATACCTAGGTACCCGACTTTAGTGCACTTGGTTTTTTAGTGGGCTTGGTGTACATATCTATTTTATTTATAAAATTTTAAGCTTTAGCTTATTATTTTTTTAAAAAAACTTCGCCTGCTGTATAATCCAAGTGATTCCCTATCCTTTTCCCAGGATGACACATAGACAAATTGTTATTGTTATTTGTATCTATAAGAGTTGAGACCTGGTGACCTGAAATACAGGCTTTAAGCCTAGCTTAGGCTCCAGTCTCTCCGCAGTTTGCTAACTTGTTGAAAATAACAATATGCCTAATATTGCCGTGTAATTTAAGATGCAACATTGTGGTGAGAAAATAAAGACATATTTTCACCAGGTTAGACTACTGCAAGTCACGTACACTGTGGACAGCGGTACATAGTTAGCAGATAATTCTATACACTCAAACTCGAGTCAACTCTTGATGTGCATCTGCTGTACTGGAGAAGTGAAGTTTGGTTTATGTTACACTAGTACGGCGATTTTATTTTTTATGTACCCGTCATAGTATCACACTTCTGGGCAAGGCCTTCCCTTTTTGTCCACATGTATCGGTTCTTTGCTTACACCCACTTTTTCATATATCGGCACCGTGTCTTATCAAGTAGAATAGCACTAACCCATTTCTGCCCGTGGGTAGCTTGAGAGAGGATTAAGGGTCTCCGGGAGGTGGGCAGCAGCATCTCTGCTCCTCGACAACATAGTTGTAAAATAAGAGAGGATTAAGGGTCTCCGGGAGGTGGGTATCAGCGTCTCTCCTATCTCCGTCTCTCCTCCTCGACGACATAGTCGAAAAATCAGTACAGTCACAAAAACGCCTCCCAGCATGATGACTATGGACAAAACCCCCCTATGACAGTAGCTTTGTTGGCGTGTCCTACGTCCAGCAGAGAACTGCAATTTGCTGATGTGTATGTGATAAAGAAAATCGCTGTTCGCCCGTAACCTAGTTCACCGTAAAGTTATATTGTAACCTAAACTATCTGTGCTGAATCAGGCGGAGTGCTGCGGAGTCTTCGATTGCAATCCACTTCGCTGCCGGCTCTGCTCTTGTGTTCAAATTAAATTAAAAACAACTTTGCAAAGAACACCTTTGCATTGCTTTGTGAAATGTCAAATGTCAGTACGATAGTTATAATTACGTTCACGTGAAATAAAGTCTTGAAATAAGTTGCAAAGCTATGCTGGTGCGGGGTTTCACTAGAATACATCAGCTGTATCTCCTTCCGTGCATGTTCTGTAAGAGTCGGCTGAAGGAATCAGGGGGCGTTCTGTCCGGCGATGAGCTAGTAAGTTATCACCGATCTATGACACTTGCCCCGCCATGCTAAACGTTACTGTAGGACATCCCACGCGATCCTGACTACCCTATTAATGGTGAACACAATAAGTCGCGAACAGTCCGCTAGATATAAGGTATGTAACCCGGTCAATAACTCATCTCTTTTATTGGCTAAACAAAAATAAAACTAGATAGATATATACCCGATAGATCATAATGATACGAGTAGATCATCACTATGTGATCTATCAAGTTTCATACAACATTTATATCATAGGTTATTTAGGTATCACCATAATTTCTATTTAAAAAAATATCAAGAAATAATTTGTTTTTTACACTTGCCACTCCTCCGTGTTCTCTGAGTTATGATAAAAACCTGGTAACCTTTACGTAAGCAGCATCACGACGATTCAATTTACTTGGTGTTAGGTTCTAAAAATATGGATAAATTGGTTGGCACCATGGAGAAGAAATAAAAGAGGAGTAGCGGCTAAGTATATTTTCATACAAAAATAGTGTGCCGCGGAGCGGCGGGTGAAGTATGGGACGAGGGGAGCATTGAACACTGTAGGCCTGCCCATTTACATAGAAACCACCTTGTAGAGACTAGTTAAACTACTTGCTCATTATCAATATGGTTCAAGATTGTTTTACTAGTGCAATTACTCATCACTAGATGGCAATATTATACTACGTTTTAGTTCAAAAGTACCCTGATAAAAGCGCTAGTGTCTTTCTAATTTTAATACGGTTATATTTCGGAGCACAAGCGTGTGGTTACAGCTACTGCGTTACACTGGCGCTGAAGCTCCGCCTCTATCATGACGTCATGGCCTCACGATTGCCATACGACTCAGTTAATAGTCCCACCTCCTCTTTTATACCTTCTTCATGGCACCCATCTAATACACATTTGGACGAATAATGTATGACTTGTTCTGAAACAACTTTGACGTGTGTTCAAACTTCATTCTCGTGTGAAAATTATAAATTTGTTGTTTATATTTTTCCTGAGGTTTTTCCTTAAGAACATTGGTTAAACATTAAATACCTACCATCCGTGTTAGGGCCAATTTTTTAAGCGTCAGATAGTCTATCTAAAATATACCTTATTACTCAAGCGGTAAGTATACATATTTTGCTTCGCACCAAGTTTCGTTAACGGTTCGTTAGTGGTTGCGTTCCGGCTCAAAAATTTTCAAGAGTTGCAACCCTGATGCCAATCCTCCTGCCAATAAAAAAAAACAAACCTGTTACATACTAAAATTTTCTGTACATTGGAGTTACATCAAAACAATATTGGGGCATTCTCAGAGCAAATAAAAAAATCTTGGTTGTCTGTATGTTTGTACGCGCATCACACAATGAGCGGTTTTCACTGGTTGATAATAAGGAGGTCTAACAAAAACTGGTGGATTACGCCACTTTTTTAACCAATCCACACAGCCGGAGTCGCATGCGTCCACTAGTTATCTGTACATAAAGATTGCACCAAGTACCAGGCGCTCATAAACATGCTGGAGCTACGCTGCCTCGCGAACAACAATTTCCACAATACGCCGCAGTCTCATTCGTTATTCAGTAGCAAAAATGTCCGCCGTATCTACGCTCATTAAGATTTAAGTTGGCAACACGTCGCGTGCTAAACCAGTAGGTATCTTCTGTTTTTTGTTTTCCTGCTCAGCGAGCAAGACAGATTTTCCCTTATAACATTTTCTCCGCAGAAATATTATACCTGCGTAAACTGGATAAAGGGTAAAAATGTGGGACAGCTTGTTTTTGGGGTGAATATTATATGACGCTTTTTATGGAACTTCATTGTATGTGCGAGTTATGTTTCTTTTTCTAATAGTACGCGTATTTTTATAGTCTTTTCTCTACGCAGTGGGTTGATAAATATATTTTATTTTCTAAGGCAAGTAAAAGTGTTATAGAGCCGGCGTGAGGAGAAGCATAATATCGTATTGGCGAGCTTTATATTGTCATGACGTGCTGGTCCGTGAGATGAATGACAAAGGTGGGGACAAGGAGCTGGGCTGGCTTAGGCTTTACTTGAAATGAATCACATCCATGTTCCCTCATTGGTAGCCTTTTACAGCTAAGGTTCGCGAGATTGGCGACCGAATTGGTGTAGTTGGTGACAGGGAATGTATCTGGTTCGCTGAGCCTTTGTATGGTAGGTTTAAATTGGGGTAAGAAAAATCTTTAAAAGGGCATTCTCTTGTCGGAACAATGCATGTATCTCTTTATTTATGTATACAGTAGGTAAATAACAGCCATGTAAATGCTGTATTATGTACATGTGTATTTATGTAGCGATAATCTTTTATTAAGTTCCATCAAATTTCGTTATTGATTTCTGTGTACATAACATCAACATTAATGATTGATTCTACAATCCTACTAACATTATGGATTGAATTTATGAAAGTTTCATATATATGGATGATTGCATGTTTATAAGTCTTGTACATATACATGATATGATATTAAGAGGTGATATTAAGACGTGCACCTTCCAAGCGGGAGGCGTATGTTCGATCCCAGTCACGGGCCTGTACCAATGAATTAATATTTCATGTACAGATTTTAATGTTGCAAAATTGTCACTTAGCTCGTGCCTAGGAAAGCACGTAAAACCGTTGGTCCTGCGCTTGATCTCTCTCCGGTCGTGTCGGCTTTCCGTCCCATCGGACTATGAGAGTAACGGAATAGAGAGTGCATCTGTGTTTGCGCACACACTTGTGCACTATAATATCTCCTGCGTACCTGGCCAATCTTCGTAGAGATTGGTCGCCTTGACCGAAATACGGTCGGAGATCATCACATATAAACTATCGCTAAAATTAGCAGTTATGTAACTTATGCATTACACACGAATAGTTTACGCGGACTGAAATGGGCGACCGAATGACGGGTAAAAATACCCATCAGGAATAATTGCGGGTAGGGTCGCAGACGTTTGCTACTACAATACACAGATGCAATTGCACCTCTATAACATTTCTGTATAAAATAAAAGTGCTATACGTGAGAATCTTACTGTAATATAAAATAAAGATGGTATTGTCGCATATTTGTGCAAGTGTCGTGTTTTATTCGTTTTGTTGTGCAGCGAACCGGGCCCGAGTGCACTCCTACTGAACCACTTTGTTAAGGAAAGCGTTCATGTATTGTTATTTTTCTAACACATCTTCATTTATTATGGGTTAGCTTACGTATATTTTTTATGGAGTGGATATCCGCGAGTCCACTTTGAGTGCAAAAAAAAAACAATATGTCGAAATAAAAGTAGCCTATGTCCGCTCTCAGGCCCTAAACTTTATAGATGGACATTAGAGATTGCATGCCCATTTAGACATCCACCGGGCCTGGCTATTCATACCAGGCCCGGTGACCGGGCCCGGTAGGTACGAAAACTGCGGCACGGAAGCCTCAACTTGTAGAAAATTGAATGGCCGGGCCCGGTTTGTAATCTCTAATGGACATACAGAGTTATTTTCACATTTGTAATAGTAGTAAGGTCTAAGGACGTGGTCTCTAACTATGTGCCTCATAAAAAAGCTCAGGATCGCATAACGAGCGATGGAAAGAGCTATGCTTGGGATCTCTCTGCGTGATCGAATCAGAAATGAGGAGATCCGCAGACGTACAAAGATCACCGACATAGCTGAACGGTCCAGCAAGCTGAAGTGGCAATGGGCAGGGCACATAGCTCGAAGAACTGATGGCCGATGGAGTCGGAAAGTTCTAGAGTGGATACCACGTATCGGCAAGCGCAGCGTGGGAAGGCCACCCGCGAGGTGGACGGATGACCTGGCCAAGGTTGCGGGCGTCGGTTGTAAATGATGATGATGATGAATAGTAGTAAGGATATACAAAACTTGGGATTATATCCTATGCAACAAAATGCAATAATAACAGAAGAAACAAATGCAGCAGCGTCGCATTATTATATGCTGTTTGCGCTAGAGCCTTTCCATCCAGGTTCATTTTGATTACTCAAACTATTAGTCGATCCTACTTCCTTTATATAAAAAATTAAATAAATATATAAATAGGCCCTCTTAGGGGGCAATTCCGCAAAAGTTTCGAGCGAAAACGAAGCGGAAACGGAACCATTGTAAAAGTTCGTTACGTACGATGCAATTATTACTATACGTTGACGTAAATAGACATATTTCAGCATGAGACAGATAATATTTTTATTATGTCATACTTGTCACCGCTGCATGCTAAAATATACTTACCTACCTTATAATTCAAAGGGTAAAAAGATATTTCTTCGCACCGCCATTTGTTAACGGTTTGTTAGTGGTTGCGTTTCGGCATTGGTTTCGGTTCAAAATGTTTGCAGAATTTTGTCCCACTCGCTAACTTTGTCTTGTTGGAGATGACTAATATGGTGAAAATTCCCTGTCACCGAGTAGGTAAGTAACTGAAACAGAGGTATGTATAATTAATCTTTTACTAACTAAAACCACTTGAAAATATACCCAAAGATGTAACTTATGCAGGATATAATAAAAAGGGTGTGTTAAATGAAAGGCTATGAAAATACCCCACTATTACTGAATTATTGTACATTTTCAAATTTATTTAGTTTAAAGAAAAAAAAAAAATAAAGAAATGGAAAAAATTCTTCATCCGAGTGGGAATCGAACCCACGACCACTGCAAACCGTGCCAGCCGCTCTAACCACTGAGCTACCGGGTCAATTACTCGATAATGACGAATTTTACCATCTCTTTTCTAAATTACATATTGGCAACGTTATTTTTCATCCCGATAGCTATACACTAGCCAAATCTCGGCAAACAAAGCTGAATCCCTCAGCACAATGTTTAAAGATGAAACGATCAACCATATCCTATACTCCATTTAATTTTGAACAAGCACACTGATATTCAAAAATGTTTACCAAAGCAAAGCAAGAGCATGTTACCTGTAAATAAATGTACAATAGATATAGGTTTGTACCTCAGTATTTTCCCCAGATTTTCCTAGTTTCTTCACGGAGGGGTTGTCAACCCTTCTAAGCACCCTTAAGGTGACGAGCGCGTGTATTGTCAGCGAAATTGAGAGTCGACAGAAATAACACAATGTAGATACAAACTACAGGATAAATAATACAAGGTCTTACCGTTTTAAGAGGGTGGCTTAACAAAATTATTTAGCTAGAACTGCGGGATCAAGAAAGATATCCCATAGCTTAGCAAAGTGGGATTAGATAGAACAGACAGGTAACACATTGCTAGATCATCGCTCATAGGAGAGCGCTTTTATGTTCTTTAGAAAACTTTACTCGCATTGGAAGAAATGGGAACTAGTATTCTAGTTAAAGGCTACCTTCTCCTGAAGAATTACGTAACTCGGTGCGGGCGAACAGCTGTGTTCGCGAAATGGGGTAACCAAAACTGCAGGATATAAAAGGAGATCCCACAGCCTTGCTTAGCAGAGCGGGGACAGATGTCAAAGATTAGTGACAAGTTACCAGCTTATTGCCTGGAAAATTTAGATATTTTGTTGCGATGTGCGGCACGTGAGTGGCATGTGCCGCACGTGCCACTTCGGTCACGGAACACTCCGCGGTGTCGTCACATGTGACCGCAATAGGGCTGTCTATGCGCCAATTTAATAGTTAGCATGCTACATTTTACATATATACAAAATGAATAGTAAAATTTAATTATTTTTCAACAAATTAATCCATAATATAAAGTAACATGTCCTGAAATGGGGACGGAACATAACGGAAATCCTATAGTTCCCTAAATGGCTGACGAATAGCACGGCCTACCCGACGATTTCAGATGCCTGAAACTTGAAAGGTGTTTTCTTTGTATAACATAGGTATCTTCTATGCTGCTCCGGGAGTGAAAAAAAAAGTCTAATAAGACAGCTGCTTCTCTTCTCGGGCATATTGTACAAGTCAGTAGAGGGACAAGAGGGTCTTGGTGTTTTGTAGGCGATGGGCTGACGTGTCACTACTAACCGAACTTGTACATCTCAAATATATCCTCAAAATTGGTCAGAAGTGGCACCATGTGGTCCTATCGGCCGTTGGTGTTCTGCCTACCCCGTAAGGGTTATACTAAAATTCCTAAGAAAACGGGACAAACGGGAATTCGAAAAATTACGCGCACAAATCGTAGTCTGCGACGCTGGTCTTCATTAAAATACTAATTTAAACAATCAGTTTAGTGCGCGCTGTAAAACATGTTTAATTCCAAAGTAATTATTTTCTGTCTTTTTTTTTACAAACAATAATAAAAAATTGCATATCGAGGGGTGATAGGCTGATTGAGCTAAGCGCCACTATGGCCGATTTTGAGTTATACAGGGTGATTTTTGGTCGTCAACGTTCCCGAAAACTACGGAATCTCCTCATCATCACGATCATTTTTCTCCATGGAAGCATACCTGGGAAGTGTCTGGTTTCCAAAATATTAGGGTCCAAAGTTGAGTAAATAGACTGCGTTTTTCTGCATAAATGCACATAGACGCGCGTAGCAGGATTTTTTCACGAAAAATAATTAATATCTGTCTATAAAAAAACTAACATAAACACTAGACACTATAAATTTCGCACGATCAAGGAATTTAATTTATTTTTTTCAAAAAAAAATTTTTTTCCCAGCATTTTTTTGGCATAAACTTACTTTATTTCATGTACGTACCCTTCGTTAAAGGTGGCCACAAAAAACAACCTGTATATTAT
The DNA here is from genome assembly GCA_014607495.2 of Carposina sasakii. Taxonomy (NCBI): domain Eukaryota; kingdom Metazoa; phylum Arthropoda; class Insecta; order Lepidoptera; family Carposinidae; genus Carposina; species Carposina sasakii. Next base: position 1,280,973 of record CP053157.1, read on the forward strand.
GGTGTGCTAATTTCCATGATGATTATTATTCCCGAAATTAAAATACCATAGAGTAGCTAACATTAGAATAGGTACTTAAAGTTATACATATAGTATTATGTACACCTTCTGTACTATTTCTATTCTTTAATCTATGGCATGAACCTACATGACCTCACTCCTATTTTTTTAATACAAATGCAGTATTCGAAAGTTTCGTAAATTAAATAAAAGCTTTTCAGTAGAGATACACCAATTTGTATCGGAGAACATATTCTAGTGTCTTTCGATATATCTTTATCTAGTCGAATGTAACAATAGGTACTACATATTAGTACAAAGTAACTTCATTTTTCAATCCAACTGATAAAAATTTTGTCCTCGTAGGTACTTAGGTACTCCAAAAGTTCACTTCAATAGGAAGTATCCTGTGCTGATGCGGGGCTTCACTAGGATACATCAGCTGCATCTCATTCCGTGTATGTCGTAAGAGTCGAGTAAGGAACTCGGGGTAACCCATGTTGGGAACACAGCCGTGTATATATATATATGTATGTATGTAGTTGGGAGTTCCGATAAATAAACATAGCCTTTCTACCAGAGATATGCTTTGCTGCGGATACGTGTTACAGCCACCAATCATATCAAACGCCGTAGCTAGTAGAAAGGCAGCCTAAACCTCCAAGTTATACCGCTCTACTTATGAGATGCTAGTACTTGCACTAAGAATGACTTAACATAAGTTGACAAAACAAACACAATTTACACCAGTTTCCAGAATAAAAGCCGCCCAGTCTAGCTGGGACCGGCGCTAACTAGTTAGAACTGGTTAGAACTGACGTAAGCCGGTTCACTAAAGTTTAATGTAAGACAGTAAATAGCGTCTCTGTGCTCGGGATAAGCGTTCCCAGGCTATTGGCCATCTGCTCTGAGAGGTAAAGTTGAGGAAAATCTGTCGGGGGAAACTAGAAAATGTGTAAATACCGGTCATTTCTGGTTTTCTCCGGTTCAATCCGTATTTTAGAACGAATTTGTGTTGAAAATAGTATTTTTGTAAATTTGTTTTGGCAATACTACTATTTGTCTGTACTATTAGTCGACTACGAATTCGTAGATCTGCTACGGCTACGATATTTTAGAGCTTATTTTTCGTAGACTTTATTATTTTTAACCGACTTCAAAAAAAGGAGGAGGTTCTCAATTCATCTGTATGTATATTTTATGTTTTACGTAATTAGAAATTAGAATATGTATTATTAATTTTTTGGGAAAAAATTATTATGGAATATGTAAAAAAATGTAATGTAAATGCTATGAATTGAAAGTCTCTCTAAAACAAAAATTTAATTTATAGACTAAAACGGTTAAAATAACGTCTTAAGTCAATGATCTGTTTCTGCAACATTATAAAATTTCACAAAAACTAGATTACAATGCGGAATAAATTTTCGCTAACTATACACACGTTTATTAACAAGGCCGTTGTATTTCAAAAGATCCTAAATATCTCATTTTCCTAAATAGCCATACCAACTTTAGCACCGTAACTTGTGAGAATATCATATTATAAACCGCCCCTAACCAGAGGGTCGTAAAAACTGACGTTTATTCATCATAACCCGGCGTAAACTAACAAAGCCAGTTTAAATTTAACCACGGTTTATCCCTGAATAAAATTAGCCCATTTATACCCACCGCCGTGTGAAATTAGATTGCTTTACTTAAATTGAAATCTCTGAGTTAAGGCCACGCTTCATTTAAAATTGGAATAGTTTCGGCAATATTATAAAGCGATTGCTTTGTGAAAGTTAAAAAAAAATACAAGTATTATTATTATTCAGATACAGGCAAAATCAGTTGCCTCAACTGCCTGCCTGTTTACATATAATAATAATAATGGTATCCGCCATGTGTGTCCCACACCATATTAAAGTTCTCTAAAAAGGCCATCTTGGCCACGGCCCGATGCACGCCTCTCAAAGGACCGGGACTCTGTAGTCCCGAGAATTTAAACAGAGATATAATAATAATAATATAAATTTTTGTAGATACCTAACTGCGAACAAAAATATAGAATGTGTGTTTTTTAGAATAACTTATACAAAGAATAGGTTATAAATGATTAAGTTTTGCATTACTATAGGCAGAACTCCTATATATGGCGTGCGAGTAATAATTTCAATTTAACTAGTAAGACATTGGACATAGATCTGTTTGATACAAGTGCTGTGGCGGTTAGACGGACCATAGCTGGATCCTTTTTCAAATAGTCTTGTGTTTTAATTAACCTAAATTATATGTGATGTACCTAGCCGGGAGTGAATAAGTACATAAGAAACTATTTTGCTAAATTAGTAAAGTCAAGTCAATTTGTAATTGTGTGTTGCGTAATATTTTTGTGTCGCATACTTGCGGAGACCTTAATTTAGCTGCATGTCACTATATTGTTGTTATTACTGCCTTAATATAGCTGTTGGTCTTCCTAATACCAAATAAATAAATAAAATAAAAAATTACGTCATCATAATCATAAAATTAATGTTGTTACTCTAAGCTTATAATAGGTATTTCAATATCAAATCAAATCAATTCAATTAATTTATTTGCACAAAATATGGGTACAATAAATCATAACATCTGTAAGTCATAGGTACAAGATCCTTACATATTTTGCCAAAAGTCGACAAACAAATATAGTTCTAGTGTTAGCTTACCTCGATAAAAAACTACACAATATAAAAACATAGGCAATAGGCACATAGTTCTAGCTGATGTGCAAATACGATGCCGTGCAAATATGATCCTCGTCTTTAGGGACAACTCTACCTAATCAATCTAGTCAAATTATTTTAAAATATAATAATTGAGCAAAATAGGTGAGTTGTCAATCGTATCTGAAGATTAAAGTTGGTAAAATTAAAGTCATATTATTAATACTCTGACTTGTTGGGTATATGCAATCTAGACATATTTTCAAATTATTTTAATTAATTACTTAAAATATATAATTAATGTACCAGATACTTGTATTATAACTTATCGCGCTCCACATTGCAATTAGAAATATTTAATGGTATTAAAATATAAGAAAAAGGGTAAAAAAAAGAGCCCAAGAAATCTAACAAAATTTGAGACTCGAAATCACATGTTTATTTTTCAAGATTGTATGAAAATTCCTGAGATATTAAAAAATTGTCCATACTATCGGGAAAAATAAACATGTGATTTCGAGTCTCAAATTTTGTGGATAGGTTCTCTATAGTGGGCTATTTACGTAGCTTTTCGCTTAACATACCCTTTTTGTTACACCTCTGTATAGGTATTGTTTACATACCTATTATGTAAATGTTCATTCTGACCATAATTTAATAGCATAATAAAATGTTGTAGTTAACTTTAAAGTCTACTTTGTTACTAAATGGCTACATTGTTTTAGCGCTCTAGACTAAACCTATTATGTATCTAGATTCAAATTTTATGTGCAGCGCTCATCCTTTCCCTTCTTCTTCTTCTTCAGCCTATTATTCCACTGTTTAACTATTTTTTCACCACGCTTTGGTAGTGTATTTTCTCAAATGCCCACCTGACCCTTAAGCCTCGTACGATACCCACGGGCAGGCAGGCTCTAATCCTTTCCCACTACTGGTGAATAGTGGATGTTTAATTTACACACTTATTGGGGGGCACATATTTTTACCCATGACACCAATTATCTGAAATTTATAATATCTGTTTATCAATCAAATATACCTATACATAATACAATAGCTAAAATAGAAATGTAAATAAATTCAGAAAAATTTATTGCTATTTTTATTACAAACTTAATTTAAACCTACAAATATTAGAGCTTAACACTAAACCTAAAAGCCAGAAAGATACTTAATATTCATTTTTCTGTTAATCACTCTAAAAACAAACTTGGCCTTAAGACAAAAGTTTTCATCTTTTGACACTCACCGACTGATTAATATTCACAAATTACAAGTCGCATTATTCTGTTACGAAGTGTTACTTCGAGTTTAATCGACTTCGAAATTTATTTCTGTTTCCATTTATATATTTAAAAAATACAGTATTATCTTCAAGAGACGATGGCTTATAAGCCAGTTCAGTATTTAGGTGAAATTTCGCATAAGTCGCATTACTTGAATATGCTGTTATTTGTTTCTCTCCTTTTTTTCTCAATGTAGTTATGTAGTTTCTTAAAAAAATTTTAATTGCACATGTTACCCAGTTTGTAAACAATTTCTCTTTACTTGCTTGGCTTGCTGGAAGAGATCTCTGGTAGAGATAAGCTTGCCAATGTACATGCATCTCTTCTTTGATGTTGTTTGCCATATTTCTTTTTGTGTATGTGTGTATATGTGACAATAAGAATAAGTCGCGCTATTTAATTTGATAGTCTTTAACTTCATTAGCTATTATTATTAAACTACATAATAACACCTAAACACATTAACGTTATTAGCTTAAGTGTTATTCTGATGCATTATAACATACTAGCAGATGCGCGCGACAACATTTGCGTAGACTAGGTACTGGATTATAGGCTACTTAGCTGTATCGTAATCTTTGAGTAACGAAATTCCATACCTTGACACATTAATCCCGCAAAATTAATAAAAAAAAATTAATTGTTATATTTATTTATATCTAATCAGTGGGGTAAGCACTAACCTTTTTACGCGGCGTAACGCTAGCGACTCGCTAGCAAAATCTATGTGATTTGACAGTTTGACGCTAGCGTTACGAACTATCGAGAGGTTCGTGTTTACCCCAAGATAAGTTTCAAGATTCTAGTTCTTAATAATGATGTTATTTCCATATAAGTTTTAAACCCCATATTTCAACCTTCAGCCTTCTTTTCATGTAAGAAATAACTTAGTTTTAATGCTTGCACTTCTATATGAGTTTCATGTAAACCTTTATTGGAAAAAAAGTTCTACAATTTAATTTTATTTGAAAGCTACGTAGTTAATTTTTGCGCAAACTACGAGCATGAAGATAATAATAAAAAATACAAAACACATAACTGACGAGGAGGTGGATGCGACAAACTGCAGCCCTTAATAGAGTAATGAAAGGGTAACGCGAGGCAAAGTGGGACACGCGCGACTTCCCGGTAACGCTCTCGTATTCATGCTATCCTGGTAGGATGACCAAATTGTTGTTGGGTGATTATGGTGGAAGAAAATGTTTCAAAAGGAGGGTACGATTATGGGTTATTGTTGTAATTCTGATTATTAAAACCGATTAAAACAGAAAGTAAAACTCATAAGAAGAAAGAAGGTACAAATATTATTTACAATAGTTAAATTCGTTATATTCACTCAATAAATAAATAATTTATTTTATTAATTTGAAGCATATTGATGCTGTCTTTTTCTAAAACTAGAGTGAGATGACAGTATCAACTTTATCCTTCAGATAGCTTATCTAATCATTGGAAAAACATGGCTTTTCGAAACTAAAAATTTATAATAATTAATTAAATAATTTATAACTAATTTGACTAGGATACTGTTGATGCTGTCTTTATTCTAAATACATATGAGTGATGATGGGACAACGAGAAGGATAGTATCAACTTTATCCTTCAGATAGCTTATCTAATCATTGGAAAAACATGGCTTTTCGATCGTAACTACAAACTTCTAATTAACTGTTAAACTACTTTAATTGTAATTTTAACAAACTGGCGGTAAGTAGAAAATTATTGATACTTAATCAGTAAAAGTGCTATTGCATTCACCGTTAGTACCAGGACTCCAGCACTGCACTGACACAAAAACCCCTCTAGGTGGAAAAACAAACGGGAAAACTGTAAGTGGGGACGCAGATGCGGACTACACGTACCGCCCTCCTTGTCTTGCCCAAGGGTTATTATCCCCGTGCGAAAGAGATGCAAAATAACAATTTCGTATTAAAAAGTAGTCGTTAATTGCAAGTTTTACAGCTCTTTTTAACAGCGTTTGCGGTTAACTTATATTATGTTTCTTTTGCTACTATGAAAACATTATTTGCATAGAATAAGTTGTGTATTGCAAGCCACCCGGACATATACTTTGTAGAAGAATGTTAATAAGGGAAGCACAGAAGTGAGCAAGAACACATTAAAAGTTTTTTTCTAGTACAGATAAAATGTAAAATTTACGATAATATGTTTTAGGATATTGGATTCAATCTAAAATGTATACTTAGCTTTATAAATGTACCTTTATATTATTTGTTTGTGATACATTACTTGTATGCTGCTCTGGGAGTGAAACAAAAAAAAGTATAATAGGTACAGCTGCTTTTCTTCCCGGGTATACTGTACAAGTCAGTAGAGGGACAAGAGGGTCTTGGTGTTTTGTAGGCGATGGGCTGACCCCCTGTCACTACCAACCAAACTTGTACATCTCAACTATACCCCCAAAATTGGTCAGAAGTGGCACCATTCTGGTTCTATCGGCCCTTGGTGCTCTGCCTACCCCGTAAGGTATATAGGGTGATTATATGTATGTATGTATGTGCATAACTTGTTTTTGAGACTAAATTGCTATTTAAAACATTGTTTTGTATAAGTAGTGTTTTACGATTGTTTTCGATATTTTGCGGTACCCATGATTAATCTTTAACAACTGTAAAGCCCTTTTTCCTGTGCCTTCAGGTATACCTTTTAACTAAAATACGTTAAATTAAATTTATTTATATGCGCCATTAGCAACTTTATATAACATAACATTTGCATGTACGTATCTTTTATTACCTTTGGTAAGCAAATCCCTTGGAATATAGCAATAATTGCAACCGTTTCATTATCTCTGGCATCATAATGGAATTCGCCGTTAAAATGGCGTTCACTTTCATGCATTCTAACTAGCATCATTACATAACAACGGCTTAATTATTTACAACTGTTAAATTGGAAATAATTTATTTGTGTTTAGTCTAAATAATAATTAATAATTAAGTGGTAATAGCTGAACGGTCCAGCAAGCTGAAGTGGCAATGGGCAGGGCACACAGCTCGAAGAACTGATGGCCGATGGAGTCGGAAAGTTCTAGAGTGGATACCACGTATCGGCAAGCGCAGCGTGGGAAGGCCACCCGCGAGGTGGGCGGATGACCTGGCCAAGGTTGCGGGCGTCGGTTGGATGCAGGCTGCTTCCGACCGGTCGGAATGGAGGTTGTTGGGGGAGGCCTATGTCCAACAGTGGACTTCTCAGGGCTGTAAATGATGAAGTGGTAATAGCCCAATGATAAAGACGTGCTCCTTCCAAGCAAGGGGCGTAAGTTCGATCTCAGTCACGGGCATGTCATCATCATCATCAACATCATCATCAGCCTATTACAGTCCACTGCTGGACGTAGGCCTCCCCCAGAGCACACCACAAGACTGCCATGGCATATTTGCCCATAGTCACCATGCTGGGCAGGCGGGTTGGTGACCGCAGTTTGTATTTTTGGACTATGTTCTCAACACGGAAGGCGCTGCTGCTCTCCTCCCGGAAACCCTTAATCGCCTCGTAGATACCCACGGGCAGACATGGGGTGGTACGAATTCTACTCTGCTGGCACCACGCGGCCAATACACGAGCACGTACCACTGAATTAATGTATGGATTTTCTAACATTATCACTTATATGACTTTCGAAAGAAACCACATTGCGCTGATCCCATTTATGATGATGATGAGTCTAAATAATAACTATGTCCACCGACTGTATTTCGGTCAGAGCAGGGTGTATGTCAACGGAGATTAGAGGACTGCGTAAGAGATACAGCGCACAAGTATGTGCGTAAACACAGGTGCACTCTCCATTCCTTCACTGTGACAGTTCGATGGAAAAGTCGACACGATCGACCGGAGAAAGGTCACATAGGATTATATATAAGTCAAGAAAATCATGCCTTTGCTCACCCTCGAAATCGGTGACCTAATGATTATGATCACAGACAACTACAGGCCTCCCACGGGCCATGTACAAAGCCAGCTATGCCATAGAGGGGTTTTTGTCTATAGTCACCACGTTGCGCAGGGCGGGTTGGTGACCGCATTGTCATTTTCGGACTACTCGTATGTTGTTTAAATTGCAACATGGGAGGCGCTGCTGCTCATTTCGCGAAAACCCTTAATCGCCTCTTACGATACCCTTGGCCAGATATGGGTTGGTGCTATTTCTACGATTTCTACTCTGCCGAATATATACGGTATAAAATACATGAAAATTAAAATCGCCAGAAACTAAATATGGCCGTCAACCAAAATGGCTCAATCCATCATGGCCCATTTCTACTGTCGTATAAATTTAGCGGGAAAAAGCAACTAACTGTCATTCTACATTTTTAGAGTTCCGTACGCAAAGGGCCTAAGCTTTGTTTTATTAAAATAGCGATATCATTGTTACTGCGATCGAGAAGAAACTTTTCTAATGTCGGCAGCGTAATAACGTCTGTCTTATTTCGTACCCGGCACCGGTATCCTATTATAAGTCCATTTGATCATGAACCGTGATAATACTTATACAGTTAATATTTAGTGTGAAGAGGTTACAAACAAACACTCTTACCTTCGCAATTTATGACATTAGTTAGGATGGTACAGAACCATTCGTGCGCGGCTTCAACTTACGCTTGTCAGTTTTTAATTATGCACAAGCTAATGGACTTTTCTACCATTCTGTTTTTGAAATACGATGTCATTTTAATATTGAGAATGTAGTAAATGTGTGCTCGTGTGTGGCAACACAGTTTAACGATGATGCATGGAACATGTCGTTTAGGAGGTTTTTGTTATGTACCTTTTACTTTTATGGTGTCTGTGTAATAAATAAATATTATTATATCGTTTTAGAATTTATAAGGTCCAGTCTGAAACGGATTTTACAATTTTAAAGCAGCGCCGACCCCGTGCATAAATGAGATAAGGGCAGGAAGATGATGATGTCCCAAACGTATTGAATTTAGGATATCTGGATTTTAATTAATTTTCCACTTTTAAGCACTCCCTGCTCTGCTGATGCGGGGCTTCACTAGAATACATCAGCTGCATCTCCTTCCGTGCATGTCGTAAGAGTCGACTAAGGAACTCGGGCATTCTCTCAGGCGATAAGCTAGCAACTTGTCACTGATCATTTACATCTGTCTCCGCTATACTAAACGTGTGTGGGATCTCCTTTTACAACCCTGCAGTTCTGGCTACCCAATTTCGGGAATACAGCAGCATGTATGTAGAACACTCCAATTATAAGGTGCCTACTAAAGTAGAGGACATAAAAAAACACTGTAGCTGTAAATTTCCACCCAAGAACTACAAAGTACCCCCAATCTAGGGTTGCCAACCGTCCTGTTTTCCTGCTTTTTGGGGTGTCCTGGGCTGTCCTAGATAGTTTTTAAGCATCGCCCTGAGATTTTCGCTGTCGGCAGATTTTCTATGGGGCATCGGGCAAATAAGCGTCAGCGTCACCTCTAGAAATCCTAAACGAAGCAAATACGTAGTCAACGGCACTGAATGTGTTAAAGACCTATGTTTTGAAATTCGCACGCCACTAACTCCCTCCAATCGTATTGTCACTGGGCTCGCACATGTATAGTCTTGGCTTTTAATCGAAATGTCCTGGTATTTCTTCCTCAAATCTTGGTTTTCAAAGTTTTGAGATGGCAACCCTACCGTAATCGAACCTCAGGCTAATAGACCTCCGTCGATTTTTCCACCTGTTCACAGGGGAAGAGATTTAAGGGTAATTTGGGGGATGACTCGGCACTCGTGTTCTTACCCTGTATCCGTGTATTGGGATCATGGAGGAAGGGTAAAGGGGATATGTAATAATCAAATTACGACTTATCCAAGCCTAAGCGTCCTATGTCCTCTATATCCAATCGGTGATAGACCAATGGTTAAGATGTGCTTTCAGTCAGAAGGCGTGGGTTCAATCCCATCACGGACCTGCACAATTGAATATACAGGGTGTTTGTGACAGTCAGGCAAATATTGATACCATGAGTTCAGACCATGATTCTGTTGCGGAAAACACTGAAAATTTCCGCAGGAAAATTCCAAAATTTTCCGCTTTTTTTATTTTTTCAGGAAAAAATTTTTTGTTGGTTTAATAAGGCCTTAGATAATGAGATAAAATTTTAACCAAAATATGATTAAAGTTGCCCTATAAAAATTTCAAATAACTGATTAACCCTAATGGAGAGTCACAAGTGATCCAAAAACAGTAATGTGTCACACAATAACCAATAAGCCCATTTATTTGTCACAGGATCGCCCAATACAATTTGCGCGGAGAGCAAATAACACTGAAAATCAAATCAAAAATACATTTCTTGCGAGTAATAGTATAATTCAACACAATGGTACTTATTCAGCATTTCAGTATTTACCTGGCTGTCACCCACACTCTGTATTTCATGTACGGATTTTCTAAAATTGTCACTTAGCTATACCCGAGGAGAATTGGCGTCTGGCAGGCAGCCGGCCGTAAAACAAATGCTACATCATTGGCATTGTGATTTTAAAAAGAAACTATATTGCGCCTACCCCATAAATAAGGGGGTAAGGGCAGGATGATGATGATATTATTAGGCCACCCCATTATCGTACTGCCTCCATGATTGGGACCTAATTACGTGGGTCTACGTGTATGCAAGATTACCGAGGTTGGGATTTATTGAAGGGTGTTTTGTACATAAATATAGATAATACAAATACAATAGGGGTAGAAAAACTGGGGGTTTGTCCCAACTCATCCCCTTTTCAACTCGAGAATTAAATTACAAAAAATGGGATTTTTATATTTGCATGTTGTTATTTACGCAATAACCACGAAACGGAGTTTGATGAAACTGGCATACCTATAGCTTTTACAATACACGAATCTCTCTGTGGCTTTCACACCAAAACTACTCAATTGATTTAAATTAAATTTGGTACACTGATAGTTTAGAGTCTGAGAAAGGACATAGCTTCCTTTTTATTCCGGGAATGTTATTTTAGTCCAGATATTTCAACATTTTGTTTTTTTTTCTGCAGTCCACAGTCGCGGGCGCGGGCTTCGGTCAAGCATACATAGTTTCCTTAACGAGTCTATCTATGTATATCTATAATAGGTATGAATAAATATAATCTTTGTTTTTTCCTAGCTTCCGGTAGAAAACCAGCTTTTCCATTTCCTCTTGTCACAATGTCGCTGTAGAAAACTAAAGCTTCTTATTTACACTCGTTTTACTCGGTAGGCATCTTTTTTATAGGAGATTTTTTTTACTGTAGTTTAATTTTAATTGAAATAGGTGTTATTAATTTTAAGGAAGATAGATGCAAATGGATCTGAGGCTACTCTGTTGGATGGAATGCTTTCTCCAGCTTTAGATTTATCTGTGTACCACATTTTATTCAAATTGGTTCAGTAGTTTTGGCGTGAAAGCGCAACAGACAGACAGAGTTATTTTCGCATTTATAATATTAGTAAGTAATAAAATAACTAATATAAAAGTTTTACAAACAAACAAACTATACAACCAGTAGTGTGCTCTGTAAGCAAAAGCACATAGTACTATGAATGTAATCTACATAAAATTTACATCATAACAGTTTTGCTTGCATTTGCAAAGCTTACTCTGTTTTAATATTTATAATGTTATCCTGTAATATACTGTTACACGGAATTGCCGGCTAATTTATCCCGGGATGAATTAGTTATTCTATGATCTATTGGTTCAGATAGAACTATTTCATAAGCACGTACGTAGGTATATACCTATTATACAGAATGATTTTTGGTCGTTAACGTTCCCGAAAACTACGGAATCTCCATATTATCACGATCATTTTCTCCATGGATGCATACCTGGAAAGTGTCTGGTTCCCAAGATATTAGGGTCCAAAGTTGAGTAAATAGAGTGCGTTTTTCTGCAAAAATGCACATAGACGCGCGTAGCAAGATCTGAAAAAACTAGCATAAACACTGGATACTACAAGTATAAATTTTGCCCGATCAAGAAATTAAATATTTTTTTCAAAAAATTTTACGACTTATTCGTCATCTCGCCCGATAAAAACTCGCCCGATCGGGCGACCTGGCACCTTTCGAATTTAAATAATATTTCTGTCGTCAACTCGCACACTAGTACAAAGTACAGCCAGGTAAATAAATGTGAAATTAAAATTTAGAAACGACTTCGAATAAAACGGCATTGTAATTAATCGTTGATTTCGATATTTGATTATTGTCGTTGATTATATTTTGATACTGTTGTTTATATTTTTGTACTTAGCTAATAAACAAACCAAATGCTTTTCAGAATAATTATATTTAAAATTATTATAATTATGTATTCAGAAAAGCATTTGGATTTTTATTATGATGTAATAACATTTTGTTTTATTTTAAAGTCCAACCATAAAATATTGAACGTTTTTAAAAAGGTTTTTTGTAGTTGACTGTACATAGTTGCTTCACAATTTTATGGTCGGGCGAGTTGACGACAGAAATTATATTTAGATTCGAAAGGTGCCAAGTAGCCCGATCGGGCGAGTTTTTGTCGGGCGAGATGGTGAATAAGTCAAATTTACATCTTTTCCCAGCATTTTTTTGGCATAAACTTACTTTATTTTATGTATAGAGTACGTACCCTTCGTTAAAGGTGGCAACGAAAAAACATCCTGTATAACTAGAACATATACTTCTAAGTAGGCGTAAAAATTAATATACCTAACCACTTGGGTTAGTTTAGGTTTAATACTATCGATATTAGATTAAAGATGAAAATCTTAGTATTACTGTCGGCGTAATTCGAAAAATGTTTAGATATTGTTTAGACTAAACATAGTTCTCAAGTAAGTAACAAAATCAGCTGGTAGAGTAAGCCATGGAAGGCAGTAAGCTCGCCGCTATATAAAAAATAATTTTATCTATCTATCAATCTTTCTAATACTGCAATGCAATATTTTTCGTAATTCCACATTACTGACATCCACAAACGTTTCCCTTATCACCAATACAAAAGAAATGCAATTTTTAAACGCATCTGTTTTATATCTTAGCTACAGAAAGGAAAAATAACTTCAGCAGTTTAATGAGTAATTCCAGAGAGTGTTTCAAACTCCTGAAACACAGTAACATTTTACAGGGAGAATAAAAATTACATGCCGCATAGTACCAGGCTCGCAGTGCCATTAAGGAGGTACACGCTACGTTCTCGTATAAAATAAACAATAAACATGGTGCCAAGACACGGAGAGCCGGTGTAATCAAAACGAATGACATGCGTGCACGATAACGCGCGGAATTACCGCATTGCCGTATAGTTGGAACCATATTAAAGGCAAGGAAACGTTGTAATCTAAAAAAAACATAATACCAGCATATTACCAATCACGTCCAATATCCCAAAAAGGGGCACTCAAGTTTTCACCAGGTGATTAATTAAATTTTAACAAGCCCAAATCATGAAAAAAAACTGTATAAATATTTTAAATTCGTACTAGGATACCATGTATTGTAGGAGGTATGGAAACATAACACTTCAAACCCGAGAACTAACAAAATATCTTTCACACAATAACATAATATCCCTTTTACATGTTTTAATATCGTATTTTTTGGATTAATAACAAACTAAAATACCAAAATGGTAATTATTGCTACGAAGCATGTGCGAGTGTCAATATCCATTTCGTTTTTATTACTGACCATAAAAGATGCGGTGTAAAGTTGGACCAGACACGGACGCGTCGAACGCGGCTATCAAACTTTTGTGGATATTTTAAACAGTCTAATTTCCTTTTCAAATCCATATAAAACATAATGTGTTAATTCGAGGATTTACTAGAATACATCATACTATAAATATTAATAAGAAAATGAAAAAAAAAATCTCCCGAGTGAGAATACATCAGCTGCATCTCCTTCCGTACTCGTCGTAAGAGTCGACTATGTAACTGGGACATTCTCTCAGGTGATAAGCTAACAAATTATCATTGATCATTTACATTACGTCCCGCTATGCCAAACATGGCTGTAGATCTCCTGTATGGAGAATTCGAGAACACAGTCATGTGTATACGTATACAGGATGTTTTTTTTGTGGCCACCTTTAACGAAGGGTACGTATTCTATACATGAAATAAAGTAAGTTTATGCCAAAAAAAATGCTGGGAAAAAAGATTTTTTTTTTTGAAAAAAAAAATTTAATTCCTTGATCGTGCGAAATTTATAGTGTCTAGTGTTTATGTTAGTTTTTTTATAGACAGATATTAATTATTTTTCGTGAAAAAATCCTGCTACGCGCGTCTATGTGCATTTATGCAGAAAAACGCAGTCTATTTACTCAACTTTGGACCCTAATATTTTGGAAACCAGACACTTCCCAGGTATGCTTCCATGGAGAAAAATGATCGTGATGATGAGGAGATTCCGTAGTTTTCGGGAACGTTGACGACCAAAAATCACCCTGTATATTGGCTATGTAGCTGCAAAGTTTCACAAAAATTCTATTAGTGGTTTTTAAAGAGAAAGAAACACCCAATCAAATGTAGCAATCAAACTTGCGCTGCCTTTCTACATTAATGAAGTGAAAAAAAAAATATAATCACTTTTCCATGCCACATTTGTACACAGGTACATGGTTTACTGTCGTTTTTATTCGGCATGTTCCGGAATGCCGTGTTGATTATGAGCGATGCGAGCCTTTTTTATTTCATACGTAGCCTCACTTCGCTTCACGAAGGAAGTACGAAGGGGACATGCGATACGTCATCACTACATTATAAAACAAGCCGCTTCCCGCTGTCTGTCTGTCCCTATGTTTGCTTAGGTCTTTAAAACTACGCAACGGATTTTGATGCGGTTTTTTATTTAATAAGGAATTAGGTGGAATGTTTATGTGTATAACCAGGGACTCGCCCCGGCTTCGTATGGGTGCTATGCCACTAGTAAACGTATAAAGAACAATGCACAGATTGTTGTCACTACTCCCTTTAAAGCAGTAGTCTTGCGGCGTGCCCAGCACGGGTAGCATGAGCCGTAAACTAACTGTATGTCTCCCATCTATCGCTACAAAATTTACTACATAACTATAGGTATATATCTACGAGAGCAAGCATGTACATTGCGCCTCAACATTTGTCTTCTGGCGAAGGTCTATGTTCAGCAGTGTATATCTAAAATATTATTGTTCATTCCAATTGTTCATTCCATAATAATATTATAGAATTCTAGACCACCGGACATCTAAGTGTTTGTTTTTATCTTTTCAGTTTTTTTATTATGTACATTATTTGGTTCTTTTTTAAACAGTCGGGTTTTTGGATGTTTTTAATTATGTTTTTTATTTCTAAACTCCCATCTGAAATATTATGCATATGGTTTTAAATGTACTTATAGTGAAAAATCTGCAACGTGACGAATTAGGAATAATGGAACATGACAGTATCGGAACAATACAGCAGAGGAGGTAATCCTCACCCGTGCGACTAGACACTATTTTCTATAGGTTTCTAAGTCATTTCTTCTTTGTTATTGCGCCATGCTTCGTTCTCATAAGATAAGGCGGGTTTATCTCAATGTACGAGCCTTTTGGATGATAATTTTATTTATTATTACTCGTTTTTACCTCCTTCTGCTTTTTGGGAATTATTAGAAGTTATGTTTTGTAGGTGGTCAAGTTAGTAAGTTTTAGGTATGTAGATACCTCATCATCATTCTCTTGCTTTCATCCCATTTTGTATAGGGTTGTCGCAATATGATACACATGTTGCCAATGGGATAAATAAATCGTCGATTACTGTAATCAGTATGTATTATAAGTTTAAAAATGGTTATTTACTAACGGAAGTTGAAAATAATAACTGATTTACTTAAAAATTCGTAAATAAAAAATGCATATTTTTAAACTTTGTCACGTGACACAAAACGCTCATGATTGGTCGGGCTTATTATGACGTCACCAGCTTGTAAACATTGTATTTTGTTTACACTAAAATGTTAGGCGGATGACATGTGTCAAAGTGACAAAGTTTAAAATTATGCATTTTTTATTTACGAATTTAAAAGGAGACATAACTTGCCTGCAAGTTATGTCACCGACGCCATATTTTCAAAGAAGCATTTTGGTACGCTATTTAAATATTAAACTTTTAGTTTTATACTATTCAGTAATTATGTAACAGAATTCAAAAAATACAACTTTTACTGGGTTTTTAAACATCCAGAGAATAATATAAAATAGATTTTGAAAATCAATCAAATAGCCTATTTTGGCGTTTGTTGTACGGTCGGCTACCTGCCTGACGATAAAGAGATACATACATACACATACATCGGTGTTTTTTTATTAATTAATCTTAGGTATGGATTTATACGGCTTACACAATGTTCATTCATCTCAACTATGCCAATTAAAGTTATAAACTGCGAAACTAAGTTTGTTTATTTTTACTCCTTCACACTTTATTTTCTCAACTTATTTAAAATTTTGCATACCTAACACACCTTATACTTAGTTAGGAGTACGGATAAAGATATTGGCTACATTCTGAAGACTAAGCGGACGAAGTCACGGGGGCATCAGCTAGTTCCCTACATGATAAACAATTACACCGAAATTACTTTTTCTATCAAAACCTAAACGTCCAAGCCACCAATAATCTTGAAAAACCAGCGCTAAGCCGCATCTAAGCCGACGACGGCTATGACGCCGCGGGATTTTTCGTAATCCCGCAAAATCCCGCCAAGTCCCGCGAAGCCAGTCACGGCACGGCAGTACTGTTATGTCGCTCTGCGTTATATGTGTTGTCGGAATGAGTAATTGGCTGGACGTTTACAGGTTGGTGATGAGAGAATGGGCGCTTTTACACTAGATGACACGATCACGGCTTTTTTGGAAGAAAAAATGTATAACGCTCGTGTTTCGTGGGAGAACCCAAAGTCAACCTCACCTGCCTGTGGTGCAGCTCTGTCTCTAATTAGCTTATAATACCTATTTAGATGGCCGCGTGGTTCCGGCAGAGTAGAATTCGTACCACCCCATGTCTGCCCGTGGGTATCGTACGAGGCGATTAAGGGTTTCCGGGAGATGGGCAGCAGCGCTTCCCGTGTTGACAATATAATCCAAAATACAAACTGCGGTGACCAACCCGCCTGCCCAGCGTGGTGACTATGGGCAAATACCCCCCATGGCGTGCCCTACGTTCAACAGTGGACTGCAATAGGCTGATAATGAATGAAAATGAATTAATCTATTTAGAATGGCACAGAAATGTTTAATTTGAATTCGTTACCGGTCGCTAGATTGTTGTATTTGTGCCCGAAAAGCGGCGGTAGGCTCACCCCACACGTGGGACTTAATAGGCTAAATGGTGAAAGGTAAGTGTGTAATTGCACACTTCTGCAAATATATAAGTTCTTTATACATAGGTACTGACATAATATTGTTATTTTATGTACATTTTATGCTCCCAGCTACAACAGAATGCTTTTATGTATTTTCTATTACACGATGTTATTCTACGAGTAAGCCAGAATGATGTAACTATTTACCATCGCATTCCAAAACAGCCCAATTGTTTATATATGTTACATATTTTTTTATATAATAATAATAAGCCCGCAGGGCAGCTTGTGGCGAGCTGTTGGGAGGTAGCGTTCCCACGGACCTGAAGTGCTCCCGGGGGAAGACCCTGTTCCTCATCTCCGGCGCCGGAGTGAGGTCTGACGAGGAACAGTTCCCCCACCTCTGCCTTGCATTCGCCGGCCGGGCAGAGTGGAGTCGCGAGAGCTATGACAGCTCGAGGGTGGACGTGCCCGTCAGTATGTGGCAAGTTGGCTTCGGTTTAAAGGCCAGGGGCACCCCTCCACCCTAGCCGCTCACCAAATGTTGCCCCCTTTGTCGCTCCGTGTGTGCGGCCGTTTCAGGGGCCCCATGAAATGAGTCGGCGAGTCACCGCCTGCCACCTTTGCAATTTTTAAATTTTGGTTGTAATGGCAGGCGTCCGTTAGTCTCCTTTAAATAGCCCTATTATCCAACTCCACCCAACAATCACCCCCATAAACCTTAACCAAACCAAACCTTATTTTCCATCGCAGGACATAGATCTGCACTCCAATAGTCTTGCACATGGCGGGGACCATCGCCGGGTGTATCATATTGTGCGGTCGGCGATAGTATCCGCCATGTGTATCCCAAAGTTCTCTAAAAAGGGCCTCTACATCTTGGCCACGGTCCGATGCACGCCTCTCAAAGGACCGGGACTCTGTAGTCCCGAGAATTTAAACAGAGATACAACAATAATTATCAATTCGTGAATAATTATCAAATCTATTTTAAAGTATTAGAACTTGATTGATTGCACGGGATAGGACATAGTTTGCGCACAAAGTTTTAAAGATAAAACATACTTTTACAAGTACTTGTAGCAGGACAAGAATGTGATTTAATTTGCAGGTTAGTATTGATTTAAGCTAATGACATTTTCCATTCTTTATAATTTTCAATATATTAAACATTATTGTAATTCATCCAACTCTTATAATTTCACGATAACATCCTAATCCTATCTAATATGATATGCGAAATTATGTTTTTTTGTATGTAACATCTTCACGCTCAACCAATGTTCTTGTTCGCATACATAATAATATACCTAGGAGTACGGATAAGGACATAGGATACAATCTGTACTCAACGCGAAAGGAGTCGTGGGCAACAGCTAATCTAGCTATTAGTAATATTATAAAGCTGAAGAGTTTGTTTGTTTGAACGCGCTACTCGTAATATCAGGAACTACAAGTCCGATTTGAAAAATTCTTTTAGTATTAGATAGCTCATTAATTGAGGAAGGCTATAATAGGCTAGTATATATGACTCGCCCCGGTGTCACACGGGTGTAGTGTAATTCCCTTTCACGCGGGCGAAGTTGTGGGCGGCCGCTAGTTCATACTCGTATTATTTGATCGTTGGCGTAGGCGCTAATCGTAGTACTACTACGAACTACGAATCTACTACGCTGGAAACATCTAAGCTTTGCTCTCAAAACTTTAGCGACCAATAAAATATTATTATTCAACGGGTAATGATTCCAAATCCAGGTATTAGCCTTGTCCCTTATACAGGATGTAACAAAAAGGGTATGTTAAGCGAAAGGCTATATAGTCCACTATAGAACCTATCTACAAAATTTGAGACTCGAAATCACATTTTTATTTTTCAAGATTTTATGAAAATTTCTGAGATATTTAAAAATCCTCCATACTATCGGGAAAAATAAACATGTGATTTCGGGTCTCAAATTTTGTGGATAGGTTCTCTACAGTGAGCTATCTACATAGCTTTTCGCTTAACATACCCTTTTTGTTACATCCTGTATAGACAGGACATGTCACGTTACGCAAGCAGTGTGTCCCGTCTCATTCAGTTATATATCTCATACAATTATATAAAAGGTCACACCGTTTGCCGTCTACGCTTACGTCTACGCATATTCATCTGGTCTGCTCGAGCCTATACAGTTCCATACATTAAAACTCGGTGGCACGTCTACGATATACGTATACACGCATTCGGCTTGCTCGAGCTTTAAATCAATCCCGTCGATTTTGCCAACTTTTATTAACACTTCGACCATGTTAATAAACTTTACTAGAACTTTATAATACAGTACTTTTAGTTTTTAAACATTAAAAATGGTTCTGCAGCGTTAGAAAGTAAAGGCGCGAGCCAGTATCGCCACGAGGCTGCCAGCTAATTGGTAAAAACTTTTAATTGCTCGCAAGTTTTCAGTTTACGCGCTCCTCGGGCCATAGAGAGAGCGGGGGTGAAGAATGCTGTTACTGGACAAGTAGGTATCGAATACGAGTACAGCCGTGAGTCATAAGATCTATGTTGTTGGACTTTGAGCGTTAACGCAAGGGCATAAGTACATTTGTATACATATTATTGCTCGTGACTATACTTAAATAGTATAGGTACTGAAATCGACTTTATTTTGTGTGAATAAAGCTTTAAATGCAACCAGTACAAAATCGTTTTATCACTGACGGTGCACAGAATAAAAAATTTGATGTGATGAGCTAAGAAAGAATGTACGGAAATTACCACGGGCGGAAAAAAGTACATACGAGTAATTAATAACACAGGGTGATTTTTGGTCGTCAACGTTCCCGAAAACTACGGAATCTCCTCATCATCACGATCATTTTTCTCCATGGAAGCATACCTGGGAAGAGTCTGGTTTCCAAAATATTAGGGTCCAAAGTTGAGTAAATAGACTGCGTTTTTCTGCATAAATGCACATAGACGCGCGTAGCAGGATTTTTTCACGAAAAATAATTAATATCTGTCGCACGAATATCAAAGGAATTTAAAAAAAAATAAAAAAAAAACAGCATTTTTTTTTGGCATAAACTTACTTTATTTGATGTATAGAGTACGAACCCTTCGTTAATGGTGGACACAAAAAAACATCCTGTATATACACAGCTGTGTTTGTGAAATGATGGAACTAGAACTGCAGGACCATAAAGAGATCTCACAGCCATGTTTCACATTTCGGAGACAGGTGACGGGAAAAAATAAACGATTTTTTAAAGTTTATGTGGTTTTGAGATCGTTGACCACCTCAAGTATTGTTTTCCGTGAACCTGGGGGTAAACTCTGAAATGCCGCTTTCGAATCTTTCGATCCGACCGAAGCCCGACCGAATCCCGCCTACCAAAGAATATACTTTGCCCTATCGAAAAGCAACTTTGAACCATAGAGAATAACTACTGACTAATATTATAAGCTTTCTATTATCTAGCCTTATACCTGTCAAATTTCGCGGACCGAATAGACTGATCCGATCGAAGGAAGTTCGTAGTAGGAAACACAGCGATATTCGGCCGATACTTCGTTTATCGTCACTTCAGATTAGTAGTTTAACCTAACCCTGGTCTGTCGTGGGCGATCGCTAGTTGAAAAATATAATGCAAACTGCAGAATAGTAAAAGTTTTTATGTTTCTTATTTGTAAAGTTTTAACCGAACGCGAACTTCGTGGCCCCACTAATAAACCCCGAGCGGCCTTTCTTGCGCTTTACAATTTACACCGTAAGCTGATAGTGCGAAGGTCGATAATCGTGGTTAGACCGATGTAAATAAAGTTAGTTAACTTTAACTGGGTCGCTAACTGGCCTTTACCGAATGGTCAACCATCACCAACTTTTGATGTTAAATTACTCGGAAGTGAGGCTGCGACACCGAGAGCGTATTGAATTTTCTGCTGTATAGGTGGTATCCACTTATGATAATAGTGTGATTTTGTGACACAAACACCGATGCATTCAGTAAATAAATATTTTCTGGTGCCCAAGGAGTAGAAGGTTAAAAAAATTGTTTTTCAAACCGTACTGTGTTACACAGTTTAATGATCAAAGACATTTTCATTATTTTAGTAAAATTTATAGGAATTGTACAGGATAAAATTCTTTTGTGCGGCACACTGAACTTTATTATATTATTATATACATGAACTGCAGGATCACGAAGAAGTTACTACAGAGAAGCATTAAAAACTAGACTTTCCGCGGAATAAAATATTTTAAAGTAAAATTATATTATTTTTTGTGAAGAACATAATTTTCTAAATTCTTGTCGTGTGAAAAAGTCTTTAAGTGTCAAAAGTGTTTAAATGATTTATTTTGTTACAGACAAAAGATAACTTAATTGAATTCTTTTAAAAAAAACTTTTCCTGTAAAATTTAGCGCTGTTATGTTCTGCATTTATCTAGAAATTTTATTACGTCTATTAAAGTGCTTCATATTTTCCCGGTATTTTCATATCTCTGGAAAAGTTTAGCCCTAAGGGTTCTGCATCAGGCAGTCTAGACCTTCAAAATCCTACGTGATGATGAGGAGATTCTTTCCGTAGTTTTGGGAACCGTTTGCAACGGAAGTCTCCAAAAATCATTTTCCCCGTTTTGCGAGTCCTCCACACCTCATTCTTCGTCCCTTTGGTCGCACTGTATGATATATAGCCTATCGATACATGAGGTATCCAGAACTGCAGGATCACGAAGAAGTTACTACAGAGACGTTTAGCATTATAAGTCAATGACAAGAGAGAACGCCTTCGAGTTCCTTAGTCGACTCTTACGACATGCACCGTAGGAGATGCAGCTGATGTAGTCTAGTAAAGCCCTGCATCATTGCAGAACAAAGTCCATTTCGCTCATGATAGAGCTTCGCCATGTTATGTTTATCCTCCCAAGACCACACTCGCTATATTTTAAACACCTTATTATTTGTCGCACATCGCCTAAGCCGCGGCAAATCTCGCTCCTGTCTCGACTTTTTATGCAAATTACATTTTTTTTGCATAAAAAATCGTCTTGCTTTATCCCCGTCACGGCGAAGGGTGTAGCAGTCACGTCGCATTCATAAAGTTAAGTTTGTATTCATTTTCGGTGATACGGGACGAGGCGACGTCGGTGACGTCATAAATTCAGATTAAGTGGGGGGATGGGACGGTATAGTTGCTGTAGTGCAAATGCATTTGACGTCTTTTTGAAGAGTAACAGTATCTTCAAAGCATAAAAGGACTTGTTACGCTGGATGCAGCATGTTAGCTTTGATGTGTTTGCTATCCTATAGATGAGGCAGTCAAAACGGTTGATCCCATTTAAACAGATTGTAAACCCTTCTCGAATATTTTTTTAGTACCGGGAAATTCACATTTATTCCAGATAACAGAGATTGAGGGTTACTGATCCCTCTTTTTAAGATATTCGAAGTATTTCTAAGTAGCACGTAAGTATTTTTATACCTACTTAGAAAGCTTACGAGATAATAAATACGAGTAAGTAATTGAAAATATCAAATTTGCCCATCTCCCGCATACCATACAGGCCCACTACAGGGTATAATAATTAGAATTTAGAATAACTTATTCTTTTCATTATAATATTTTAGCAAGTAAAGTAGCTTAATTAAATTTTACCACAAAAAGATCATGCCACAGATTAAATACTTGTGAAGCGGAGCGTTGCATTTATAGCGATGAGTTGGCAACATTTGATCGGTGCAGACTCGCCTTATTAGTTACTACGCCCTAGTAAGAAAAAGGGTATGGAGATGCCTTGCTTTCATACGGATACTTTGTTTTCTAATACTGGTGAATATTAGACCTTACCGGTTGTTTGTTTGTTTAGTTTATCCCGAAGGAAGGCAAGGGGAACTAGCCCTACGCATTGTCTTTAGTAAATGA
Source organism: Carposina sasakii (assembly GCA_014607495.2). Classification (NCBI taxonomy): domain Eukaryota; kingdom Metazoa; phylum Arthropoda; class Insecta; order Lepidoptera; family Carposinidae; genus Carposina; species Carposina sasakii. Next base: position 1,304,184 of record CP053157.1, read on the forward strand.
TTTCTGAATTTATGGGATGATAATGATGATGGTGATGAATGGAAAGAAAATCCTCAAAAAAGGGTATGAAAAATTATTGAGATGCATGAAGAGATCTTGCTTTCATACGGTATAAAACCATACTTTGTAATCAAAATATTTTCTACCAGAAAACAATACGGACACATGCCATTTACAAATAATTTTTGTCACAAGAAAATTAATATTATGTTAACCTTACCGGGAGTAACAACTAAACCCACAGAGTATACTGCATAATGTCGTATCTCACAGAGTTACATCAAAAGTGATTTAGCTCATTTTGAATAAGTGACATTTAAAGTTACTGTGTGCGAAGGGGTAAGCGCCTTACTGACTATCTGTATACACATACCTACATACATACATATACGTTATAGTTACGCCTATAAATCCATAGAGGTTATAGAAAGGGGTTTAGATAATGTAACAATTTTACGAGCGACAGTGAAGTTCGCAATGTTATCGAAATGTTTATACCTATAGTGGTTAGCCTAGAATAAATGTCGTAAGAGTCGAATAAGGAACTCGGGTATTCTCTCAGGCGATGAGCTAGCAACATCTTCTCTGATCTTTTACATCTGTTCCCGTATGATGAATTTGGTGAGAGTGAGATTTCTCACTTTTTAACGTCAAACTTACAGACTACACTATTAATAACTAGATAAACTAAGTGTATGTACTTTGCATGTAAAAATAGACTTAAGAATTAGAATAGACATTCGTTCTCGAGCCAGGACTGAATGAATTAGGGCTGATAGAAGTGGTTTGCAATCCCTTTTTACACACCAAGTAGAAACACTGGCCTTGTCTAGTTATTACTTAGCTCTATGGATTTGACGTTTAAAATGAGGGATTTTCTGACAACTATTAAAAGTAAAAAAAATAGTACAAATCACCTGGATAGGTGGCGTGAGCGCATCACCTTCCCTAATCCCCCCCACCTCAGCCCTCAACCAAAGACATCAATAGTTCCTAAGCATTATAGATAGACTAAGCAGACTATAGTGTGCAGTACACGTGCGACTAGAAATCGGTCCGCTAGAAAAGACAAAGAAGCAAGCAATTCATAGGTATCTACTATTAGATATCTACTATTAGATACCTATGAATTGCTTGCATCTCTGCTAAATTAAAGGTATCTATACTCTCCTATATGAATGGTATTAGTTATAACAGTCTGGGTTTGTAGCCAGCTTTAGTTGCCAGTGCACAGGTGCACAGTCTACTAGGAACTATCACAATATCCTTCGACCTGGGAGAGGTGAGGTGGGGGGGATTAGGGTAGGTCTCAGGGGTAGGTGATGCGCTCACGCCATCTAGTTCTGACTGTTATTTTAACTTGTCAGAAAATACCTCATTGAGACATCTCGCTCTCGCCAAATTCATCATACGGGTGCTGGTCATGTTATACTTAAGGTGGCTGCAGAATCACGATCCTGCAGAAAACAGCGATATATATTAAACGGGCTAAAACGTCTGCACAAACTAGTCACAAAGACTGCATTTTAAAAATAAGATACTTTCTACAATATTATCTTGTTTACTTTGAACTAAACTATCTCAAGTCAATGAACTAATAAACTAAAAACTAAGTAAATTCATCGAAGAAAAACTAAGATAAAATGCAAACCTTGTTTCAGAGGAAGCGAGTTCTGAAACTATATCGCTGAAACTAAGATGTGTTCTGAAGTTTTGTCGTTCCTAAGGAATTTAATAACGCCTTAAAATCCTTGACTTGAGATCGGTTTCAGTAGCCGCGTCAAAGAATATACAAGATGTGACAGAAGAGAATTCATGTATAATTTCTGTCCCAGTGTCACTCTCATGACTAATAGTATGATACCTCTATGATAATACCTCTTAAGCTCAAATGCGACAATCCGCTTAGGCTTTAGAGCGTGCCAAAGAGATGTACATCTTCTTCTTCTTCTTCAGCCTATTGCAGTCCACTGCTGGACGTAGGTCTCTCCCAGGGCACGTCACAAGGCTACTGTCACAGGGGGTTTTGCCCATAGTCACCACGCTGGCCTGCCCAGTGCCCATGGGTTGGTGACCGCAGTGTGATTTTCGGACGATGTTGTCAATACGGGAAGCGCTGCTGCCCACCTCCCGGAAACCCTTAATCGCTTCGTACGATACCCACGGGCAGGCAGGGGTGGTACAAACTTTATTCTGTCGGCACCACGCGGCATACGTACAAGCACGTAATTAAAAAACCTAACCCTCTTTCTGGCGTAGTCGGCTATATAGAGAGTCTTTTCACAAATCTCCAGAATACTCGAAATGAATCGTTTATTTTGCAGATAGTGTGGACAGATCTGTAAACTACGATTCTTGCGGGAAAAGTTTTCATTAATACTATCATCATTTACAGCCCTGAGAAGTCCACTGTTGGACATAGGCCTCCCCCAACAACCTCCACTCCGACCGGTCGGAAGCAGCTTGCATCCAACCGACGCCCGCAACCTTGACCAGGTTTACCATTGACCATTATTACTAGCTAGATTTTAATTATTGCACAAGTTTTGTGAATGTGTGAAGCGAAGTTGTGAAAGTCATAATAATGTCTCCCAGATCGTTCTTCGGTCAATATGGCTAATCTCAGAAATTAGCTATTTACGTACAAGTGCACTATATGTGTAATAGGTATATGCTCAAATACAGATGCACTTGCCCTTTCCTCACTCTTATAGATGAATACGATAAACCAAGGGACCAGCCCGGCTAGCACGGCCAACGATACACGATATGATAAGTCAAGTTATCGATACCTAGCTGTCAAAATACGATAAATATAGCCGCCATGTTGAATTTTATCGATACAGCGAACATAACCATGCCGGTAACGTTACACGGCACGATACGATACGATAGATAAAATGCGAGCATGTTTATTGGTTACTATCGATAGCGCCGAACATGACCGTATTTTGATGTTAAAAATATCGAATTTTGACATCAATTCAAGATATTGTTATCGATGAACATTGTAGTGCGCGATAAGCGTAGATAGGTTAGAGAAATCGAAAATACATATTATATTCTTTGGTTCGATAGGTTTTCAGTGATATGCTCCAAACTTAATATTTTTAATTTAGTGTTTTAGTTTACTCGTTTTTAGTTTACATAGGTAGGTCAAAGGTAAAATTAAATGATTAGTAATTGGTATCGATAACATTCAACATGGCGGCTAATATCTATCGTATTTTGACAGATAGTCGATAAATAGGTTTATCGTATCGTGTTTCGCTCTCATGTTAGAGCAGTTAACGTGAGATCTAATGTCAAAAAGGAAAAAAAGAAAAAAAAAAGAATGAACGACAATTGAAAAAAAAGGAAAAAATATTTTTTGACTCTAGAAACATTTGTTTAACTTATCTCGCGCCTTATCGTATCATAGCACGGGATAAATCTTAACGTAACGTATCGTTCCATTGGTCATGTTCGCGAAATCGATAATTATGGTGGTATACTCGTAGATACGATACGAAATCCTTTATCGTATATCTACTTATCGTGGTCGTGCTAGGCCGGCTGGCGCAGGACCAACGGCTTTATATTAGTTTTCCCAGGCATGATAATCAAAATATATCAATTCTGATAACAGCGCCTTTTATCTATTATTTAATTATTACCTTCTAGCGGCCGACCACGACTTTGTCTGCGTGAAAGGGCATTACACCCGTGCGAAGCCGAGGCGGTTCGCTAGTTATACATGACCTTCCTCTTGAACCACTCTATCTATTTAAAAAACCGCATCAAAATCCGTTGCGTAGTTTTCAAGATCAAGCATTCCCTATGGAACGGAACAGCGGGAAGCGAATTTGTTTTATGATATTTATACTGATAGTGTGGTGATGAAGTAGGTCAATATGTATCATGGAAGCATGCGTAAATGTTTCGAAATTTCGTCGTCAGCCTATTGCAGTCCACTGCTGGACGTAGGCCTCCCCCAGAGTACGCCACACGGCCCGATCTCCCATTTTCAACTCCAGTCACTACCAGCCGCAGTCATCCAGTCATCGGTCCATCTGGTCGAAGGGCGTCCAACGAGCGTTTCGAAATGTATCCTCTGCAAAACACCTACTCTTTGACAAACGTTTCTAACTCCGGAATGTAACTGGATCTTACTAATTAAAACTTGGAGCCCATCAGTGACTTCCATTGGAGTATCAGCATAAATGCAAGAGGTATTCGAAAGAAAATGATGGATTCGCGGTATCTGAACTATTTGTATAGTTATGCTGCGTTAGTATTTGTTAAAACTTTTGTAAGTACGGTAAGTACGGCCTATTTTTCTTCCCCCAGGGCACGCCGCAAGGCTAAAAAACGCTGGGCATATATATTTTGCTATGTAACCCTTAATCGCCTCGTACGATTTACTTTTTAATGGTGTTTCCATTAGAATGAACATAAAGTAATTCATATAATTATCTACAAATAAAGTAAAAAACGTAATAAAAAATTATTCTACCGAAAATATATTTGGTTCCACCATACGAATCAAAGCCAAAAGGCAAATGGACTCGCTGTTATAGGAATTCAATTTACGATCTCGATCCGAGCCACAAAAGCACATTTTCACTGAATTACTTTTCTATTTGCTACTCAATTTTTGCTTTTGGATGTTACATCGACTCGACGTCAGTTACAGGGGAAATATTGTCGCGTCTCTCGACATTATCTCGAACTTTAAGGATCGATTTTTTCAATGACGTCTGATTATCAACTGAATTAGACATAATACTCGTATCGAGTAGTCGGAATCAACGGAGAGTAATTATGTATATGCTGATGGTACTAAACCAACTAGGTATTACGAAAATATCAGATGACTAGTGGCCCGCTCTCGCTTCGCTTCGGTACATATCAGTACATTAGCTACAACTTCATATGTAGGTACAGCGGTTTTCGTAAAAATTTGGAACTCCCGTTGGTCCCCTTCCCGTGGGAATTTCGGGAAATCCGTTCTTAGTGCTTCGTCGCAGTCCCTAATGAACATATATGCCCAATTTCACCTTCATATGTATAGCGGTTTTCGTAAAAATTATGAATTCCCGTTTGGCCCCTTCCCATGGGAATGTCGGGAAATTATTATAGCCTATGTTCATCCAGGTCCAATATGGATTCTAACGGTGAAAGAATTTTTGAAATCGGTTCAGTATTTTCGGAGCCTATTCGCTGCAAATAAACAAACAAATAATTAAAGTTTACCTCTTTATAATATTAGTATAGATATAGATTATAAATACGCCATTTTGTTTTTGGATATTTGTATAAACAAAAGCATAGCAAATGGAGGTCTGTGATCTCTGCTCACCCCTTCGGGAAAGAGGTGTATTTTTATGTATGTATGTACAAAATGTCGCTTTCAGAGATATTATGTCAAGCGACACAAAAATCGGGGCTTTCAAATGTCTTTGCCTTGAATTACTTGGAAATGTCGTTCTAATTTACATCGACGACTGTAAACTTATCCAAGGAACCTCTGATATCTATTGCGTCTTTTTTTTAGGATGCCTACGTTTCATTTCCAACAAAAGAAGCAATGATGCTGCTTTATGGTATTTTTATCGTACTCTAATTGATAGCAAAGGAAACATTTTGGGCGGTCGTCAAATATTCCGGTTTAAATAGTATTTCTCGGTAAATGCAATTTGTTAAAGCTAGAGCGATGAAAGTGGCTTTACATTATTTTTTATTAAATTAAACGGACTGCATCACGTCTTCCAATCAATCATATAGACGAACTGTTGGTGTAGTTGGTAGTGACCCTGACTGCACTATAGGTCCTAGGTTAGATTCTCGGTAAGTGCAAACATTGATATTGTGATAAACATTATTGTTTTTTTTCGAGTCATGGCTGTTTCTATAATTTGCCATGTATTTATATACCGTTGCTTAGTAACCACGCTAGCTAGAACTTAAAGATCTTAGTGTGGGACTAGGTTAACGCAATGTTTAAGGCAAGTGTATGAATATCTATCTTATAACTATACTATTCAATCACGCTCCATAATGTAAAAAAAACCATTTGAATACTAAATCTCTATCTCATCGTCGGCAGCGCACTCATTTGCAGATAAAAGAATCGTAAAAGAGGGCCAAGTACAGAATCAATCATCGCAGAGATCAGTATTTTAATGCGACTGTACCGAGTACGCAGAGCTCGGAGGTTTATATCGTAAAGGACTTGAGTCTTGGCGGGACGGCTCTGTCATTAAGCTCTCAAGATTTATGGGCGGGTACAAATGTACACTGACAGCGAAATGCGGATAAAATGCCGGATTAAATTAGTAATTGGGGGGTAGTCCGTTTGATTAATAACATGGTTTTTATGAGACTTTCCAAATTTTTTGATATATAGTCCAGCTAAACTTCAGTATCAACTTCATCATAGTATGTGTATTCCAGAAGCTGGCAGTAAGCTTGTAGACCTCCAACATGAAAGCAACTAATCAAGCAACACACGAGCTCTGTATAAGTGTAATACTTTTGCTATGTTAAAAATCTTTCCTTCTTAATTCGAAAATGTAATAAAATGAATATCTGTTATCCTTTCATGTAAAAACTACCGAATAGTTCCTATCGGATCCCCTAAGTGTAATGAAAATTCGTTCAATAGCTTTTCAAAGTCTAACAAACATCTAAACATTAATTTTCAGAAAACCTAATATGGATATATAAAGATTTGTACAAAGGCGTTTATCTCGAATAGATTTTTTCCCGAAATCTATTAGGGGGCATTGAAAGATTCATCGGCAAACGTGATTCCCGCTGTCCGCTTATACCGTATACCACAGTCATTAGAGGAATCCCATGGACTTAAACTATGACAGCCATCCGTGACGTGATGCCGGCGGGCACTTTGATGAGCCTCCCTAACAATGTAGATCTCTTGTTAGTGAACTACGCTCAAAGAATCTAGCTCGTTTTGCGGTAGTGGTTCATTGCATTATTGTTTTGCATAAATTGTATTTGTTTCTATTGAGATTGGTATAAAACGACTGCATAAACTAAAGGACGTGATAGATGAGTTGTGTTATATGCGAAATACTATTACATTAGCCCAGTACCTACATTTAACGGATTTTAACCTATCCGCATGTAATTTGAGACTCGATTAAAATGAAATGTTTGTCTATGTGCTTATTCCTAAACTATTGAGAAATGTCCTTGAAAATTTTAAAAATAAAATATATTTTATATTATATCTTATACTTACAAATATATAGGGTGATTTTTGGTCGTCAACGTTCCCGAAAACTACGGAATCTCTTCGCATCATCACGATCATTTTTCTCCATGGAAGCATACCTGGGAAGTGTCTGGTTTCCAAAATATTAGTGTCCAAAGTTGAGTAAATAGACTGCGTTTTTCTGCATAAATGCACATAGACGCGTGTAGCAAGATTTTTTCACGAAATAATTAATATCTGTCTATGAAAAAACTACCATAAATACTGGACACTATAAATTTCGCACGATCGAGTATTTAAAAAAAAAACAAAAATTTTTATATCGTTTCCCAGCTTTTTTTTTTGGCATAAACTTATTTTATTTGATGTATAGAGTACGTACCCTTCGTTAAGGGTGGCAATGAAAAAACACACTGTATAAAGATGGGCAGCAGCGCCACCGTGTTGGTTACATAGTCCCAAAATTACACTGCAGTCACCAACTCGCATGCCCAGCGTGGTAGCTACAGTCAAAAACTTGCCTATAGCCTTGTGGGGTGCCCTGGGAGAGGCCTACGTTCAGCCGTGGACTGCCTGATATGATGCCGAAATTCTGACTTGGCCTTCCTTACAAACTAGGAGCCAGTTTCAAACGTCAATGCAAACCGTTCCTCCGGGAAAAGTATTGTTTAGTTCCAGATCTCCACGTTGCAAGATTTTAACGGTGCGCTCTCAGACGGAATACTAAGTGCTACTGCAATTACAAGATACAGTGTAGCAGATGCTGCTGGTTATGTATCTTGGGTATCTTGGTGCTTCTTTTGTAGATATACGTATACGTTTTATTTAATAAATCGCGTTATTAAATTTATAAAAGCGGAAATGGTTAATATTTGTTAACAGATTAACTTCCGATTATGGTTAAGTTTATTCAAAATAATCGATGTACTGTTGTTGATGTTACTAAAAATATTACTATAAATTCTTTCACCGTAATAATCTTTATTGGATCTGGATGAATGCATATGCTATAATGATTTCCGGAAATACCCAAGGGATGGGGACAAATGGGAATTAATTTTTTTTACGAAAACAGCTGTACATATGAAGTTGTAGCTATACAGGATAATTTTTGGTCGTCAACGTTCCCGAAAACTACGGAATCTCTTCATCATCACGATCATTTTTCTCCATGGAAGCGTAGGTATACTTTCCAGGATGGGAAGTGTCTGGTTTCCAAAATATTAGGGTTCAAAGTTAAATAAATAGACTGCGTTTTTCTGCATAAATGCCCATTGACGCGTATCTGTCTATGAAAAAACTGGCATAAACACTGGATACTATAAATTTCGTCCGATCAAGTAATTAAAAAAAAAAAAAAATTACCTCGTTTCCCAGCATTTTTTTTGCATAAACTTACTTTATTTGATGTATAGAGTACGTACCCTTCGTTAAGGGTGGCAACGAAAAAACATCCTGTATTACTGATATGTACCGAAGCGAAGCTAGGGCGGGCCACTAGTACGATAATAAAGTTAAAACTAACACTGTTAACCATAACCAATATACGCGATCACAATATATTGTTATTGTAACACAATTAACTACATCTTAGAACGTAAAATTAAATATCGTATAAAATTATTACATAGTTATCGTATTAAAGAAGTAGGTAAATAAAATACCAATCACAAAAATCTTATTTCTTCACCACTCTACGAAGACGGCGCAAATGTCTTTTTCTTGAACATTCATTTGAACCGCAATACTTAAGCTGACATTCACGGAAAATAAATATTCCCGACCGAACATTTTTCTCGTTAAAAACCCTTTATATTTCTGCTGAGAGATGATAAATACACTATTTTAAAGCGCGGGGGATGCAATGAACTTATTTATTATGAACTTATTACAATATTTATGAGCCAGTCACGGCCAAGATAGGACGTAAAAGAAAGAAAATATTCTCATTCGGAGCCAGCAGATGTTTGTGGAGTGGTCTATCAATTTTCTTTTATTATTTCAAAAAAGTTTTGAAATAAATTAATGCATTTTAGTGTTCAATATAAAACTACGAGTTTAGAGTCTATGGACTTATAAAAAACTTTAAGCATCGAGTAGGTTAATCAACGCTTAATATGACAGATATTCTATACCTTTTGTTGTCGAATATCGTTCTTATCGTTGCATTGCTTTACTTTATACACGGTTAATAAGTACTTAAGTAAGACCCTATAAGATAAAATTGAAACCTAGAATATCACTTGAAAAGGTATAGATCGCTATCTAATATAAAAATACGTAGGTATGCAAGTTAGTTAATATGCTTTAAAAGGTTAGTTAGTTTATTACTAATTAAAAACTTTTGTGACCTATTTGAAGTAATGATTAGCTGAGCAAATGATTAAGAACTGAACCTACTCGCAAGAGCTTGATAAAAAGTTAAGTTTACTGTTAGTTAAAAGTAAACCGTGTTATTACAAAAGAATTTAAACAAATTAGATTAATGATACGTCTTCGGTATTCTAAGTTAAACATTTTTTAACCTAAACATGTCCTAAATTTGGCAGACATGCCATACATTTTGCTGTCAAATGTCATATTTAAATCGAGTCTAACTTTAAGAACTCTTTTGTAATAACACCGAAAGTCTTTAAAACAATAGTATTTTTGACGTATTCAATCAAAAATTCAATTTAACTATTGATCAAACAACAAATCCTAAGTGGTTTCTCAATAGTTAATCTCCATTGTTTTGGTAGAGTTTTGTGATTTTAAATATTTAAAATAATAAAAAGGTTAATGAATAATAATTAACAATATTACAGGTACACTACATATCCTTTTGGTGCTGGAAATATAATAACAAATATCGGAAAATTTCTGCTTGGTGGTTTTTATTTCAGAATCATGGTCTGAAATCAGCATATTAATATTTACCAGCCTGTCATTTACATCCTGTATGTACAGCACGAGTTAATTAAAATGCAAGAAAGAGTCGCATTTAATTTACCTTTTTATTTTCTCCGCATTTATTTTTACTATTTTCAGTTGCAAATTAAATAAAATTATTTTCAGTTGATAATATAATTAATATTTTAAATGGATTCCTTTACTATACATGATGTAATAAAAGAGGTAGTTTAAAGAATGTCCATTATAGAGTACCCTTTCACAAAATTTGGAACTTGAAATCACATTTAAACTTTTGCAAATTGTATGAAGAGTACCAAAACTTAGGAATGTTCATACGATCTTCAAAATTAAACATATTGTGATATCAATTTCCAAATTTTGCGATCAGCTTCTCTATAGTGGGCTCTCTTTACATATTTTGCTTAACATACGCCTTTAGTTACACCCTGTATACAATTGGACACGTCACCAAAAGCGCAATGTAATCAAAACATAAAAGAAGAGTATTCCATACCAATGCGCATATAACGTTCACAATTCATTCCTCGCTGAATTCTAAGGTACATCGCATACAATGCTCTTTTATTTAATAGATACTTTTTAGTTGAAGTAAGGGCCGATTTTTTCAAACTTCAGATAGCCTATCTGAAGAATAAAGTTGTTGCTGTCTCTCTCTAAAACTTGATCATGATAGAGACAGCATCAACATTATTCTTCAGTCAGATAGACTCTATTTGGAAAAATCAGCCCTATGTTGAATAGAAGACTGTCACAACTAGTTTGCTGGGAGAAATTTCTGTGAGAGATAACCCCTTGCATCTTATCTTTTGTAGTTTTATGTATGTACTGTAAATAAATATATTAATAATACCCTATACAAGAGCAAATAAACTTATTCTATTTTATTCTTACCAAGCGACTAACCAACTACACCAATCGGCCGTCAATACATAAACGTCGTGTGAATCGCGCCGAATAGCCATATTTTCTTTCCAATTAAAAGGGGGAAAAATCCGACAGATCGTAATTTGCCGTGCACACAGGATGCTCCGAAAACATTTGTCAAACAAGCCGTGACGTTTGAAAAATTTCACCCGGGCAATACCGGGCGGTCGGAATGAAAGATTAAATCGGAACCTGACCTGGAATAGGGTATACTGGACGTGCCTTTTTTTAACGTGAGGAAATGCATGACGCATTCGACCACGGTTGGGGCAAGCACGTGGGATATGTGGGACTCTCTGACCGACATCTCATTTAAAAAAATAAAAATTACATCTCAGCGCGCGGGACAACGTGTAGAGAGTACCCATGTAGAGAGCGGCGGTCTGATACTGGATGGGCATAAACTGGCTGGTTTTAACGGCCTTTAACTTGTGGCATTGTTGGTAATTCTGGGGAGAGACAAACTTCTAGTGATACGAGTTATCCATTTATTTACAGGAGAATTCTTCTAGTAATTAGAAATCTTTATGAGGTATTCATGCCTAGTGAACGCCTGTTATTAAAATTATATATACAACTAGCATGACCATCATGCATCGTGGATATCGTATCGTATCATTTTTGTATAAAATTCAACATGGCGGCTATATTTATCGCATTTTGACAGGCTAAATGTCGACAAATCGGTTTATCATATCGAGTTTCGCAGGTCATGCTAGGCTTGCTGATGTATTATAGTATAGTAAAGCCCCGCATCAGCACAGGGTATGTCATTTATTTAGTACATTTTTTATTTTACAATTTTAGAAAGACCATTAGCTTTATTATAAACACACAAAGCCACACTTTTAGAAGCATATGTCTAAGGATTTTTGTAACCGATTGAGTGTGTCTCTTCCATCGCTCTATGCGATTCGAGTTCAACCATCGCTTTATCACTTTAATCGCGGCCTGCAGGTGCGAAGTGTCGCGGCGTTTGAACAGCACCGTGTGTTCACGCCTTTTGGTTCTGTTCTACTCACTGATTCTTTATGTTACAATCTTATTCTGTGCCTTTTTTGAGAGAGTTTTATGCATTGTATTCTTATTCTTATTCTTTATTGTACACATACAGACAGAAATTATGAAAGAAAATGTACAAAGGCGTGCTTATCTCTGAAAGGGATTTCTTCCAGCAAACCATCTGGGAAAGTGATAATTAAATATAAAAGGTAGATATGCGTGTACACAGAATATATGTATAACAAAATTTTAATTAAACAAATAGATACCCTAATCTAATCAATATAATTAATAAAATATACCTACATAAACATACATAAATATCTATTAATTAAATATATAACAGACAGACTCATTTCTATTGAAGCGAGAGGTTTTTATGTCTATTAAGTGTGTAATTTTACTTGGAAGATGCGATGTTGTGCACGTGGAAATGTTGATGCCTTTTCACATATACTATATACCTATCCTCCCGTACTGGGTTTTATTAGGGAGACCCCACAGCCAGTTTTAGCATACGGAGACGATGCGTTTTTATACTAAGTAGAAATGTATGAATATACAGGTGTTTTTTTTGTGGCCACCTTTAACGAAGGGTATGTATTCTATACATGAAATAAAGTAAGTTTATGCCAAAAAAATGCTGGGAAAAAATTTTTTTTTTTAGAAAAAAAAATTTATAGTGTCTAGTGTTTATGTTAGTTTTTTTATAGACAGATATTAATTATTTTTCGTGAAAAAATCCTGCTACGCGCGTCTATGTGCATTTATGCAGAAAAACGCAGTCTATTTACTCAACTTTGGACCCTAATATTTTGGAAACCAGACACTTCCCAGGTCTGCTTCCATGGAGAAAAATGATCGTGATGATGAGGAGATTCCGTAGTTTTCGGGAACGTTGACGACCAAAAATCATAATGTATAAATATAAAATCAAGGTAGTGCTTACCTACTTTAGATTAACTATGCCTCTAAAGGTGGTATTGTATTATACGTCACTTGAAAATGATAAATATTTTAATTGTTTGTTTATTATGATTTTATAAAATTATTAATAAAGAAAATGGAAAAAATTCTTCACCCGAGTGGGAATCGAACCCACGACCACTGCAAACCGTGCCATTATGATTTTGTTTAAAAATTGTATGACATAAAATGTTAAAAAAAGGTCGATTAGTTAAAATGCGGATAACACGTTCTTATTGCAATAAAAGTGTACTTACTACTTTCTCACTGTACATTATCTGGTACATCAGCTTTTCACGATCAAGCTGATCACAAAAATAGATAAAATTGAAAAGTGCCAGTCAACTCATGCGCAGTCACAAGTTTTCGGCCGCCAGATGCCTAAGTCAAATATTAAATAAATACAATCATTTATTGGAAACTTGATCATGATAGAGACAGCATCAACTTTATTCTTCTGAAAGACTAGAAAATATGAGAAAAGGCTTTTTATGAGAGTTGAAATTTTAGAGGTCATAGATATTGATATTTAAGACCCTTCTATGCAATAAAAAGAAAATGACAAATTTGCAGTTCCGACAATGTTAATAGCTGCAGTCGAAATCTGCCCTAAAACGATTCTAATCAAGCTCAAATTCGATAAGCCGTTTAGCTTTCAGAGCATGCAAAAGAAATATACATACCAACATATATATTCAATGGGTGCGCCCACCACCGTTTAGCTTTCAGAGCATGCACTAACTACAATCGCCAAGAAATGAGCATACATGCAAGACGATACATTGCACATATATACAAAACATGACCCTCCTTCTGGCGCAATTGGGTAAAAATCTTATACTACACTGTTACTTAGTAATTATCAATAGGTCACAGGAATAAAAAGTAAACACATACTTAGAACCTACATAGATACATATAATCACGCCTTTATCCCTTACGGGGTAGGCAGAGCACCAAGGGCCGATAGAACCACATGGTGCCACTTCTGTCAAATTTTGAGAGTTGAGATGTACAAGTTCGGTTCGTACTCGTAGTGACAGGTGGTCAGCCCATCGCCTACAAAACACCAAGACCCTCTTGTCCCTCTACTGACTTGTACATTATGCCCGGGAAGAGAAGCAGCTGTAGTATTATACGTTTTTTTCATTCCCAGAGCAGCATAGAAGTAATTTTGTTGTTGAAAATTCGTTTATATTTCAATTACTCCATTAAAGTAAACATCAAACTGAACACGTCCATTAAAACATCTTGTGACATAATAACACAAGTTTCTTCGACATCTTGCCACCACAATCGCTGTAAATCACCGCAATGGTCGCCATTTTGAACCCACAATCGCATTAAACCGAACAACAAGTAACAACGGGAATCAAGTTCAACCCAATAACTTTAACTAAGCCAATGTAGAGAGTTGAAAGTAGTTTATGTTACCCTGGTACTTTTATACTAATGCAGTATCAACGGAAATCAAGTTAAATCCAATTAACTAAGCTAACGTAATGGATGCAATTAGTTTATGCCCTAGTATTATGCACTAACCCTCTTGGTCTTAGTAGCAACTTTTTCCCTGTCTTGTTTTAAGTAAGTAGGTAATATTATTTGCGTTAATGTTTACAGCGCCACCATTAACGAAGGGTACGATGAAATGTAAGTTTGAGTAAAATGATCGTGCGAAATTTATAATATGTTATATAGAGATATTAATTACATACGCGCGTCTATGTGCATTTATGCAGAAAAACGCAGTCTATTTACTCAACTTTGGACCCTAATATTTTGGAAACCAGAAAGGTATGCTTCCATGCAGAAAATGATCGTGATGATGAGGAGATTCCGTAGTTTTACGTTATCACTATATATTAACCGCCAGTCAACTATCTGTAGACTGGACTGCATATTGCATTGATACTAGTATAGTGAAATAGCGTTTGCCTAATAGACACACAATAGGCTGATAGGTAATCGGAATGAGAATAGAACAGAATATGGAATAGAATAGTTTTTATTTGAGAATTACACTTACACGGACAGAAACAACATAGAACAAGATAATAGAAATAGGGCAGAAATAGTTACAGATTTAAAAAATAGCTAGACAGGTAGAAGCAGACATGTAAAGAAGAACAGTAAGAAGAACTGTGTGTCCTATTTGGAGCCCGTCAGTTACATCCCGTGTACGTGCAACCGTCAAACGGGTCCCTTTTCAGCTTTCAACGGGTCCCTTTAAAACGTAAAACTTAGAATTAGCCGACTTAATACGTCTTTTTCTGCCCACGGCGCAAAACCGACTGGTATTATAAATTAGACCGCTTGTGTATATGTGTCTGTTGCAATGTAGATCCTGGTTGGGACGATTTGAATGTTTTTTAATGTTACTGCTTTATTTTCAGGATAATGCTTGAGCACTGAGTATTATATCTGTTTAAATTACATTCGGTTCAAGAAAAACTACTTTTCTCTGATACTATGGTAATACTTCACCTCAAAAGCAACTACAGAGGATTTCATAACCTATGCTAAGGGTGTAAGATCCACGTCAAGGGTAAGAAAGAAGGGGTGAACGCACGAACTTGTGAGTCCATAATACAACTAACTTCTATATTACGGATCGAGTTTGGCGGTGTAGTACCCTGAGATGGTGAAAACATAGAATGAACATGCAGTCTACCGCTCTATGACCGACCATTCTATCCGTGTTATAAACATCGGCAAATCATAGGTTATGGAAATAGGGTAGCTAGAAGTGCACGATCATCAAGGAGATATCATATCCATGTTCACCATACCGGCAACAGAGATAATTTAAAAAGTATTTAAAATTATTACAATTTTTTTTGCACATTCACAACACATTGACCTAGTCCCACACTAAGATCCGTCTTGTGTCGTGGGTACTAAGCAACGGTATATAAATACATACATAAGTATAGAAACATCCATGACTCGGAAACAAACATCGATATTCATCATATCAATGTTTGCACCTATCGGGATTCGAACCCAGGACCTATGGCGTCGCAGGCAGGTCCACTACATACTAGACCAATCGGTCGTCAAATTCAATAGTTATGTTCAGAAAAATGTTACTATTTATACATATTGCGGATGGACATAAAAGATAAATAAAGCCTTCCAGCTCTTCTAACATAAATTATTATCAATTTTCTTATATTATTTAGTTCATAAATTCCAAATAACATTACACAAGTCTTTAACAACTAAGTAAAAGTAAAGTTTGAACTCTAAAATATTGTTAAAGTAGAGAAACAATAGTTAAAGACGATGTTCAGTGCAAACTAGCCAAAATCGATAATAATATAAACTTAAGCTAATTTAAAACTATGTTATTAAAAAAATATCATTTGTAGTCCCACCTTGTCCACAAATAAGTCGGGCAAATGTGCAAATACCAGACCCAATTTGCATCTTGTCTTCATGGTAAAGAAGCGGTGATAGCTCAGTGGTTAGGACGTGCGTATTCCAGTAGGGCGGAGTAGGTTGGATCCGAGTCACGGTACCACAGTATCACGTGCACCACTCAAATTTGTTTCATGTACGATTTTAATTTATAATTGTCACGTGGTGTTTGTGTCAGGCAGGAAACCGTAGAATCAAACGCCAAATCCTGGACAATATGAGTTTCATAAATAAACCATATAGTGCCGACCCCACAAATAAAGAGATCATAGATAGTAGAGATGAATTTCACATGATAACGTGGCGAGCCCATCGCAACGCCGCACCGCTTAATAATATTATATCATCAATTCAAATAACAAACACACCCAAATGGCATTTACACGAGAAAGATACCTCTCTTCACCCGAAAGTCACGTATCGCGTAAATGAAATAATCTAATACATCTCAAATCTAAATTGGTTCTGAGCAGAGAGTCTTGGCAGCCAGAAAAACACTCCAACCTCTCCAGATCAACCCTATAACAGCAAAGATGTAATATTTACCGATCCGCCATCGCTGTTTATTCAATAACGGCTCGTCAGTGGACGTGATGCGAAAAGGATCGCAAGAAATATTATATTGGGCAAAAATTGTTTTCTAGAGCAGATAAATATGTCCCATCTCTGCGGGTTCTTGGCGGAACATCGATCAAAAATCTCCCAGTCATCCTTGGAGAAAATCTGTCTTGTTTGGCGGAGGTGAGAAGAAGTCACTCATGGATGTGGCTGTGCATTTATGCTGGTGGACGGTCGCGATTTCTTCGGTGTGAGCTGTATATGTTTTCGATCGAATTTCGGTCATGGCACCCAAACCCAACGGAGATTAGCCGGTGATGCAGGAGTAGTATAGTGTACAAGTGTGTGCGCGAACACAGGGTTACTCTACATTCCTTCACTCTCATATTCTAATAGAACGGAATCGATACGATCGGAGAGAAATCAGGCACAGGACCAACGCTTTTACTAGCTCTTCCAGGCACGAGCTAAGTGTAAATATTTAGAACATACAATTTTATAGGTACATGCAATTTTAGTGGTACAGGCCCGTAACAGTGATCGTATCCACGCCTCCTGATTTAAGGTGCAGGTCGTAACCATTGGGCTGTCAATGCTTATAAGGTATAGCCTGGGTGTAGATATGATGTATGTAAGCTTTTCTAATGCAAAGATGTAAGTATAATAAATATATAAATACGAGTATTTACCTATACCTATTATCACCACATATTAATCGCTTTTACGTTTTACAAGAATAGGTACATCAGCTGCATATCCTTCTGAGCATGTCGTAACAGTTGATTAAGGATCTCAGGTGCATTATCTCAGGCGATGGGTAAGAGTAACAAAAAATGCTAGAATAAAATAAAAATGCCGCATCCAAACCCGCAGCATAAAGCTCAGATTACAGAGTGAACGGATTACCGCATCGTCGCGCCACGCACGTCATTCCTGCTAACGACTGTGGTCGGTCACAGAGTAAAAAGATGAAGAAAATTTGCAGTGATCCTATGAAGAGGTAAAATTTGCTACATTTCAATAAGAAGGATATCATGAAAGTAGATGAAGCGAATGAGGTGTGTCAGGACCGTGGCAAGTGAAGATCTATGATTTCTGCCTACACCTCCAAGATACCTATGTACGTATTTATACCTATGTATATATTTATATACCTATGTATGTAGTAAGATTATGCAGGTGTCTTTGCATATTGTATGTATTATTTTGCTCATGCAAGTACAATTAAAAATAAAAAGAATAATATGACGAAAACAAGTCAATTGGTGCGTGTTTATCAAACAATCTGGGGTTATTGGTAGTGAAGCTGTATTAGTAAGCTGAACAGTTATTTTTTAGGAGTATCCCAAAAATAGAGTACCTAATTAGCCATAACTGCAGGATCACGAAGAATTACCTACAGCAACGTTGGGCACAGCGGGGTTAGATGTAAATCACCAGAAACAAGTTGCTCATTCATCGCCTGAGAGATTGCCACTAAACTTAGTCGATTACATAAAAATAAAGTAGTAAAGTCCCGCAACAGCACAGAAAAGCACAGGAAATCTAAATAAGGTAGTTAATAAATGATAAAGGAGCGACTATTCCTCATTACTCCTCGAAATATACATCGAATACCATTACGGTTTTCTCAGTTTTCTCTGCTCTGTGACAAAAATGACTGTCTTCATCTAGCGTGATATCGTGGCTTTTATTTCATAACTCTACCGTAATGATAATGCGTCACCTAATACCTCCTCCGTTAGTTTGTTACCAAGTAACGCATAATTGGATTGTCTTATGGTGAAATTAGATTGTTATGGAAAGCTGCTTTGCTTTTATGTTGCTCTGGTATATCAAGAGTATTCTATATCTTATTAGATACATGCTTATTAGCACCACTTACCCTATTTATAAATAAGTTAGGACTTAGTAATGGTAATATCTTAATAATAAAATAATTATGTACTTGACCGATACTAGAATTCCATTATATACTCGTATATCTACTTCATCAGGTTGTTAACATTTGACAGTTCCATCTTTTAAGTTTCTGAATAACTTTTATTAACATTATTATTTTTTACAGTGACGTGTTTATTGGTAGATGCGAGGTCTCATAATAAAGTGTTTTAATAGAGTGGCACTGATTAATAAGGCTTAACTTAGCCTGTATCAAATAATAACCATGGACTTATATGAGCTTTTATTTGTCGTGCTACATATTGATTATAGGTACTCTATGATTTATTACTCATACGACAGCTACCACAGAAAATTGCAAAAATCGCACAAAATGAAGAATTCCTATCGATTATTATTCACGACGGCTCTCAAAAACGAGCAAAGAGCTTTCGATATGACCCTTCTTTAAAGTGTCGAATCTCGAGACGTGATAGTTACATTAGTTATTCATCTTATCTTCGATCGGGGTGAGATTTAATATCTACATAGATTCTTTGAAATACTTTACAGTATCGTTGATGGAAAGGCAAATTTACTTAAGCGCCAATTGGTCGAAAATTCCATCCGGTAATAATATAATTTTATGCTTCGATGAGTGGATAGAAGAGGTGGAAGTGGACAAGTTGTCCAGACTTTCTTCAGTCTAGATTTTTCGTGTGAATGTTATCGTTCTTAGATGAATCTCACGATATAACTAAGACTTGTATCTTAAAGAAAAAAGTATTTACTTTGCTAAAGTTGCTTAATAGTGAAAGCCACTGTTAATATTATAATCTTTTCTATTTGTCTAAGTTGTTGTTATGATAAATTTTCTCTTACCTGATTAAAATTTTCTCTTTCAGCTATTTAATATTTCCAATGTTTACCTGTGCCAAAGAATTATAAAATATAAATTATAAATTTTATAGATTAAACTTTGCGAGGTGAGTTGTACCGAATGAAATAATGAATATTGGATATAACAGGTATATGTAGTTTTTTAAATATATTATATCCAGTTTAGTAAAAGGGCAAAGAAAAGGTAAAGCTGTTTACGGTGCCGACATATGAAAAGTTACTTTACAGTGGTTTCTTTATGACGGTACCAGCATCCTAGGAAATCAAAGATAATGCAAAACATAGCTCAGGCGGACATCAGTATAACTCATAGGTCACAACAATTGAAGCTCAGCGTGAGGCTGCGGCTTCCTTTGATGATGTCGGATATGAAAGGATTTTCAAAACTTACCACGAAAACGGGAAACAACGGGAATCCCAAAGTTTACGCGGACAAAGTCGCGGTCGGCCGCTAGTTGGTCATAAAACTGACGTCGCAAGCGTTCGCCGGTTAATTAATATTTTACAACTTTACTTCATAAAAGAAAATATATTCATTACAGTTAGACTGCCGAGCAGCACACAAAATAGCATAAATTAAACTATAATGTAATTTAAGCAGTAGTTCTCCAGATTAAAACTGGAGTCGTAGTTAATTTTCCAGAAACTTCC
This sequence comes from Carposina sasakii, assembly GCA_014607495.2. Lineage (NCBI taxonomy): Eukaryota > Metazoa > Arthropoda > Insecta > Lepidoptera > Carposinidae > Carposina > Carposina sasakii. The sequence continues at coordinate 1,324,621 of CP053157.1, forward strand.
AATTAACAAAGCACGAAATGTTAACTGGTACGGCTAGATTTTACTTACTTTCCAAGAAATATTAAAGCTGTCAGCCACAATATGATTTCAAACACAAAATAGCAGTATATTTGTTAGTACTACCCACAAATTACGCTCATAAGTAACCAGGTTAGCTAGTACAGAATGCCTTGCTCGCCCTTGTACAAAATGTTTTAGCAGTACAATAAAGAATTATATCTATCTATAATTTATAGATATTAACTTTCTGTTTGTAAAACTGTGATAAGTATGTTGCGATTATCAGCTATTTATCACTTGCTAATAACTTCCAGATAACCTATCTAGCACTTCTTTTGACAGATAACCCAGCCATGTAATCACCTGTTCAAAAGGTTATTATTGAATTAAGAATCAATATCTAATCTTAATCTCCTAATACTTGTAGGTAGGTATAACTGGCCATAAGTTTTTTCCAGAAGCTGTTTCACAACAATATTAATGCAAAGTAAAAGATTTGTAGTACCAATAATAAAGAATTTTAGTTTTGAATTTTAGTTAAGAAATTTAGTTTTATAATGTTCTGTTTGGGTGCACATGACTTGCCCTCTATAATTGTATAACAAATTGTTTGCTTGGGTTTGCTATAAGAGATCTCTTAAAGAGACAAGTTCGCTTTTGTACACTTTCTGTGTAACTATGTTAAGTCACTATATTGTCTTACGTTTGAGTGTACAATAAAGAATACAAGAATTGTCCATCTATCATTTCAACATGGTTAAAATTACATGTTCTAAATATAATATGACATTTCTTAATACACAATATTTTCCTCATCCTTGACGCTGGTCGAAAGTACGAGTAAAAAGGTTGATAGCCAAAAGTGCAGTCATAGCAGCAGGAATAGCTTTCAGATAAGGAGTTGGGACTCTGGGGTTTTGTCCGGGATGCGCTATTACAAAACCGACAATTAGGTGCGAAAATCATCATGTATCAAATGGACCTCCTAGTAAATATACTATCCACTACTGTCTATTAATAATTAGCTATACCTCGCGAATTTGTCCTATATAGATATACATAGAATATAGCATATGTCCTTCTTCGTACTCCCAACTACATTTATGCTAAATTTCTACAAGATTGTTGAGTAAAATAAAGTGTAAAAAAATACTTTGTAATATTATTTGTATTATAATTGGAGCCGCGTAGTGCCGGCAGAGTAGAGTTTGTACCACCCCTGCCTGCCCGTGGGTATCGTACGAGGTGATTAAGGGTTTCCGGGAGGTGGGCAGCAGCGCATTCCCTACTGACAACATAGTCCGAAAATCACACTGCGGTCACCAACCCGCCTGCCCAGCGTGGTGACTATGGGCAAAACCTCTCTGTGGCAGTCGCCTTGTGGCGTGCCCTGTGGGAGGCCTACGTCCAGCAGTGGACTGCAATGAGCTGAAAAAGAAGAAGAAGAATTGGTATTTGTAAGATTGGAAGAATATATGGAGTATGGAGATGTGAAGACGTTTGTTATTCTTTCACGCAAAATCAGCTCATACATCAGTCTAACACAAACGTTTTTAACCCCCGACGCAAAAAACGACGGGGTGTTATAAGTTTGACGTGTCTGTGTCTCTCTCTCTCTGTGTGTGTAATTATTAATGACGGTCACAAGTTAAGAATAACATGTTTGTTTGTAATTTCTTCAAGCTAATCAAGCCTAGTTTTATAAAATATTAATAAGAAAATGAAAAAAAAAAATCACCCGATTGAGATTTGAACTCACGACCACTCGCAAACTCGTAGGTTTTTTTGAGGTTCACGTCAACAAAGGCTGTTCCATTTCAGACCACACCACAGCTCAAAAGGTATAGGGTTTGTAAATTCGCGTCTGGGATCTCGGGGTTCACGGGCGATCCCGGGCTTGTCGGCGATCCCGGGCGGTTAATCCGCGATATCAGATAGGTGTCCACACTCCGTATCACATGCGATAAGTTTCTAAGGATTGTCTAAGCGTTAAATAGCTTGTTATCGTGTGTTCTCGTGTGGAATATCAAACAGCTAGCTTGAGAAAACTTCGTTTATGGTATGCATTTTTAAGATAGTGTAAATACAGTATATAAACGTACAGATGTATACATACAGGGTGTGAGTTAAAGTTAGGAAAATACTATAATTGAATAGTTAAATAAGTGCCATTATGTTAAATGAAACTGCCAGTAAATTAATAAGTGTTTTTTTGCTTGCAGGAAATGCGTTTTGGATTGGATTATCCGCTGTTTGCTATTCGCGGCTATTGTGTCGTTCGTATTTATTTATTAATTCAGATAAAAGATATTAAAACTGAATATAACGCCCCATGTATGACTCGCGCTATATGGGCTCTTTGGAGAGTTTATAAGTCATTAGAACGTATTTACGCTTACCTTTTTTTGGATGACTACATGTATTATAACATAAACGAAACACCATATTGGTGCTCATAAAAAATCTAATAATATTCCGAATTGTCCAGTGAAAAAATAATTTACGCATCAGAATCATGACCTGAAGTCAGCATCTCAATGTTTGCCTCTCAGCCACTTACACCCTGTAGACTTAAAAGTTTGTGTCTGCGTTATTTTTCTTACTTGATATCGTGGAGATATTATCGTGCCACTTAAATCTAATGGTGTTTTGTTATACCTTCACTCTACTAGAGTAAGTACGAGTATGCGATCTTGGCATTCTACACACGTATCCATGAAGAAAGATTTACTTGATAAATATAGTCCACTAGCGGCTGCCCGCGACTTTATCCGCGTACGAGTAACACAGCCATATGTATGTATGTAATTCGTATCATGAATCCACAAACCTACATATAAAAATGAATCCCTATTACGGATGGATAATTTCTCTCACTCTTTTTTTGTTATGTTAGTTATTGTCAAGAAATGGATATTATATCACATTTTTATTTTTCAAGATTGTATGAAAACTCCTGAGATATTTAAAAATTCTCCATACTATCGGGAAAATTAAACATGTGATTTCGGATCTCAAATTTTGTAGATAGGTTCTCTATAGTGGGCTATTTACATAGCTTTTCGCTTAATATACCTACCCTTTTTGTCACACCCTGTAATAATATATATAAGTTTCAACAGATTATAGGCACCGAAGATATCTTAAGTTGGTAGTTTACGTAAAAACCGTAAGTTGCAAAACAATTTTTTTTTTATTTAACAAAAGTGTTTTTTTTTTAAAGTCTTTAACTAAAGTGTCGGTAACTGTAGAGGTATGGTTTCCACGAATGGCGGTTCTGTCTTATCATCATCATCATCATCATCAGTCTATTGCAGTCCACTGCTGGACGTAGGCCTCCCCCAGGGCCCGCCACAAGACTGCCATAGGGGGTATTTGCCCATAGTCACCACGCTGGGCAGGCGGGTTGGTGACCGCAATTTGTATTTTGGACTATGTTGTCAACACGGGAGGCGCTGCTGCCCACCTACCGGAAACCCGTCTTATAGCGGCTGAGAAACTTTTTACATATCGGCACCGTAAAGACGGCTTGCCTTTTGCATTCGTACTGCTGATAACGGCGCCGCAATAATTCTAGGAAACCATTGCTCAATTCTATTGAAAAAGTCCAATTTTTTACTACGATTTTCTGGATGTACCAGCAGACCATGAATGGCGAACAATATTTTCCGAGTAAAATATTTAAAATGCCGAACTCACTGGTCTGCAAAGCTGATAGTTCATTCGATTGAAAAATATATTTTACCTTGGAATAGAACCAGTAGGTAATTCTAAGCTCTGCTATTCGTCTGCGTAAACCTTAGGAATCTCGTTTTTTTTGTTCACAATTTGATTACAATCATACTACCTATATAAAAGTATTTAGATCGGTATATTAATAAATCATTAATAGTAATTAATTAATAGTAGATTAATTAATAGCAGATTAATAAATTTTTTGATTTCTTTATTAATTATTTTAAATCATTGTATTTAACAAATATTAATCTTAAGATTCTCTTATTCATCTCATGATAATTTTGTTTTAGTATTATTGATCTGAATAAAATTTAATTTTCTTACATACATATCGGTGATTCTATTTTATGTGCATTTATTGATTTGCAACCTTACCAGCTCTAATTAGATAGTAAAAACTGAGGTTATAAACCTATACTACAGGGTGTAACAAAAGGGGTATGTTAAGCGAAAAGCTATGTAAATAACCCACTAAAATGAACCAACCTACAAAATTTCAGACTCGAAATCACAAGTAAAATAAATAATTTAAATTTTAAAATAATTTTTCAAATAGTATGGAGTATTCCTAAACAACTCAGGAATGTTAATACAATCTTAAATATCTTAAATCTTAAAATAAACATGTGATTACGAAATAGGTTCTCTAAGTGGGCTATTTACATAGCTTTTAGCTTAACATACCCTTTCTGTTACACCCTGTATACAGGATGATTTTTGGTCGTCAACGTTCCCGAAAACTACGGAATCTCCTCATCATCACGATAATTTTTCTCCATGGAAAAAGTGGGAAGTGTCTAGTTTCCAAAATATTGAGGCCAAAGTTGAGAAAATAGACTGCGTTTTTCTGCATAAATGCAGATTGATGCGTGTAGCAAGATTTTTCCACGATAAAAAATTAATATCTGTCTATGAAAAAACTAGCATAAACACTGGACACTATAAATTCCGCCCGATCAAGAAATTTAAAATATTGACTATATTTTTGTAATGATAAATTATAGAATACTCGTAGGCCTATTTATTTGAAAATACATATGTAACTAGTGGACGCCCGAGACTCCGTCCGCGTGGACTACAGAAGAACAAAATGTCGAAATTATCCGGGATAAAAACATTTTTCCGGGATAAAATGTAGCCTAAATGTTAAGTGGGACCTGTCACAATATATTCCTGAAAACTGCATCGAAATCAAAAATTATAAAAATAATTCATTTGGGTACTATTGCGTTGATAAAGGTCTCCTATAATATTTTTTCTCATATATCTTCTATGTACAGACAGCGATCCGTTACATTTTTATTATATGTACCTAAATGGCTGGATCAATTTTGAGGAAATTTTGTGTGTGTTATATGTGTTCTAGTGGGTTCGAGAATAGTTTAGTTAGATTCTCAATTCAGTCACCGAAATTTTGTGCAGTACACGCGGACGGAGTCCAAAAATATTATTTAGTTGACCAAATTGTAAATATAAACTTTTCTCGAACCCACTGGAATACGCACAAAAGATTCCATCAAAATCGGTGCAGCCGTTTAGAAGTCCATTACAAACACACGAACATAAGATTTAAATATATCAAGATAAAGAAAAGGAAACAATTCCGTGATATAACAACCATCTACCGGGCGTAACTGAAACTAAAGTATCCTTTCCTGTCCTGCCGGATCCTATGTAAAAGGTTCTAACTAACATTAACAACAATATAAATCTTCTATTCGTGTGTTTGTAATTGAACTCCTTCAAAACAGCTAGACCTATTTTGATGAAATTTTTTTCATATATTCAAGTGGGTTCGAGGATAGTTTTGATTCACAATTCGGTCAAACTCATTTTGTTTTTTCAGAAGTCCACGCGGACGGAGTCCAAAAACATTATTTAGTTGATCGAATTATGAATCTAAACTATTCTCGAACTTACTTGAATACACACAAAAAATTTCATCAAAATCGGTCTAGTAGTTTAGAAGGAAATCCACTACAAACGCAAGAATAGATGATTTATTTATGTAAGGAAAAGGAAACATTCCCGAGATATAACAACCATTTACCGGGCGTAACTGAAACTAAAGTATATTTTTGAATATTCGAGACAGCGATTGCACCGCAGTCTGCCGGATCCTATGTAAAAAGTTCTAACATATACAACAATATAAATCTTCTTTTCATGTGGTTTTAATTGAACTCCTTCTAAACGGCTGGACCAATTTTGATGAAATTTTTTGTGCGTGTTCCAGTGGGTTCGAGGATGGTTTAGCTTTTGCTAACAAATCGTTAACTTTAGCTAACAATTTGGTCAATTAAATAATGTTTTTGGACTCCGTCTGCGTGGACTGCAGAGAAAACAAAATGTCGTTAACCGAATCGTAAATCTAAACCATTCTCGAACTCACTTGAACACACACACAAAATTTCATCAAAATTAGCTCAGCCGTTTAGAGGGAAATCCATTACAAACACACAAACAGAAGATTTTTATATATAAAGATATATACGTGTATATTATACACGTACAGACACAAACAACGTAGAACAAGGTATAGAAAGTAACACCTAAAAATGACAATCGACAAATAAGTTTGTGAATGCTTTCATGTCGAATAAGCTATTACGCCTTGAGCACACCGGATGCGTATGCGTACACGTAAGCGTAGTTGTAACGTACCTCTGAGTTGTAATGTATGGAACTGTATAGGCACGGGCAGACCAGATGCGTATGCGTAGACGTAAGCGTAGACGTCAAGCGGTGTGTCCTGTCTTATACAGTTCCATACCTTAGAACTCAGAGGTACGTGTACGTCTAAGCTTACGGGTACGCATATGCACTCGGTGTGCTCGAGGCTTAAGAATTTTCTGTTTTTTAAAATAATGGAATAGATTATTAATAGCTTTTTAAATATGTACGTACATACGACAGCTAAAAACGATTTAAATTTTTTTAAAATTAATAATATATTTTTGTGTAACGTTATGAGCAATCAAACAGACTGCGACATAGTATAATGTGCAGCATCATATAAGATAACAATAAATTATCGTTCAAGTCTCTTACGTAGTTGTACAGAGGTCACTTTTATAAATAAGGTTGTTTACACTTAGTATTTGCCATACAATCTGTCCTTATAGCAGATTCCACGTAGATATAAATTTATATTAAAAATTTTATACCTTCCACACCAAAAAGAGATAAAGCTGTTCTATAGTAAACGTTATAATATGATGTCAGATATTTAGTGCAGGCATTTTACAAATAACATAGGTACATCACTTGTGCTGATGCGGGCCTTCATTAGAATATCATCTGCATCTCTTTCTGTGCATGTCGTAAGAGTGGAGTAAGGAACTCGGGCATTCTGTCAAGCGATAAGTTAGCAACTAGTCCCTGATCATTTCCATCTGTCCCCACAATGCTAATCTCCTTTATGAGCCTGCAGTTCTACCCCATTTCAAAACCACAGCCGTGTCTATCTGTGGTTATGTACATAATCCTCAGACAGGGAGGGCAGTAGTGTGCAAAATGCACTTCCACTTTTGAGCAAGATTTCGCATTGATGTTCGTTGTCGTATCACTCCCACCAAATAGACATCACGTGACTTGACGTGATTATGGCTTCCTATTCGAGCGAACACGTCAATGACGAACCTCTATAGACACCATCGACAAATAATGTTACATGGTCTAAGAGCTCAGTTTACAGTCAACCTTATTTTCAAATACGAACTACGATGAAGATAACCTCATTTGTTTAATATAAAAAAAAACGACTGCGTGAAAATTTGGCCTAGTGTCACTCTGAAGACAATGACAAATCCAATGATACCTCTCTAGCTCAAATGCGACAAGCTGTTTAGATTCTAGAGCAGCTGTCGTCACACTTTACTGACCAAGGGCCGCACATGACAATGTGAGTGTCAGCATCGGGCCGCGGACTATGTAAAAGCGCTAAAAGCCGGAAAGACCAGCCTATTTGGCCGGACATTTGGGTAAAAAAGCCGGACACCTTATTTTATTTATGGCTTTATGTCTTTTCCTTTCTCTCTTTTCATTCCAAGAATTTGTGGAGTTTACGAAGAAAGTGAAAACTCTGCTTAAGTATAGATAGAATACATGCGCGTGCGAATTTGTTTCTCATATTTAGCACGTAACTCACGTAAGTTGCCGATTACTTCATAAACTATACAGAGAATGTGTGACCATTGCTAAAGCATGAGATAGGTTACATCCGGGTAGACATCTAAACATTTATCATGTTGGTAAAATCTTCATGTAACTTGTAAGCGATTTTTCCAAACGTCAGATTATCAGAAGAATAAAATTGATGCTGTCTTGCTCTCAAACTTGGTGAAGATCGAGACAGTATCAACTTTACTTTTCAAATAGGCTGTTATTGTATCTGACGTTCGGAAAAATCGGCCCTTAATCTATTTATTTTGTCGCGGGCCGTACAAATAATGGCAGAGGGCCGCATGCGGCCCGAGGGCCGCCTTTGACAACCACGGCTCTAGAGCGTGCCAAAGAAATAGACATACAAACATAGGAAAAACATAACGCTCATCTGGTGCAGACGGGTAAAAATAATGTTCGTGTTCTACTTCGGCAAATAGTTCGGCGCAAATTGAACGTAATAACACCAATCTCACCCAGCTTACAATTTTATTGGTTGAGTGACGCTTGTAAGTCAATTACTAGGTCATACCTTGTACAGTCGCAGATATAACAATTTTAAAACATAGAAAAAATGTACAATGGTGATTTTTAAGAGATCTTATTATTTCGCTATTGTCGAAACATCGAGATATTATACAGGGTGTAAGCGAAAAGCTATGTAAATAGCCCACTGTAGAGAACCTATCCACAAAATTTGAGACCCGAAATCACATGTTTATTTTTCCCGATAGTATAGGGAATTTATAAATATCTCAGGAATTTTCATACAATCTTGAAAAATAAAAATGTGATTTCGAGTCTCAAATTTTGGAAATAGGTTCTCTATAGTGGGCTATTTACATAGCTTTTCGCTTAACATACCCTTTCTGTTACATCCTGTATAACAACTTTTTAGAAGGAAGTAACTTGACATAGCATTTTAGACTTTAGAGGAAATACATACTCGTACATAATTATTATTACAGCAGTCATGCCTATTTGAGGGCCGATTGGTGTAGTTGGTAGTGGATCTAGTGGTAATTTTTTAGAAAAATCCGTATAGGCCCGTGTGTGGTATCGAACTCACGCCTCCCGACTTAAAGGCTAGCTTTTAGCGTCAGAGCCTCGTCCTTAAAATAACAGGGTGCTCCATGTACAGGTGAGGTTGACTTTGGGTGAAAATAGCGATGTAGAATCTAGTTGTGTGCCCATCTTATGCTTGTTAAATAGTTTAAGAAAAGACATTTAATATTGTTTGCCATTGTAGCGGAGCCATCTATCGGATGCAGGAGAGAACCACTATCGAATGCAAGATCCTAGAACGCGATATCGAAGTTTCTCACAATGATTGGAATATATACATGGGCCAAACAACTACTAGTGGCCCGGTGGGGCCGAAAGCGCTTCCCTTTTGACCACCCCCACAGCATTTATCTTAACATGCACGGAAGAAGATACAGCTGATGTATTCTAGTAAAGCCCCGCATCAGCACAGGAAAATAACATATTCTGGTAGCAAATTAGGATTCTCTAATTGGTATCAGAATTTCCATTACACAAAGCCGTCAATTCAGTAATTGATATCTGCATAATTCACTGAACCCGAATATATATACCACTAACATCTTGTTGAAGGTCAGGTCTATCAAACTGGGGGACACAGTGTACGTATCAAACAGTAGATCAAATCAATAATTTTTTGCTCTGTTCATATCTACGTTGGGTCGACGTAGTATGTATTGTGTTAGATTCGACACTATCGACCATCATCTTGTTAGTCAAACATTCATCTATTCATCGTCTTGTTAGTCTCTCTGTATATTTCACATAGTCTAGTCAACGCTTTTATTTATCGTCTTCAACATAGTCGAAATAACATTTTAAGCCTACAAAGGTAAGATAACCACTGTCTCTTGATGGCAAATGACTTATGTTCACAATGATTGCGTTACTATGAATTTTATAATAGCAGGGTTGTTTTGGACAGAAGTGATATAGACTAGAGAAGTAGACATCTCTATTCTGAGGGCTTGGATATTACAAGCGACAGTGAAATTAGCAAAGCTATCGTAATATTTGTACCAGTAGCGGACAGCGGTGATACTTTATCACGTCATTTAACGAACACGCTAAATGAAGGCTTTTTATTGAAGGAAACATTTAGATGACTTTGCAAACTTTCCTATCGCTCGTAAAACTGTTGCATCTAAGTACATGTTGTTAGACTGCATTATCAATACCATAATAATTATCTACACTGTGTACAAAACAGAGTTAACTATATCAATGCAGATAGGTATATTGTTTATTGACGTGTCGGTGATTGTGTTGTTTAGAACTAAACTAAAACTTGCGTAGAAGACACGACAATGTTAATCGAAATATTCATTTTCGTTGTGACATGTATGTTGACGTATTACCTTTACACTCACAAGAAGATAGTGGATAATTATAAGAAAAATGGCGTTAAATATATCCCTGGAGTACCGATATTTGGGAACGTATTGAGAAGCACCTTCAAGAAGTGTCATATGGTGGATGATATTGATGCTGTTTATAGAAAATTTCCCAATGAAAAGTAAGTTTAGTTTAGTATTTTTAATAAAGAATTTTGTACCATATTATAATTGGCTTTTCAATAATATTTTTTTAAATTTGTTTAAACATACATTAATCAATATTTTTTACTATAAATATGTTTTAAGAAATGAAAAAATTTTTCACCCGAGTGGGACTCGAACCAACGACCTCTCGCATTCCGTTCAGCGCTCTCACCAACTGAGCTACCTGGGTCAATTAACTCGGATGACGAATTTGACCATCTCTTTTAAACTTTTATTCTTACATTACGTTTTTGGCAACGTTATTTTTTCATTTTCTACTTTAAAAAATTGCATAATCGGGGGGCACGGTAGTGTCCCCGCCAAGTCGAGCGCGAAGCAAACACTGCCGTACCATCCTTTACTGGAACCATTTCGCCGCATTTTCAGGCCCCTATTTGAGAATCTCTGGATAAGACCAGGACGCAGAAATTTTTCTCATCCAGTAAGCCATAATCACATACTTAAAATCCAAAATTTCAATTTAATTTAATTTAATTAAAAAAATCATTTAGTTCCGAAGTTAAGCAAAAGCAAAGTTTCGCATTTATGACACTCACTCATGATCATCAGAATAGAACTAGTACTTTCCATAAACTCAGAGAGCGGAAATTTGGTACAGAGTTAGGGTTTAATGGCCACATAAAGGGAACACTATAAAAACTAGGATAATCGAAGATTTGGAGTACCTGGTGACCCTGATTAGAAAATCTAGCGTAGTGGGACACATCTTCTAATTTAATCTAGCCTATAGCGACCCACTGCTGGGCGAATGCCTCTCCTTCTGCTTTTAATACGCATATAAATAAAATTAAAGGAAATAAATCAATATGACCACGTTTCTACAAAAAGAAGTGAAATCCCACCAAAAACATTCTGTAATAAACTAGCCAAGTCTCGATGGAGCTGCTTGTTTATCTCTAAAAAGTAATGAAATCTAGACAAAGTCGTGCCAAGTCTAAGGTTCCTTACTGCGATTTCTTTAATATTATAGTTAATGTTGTGTGACTTGGCCGTTTTATACAGAATGTTTTTGGTGGAATACATATTTTCAGAAAACAACCAATCGTTTTAAATTTATCAAAACATTAGTTACCCCTTTGGGACAAAGAAAAATGGGTAAGAAATGACTGAAATTTGACGGCCGCACCAAAGGTCCTGGGCTCGAATCCCGGCCGGTGCAAACTTTGATATGATGAATATATGTTTCTGAGAATGTGTGTTTCTGAGTCATGGATGTTTATTATAAAAATCTATGCATTTAAATACCGTTGCTTAGTACGCACGTCCCACTTAGTGTGGGACCGGGTTAATGTGGGACCGGGTTAATGTGGGACCGGGTTAATGTGGGACCGGGTTAATGTGTTATGATGTATTTATTTATTTAATTCAAATGTTTCTCATAACATAGATACGTGGGATACATAGAGGGAACTGCCAACATAATAATGATCCGTGACCCTGAACTGATAAAGCGGATCACAGTCAAGGACTTCGATCACTTCGTAAACCATCGCCAGTTCGTTCCACCTGAAACTGATCCACTGTTTGGAGAAAGCGTCCTTATGTTGAAAGGTAAATCTATTAAAAGTACGTATACTATACAGGGTGCTTTTTGATCGTCAACGTTTCACACACACTTGACACCATAATTTTCGCGCGATTAAAACATAAATTAATAAAAAAAAATTGACAAAAATAGAGAAGTATGCAAATCACAAGCCCAATTTTTCAGGAGCTATTCTGTTAAGACCCGAGAGGTAAGGGGTGAGTCTGCCGCCGCTTTTCGGGCACAAATACAATAATCTAGCGACCGGTAACTAATCCAATGGGAAATATTTCCGAGCCATTCTAAATATGTATTATCAGCGTCAGAGCCTCGTCGGTTAAATATCAGGGTGCACCAGGGGCAGGTGAGGTTGATTAAGGTCCTAAGGTGTTAGTTGAACCCACTTACCTCACATTTTTACTACAAAATTTACTCTTTTTCAGATGAGAAATGGCGAGACATGAGGACGACGTTAAGTCCGGCCTTCACAGGGTCAAAGATGAGGCTTATGATGCCTTTCATGGAAGACATTAGCAGAAACATTGTGGAATACTTAAAAGGTAACATATTGTGAAATACTTGAAAGGTAACAGATTGTGAAATGCTTGAAAGGTAACAGATTGTGGAATACGTGAAAGGTAACAGATTGTGGAATACGTGAAAGGTGATAGATTGTGGAATACGTGAAAGGTGATAGATTGTGGAATACGTGAAAGGTAACAGATTGTGAAATGCTTGAAAGGTAACAGATTGTGAAATGCTTGATAGGAATATCCTTCCAGTAGGAGTACAAACATACATACGTATTAGGTGTCTTAGAACTGGGCTGTGTTCTTATAATGGGATAGCCATTACAGCAGTACCACAAAGAAAATCACATAGCCTAGCAGCTCAATAGGCATAGCAGAGCCTGAATAACACACGTAGTCATTATACAAGGTTGTAGTTATATAAATATTAGAACAGTCATTTTTTAAAGGAACAGTCATGGGTCAATAACCATCTGATTACAAAAGTGCATAATATAATAAATTAATAATCTTATCATAAATAGGTACTTGCACTAACTTCTAACTAATATTGCTAAAAGTACTTAACATGTCAGTATTTATCGCTTTATAAACATTTATAACGAAATCATTCTCTTTGTCTCTCAGTATTTATTTTTATTATTTTCAAGTTCAGGATATTGATTTTTTTTTACATTTTCCACAGATTTTTTAAATAATAATTATGTAGGTATACGAAATCTTATAATACAATAAATCGTTAGAGGGTATAAATCTTAATGTCAGTAGGAATTACAATAATAATTATAATCCAATATAAGGTCAAGTCCTTAGAATTATATCAGCCCATTCTCTATTAAAGCAAATAAATATTTATCTTTGTATAGTTAAAAAAAACTGCCATAATTAAAAACTTAATTCTAGATTGTTTCAAACTCAGTGAAAAAATAATTTTATTTCTTGAATAAATAAATTTTAAAAAATTATACACATAATGTTGATTCCCAGAGCATCAGTCAGAGGACATCGATGCCCAGGACCTGGTCAGGAGGTACACCAATGACGTCATAGCATCAGCAGGCTTCGGTGTCCAGGTCAACTCCCTTAAGGACAGAGAGAATGAGTTCTACATCATGGGCAAAGATATCTTCAAATTTGACTTGAAGATGCAGATTAGTTTCTTCATCGCTGCCCAGTTTCCAGAGCTTACGAAGGTATCTAACATCATCTTTCTGTCCTTATGCCTATGTTTATGGGGTCGGCGCAATATGGTTTCTTTTAAAACCGGCTTCCTGCCTGACGCCAACTTTCCCGAGAATAGCTTAGAGACAGCTTTTCCGCGGAATGACTGAGAACCAACGCACAGCATAAACCGTTGATGTTCATCATTTACAGCCCTGAGAAGTCCACTGTTGGACATAGGCTTCCCCCAACAACCTCCACTCCGACCGGTCGGAAGCAGTCTGCATCCAACCGACGCCCGCGACGTTGGCCAGGTCGTCCGTCTACCTCGCGGGTGGCCTTCCCACGCTGCGTTTACAGATACGTGGTATCCACTCTAGAACTTTCCGACTCCATCGGCCATCAGTTCTTCGAGCTATGTGCCCTGCCCATTGCCACTTCAGCTTGCTGGACCGTTGAGCAATGTCGGCGATCTTTGTACGTCTGCGGATGTCCTCATTTCTGATTCGATCATCTCTCCATCGCTCGCTGTGCGATCCTGAGCTTCTTTATGAGGCACATAGTTAGAGACCACGTCTCGGCACCGTAGGTCGTCACCGACAGCACCGCTGATTTTATCGACCTGAAACTTGGAGGGTGTTGTGCGATAAGAAAGGATTTTTCAGAAATTCTCAAGGGGACTAGAAAATAGGAAATTTAAGTAGACGCGAACGAAGTCGCGGACGCCCGCTAGTCATTAAGATATACAGGGTGTAATAGAAGTGGTATATTGAGCCCCGCTGTACATACGAGTATAACCTGTCTACAAATGGCAACATATAACATTAAAGACTACTTACCGATAGTATTATCTATCTAATTAGTAATATTAACCGATAAAAAAAATATAAAGGTATTTATATAGTAGGAATAGAATTAAATGACGCGACGCCTATTTTTATCACTAAAATGATAAACTTTGTAATTAGATGACCCCTGATCAAAATTATTAAGTTGGTACACTGTACTGTAAAGGTATTTATTTACTACAATAATATTAATATATTTATCTCGATATGAGACAAAATAAATGTCGTCACAGAATATACATAATAATATATAAAAAAACAGGTCATGTGTGAGTTGACTCGCACACCGTGGAGGGTTTCGTCTGGAGCGATCATATTTTTAAGTCATGTACGAGTAGTACAAATTAGACAATTTCAAATACTCGATATGTTGCTTGGGTTAGCATACCTATAGTAAAATTATTAGGAAATTAATTATTTGAGCTGTTATTTAAATGTTTGAGGAGTTAGTATAATCAGTTGTAAAAAAAATATGGGTAGTCGGGTAAAAACTAGGGGATTTACTGTGGGACAAGGTTAATGTATTCTGTAGTTTGTGAATATATATTATTTATTTAAGGAGGAATCACCTTGTATTTCGTGTCGTGATGATAAGAATATATTTTTAGAAACTGGGCCTGCCAATGTTCTCGAATAAGATGGAGAAGTTTTTAAAGAAGATGGTCAGTTCCACAATGGAGTACCGGATACAGAATAATGTGGAAAGACCAGATATGATCCAACTCCTCATTGAAGCTAGTAAAGGTATGACGCGTGTTAAGGAACGAAAAAAGGAAAAAAAATAATAGCACCATCTTTTATCTGCCCGTGGGTATTGTTGGAGGCGATGAAGGGTTTTCAAGAGAGGGGTGCAGCGGCTCTCGTGTTACTACAACATAGTCTAAAAATCACACTGCAGTTACCAACCCGCTTGCCCAGCGTGTGGCTATGGGCCTAAGCCCATGCTCTTTGGCAGTAGCCTTGTGGCGTGCCTAGGGGAGACCTACGTCCAGCAGTGGACTGCAAAAGGCTGATGTGTGTTATGTGACACAAATCGGGATTGACTTTGGCCTTTTTTAGGGCTCAAATTTGATGTTCCTTTTTCATTTTCTATTGAAATAAAAAATCGATACACACAGTCACACCATAAGTATCCCCCAAAGAGGTTGGGTAGAAGTGTGCAATTTATAAAGTCGGTACAATATTTACAAATGCTATGTATAACAAGTAGCGAATTCAAGCCAAAAAACAAATTTTTAAATAGAATTCTTATCATCTTACATAGTTTATTTTATTATTATTAATCTTATTTTCAGGTACACTAAAATCAGAGAAGGATGATAAAGAAAAAATAGGTTTTGCTACAGTCGACGAGGGACTAGAAAATCATACTGTAACGAGAAGTAAGTTTCTTGGATGTTTAAACAAAAATTGTTCTAAAATGTTAATCTAACCCTCGAGATTAAGGTCACAAGTGTGTGCATCACAGGTGCACTCTCTATTTCCCCACTGTCATAGTTAAATAGAAAAAAAAGTACATAAAACAATGTTATATCTTTTGTAAAATTTACAAAAACACATGAAGAAAAATGTTTTTCAACTAAGTTAGTACGTGTAGCTGGACGTAAGCTTTTTCTAAAATCGGTAATTTTAAAATTTCAGAATGGACCCAAGATCAGCTAGCAGCTCAAGTATTCATATTCTTCGTAGCAGGTTACGAGAGCTCTGCCAATGGCCTCATAATGTGCATCCACGAGCTGGCCATCAACCCTAAAGTTCAAGAACAATTGTACCAGGAGGTCATGACGTTCAAGGAGAAATACGGAAAACTTACATACGACAATCTTCAGGAGTTGAAATACTTGGATTGCGTTCTTAATGGTAATTACAACTTAAGAACTAATACCACAATTAAAATTAAAAAATAATAATATAATGAACGTCAGTTACATACTGTATCTTCCTTTGTATTTTGGGTAGCGGTCTATGTCATGCATGACAAAATAGATCTTTAAATAGGTACCGCATTTCCCGCTCTCCTGCACATCATGGGAAGAAAGACATGTCTGCAGAGTACATTATTTTCGTGCGCGGTGAGCTCAATCCAGGCACTTCGAATAACAAAACAACATTATAGGTACATTAACAATGAAACTAGGGCATGTCAGAAAATTTCAGCTTTAGTTTCCTAGAAGTGCGGTGTTCTATAGCGCCTGCAAAACCACGCCCTCTTTACGGTGCCGACATGTGCAATGTTCCTTTAAGGCCGCTATTTGACGGCACCGCTATCCTAGGAAAGCATAACTTATGAAACCCTCTTACAGAGACTCTACGGAAGTGGTCGCCAGCCATTATCCTGGATCGAGTTTGCTCCAAGCCTTACGAGCTACCTCCGAGTTCGGAAGGTGCAAAACCATATCGTGTATGTACTGAAGAATGAAGTACTTATAATATTTATAAATAAATAAATATTCACACACTTCACATTGACTTAGTTCCATATTAATATCCTTAAAGTCTTGTATCGTGAATGATAAAAACTTCCATGACATATCCATTCCATTCATCATAATAAAAATGTTTGCACCTACCGGGACTCGAACCCAAGACCTAAGGCGTCGCAGGCAGGACCACTACCAACTACACCAATCGGCCGTCAAATTCATATTTCTTTTACATTATTCTGCTTGAGCTGATGCTTACTAGTATATATCAGCTACATCTTCTGTGCATGTCGTAAGAGTCGACAGAAACTCGGGCATTCTCTCAGCTACCAACTTGCCTTTCAACATCTATCCGCCCTATGCTAAACGTGGCTATGGGATATATTTTGTGATCTTGCAGTGCTACCTCATATCGTTGACACAGCCGTGTGTGTATATTTATTTCAGCTTCAAAAGGGCGACATCGTGTACAACTGTGTGAACTCAATTCACATGGACCCTGAACACTACCCCGACCCTGAGCAGTTCAACCCCGACCGATTTTCAGATGGAAATAAACATAATATCAAGCCTTTCACATTCATGCCTTTTGGTATTGGACCTCGAAATTGCATAGGTAAGGTATTGAAAGGGATATATTTGTATGTTATTTAGATATTATATGAATGAGATGGAGAACTGGCCGCTTATGTATACCTAGTACACCGGACTTGCTACTTCTAGCCATTTTCACCTGACTGCGTCAGAAGGAGGGTTATGTTTTTGAAGGGTTTGTATGTATGTAAGTTTGTATACATGTATACTTCTTTGGCACACCCTAGAGCCTAAACGGCTTTTTGCATTTGACCTTTAGAGATATCATCAGATTTGTCTTACTCGTAATAGTGCGAATGACACTGGGTCAAAACGTTACACTTAAAAAAAATCCAATGATGTTATCAAAATAATTATTTTTATTGCCTATATATGAGTGAGATGGAGAACTGGCCGGTTATGTATACCTGGTACACCGGACTTGCCACTTCTAGCCTTGTTCACCTGCCTGTGCTGATGCGGGGATGCAGCTATCTCCTTCCGTGCATGTCGTAAAAGTCGACTAAGAAACTCGGGCGTTCTCTCAGAGGATAAGCTAGCAACTTGTCACATCTGTACCTCCTTTACTTAACGTGACTGTGAGATCTCCTTTATTTATATCGTTAGATTTATGTAGTTTCAGCCGTATACTTTTATTCCATTTCTCAGCTTCAAGATTCGCACTGATGGAGATAAAGGTGTTGCTCTTCAACATGATAGCCAACTTTAAGCTGGTGAAGACGGCTAAGACCGCTTCACCCATCGCTCTGCAGCCTGGTGGATTCAACATCGCTGCCAAAGGAGGCACTTGGATACAATTTGAAGCTAGGACATAGAGTAACGAAAGGAGGATATGGAATACGAAAAGAAGGAGAAAGTTGACTAAAATTTAAATGCAGGGGTGTATTATGAGAAAACCTTTAAGAATTTAGCCTACTATACAGAATCTTTTCACAAAAATTGAGATTTGATATCACATATTTATTTTTTAAGATTGTATGAAAATTGTTGTTCAGCGATTTCTCTACTATACTTTATGGAAAAATATACATGTGATTTTGAGTCCCATTTTGTGTTATAAGGTAGTCTTCAGTAATTTGGATTCTTGCCGAATCATTATGGCTAATTAAGTGGAATTTATGTTACCTACATTATAAGCTACTTATTAAAATGTTTTAAACTTTAGCGAAGCCTTTAATTTACTTTTTTTAACTAAAGTAAAAGCAGGTAAATAATGCTTAAAAACTTTTAAAAAGGTTTATTTAGAGGTGAATAATTATTACATTAAATCGGCCATTCCCGAGGCGTTTTGGAAAATCTAAGAAATTTTTATATACTCAACCGAATTTCTTAAAATTTTGCATACTAGGTGAGTATTTTATCAGCTAGACAATAATGAGAAATAACGATATTTCCAGTGACGTGATTATAGTGATTTGTACGGGCATTGGGAGTTAAACTTAATACTGTTATTCTATAATATTTTTGACATATTATATGGTTTCTTTCGAAACTCGTATTACCAAGGATTTCGCTATTGTTTGACAGCCGGCCGCCTACCTGACGCCAACTCTCTTCGGGTATAGCCACAGTACAAACAGCTCAGTTACAGATTCCTTCTCACTGTTCAGGCTTACCCTTGTTTATCTGCAAAACAAAGATAGCGAAAAAACTACAATCCCCCACTAATTTCAGCTGAAGCTGAATTTGTTGCTGAAGAAAATGGAAGCCAAAATGCAAAGCTAGAAATCCAGATTTAAATTCGAGCTAAAATATTGTAAATTGAACGCGATAACTGAATTTTCTCCGAGTCCTTGAGATGTGCTTTACGGGAGGTTATTTTTATAGAATATGCACTTATTTACAATATATACTCGTATTCAAATTCAATTTTAATCTTGTTTTTCAAATGTTAAATTTAATTTAATTTATTACTTGCCTATAATTTATTACAACAGTAGATAGGTTACGTTCATAGTAAGTTGCGTTAAAAATTGACAAACCGCGCGATGCGTTTCGATAGCTACAATATTTTTTAGATAACAATTAAAATGTAGTAATGAGTGACAAAGAAAGATACGGTTAGCATGAGCGCAAAAGAGATAGCAATACTTTATAAGCAACCGCGCTGAAGTGCACAACACGCTTGTCACATGGAAGTGGTAGCCTTGTCATAAATTATGAAAACTGAAAGATGGCCGTAATGTTGACAGTTAATATGTGGGACTCGAATTATGATTTAAATAATAAATAAATATAAGTTACCGGTGAAATGTAATTCCTAAGCTTTTATTACACATTTTAAAATATTTTTTTACATCTCGTATGACACACGGAGGCATGTTTTATTTATTTAACTTCTTTGAAGCTCAAACATAAGCACATCTATGGTCATTAAGAGCTCGGCGCATACTAAATAAATAGTGGACAAAGCTCATATATTTAAAGATCGAAAGCCGTGTTCGAGAAGGCTACTCTGAAGAAATTAAAACTCATTGTTGCTTGCCTATTTACTTATTTAATTTTCCATTTCTGTGGGGACTTTAGAAAATGTTTTTTAAAGTTATCCTAAACACAATCTTTCACACAATCTTTGCACCCTTTTTTACCCCCTTAGAATATCGGAAAATCCCCCTTTATCGGTCCTACGTCCTAACTTACTTCTGATATCTATGGTTATTACACACGTGAAAATAACATTCCCTAAAAATATGTACTTATAATAATTAGAACACAGCTTAGTAAAAGGTAAATATTCTTAATATTTTGGAGGAAAAGAAGATCGAGATGAAGAACATAAAAATCTCTAATTGGTCTTAACTTCAATAATATTTACTTTTATTTTAATTAGCGGTCTTACTTAATTTTTATAGGAGAACAATTTCATTAGGAGTCGAAATCATTACGGCCATGATATTAATATTATTCATTTCATTCGTCTCGGGCGCGACGAATAATACTTAAGTAAGCATAATAGTAGATCCCGTTAAAGACAAGAATCCTACTAATATTATAAACGCGAAAGTTTGTAAGTATGGATGGATGGATGTAATAACGGCTAGAGCGATTTTAATAAAATTTGGTATGGAGTTAGCTGACACCCTGGAATTTTTATCCCAAATAATTTTGTTTTTTCTGTAGTCTACGCGGATGAAGTCCACTAGTATTATAATAATACATCTACCAAGCATCTAGGCTGATTAAGCTAACCTAACTTGCAAAAGCAAAACGGTAGCAATGAGACAGCGAAAATACTGAGTGTGAGTGCACGAGGCGAGTGCGAGGCGTCCTCCATTGCCAAAGATGACAAAGGAAATTTATCATTGCAACGCGAAAACTGCACAATTTTGGTACCGCATAGTTACTATAGGTACAGTACATTACTTTATGAGATACCTACCCAGATATAATTTTGGACAATGGACACGACTGTTAAAAAAAAACAATTATCACAAATAGTTATTTTCGGTCCCGTTTAGTTTCTTTAAGGGTTTTAAGTTTAAAATTAACACGTTTTAAGTAGCAATAAAATCTCTTCCTTACTGCCAGAGAAGTTATTTAAGGCGTTCGTTACAGCGAACTGTATTTTACTACGTTCAGTTTAGTGCGGGCTGTTAGCGAAGAAATATTTTTCTAATATCTCTCTAATTGGAAAAAAAAGGTGTTTAGCACTTGCATAGCACAAAAAAGTGCGTACGTAGGTAGATGAAGTCTACGTGGGAACTTTCATTCTAACACGTTTCAAGTAGGTACAGCGTAAATCCGTAGAAGCTGTACTTAAAACAATCTATAACGCCCCGAACATAGAAAAAGGATATAAAATAAGTGCATACAAGATGTAACAAAAAGTCTACATTGAAAATTTTCATTTACCTACCAGCACAGCATAAATCAATTCACAAAGCCCCGGACACTAAACAAATCGTAAAACTAGAATTTTGACACGACAACCTAAACCGCTATAGATCTCGGCTGAGGATAAATTCCTGAACTGCAAACGAAGTATACAACATTAACGTTGACAAGACAGCACTAGCGCTCTCAATACGTGTGTGTTCACTTTTACCCGTTCTATCTTTGACCCTTCAGTCTTGCGGTTTATTTATCTGCCCCGTTGACCCTTGCCCCTGGTCCCAGGGTAATGGAAGCCATATTTCTCGGCACCAACTTTAGTTTTGAAGGATCAGACATTTTGACCTTTGAGATATTTCTACGTGAGTACCAACGGGTTTTAACGAGGCATATGAATGTTTATGAATTTTTTCGTGCGTTATCATAAGTATTCACCTTGTGATTTTTGTTTGATTAACGCTGTGTCATGATACTCATGATAATAATTTCACATAAAAATTGATGATGCTGATGCGGGACTTCGCTAAAAAAATCAGCTGCATTTCCTTACGTGCATGCCATAAGAGACTAAGGAATATAAAAGCGTTCTTTCAGGCGAAGAGCTAGATCTAGCAGGACTTATTCTTATTCTTTATTGCACATACACAAAAAGAAATATGGCATACAACATAAAAGAAGAGATGCATGTACATTGTACAATGGACTTCCTTCGCGATCCTGCAGTTTTGGTTACCTCATTTTTAGATGGGCCATGCGCATGTGTATGACGTCATACATTTTGTACCTAAGAGCATCTGCTTTTAGCATTTGTAGCACTCGTAAATATACCTACCCGTGCTAAATGAACGATTTAGTAGACCAAACAAAGGTATCATACTTCTTTGTATCGTCTTTATGTATTTGTCATTTGGCTGTACCTTTCTACTGTTATAATCTCATTGTTGTCTTATATTCCCTTTTATCTATTTTTTTATTTGTGTTGTCTATATATGTATACATGCCAAAAGTCAAATAAACGATCTATTTATCTATCTATCAATCTTTCTTTCTCTAATCTAAACACAATTTAGTAAACTACGTCTTTAAAACCACAAAAGGGAGGTTAATGTTATAATTTTAAAAGACTGAAATGCCTTATAGCTCACAGTTCACTACAATGGGCAATAAAGCCGCTTTCGTAAATAAAATAGACATTAACTTGAAACAGTTTAAGGGTAAGTTCCTACACGATGAATAAGCTATGGTACATTTTTTACTAATCTGCTCGGCTATGCGGTTATTAATTTATATTTTTTGCTACCTTTACATGACTGGCTATCTACAAAAGTTGGTGGTTATTCCATAATTTAATGACATGTCTGCTTTTATCATGGAAAACTATATAATTTCCCTGATGGGAGTAGAGCTGCCATAACAAACATTATGTTTTCAGACATATTAACAGAGAGCGTTATTTGAGAAATATTTAATTAAATAATCTAAGCACACAGGCAGTTTATACGTCAATAATCAGCCCCCTGCAGCAGCAGCAACGTCCGAGGAAAGTAGTCGTAGATACTCGTATTCTCTGTAAGTATGAATCCAGGAAGGCGTTAGACTGACAGTGTAAAGGACGGTATGCATGTATTGACAACATTGGCAGGACTTAGTAGAAGAAAATAACATAGTGCGTCGGCCTCAAGTGTTTGAGAACAGGATAGAAAGAAACTCTACTATGTAGGTAACATAAGAAAAAAATTTCCTGTTTCAAAAAGAAGCTCTTCTATCATAAGCTATCACCGCTTTGCCTTCACAGTTGGATTATAACCCTAATAAGCTATATATCTGCGGGCGACGACAAGCCGTATCTACCCCGCTCTATTAAATAAACATAGGCAGTAAGATATACTATATAATTTTAACTTTCATTGTTAATTAACATGCTTTGCAAAGAACAAGGGCTAGACGGTCGAGGAACCAAAGTCAATGAAAGTCGTGGGTTTTAATTGATTTTAATAAAATGTTTATTGGAGCAACTTTAAATTAATGGGTTACGGCGATAAGTTAGGTTGAGTGCACAGTTAAAGTAGTTAAACTGTCTTATCTCTTTATATTTTATGTTTCGCATTTATGTCGAATTAAATACACAAATCTATTTTAATCTGTACCTGTAAATAAATAAATACACACATATACATACAGCTGTGGTTCCGACATAAGGCAACCAGAACTACAGGGTCGTTCAAGAGATCCCACAGCAATGTTTAACATATCGGGGTTAGATGTAAATGATCAGGGACAAGTTGCAAGCTCATCGCCTGAGAGAATTCCCGAATTACTTAGTCGACTCTTACGACATGCACGGAAGGAGATGCAGCTATTGTATTCTAGTGAAGCCGCGCATCAGCTCATTGACAATAAAGTACGAGTACATCAACCTACTCCCGCAGTAAGATCTCTAAGGTCTTTTAGATCAAAGCGTAGCAAAAATATTGCGGCTATAAATATAAGGAAACAAACAAATCGCATGAATAACAATGGGATGGAGCTGATTCATTTAATTGTATCGTCTCGGATGGATTATCGCTTCTGGAGGATTATAAGCTCGGAGGTGCAGATAAGAGAGGGTTTTTGCTCTTTATTGTTTGTATTTAAATTCCTCTAAAAGAACCCCGAAATAAGCATAATACCTATACTAGGTGAAATAATAGGATCGCTCTCTCTGGCGATTAGCTAGCAACTCGTTGCTAACCCTACCTGCTTCGTCTTGAGTTTGAAATTCCGGAAGGTGCAAACATTGATATGATGAATGTCGATGCTTTTTTTCGAGTCATGGATGTTTCTATTCTCAGATTATTAAATGTACTAACAAATATGCCGTTAATTAATAGATATATACTCACGATACAAAACCTTAGGGATTATAGTTTGGTACTAGTTGAATGTATTTTAAGTGAATATTTGTGAATATTCGAACACTATGCAGGTATTAAAAACCAACCAGTCTATCCTGATGAATCAGAGCGCCCAGAATACACCGCCCAATGGGATCGTTTGTTTTGTTTTGTCCCGTAATGCCTTTCGGCAGCTCCGGGACTTCCCCTAATACCCAGTTACAGATAATAACGAGCCTGTGCACGAATTATTGAGTGCAATTTGAATTCAAGCCCAATTTGTATAGCGATATGGAGGATGATTGCGTTCTTTTTGAACTGGAGCCAAATTGAGTTTTAGCGCTTGTGATGATTAAGTGCGTACTGTAAAGTTTTATTTGTCTGTGGTTATTCAAACTTTTTTTTTCGTTATTTATGGCAACTTTTCGTTCAGATATGAGCATAGTTTAGGTGCCTACCTTGTACCTACTGTCTTTTCGGTATGAGACATTTGAAAAGTTTTTAAAGTGTGTTATTATAAAATCATTTACAACTTAATAGACAAGTATGATAGATACAGATGTTTTGTATTCTTGGTAGTCTCTATGTGTAAATATTTTCAAGTGTTCAACAAGTACTTAGTTAAATAAGTCAAGAACTAAATTTTTTACCCTCACCTCTCACTGGTAGACAGAGGATTTTTTAACGTAGTAATTACATATTATGTATTCTGTGTTTTTGTCCTAATCTTTGCTAGTGGACAAAAATTGGGTCCTACCGGGAATAGTCCTAAATAAAACATAGGCAGTGAAATATTGTAACAAGAGTTCATTTTGTTACAGCACTTTACCTTTAGGCTGGATGTATACGAACAACTTTATGAAGATATTTTTGAATCTGTTATTACTATTTATTGTGCCTACATCTAAAATAAACGTGTATACATTCCTTTACATGATATATATACGGCTGTGTTTCCAATAGATAGCCAGAATTGCAGGGTCGTGAATGAGATCTTATAACCACGTTCAGCAGAGCTGGGCCAGGTGTTAAAGATCATTTACAATTCACTAGGCCATCGCCTGACAGAATGCCTCTAAGTTCATGCACGGAAGTAAATCCGGTTTATTCCAGTGAAATCAGGAATTGACACAGGTACATAAAATAATTTAATGTACTAACTTCAAAATAGCCATTCATATCAGCCCTTAGGAAACACTCTGTAATGCTCGATGTACGACGAACAGGGACCATATCTCTCACTTACGTTTATTCCCTGGATACTTACCTATAGAGCGGCTACCTATATACCTAGCCACGCGGGATAGAATGTTCTTACAGGTATAGAACTAAATGCAGGCTTAAAGAGCTTATCAGCTAATTTAACTCGTTATATAAGGTTTATCCAAAATTAGTGATTATCTTTTTACACGAAACTACGAGTAGGTAGGTAAAAAGAAACGACTTTAAACATGGGACCAACTCCGAAATATTGAAAAAAAAAATCAGCTGTTCCATACAATCTCGAATAATTACTGCACTGAAATGTATGGAACAGCAATATTTCGGAGTTGGTCCCATAGTGAAAGTTGTTTATAGTTTCGTGTCAAAAGATAATCACAAATTTTGGATAGACCTTATATATTATCTTAATTGCTGGGTTTATCAATACATTTACAGTTCTTATTCTTTATTGTGTATAATAAACAATTTTATAAAGTCGATTCATAAGAAAACGTACAAAGGCGTGCTTACCTCTGAATGATATCAAGAGCAGTGATTTAAAATATCGTGTGGGTTTTTTAATTAAATTGCTAAAAAGTACAAGGTAGGTAGCTAAAAAGGAGCCAAATGATTAGTGGATAAGATTCCATCTCAAAATCACCGCACATACACTTTTAAAAACATTGCAAATCGATTTAACATGATATATGCTAATTTTTTTTTTGTAAAACAAGGTTCTTGTTAAATTTTATTCTGTTTGATAGGATATAAAATTTTATATAAAACTTTGAGTCGAGAAGCCAAATGTGACCATAATCTTTTTTAAAGCTTGGCCGACTTCCAAAAAAACCTCTGAGAATTTAAACAAAATAGATAGGAACTCTATACCTATACATACATACATACATATAACACGCTTTTATCCCTTACGGGGTAGGCAGAGCACCAAGGGCCGATAGAACCACATGGTGCCACTTCTGACCAATTTTGAGGGTATAGTTGAGATGTACAAGTTCTATACCTATACAATAGAGAAAAAGGGACTTTGTATTCTGTGTATCTATTCTTGATGCCCTCTAAGAAAAAAGTATTAAATACCTGAGTACTAGTTTTTAATCCAATTTAATGGAGTTATCCATATAAAGCCCCATGATAAGAACCAATGAAATCTAATTGGCTCTTACAATACCCGTAAATAGAATTAGCCCAGTATATGCTATGCAGTTAATTTTATTTGCTAGCAAAGCTCTATTCAACAGTTTTAAAAATGGCAATATGGACGGACAGTAAAGTTTAAAATGGCCTAGCGAGACGTTTCGCTATCGAGAGTTCTCGAATACACTTAGGTATTGTCGACGTTCGGCAACAAAAACACTTGTCAGCGTTGTCAAAGAGCTTTTCTACCAGCGGCTTGTTTATGATGTGCTGGTACCTTTGTAGAATTATTTGTTAGTACGTTTGTGTATTTTGAGAGTTTAGCAAACTTTTTTATTTGTTTATACCATTTTGACCGCGAAGCAGTAGAAAAAATGTATTTACTCATTTATACATACATAAATTATTATTTAGACAGAAGCTACAGATCTCCATTTGGTATTCCAAATATTCACCTCTTTCGCCTCCTCCACATGGAAAAAACTTTTCACACGGGCTCAGTATGTTTTGTTGAGGTTTTCGTATAGAATCCAGAATGTTGAATAGTTTTGTCTCACAAATCTTTGAAAATTATCACATTTTTATGAATTTAAATTTTATTAGTCTTAGAGCCGCTTTTCCCATTTTCTGAAAGATAAAATTGATGCTATCTCTACCTCGATCCAGTTTTAGAGAAAGACAGCATATCGTTCAATAGACTGACCATTGGAAAAATTGCCCCTTATATCGACGTATGAAATCTTGTAGGATTTTATTTGAGTGTGGCTAAGTTTGCAGACTGATCTAAGATAGTCATATTATTTGAATTTAAATTCATATCTCACAGTCTTGCTGTCTATCCATATCATTAAACAGTTAGTAACAGGAGCTGTGATTAACAACATAGTAGGCACGCACGAGCTGTGATTTCTCAACATAGTAGGCAGGCACAGAGGCAGTGGGGCTAGGCAGATAGGCTTCTGAGCCAGCGTCGCTCAAGCGGCAGGGGTGCACCCTGGTAACACCAGGAGTCGACTAGCCGGCCCGCGTCCCCGCGGCCAGCCGAATCTTTTTCTTCAGCCAGAATTTTGCCCGGGCACGGGGGTTACCCACAAGGCCCGCAACCCGGAGCGTAGTATTAGGCTCAGGACAACCCACATCCGAGCAAATTGGAACAGCTCCCCTAAATAAATACTCCATAATCGGTACGCTCCCTGGCTCTGTCGCTGCAGTGTCAGCTGTTTCCGACTGTCGCCACCGGGCGGCAGCACCGACCATGGCGTCCAATAATAAGCTTACTTGATGTAGAGCGCCTGTCGGCAGCATGAAAACCGTTTATTAATAATGGAATTCAGTTAAATAGCTTGTAATCTGAATCGATTTCTCGTCTCTTCGTTTGCAGTTGTATTTTATATTGAATGCGGCAAATGTTACTTCAATACTTAAATGCTTGAATGATTTTGTAAATGTTTGCCAAAATGTATGTTTTGATAGAAACCAAGATGCGCCGATCCCATAAATAAAGGCAAATAAAGGGATAAGGGCAGGAAGATGATGAAGCAAGGGAATGAAGAGAATGCAACTGTCGTATTCTACTTAAGCTTCAGATCATCACAGGACTTGATGACAAAATGTGCATAAAAGTCAGGTATCTAAAGCTTTTATTTTTTGCCTGCCCAGCGTGGTGACTATGGGAATCACCCCAAAATAGAAGCCTTCTGGCGTGCCTTGGGGGAGGCCTACGTCCATCAGTGGACAGCAATAGGCTGACGGCGACGACTATATATATTTGGCTATTATTTATATATATTTAAATAGATTTGGCTACTGTATAGCTATCGGGATGAAAAAATAACGTTGCCATATTTTTTTTTTATATATTAAATAGGCTTACGCTTGACCACAACGCGCCTGATGGTAAGCACCGTTGCAGTCTAAGATGAAGCGCGCTTGCCGAAAAGAAACCGGTTCACTCTCGCCTTGAAGACAGCAATATTAAAGTTCATGGGGAACAGGGATTCAGGCAGGGAGTTCCACAGCTTGGCCGTTCGCATTATGAATGTAGAAGCAAAATGCTTAGTACGAGTTTTCGCCACTTCAACTGTGAACCGGTTAATTTAAAAGAGATGGTCATCCGAGTTAATTGACCCGATAGCTCAGTTGGTTAGAGCGAAAGCACGGTTTGTGAGTGGTCGTGAGTTCAAATCTCACTCGGGTGAAGAATTTTTTCATTTTCTTATTAATATTTTATTACTATATAGTACTCTACGGCACAGAATTTTGGAAAACAGGCTAGATTTTCAAAGTAGGTGGTAGAATAGTTAAAAGTTTACATAAATGAGGCCTAACTTTTAAATATTCCACTAAATTTAATCAGGCTAACAGAGCGAACAGAGCGATAGAACACTCTAGCTTACACGCCCGTCGAATTCGAAGCCAAATTTGTAACTTAAATTCGCCGCAAGCGGGAAATGTTGGAAATTCGGGATGCAAGCCATTTGAAATTAACTCAAAGTTCCCCGAGAAGTTTCCGATTTGACCCCCGTTTCTGTAGTTGACTCAGCCAATTTTCATTATTCGAGGTGAATCTTTTTGTTTCGTGATCTGTGTTATAAATAAATCGTTCACAAATAAATAAATATTCACACTTTGCTACCCCACGCTAGATCTTGTGTCATGGGTACAGCAATGATTCGGAAATAATTATTCTGATATCCATTCAATATTAGGTCTCAATATTTGCACCTACCGTGATTTGAACACGGATACTATGATGCGGCAGGCAGGGCAACCAATCAGCACTCACTACAACAATATTCCATAGTAAAATGATCGATCGTCTATCAATGATAGAATAGAAAAACTGGCGGCTTCAAACGTTCCCACATAATAAAAAAAAAACTACATATGACAAAAAACCCCGTTTCCGTAGCCAAGATGCGGCGAGTATCAGGCTAACATGAATAGCGAGGCGGTCCTCTAATACCGGAAAACACACCACCATTCCAGACGCATTGCCAATTCCAAAGTTTTCACGCACAGCGTGAATCGCGTTTCCGTCGCTTTTGAGCAACTGTTGATTTAGAATATATATTATCAATATCCCTATACTAATATGTAAAGAGGAAAATGGTTGTAATGAATAGGCTCCGAAACTACTGGACCGATTTCAAAAAGTCACGTTAGAATCCTTAACCTGGATGAACATAGGCTATAAGAATTTCCCGATATTACGGGAAGGCGACCAACGGGAATTTAATATTTTTTACGAAAACCGCTATACATATGAAGCTGAAATCGGGCATATATGTTCATTGGGGACAACGAGGAAGGACTAAAAACGGATTCCCGAAATTCCCACGGGAAGGGGACTAACGGGAATTCATAATTTTTTACGAGAACCGCTATACATATGAAGCTGAAATCGGGCATATATGTTCATTGGGGACAACGAGGAAGGACTAAAAACGGATTTCCCGAAATTCCCAAGGGAAGGGGACAAATGGGAATTCAAACGGATTTCCGATATTCCACGGGAAGGGGACAAACGGGAATTCATTTTTTTTACGACAACTGCGATACATATGAATTTGAAATTGGACCTGTATGTTCATTAGGGACTGCGAGGGAGCACTAAGAACGGATTTCCCGAAATTCCTATGGGAAGGGGAGTTACGGGAATTAATTTTTTACGAAAAAGCTATTTATACGAAGCTGAAATCGGATTAGGGCTACAAGGAAGCTCTAAGAACGGATTTCCCGAAATTCCCACGGGAAGGGGACCAACGGGAGTTCCAAATTTTAAACGAAAACCGCTGTACCTACATATAAAGTTGTATCTATGTATTGATATGTACCGAAGCGAAGCGAGGGCGGGCCACTAGTATCCCTATAAAATGTGGATGGTTATTTCCAATGAAGTACTTAGTAAAAACCTTAATACACGCATTTGTATAGCCCTTAATTGAGACCTCCTTTATGTTTATGAGGTACTGGTCTATGTTTGAAAATACCATAGGGATGTTTTATGTTTAATCAAGAGATTAATTACGTTGATTTGATTTGGATTAGATAATACCTGTAATAGGTACATATACAGGGTGTCAGTTAGCTATCTATGACAAAGAGCATGAGATATTTAATTCTATACTATCGGGAAAAATAAACAACAAATTGTACAGTGTACTTAACATACCCTTTTTATTACACCCTGTATATTTTTCCAACTCTATTTATAATTATGACGTTTCTGACAAACGGGCCCTCAAGCTAATATTATAAAGAGGTAAACGTTTGTAAGTTTTTTAATTTGCAGCAATATTGCCCACCCCAAGTCTTAAAAATTCTTTATAAAATCCTTATTGGACTGGATGAACTTTTAATAGCTATAAGAATTTCCCGATATCCCACGGGAAGGCGACCAACGGGAAAAAAATGTTAAGTTACCAAATAGTTTTGATTAGGGACTATAAGGAAGCTCTAAGAACGAATTTCCCGAAATTCCCACGGAAAGGGGACCAACGGGAGTTCCAAATTTTTACAAAAACCGCTGTACCTACATATGAAGTTGTAGCTAATATACTGATATGTACCTAAGCGAAGCGAGGGCGGGCCACTAGTACAATATAAGTTCACGGAGTTTATGTGAGAAATTATAGACAGTGCAGAGTTAGTTCCAGATATACTTACACGCATAAGTTTAACTTATAGAACTTCACTTAACACTTAGAATATGCAGTAGTTACATGAACTTTAACGTTATAGCTTTGAACTAACAAAAAAAAAGCTCTTTTCGGACCCAACTATCCTGCGTTGATGCGGGGCTTCACTAGAAAACATCAGCTGCATGTCTTTCCGTGCATGTCGTTAGAGTCGACTTATTAGATAACAGGCGTACTCTCCAGGCATGATGACGAGCGAGCAACCTGTCACTGATCTCTTGCATAGCGGAGACAGATGTAAGTGAGAGAATACTCGCGTTGTTTAGTCGACTCTTACGACATGCACGTAAGGAGATACAGCTCATATACTAGCAAAGCACCGTATCAGCACAGGATATAGGTTAAAAGTACCGTAAATCAGTTTTCTCAAAGATTAAACTTTGATATTGTAAAGTAACACATCTAATAGAGGTTCGGATGAAAAATGGATTTTGAGAGAACGTGTTCACAACATTTTTATACCAGCTTGCTGCAGTGTCTGCAATCTTTTATTAGAAAATCTATAGGTGAGGTGTCTAGACCCCGGTTTGCTAAACGTGGCTGTGGGAATGTTTTATTAGAAAATCTATAGGTACGAGGGCTGTTTGATAAGTCCTTTTAAAAAGTTTTTTTTTTTTTTTTTTTAAACAATTTACATTTATTTCTCTACATAGTCTCCTTTGAGGGCCAAACACTTGTTCCAGCGAGTTTCCAATTTTTTTATCCCCCCAAAAAATACGTTTTGTCGAGGTCTTCAGGCGTTTACAACAGCGATGCAATTTGTCAAAAATTTTTGCCCTACAATTTGGGAATATTTCGCAAGTTTCGTCCACAGTGACAAATCGACTCAAAAAATTCCAGTCTGTTTATCTTTTACACATCGTGCAGACAGCTTTGTCATACCCAAATCTTCATGCACCTGCCTGTGTTCTCGCTATTTGATCCTGCAGACTTCGATTTGGAGCATCAGATGTGCTTAGCTACCCCATCGCTGCCATGAACAGACAAGCACAACCCTTCGTTTATAATGAATATTTTCACAGTTAAACAATGGCTGACAACTTTGCTGAATAGTATTTTGTGCCTGCCAGTGTAACGCCATTTACCATCGATATATAGAACCACCCCTGCCTGCCGTGGGTATCGTACGAGGCTAAGGGTCCGGGGGTGGGCAGCAGCGCCTCGTACGAAAACATAGTTCGAAAATCGACTGCTGTCACCAAGCCTGGTTTCCGGGTAGGTGGGCACTGTAGGCGAACCTAACCCGTAACGTAGACACACATAGTTCGAAAATGCGTAACACTCCTTGCTTCCGATAGTATTTTTTTCAGATAATTTGATTAGCATTGCAACGTCGTAAAGATTAAATTGGTCGTAATGATGGTGCTGTTAATAAAATAAAATACAATAACAAGAACATAATTTCAATTACTTACTTATTATAAAATTATTAATAAAGAAAATGGGAAAAATTCTTCACCCGAGTGGGAATCGAACCCACGACCGCTGCAAACCGTGCCAGCCGCTATAACCACTAAGCCACCGGGTCAATTACTCGGATGACGAATTTTACCATCTCTTTTCTAAATTACATATTGGCAACGTTATTCTTCATCCCGATAGCTATACACTAGCCAAATCTCGACAAACAAAGCTGAATACCTCAGCACAATGTTTAAAGATGAAACGATCAACAAAATCCTAACGGATTATATTAATGGAGAAGTGTTTCTATAAATTTATCTTACTTACTTATTGATAACAATGGCCACTTTTCTCGATATTAAATAACTTTCCTGTTTTAGTTTTATTTATGTATGTTCATAGAGGAATAAGATGTCATAGAGTCATGGATTCTATTAGTGTAATGTACTACATTACTAATGTATTGTAACGTATAGTATAGTAATGCAATCTAAGTGTCAAGGGCTAGAATAATTGTGATGCACCGAAAATTCTAATGATGCATTGGTGCATCGAAACTGTTAGTATGACATTAGCACTCTATGTCTACATCTTATTCCTCTATGATAAAATTTAATAAACGTTATATCTCATTATGTTTCATAATTTGTGAATTTTTAAACGCTTATGTCAAGTGAAGGCGCTGTGTTTCCAACCTGAACCTTGTCAGAGCGACAGCTTTGCTATTCTCTCAAGTTTGTGTTGGAAACACTGTACACACGCCCTTCGGGTGCCTGAATTATATATGATTAGCCAGACTGATATAATACGAGTTGGCTTTGTATTTTCGTTTCATGTTGTTTCTACCGAACGTTTGTGCCTCTAGTTCGAGATATAACCGCTTTGTTATCTATCTTTTCGTTTTGTTTAGCTTTATTAAGGTTATGTTTGCCTAGTCGATGAGAGTGGTGTTGCGAGTCAAATGAAAATATGATGAAATTATAAAATATATTTCTTTCTACAAAGTTCTACATGAAATAAAAGAAATTGTAACAATGCGGTATTTATATAATAAACGATATTGAACGTATTGTATAAAGCTCAAACATTATTTTCAAGAATTGTATACGTGGTACCTTATTAGGATCATATTATAAAATTATTAATAAAGAAAATGGAAAAAATTCTTCACCCGAGTGGGAATCGAACCCACGATCGCTACAAACCGTGCCAGCCGCTATAACCACTAAGCCACCGGGTCAATTACTCGGATGACGAATTTTACCATCTCTTTTCTAAATTACATATTGGCAACGTTATTTTATATGTTAAGTATCTTGACTAAGATAAATTTATAAAAACACTTCTCCATTAAAATAATCCGTTAGGATCATATTGTTAAAGTAATGAACAAAATGTTTGATTGATTTGTTTGACAAAAAGGTCAATCAAACAAATTTTTGACATATTTTGACTAACTAATCTTGACCACTGATTAAATTAACCAGACTGTGGACTCAAAAAGGGATGGGAATCACAAAATTTTCATTATATTTTTTCTTACATAAAAGCACAAATTTAGTCTATGTACTAGCACTTCATGATTCATCAAGATTACGCGTAACGTTCTCTAATTTAACTTGGAAGTTCGCGTTCAACCGCATCAAAATCCAATGGAAATACAACCTTGCTGCACGGTGTGTAGGTGGATATTCAATGGAGTCTGCTTTCTATACAGGCTGATTGTCTTAGTCGAGTTCATTTCCTGCCGCGGTCGTGAGTTGATCTCCGGCCACAGTCGCTTTTATATCCTGTATACAATATTGTACCTTTAGAATTAAAGTGGCACATTCAAAATTTTTGGGAAATGCCAAAAATGTAAACGAAAAATGGTTATTTATTAGTTTTCCGATTTTTTTATTGATTTGTTACTAAATTTGTATGTGTAACTTGTAAGAACCTTTGTAAATTAATAATATAAAAAATATATCTTTTATTTTCCGAAAAAGGTGTAGTTTCAATTGACTTTTTTAGCTCTGTGCCCTTTTATATATATATATATATATATATATATATAAAAACGTAATCTGTCTTAATTTAAAAAGAGGCAAGGTTTATAAAAATATGGCAACTATGGTGTGATTTTAAAGAGATATAGTGCGGTTTTCCTTATCTGGCTTAAAAGTGTCTGTTTTTTATAACAAACTTGTAGATTACATTATTTTAAGATGTTTGATGAATATAAGTAGTTTTTGCAAAATTTTGAGTTAGGCCACTTCAATTCTAAAGGTGCGATATTATATGCACGAGCGTTATAGGGGGTAAGAAATTGTGGAACTGTTATAATGGAAAATGGGTAACATTATTAATTTTTCATTGGAGAATAATGTGTGTTTTGACAGCTTTTAAAGGTCGAAGCGAGGGTGTGTCACAACTAATTATGTTTTAATGTAATGGTGTCTATAGCAACGGGGTATATTATGGTCAAATTTGATCGTCTCGTAAGTATACATATAATATGAAATATGTATCCACAAAAAAAATGATTATTTTCTTCTGCTATAGGCCACAAAATTATCCGACCGATTTAGAAAATATATTTTGCTATTAGGAATTCACCGAATTATCCTCCTGATAAATACGAGTACATATAGAAAAATTGAGAAAGACCTTAAAATTATATATACCTAACACCTATAATAGTAATAATAATAACGTAATGTAAAAGAGATGGCAAAATTCGTCATCCGAGTTAATTGACCCGATAGCTCAGTTGGTTAGAGCAAAAGCACGGTTTGCGAGAGGTCATGAGTTCAAATCTCACTCGGGTGAAATTTTTATTCATTTTCTTAATATTTTATAACCTATAATAGGTACAATAGGTTCATAAAATGGGGTAGTCAGAACGGTAGAATAACAAAGGATATCTTACTTGTGCTATATACACGGAAGGAGAGGCAGCTGATACGTGAAGCCCTGCATTAGCACAGCATTTATCATTGTACAAAGAAAATATATGAGAAACAAAACAGAAGCGAAGCCAGGGCGGATCACTAGTCATCACTTAATATATACCTGTAGAGTAACTATATCATAAATAATGACAAAACATTGTATTCGATTGATTGCGTGCGATAAAACCGTAACAATGCGTCCTGGTAATGTCCCGCGATTACGGGACATTCCCCGGTCGGATCCCGCTGTCCCGCCCGTCAACGCGGGATCTGGTCGAACGACCGATGAGAGTTACCTTGGAGGTTTGGGCGGCCTCTGTCACCAATTATAAGTATAATAAATTTATGTTAATGAAATACTACGAGTATGTAACTAGCCCAATACTGAAAAATTGTATTCATTTGACATTTAGAATCAATATAATTGTATGAACAATTCTGAATAGGTCCGGAAACTCTTTGTAATGTTCATATTTATTAACAATAGATTGTTTATATAGAAACTTTAACTTATTTTAATTTAAGAAAAGCTTACATACAACGAAATCACGCCGACTACCTACAGATTATTATTATAACTACCATAAAAAACATAGATAGATAACATTCTTTATTGTACTACAGCAAAAAACACATATACAAGGGCGAGCTTAATGCCTTGCAAGGCATTCTTTACCAGCTAACGTGGTTACTTATGAATATCATCTGTTGGTAGCACTATCAGAGATGTGGACAAGAAAAACATACATACATAAAAACAACCATGTCCTTAAAACTATAGGTACAGGCAAAGGAATATACTTCACTCTTCACTATGTATTTGGAATAAAATATTAACACATAGGTATGAGTTGAAATTCCTCCTTGCACTAGCATATAAGCAACTTTATTACTCGTGTATGCGACGAGTCGTACGGTAGCTTCTATAGTATTTTTATTAAATTTTCACAATAATCTACACCTGGTTCTGTTTACGAAATAGGTTAGCATAGCAGGCTCAGGTCAAAGATGAGTGACAAGTTGATAGCTCATCGTCCGAGGGAACAGTCCTGAGTTCTATAGGGTCAGTTCACACCAAGACGCGGCGCGACGCGACGATGCGCGCATATTTTAATAGAGCAACTCAAAATATACTTTATTTACAACACGAAAAGATACACATTTCATTTTGAGAATTCAGAATACGTTGCATGACGCAGCATTGCACCTCGAGACGCCTCGCGGCGTAGCGCGACGTTTCGCGCCGCAACGGTGCATCGCCGGTCGTGATGCCATGCGACGCCGCGAGGCACATCCTGAGACCGCTCTAGCGAGTTGTCTACTATTGTCTACGTCGTTCTCATGCGCTTACAAATGGCAGACTGAAAGGCGCAGTGCGAAATCATTGACCTCTTCGAGTAGCGTCGCGTCGCGTCGCATCGCGTCTCGGTGTGAACTGACCCTTAGTAGAATGACAATAGGCGTTTTTCCACTAGGTGACACGGCCCCCCATACTAGATGACAAAAAGCCGTGGTCGTGTCGTAGCCGTGTCGTCTAGTGCCCATTCTCGGAAAAACGTGCAGCTCAAGTATTGTAGTGAAGCTTCGCATCATCTATACAGCTGACTTGTATAAGGTGTAACATACGGGTATTTATTTGTGTACAGTAATGGTGCATAAGTGCAACTTAACGTGTATAATAGCTTGTTCGGTTGAGCGCCTATTTACGCATATATTTATGGAACATAATGTTGTAAGTAAAATTAGTATGCAAGCGATCGTTTGGTAGGAGTACTGGACTTTTGAACGTTACTCTAACTAAGGCACCTGCACAGGAAAACCGAGACCGCTGGGTTAATTAATTTTACCAAATTATAAAGTAAATATCTTCTTCTTCAGTCTATTGCAGTCCACTGCTGAATGTAGGCCTCCCCCAGGGCACGTCACAAGGCTACTGTCATAGGGGGTTTTTGCCCATAGTCACCACGCTGGGCAGGCGGGTTGGTAACCGCAGTCTGATTTTCTGATTAATTATTACTATATAGTAAATAAACAATTATAATGTAAATAAATATATTTAAATACAATATTTTCAGGTCCTCTACTGGTAGAATAAAAGTTGCGAACATTAATTTGGGCAAACACCAACACGTGAAGTTGGAAGCTGCGGTACAACGCGAACAACTTTTAAATGATATGAACTTCCGCATATCCAATTTTGTTCAGGCGGTTTTTTCCGAAAGTTCTACTTTCTAGTTAAATAGGAGAGCTATCTTGTTTGTGATTATTGTAGCTCTACATTTTATTTCAGCATTTAGCCGTACTTACAAGAAAGACATAATAATAAAATTTGTAATGATCATATTATTATTGGGCATGTGGAGAGGATGAGTGAAAGTAAACTGACAAAGAAAGTGTACAACGGAGGAGTGGATGGAAGGGTTGGAAGGGGAACTCGCCGGACATTCACCGATTAAAATTGGTACAATTCTAAAGAAAGTTCAGGTCAAGAGTACCCTTAACCAACGAGCGTGCATGAACAATATCATGAAAGTAGATGAAGCGAAAGAGGTGTCAGGATCGTAGCAAATGGAGATCCGTGATCTCTGCCTACCCCTTCTAGTCCGGGAGGTAGCGTTGCATTTTACAAAATAATTTCTGGTCGATTGATTAATGTCATAACGTACTTTTCATGGATAGTCATTGAGTAACTCGAACGTCAGCAGCTCCAGTAAGGGTGGGGAGAGAATTTCAAGTATGTAAAAAAAAAAAAATCCAAAAATTATTTCTGTTCGTCCGAAAATTTGCACATCAGTAGTTTTAACAATAATAATAATTATAGAAACCGTCAGCTGTGAAGAAAATGGCGGGTTGTACGTCAGCAGGTTATATATACCTATATTAAAAATAATTATTTTCATTTCATTTCCGGTCGAATGAAACTGATACAGGTTATTCTTTATGCTATAAAAATGATAAAAAAAAGCCTCAGCAGATCTATCGATAGGGGTAAAATCGTCAGCAAGGTTAATGCATACTCGGATTGAATACCTGCTCGGCACATATAATCCCCTTGCTGACGATTTTACCCCTATCGATAGATCTGCTGAGGCTTTTTTTTATCATTTTTATAGCATAAAGAATAACCTGTATCAGTTTCATTCGACCGGAAATGAAATGAAAATAATTATTTTTAATATAGGTATATATAACCTGCTGACGTACAACCCGCCATTTTCTTCACAGCTGACGGTTTCTATAATTATTATTATTGTTAAAACTACTGATGTGCAAATTTTCGGACGAACAGAAATAATTTTTGGATTTTTTTTTTTTACATTCTCTCCCCACTCGCCCCACCCTGAGTGCGCCTGCTGACGCTCAATTCAATTGATGTCCTCATCTAAACTATCAATTGCACTCAAAATCGATCGGCCTAAAATCACCATCAAAAATGCAACGCTACCTCCCGGACTATTCGGGAAAGAGGCGTAGATTTTATGTATTTATATTATTATTTCCTTTTCTCATCTGGGGCTTTTAATAGATCACATCAGCTCCATCCCTTTTCGTAGGTGCAAACATCGATATGATGAATATTGATGTTTGTTTCCGAGTCATGGATGTTTCTATACTTATCTATGTATTTATATACCGTTACTTAGTACCCACCCAGGATAATGTGTTGTGTAGTGTGTGAATATATTATATTATTATACTCGTACATGTCGTAAGAGTCAACTAAGCAACTCGGGCAGTCCCTCGCGATAAGCTAGCAACTTGTCACTAATCTTTTACACCTGTCTAAACATGTGTGTGGGATCTCCTTATGATTCCAGCCTGCATAATGCAAATTTGAATAATATCGCAGAGATAGATTAACATGAAATTATATCTGGCATAAGCTGTTTTCATCCTTGACAAGACTGCCTTTTGTACTCAAAGGTAATTTTATTCAAAAGGCTATTTCCTCACAAAAAAAAAACAAATTCAAAATAAACATACTACATACATAATATAGATTTATTAAGTGTCAGTAAAAAATATTTTAAATGATTCTAAAATAGGTGACAAGGTCCGCACACAATACACATAAACAGTTTATGATATTGTCGTACGTCTGGTCGCCATAACGCAATGCGATCAACTTGTTATTGCGATCCCGATCTGATTGCGATCCAGAAGCGATAACAATTGTACATGGAAATATATTTTCTAGAATTTAAGTAATAATTACCTCATTTATTTTAAGAAAAACTCACGACTGCGTTA
Organism: Carposina sasakii; assembly: GCA_014607495.2. NCBI lineage: Eukaryota > Metazoa > Arthropoda > Insecta > Lepidoptera > Carposinidae > Carposina > Carposina sasakii. Next base: position 1,364,560 of record CP053157.1, read on the forward strand.
AGATTTGGACCCCAGTGTCGCTCTCACTACTAAGACGAAATCTAATTATAGGTACCTCTCAAGTCCAAACGCGACAACCTGTGGGGTAAGCACGAACCTTTTTACGCGGCGTAACGCTAGCGACTTGCTAGCAAAATCTATGGGAATTGACAGTTTGACGCTAGCGTTACGGACTATCGAGAGGTTCGTGCTTACCCCTCTGTTTAGTTTTTTCATGAAAAATTAAGTTAAGTGGCTCAGGCCCATGGCTGACGTCCGACTAAAGGTGCATGTCTAAATCATTGGCTATCACCACTTATAACGAAGCAAAAGGCGTAGAGAAATGCTATGAAATTAGCCCACCATACCAATTTACCCGACTGCGCGACGCAAAGGAGTGGTATTGTGTTTAACAGCCTATGTATGTATGTATGTTGAATGTTCCTTTGAAGCACTACCCAGACCAAACGCCTCGGCCGATTTTTAAGATTCATACGTCAATCGTTACCTCTTAGTCCGGCGAGTGCAGGGATTTGGTATCTCCTGGCGACTGTCACTAAAGACATGACGTTAGTAAAAATCCAATATGGCGACAGAGGTATAGTATAGAGTATCAATTAGTGATAGTAGAAATATCAAGATACTATATATCTACCTATGTGTGTGCGTAGGTATCCTTAATTTAACTTGTTGGCAAATGCTCAATCCCAGTCGTGCCGTTTCGGGTGCTGTCTGCTCTAATGATATTGCTTGTCAGGTAAACTAATGATGCAGGCTGGACCGAGGATGTCTGTGACATTTTTGCCTGCCTTGAATACAAGCCTGGAATTAAGTAGGCTCGTATACCTACGTTGTTTTATCTGTATCACAAAATAACCTAATAGTCTAATGAGTAATACCTGTGTTATTAAGTTTTCTAAGCAATATTTGTATTATTTTATCCAGACAGCATTAAGACTCTTAATCAAAATTTAATCAAGAAGAGACTATACGATACGGATAGCTTGAGAGAAAATTATAATTTAAGTCATATTTTTTTTACATTTTCAATTTTGTAATTTCTATTTAGTATTAAATAACCTTAACTATCCAATTATCAAAGATTTCTGTACACTTTCTTAACTATATTATAAACCATACCATGTTTAATGCAAATAAAGACTATTACATTAAATTTACTAATGGTTGCGATCAGCTTTAATTTCTTAATTTTTACTTTTGCATTGGTTTTGTAAGTCACGTTATATTGGGTTAGGTTCGAATTTTAGGTAGGTGCAAACATTGGTATGGCCAATATCGATGTTTGTTTTATAGTAATAGAAGTTGATGAGAATGGATATTATTTGATAGCAGTAGCGCTTTAAAATGTAATCAAATTAAACCTCAGTTGAAGCCATTTTCTTGCATACAATTTTAGTGAAACAATCTGGTATGGTCTAAACCAGGAACATGGTATTAATACCTAACGGTAAATTTTTGCCACATTATCCAAGTTTTTACTAGTCAATGGCGTATCAATTATTGATCTCAATTATTGCTTTTAAATGACAAAAAAATAGTATCATAATAGTAAATGGGACTGTCATATCTAGTGCACAGTTCATAGCATAAACGATACGTTACGACTTCTTACGCTTTGGGACGCGTTCGATTGTCGCCGATGGAGTTTTGAATAATAAACCACTTTTATTGCGCGTATGAAATGACCTTTCTTTTTTGTAACAAATTGGCATGTAAAATAAAATTTGAATGCTACTTCGTATCACAGATAAGTATCACAAAATGTACTAGCACATTTTTAAACGAAATGCCATTTTTAAACATAGTAACCAACTAGTGGACGCCCGCGACTCCGTCAAAATTATCCGGCATAAAAACATTTATCCGGAATAAAAACATTTTCCCGGGATAAAATGTAACCTATATGTTAAGTGGGACATGTCACAATATATTCCTGAAAGCTGCATCGAAATCGTTTTAGCAGTTTCTAAGATTAGCGTGCACAAACGCACAGACAAACCGACAGACAAAAACTCAAAAAATCATTCTATTGGGTACTATTGCGTTGATAAAGGTCCCCTATAATATTTTTTCTCATATATCTTCCATGTACAGACAGCGATCCGTCATATTTTTATTATATGTAACTATACAGGGTGTAACAGAAAGGGTATGTTAAGCGAAAAGCTGTATAAATAGCCCACTATAGAGAACCTATTTAAAAAATTTGAGACTCGAAATCACATTTTTATTTTTCAAGATTGTATGAAAATTCCTGAGATATTTAAAAATTCTCCATACTATTGGGAAAAATAAACATGTGATTTCGGATCTCAAATTTTGTGGATAGGTTCTCTACAGTGGGCTATTTACATAGCTTTTCGCTTAACATACCCTTTTTGTTACACCCTGTATACTTGTCTTTTTTCATGTCTTTTTGCACTGTAGTTTTTATTTTAAGAAAAGTTTGAGTTTTCATTAATTAATTATGTTGTTTTACCGGTTGTAATTCTTCCGGCATTAAAAACTTTTGATTATCTACGTTCATTATTGAGGTTATGCAGACAAATTCAAATTTCAGTTTTTCCATTGATTACAAAAGCTTGAAATAATGTTGTTTTGTAATAATGTAATTTATTGAAACAAAAAGTTTAGTTGTTGCTCTGTAAAATGTCTGTAAAGAGAAATTTATTTTATGAATTTTACAACCATTTTACACAAGTTATTTTTATCAAAGATTTATTCACTTATGTACTAAGTAATTTATTAATCACTAACCTGTAAAGAGAAACAACATTAAAAGCTATTGCTTCAAAAATTATGAAGGGGTTTCCTTTAAAATCCACGTTAATGTTTTACTGTAAAAAAGGCCAGTCACCATTTTGCATTTCTAGCAAAGACATAGGTCATGCAAACTGCCAACATAGATGATATAATATTTTGATGTAAAACGTCTACGCGAGTAATTCAAATTAAATAAAGAGTACAATAGCTTCATTTACATATAGATATAGAAGAAGATATATAATTAGTAAATAAGTATACTTCATAGATCAGCTGTTTATTTTTAATCGTAAATAAAAAATTAGAGCCCATGATTGTATGTACAAATTCAACATAGATACATTGGCGATTACCAGCCTGTTTAAAATACATTTTAGAATAGATTCGACTTTATGATCAACGATAATTTTCCGCGGTAAAAAGATTTTCTTTATAAGTAAATGATGTAATATTTCTTCATTTCTCTGGCTTATTTACCAATAAATCACCACATATATAATAAAATTCTTCCGTTATTGGCAGACTGACTGACATACAGCGCAGAGCCGAAATTAATGGGCGTAGGAAGCTGATATTTGGCATTTATGTTCCTTTGGGAATGTAGAGGAGGATAGAAGTTGTAGGCGTTAGTTTATTTGTAAAAGTTTGACAAGCAGCATTTTATATTTCATATTGAATTATATTAGTCTTAACGTTATGCTAACTCGTTTGTAATGCGAACGGCTAAGGAGTGGAATGCTCTTCCTGTCGATGTATTTCCCGAGCACTACAACATTGGTCTCTTCAAAGCTAGAGTGAATAGGCACTTTCTAGGCAAACATGTACCAAACTAGGCCGCATCTTGCTTAACATCAGGCACGATGGCGATCAAATGTTTGCCTAGCTATTGTATAAAAAAAAACTATATTTACTACGAGTAGTCATATTGAAGAGAACGGATGGTAGGGACTGGATGGCGAAAACAGGAGATCGAGCCTTGTGGCGTGCCTTAGGAGAAGCCGACGTCCAGCAGTGGAAGGCAATATGCTGATGTGATATTGAATACGAATTCGTCTTATGTAGTTATAGTTATAATTTTTTTTCTTCTTCTTACTCAGTTGCCATTTACTTCGATTGCCACAATTCTTTTCTTCCATTCATCTCTATTATTCGTCTCCTCGTTGATGCGAGGCTTTCCTAGAATACATCAGCTGCATCTCCTTCGGTGCATACTGTAAAAGTCCACTCGGACATTCTCTTTGGCGATAACCTAGCAACTACTTACTGGTCATTTACATCTGTCCTCGCTATGCTAAACGTGGCTATGGGATTTCCTATTCATTTTTCAGTTCTGGCTACACCATTTCAGAAATACAGCCGTGTGTTTGTATGTACATACATACGAGTATTTTACACGGTACCTACTAGAATCTTAAAATAGAAATACCTTCAAACCTCTTATTATTCAAAACAACTAGCCGTTATGTAAATTCGCGATTTCACTATTCTGCAACAGCATTACTTGTTACATTGCACTACGGTTCTACTGCTTGTGTTTTACACCGCAAAATGCAAGTATTTTATTGTATGCATTCGCGGATAAAACAGAAGCACGTGTACCGTTACCATCGTAGGGTAAGAGAGAAGGTACTTCAGAGTGGCCTGTGAGACCGTAATAAAAATCAATATTACATATGTACAGGTTATTATTATTATTTAAAATATAAAATCAGCTACAGATCTGTACATATAGGTACATACGACATTGTTCCCAAAATAATATAGACAGAACTGCAGTATCACGAAGAAGATTTTGCAGCCACTTTTAACAGAGCGGGGCTAGATGTTAAAGATTAGTGACAGATGCCGAGACGTGGTCTCTAACTGTGTGCCTCATAAAGAGGCTCAGGATCGCACAGCGGGTAATGGAGAGAGCTATGCTCGAGATCTCCCTGCGTGATAGAATCAGAAATGAGGAGATCCGCAGACGTACAAAGATCACTGCCATAGCTCAACGGTCCAGCGAGCTAAAGTGGCAATGGGCAGGGCACATAGCTCGAAAAACTGATGGCCGATGGAGCTGGAAAGTTCTAGAGTGGATACCATGTATCGGCAAACGCAGCGTGGGAAGGCCACCCGCGAGATGGACGGACGACCTGGCCAAGGTCGCGGGCGTCGGTTGGATGCAGACTGCTTCCGACCGGTCGGTATGGAGGTTGTTGGGGGAGGCCTATGTCCAGCAGTAGACTTGCCAGGGCTGAAATGATGAAAAATGATGAGTCACAGTTAGCTAGCACATCGCCCCTGAGTTCCTTAATCGACTCTTACGACTTGCACGCAAAAAGCCTCGCATTCACACAGGAATCAAATTAGTTGGATGTTGTTGCACATCTATATTTTCCTCTATCTATGGTGAGCATGTAACTCGATTTGTTCACTTTTCTTTGACAGTTTTTAATTATCGCTGCCGGCTAGAAGCTACGATGCGAAGTTAAAATCGTTTCAGGTAAGCTGTATGTACGAGTAATGTGAATGTAAGCCGATTTACTTTATGCTCTTTTTGTATTAACTAGTGAAGCCTTTTTTTACAAATAGGGAAAAGCCTTGTTTTTAAATGAACGGTGGTTTTATAGTTATGTGTTGTTAACTTCCTGTAGGGGAAAATTGTTGAGCAAAAGTCTTTATTTCTTATGCTTTATTGTACACTAGGGGACGCCCGCGACGACGTCCGCGTGGACTACAGAAAAAACAAAATGTCGAAATTATCCGGGATAAAAATATTTTCCCGGGATAAAAAGTAACCCATGTGTTAATCCAGGGTGTCACCTAACTGCATACCAAAATTTTATTAAAATCGCTCCAGCCGTTTTTACGTGAAAGAGTAACAAACATCCATCCATCCATCCATACTCACAAACTTTTCGTTTATAATATTAGTAAGATAATAAAGTTTATGACAAGGAATATGTAGACGGTCGAGCTTATCTCTTATAAAGATTTCTTCCAGCAAACCAATTGTATAAGAGAAATGAACTTACTTAAGTCTTTTTCCTACTTTTGTTTGTTGGGCTGTAAACATGTTGTTAGGCTTAAGTGTTCTTTATAGATTTATCGATAAATAAATAAAATTTAAATAAGTGTCCATGTCCGAAAATCACACTGCGGTCACCAACCCGCCTGCCCAGCGTGGTAACTATGGGCAAAACCCCCCTGTGGCAGTAGCCTTGTGGCGTGCCCTGGGGGAGGCCTACGTCCAGCAGTGGACTGCAATAGGCTGAAAATGAAGAATAAAAAGTATTCATTAATAATTTGAGTTTAACAAAAAACATGATCGTGATTATGTATTTACTTTGACGGTTGAAACATTTTTGTTTTCAGATTTCCATTTGGGTTCTATGTGGCATTAAACCGAAAGAGTTTCGTTCGATACCATTCACGTCACTGTAAAGTTATATTGCAAATTTATATAGGTACAACATCTATGGATAAAATAGATAAAGTCGCATGTATACTCTAGTGTTTAATATGTATCCCAGATGAGATAGAATTTTAAGTTATATCTACAAAGTTTGATTATATTTTTAATTAATTTAGTGATGTTTTAATCCCTGTCCAAAGTTTTGCAAACCAATTAATTTTATCAGAAAATAGTTTTTATTTTATCTGCTTTGTATGAAACTTTCTTGGCTTTACTCCAATATACATCGATCAATCAAGAAAGTCTAATAAAGTAGGAGTTAGATTTCAATTTTGTAGCTACCCAGAAAACGCAGTAACGTAATAATAAAATCTGTAGGACAAGCACGAACCTCTCGATAGTCCGTAACGCTATTAACACACTGTCATATCTCCGCTATCGTCATTCTTTCATATCCCATAGATTTTGCTTGCGAGTCGATAGTCAATGTATACAACTCACAGAGTATATACATAAGCTATAGAGCGCTAGTATCGCTTCGTTCTATTGCGCATAATGTACGCAACATTTTCTTGCTTTTATACTGATTGACAGTGACCCGGCCTCACAAGGCACCGCACACATACCTTTATATGCGAATCTCCTCATCATCACGATCAAAACAATCCTGTGACAAAGTTGAGGATGTTCATAAATGTTAGCAACGGTTCTCTATAAGGATCACAGCGCATACATGTATAGAATATACCTGGCCACAAAAAAATACCCTGTATATACACATGGCTGTGTTCCTAAAAAAAAAATTGCTACAACTGCAAGATCACGAATACGCGAATTACATCGTAATCCTGGTCAAGTGTCCATCGCCCCTAGATCTCTTATTCGACCTTAACGATATACAAGGCAATAGATACTGCTGATATAGCTCCGCATAAGCTCAGGCTGAAAATACAACTGGCTGAATAAAACTGTACACATTACGGTGCATGTAGTTTTCGGTACAAAAGCCGCGCGCTCTGAACGGGCGGAATGTCCACGTTGTTCGCCAAGCTAAATTATGAGCTATTTGGTCATATAAATTTATCGCAAAACAATATGGTCACTAACAGTTTGCTATTAATAGGCGAATTGTTATAGAATTTTAGTATTTATAACTAGGAAATTTCCCGATTGAATTCGAAAGTAAAAACTACAAAGGTATACACACTGGCGGACTAAGACTTTTTGAGGCCCGGGGCGGTCTTTAATTTTAGGGCCCCCTGGCGCCCGCCCTCCAGATTTACTGAATTAAACAAATGCAGATAGATAGAAACTATCCATTAGAAATCCTGGGAAGGTCCACATTAATATCAACATTTCGATGCAAGTACATAATGACTCTACCTAAGACCTCTGGTTATATCTTATGACTTAGATGAATTAGGTACCTACACCGAAATGGAAATTCCCAGATTGACATGTCGACAAGGAATTTTTTTTTTAAAAAAACTACAAAGGTATACATGATGTAACAAAACATGAAATTTTGTGAATGTGTTCTCTAATAGCGATCAATATCACCGCAGAATTGAGTGATCACGGTGGCAAGCGACTTATTAAAAAATCGTCTTACTTTAAAAATGAGATTAGTGGTTTCTCAAAGGCTTCTTCACGGTAACAATATTTCAAATTCACAGTAAAATTTACAAATGATAGATAAAGAAAATGAAAATATGACGGATAGTAGTCGGTTTGCTTTCGAGAAAGGTCATAAGAGAATAAAGCCAAAACAAAAAGCAGAATAATAATATTTATACCTAGAAATGACGGGCGAGAATAATTTAAAATTTGTAGCAGGAATTAATTACTCAGCATTATGAGTTCCCCAATTCGTGTAAAAGGTTTTTAATAAAATAGTAAATATTATGAAAAAATAATATCATTTCACATTGTACAAGCGACTTCGCAGCGGCACACTGTAACTGACAGGCGCATATCATCCGCATAAAAAAACTGACAGTGCACTAGATTTCTATGAAACGAAACTGATAGCTGACAATGTTCGTAACGTTTGATAAAAATAAATAAATAACAGTTTATTTATTTTTAATTAAAGAGCGCTGACTGTCACAGGATCTTTTAATGATCACGTATTTTTAAATGTTATTTTTAGTTTAATCCATGAAATCATGTAGTTTTAGATTATAATATTATATTATATATCTACCGGTACTACAACCTATATCGGTAGTAGTCACGACTGTTCTTTTCAAATGGGTGGGGCAAAATTGTGCAAAATTCGTTCCCACTTTACCCAATTAGCCTAATACCCTGTGGGGCTTAATGAGCTTATTGCTTTAGCGATGAGCTCCTCACTCGTGAGTCACCTCATTTGAGGTCCTCACCGCGTCAAAATTCGAGGGAGGCCTCGTTTTAATTTTACAACACCTCACACCTCATCCTCGTTTTATATACTAAGATACTTATCACGGTCGAAATAGCGCTCTTATTTGCCTGCACCCGCAATCTCCTCACTCATTTTACAACTCGCCTCATTCACTCACTGAACGAACGAACAGAAATGAAACATAACTCGCTCGCGAATCGAGTCGTCTGCGTCGTCGAGGCTCTCTCACTCACTCACTCAATAATATCTGTTACGATTGTAAGTCTTATTACCGTGACATTAGATAACATTTTAGTTAAACGAGGTGAACACCTCAAATGTGAGGCGATGAGGTAATGAGTCGCGACCGCGACTTGAGGTTCAATACCATTCACTCAACTCTTTTGAGTTCTTTTCTCAAGGCTTTTGCCCATAGTCACCACGCTGGGCAGGCGGGTTGATGACCGCAGACTATGTTGTCTGCACGGGAGGCGCTGCTGCCCGCCTTGTATGATACCCACAAATTCTACTCTGCCGGCACCACGACAGGTGAGTATGTATTTTTATTAAATAACAATGAATAGTACTCGACAATGCTATACAGGGTGTTTTTTCGTGTCCACCCTTAACGAAGGGTACGTACTCTATACATCAAATAAAGTAAGTTTATGCGAAAAAAAATGTTGGGAAATGATGTAAATTTTTTGAAAAAAAAAATTAATAACTTGATCGGGCGAAATTTATAGTGCCCAGTGTTTATGCTAGTTTTTTCATAGACAGATATTAATTATTTCTCGTAAAAAAATCTTACTACACGCGTCAATGCTTCCATGGAGAAAAATGATCGTGATGATGAGGAGATTCCGTTGTTTTCGGAAACGTTGACGACCAAAAATCACCCTGTATATTAGTGTGATGCATATTATCTGTACTCCATTGTTCGTTCTTTATAACGTATATCTTACTCGTACATAATAACTTAATAGGGTTATGATAAAAAACTTTATGACTATTCAGATAAAGGCGACATTTGCTATTGCTGTACATCGCGAAAATGAAATAGGTAATTATACCTAGGTATACTATGGTTTGTTTATTAAGTTAAGTATAGAAATATATACCTATAGCGTGTCTTCGTCGCCAACGTTTCCGAATACGAGTAGTAGGCATTTTCCACATTATCGTGAACATTTTTCTCCGTGGAAACATGCCTGGGAAGTGTCTGGTTTCCAAGATATTAAGGTCCAGAATTGAGTTATCAGATTTTTTTCAGAAATGCACGGTAAACACGTGTATTAAACTATTTTCCAGAAAAAAAAAAATTCATATCAATAAACCGACGCGAAAATGCAAAATGCAAAAATTAGAGACCATAAATTACGGGCGACAAAATAGATTTTTAAAAATTGTAAAAAAAATCGTTACCCAGCAAACATTTTTTGGCAGAAACTTACTTTATTTATTGTATAGAGTACGTACCCTACGTAAACGGTGGCAACGAAATAACATTCTGTATATTCTGTCTACAATAGCTTCCTAAAATCAGATGTAGGGACTCCTAAATTTTTTTTTAAATTACCTTTGCTGATTCGGGGCTTTACTAAAATACATCAGTTGTATTAATAGAGGAGACCGTAAACATCGACCTTCACCGATCTGATAACTCGATGAGACATATTTTTTATCAATATATAATTCATAAACAAATATGCCTACTGTGACTTACCTATCGAAAATTAATATTTGACAAGAAATTTGTCTCATCGAGCTATCAGATCGGTGAAGGTCGATCTTCCACGTCTCTTAGACTATATCTCCTTCCGGTAGTGATCACATAATACGTTTCTTAAAAATTAGGGATATACAATTATTAATTTAGGGCCGATTTTTCTAAACATCAGAAGAATAAAGTTGACACTGTCTTTCTCTAACTTGATCACGATAGAGACAGCATCAACATTACTCTTCAGATAGGATATCTGACGTTTGGAGAAACCTGCCCTTAATTAAAAAAGTGTTCACATAGGGATATAATGTAATTTTCCCAGAATTTCCCGCTACTTTTATCTGCATGTTTCGTAGAATTCGTAGCGTTGCTCCGCTCGTAGTTCTGCTACGGATTTTTTCGTAGCAATAAAGTTAGGTATTTTTGCATTACAGTCTATGAGCGAGAAATTCTATATTTTAAGTAGAGATAAAATAAAAAAAAAAAATTTGCTCGTTTATTTCATAAGTATGTGTTTTTGTTATGTGATGATCACTCATATAACAGTTCCTTTAATTAAATAGTTGAATATTCTTATCATAATGCTATCGACGCAGCTGATTGTATTCTAGTAAAGTCCCGCATCAGCACAGGAATCTTAATTATCTATTTAACTTAAATAGGTCTAACGGATTTAAATTATTTGAAAACGTATGTAATTGTGTTAGAACTACATATACACTAGCGCCAATGACGGATGGCTTGACACATAAAATGGCCTATACATCTCTATGTTGGGTCTCGTATAATTAATGAAAGATACCGAGAAGCGCCGGAATTTGATATACATCGTGATCATAAAGGAAGCATACAGAGGAAATGCGATGATCAACCGCATATAAAATTGATATAATTATATCATAGCAGTGCTAATGCCATACATATAAATTACACTTTAATTACTCTATCTATTAAAAAAAAACCGCATCAAAATCCGTGGCGTAGTTTGAAAGATCTATAAGCATACATAGGTATAGCGACTTTGTTTTAATATGTAGTGATAAAAGTATACACAACTTATTTGTCTATTACCATTTTAATTATTTTTAATTTTATTTATTCAACAAAAATCCACAGCTATTCTTACAGATTAAACATTAAAAATAAACATAAAATGAAGCCAATTAAGGATTTCATTATCTATACTTAAACAATTAAAATCAGCAAAATCAAAAACAGTGCGTGTGTTTAGCCCTAGGCCAAAAATACCACGTATTATTTATAATTACTAATTGGATGAGTGTATGTGAGTGTGAGTGCGTGTGTAGGTTTATCAACATGGAATAAAAGAAAACCAAAATCACGTGGGACCATTTTTTACATGTTATTTTCTTATGTATACAGGGTGATTTTTGGTTGTCAACGTTCCCGAAAACTACGGAATCTCCTCATCATCACGATCATTTTTCTCCATGGAAGCATACCTGGGAAGTGTCTGGTATCCAAAATATTAGGGTCCAAAGTTGAGTAAATAGACTGCGTTTTTCTGCATAAATGCACATAGACGCGCGTAGCAAGATTTTTTCACGAGAAATAATTAATATCTGTCTATAAAAAAACTAACATAAACACTAGACACTATAAATTTCGCCAGATCAAGTAATTAAAAAAAATTTTGAAAAAAAAAAATTCCCAGCATTTTTTTTTGCCATAAACTTATTTTATTTGATGTATAGAGTACGTACCCTTCGTTAAAGGTGGCCACAAAAAAATACCCTGTATTTGTTCCTGTTTGTCAAGCATAAGTTGGCAATTCTGGGCTTTATGGCCACTAACGTGAAACCAATAACGGTTATGATCGCCTATAGACGAAATCTAGGAGAACTGCTAAAGTTAAATAGTTCTCCTATATGTCAAAAACGTCTACACTATGAATATGTTCTTAGGTTACCTCTTCCTAGTTCTTCATTCGTGATAGAAACGAAGAAGTGCGAAGACCTTGATGTGGTGGAACAAAACTGAAGTAGATATAGTGTATAGGTATGCATACTATAGTATGTTGTTGGTAAAGCGGTGATAGCCCAGTGGTTACGACGTGCACTTTCCAAGCGGGAGGCGTAAGTTCGATCCCAGTCACGGGCCTGTACCAATAAATTTATTACATGTACAGATTTTAATGTTGCAAAATTGTCACTTAGCTCGTGCCTCGGAAAGCACGTAAAACCGTCGGTCCTGCGCCTGATCTCTCTCCGGTCGTGTCGGCTTCCCGTCCCATCGGACTATGAGAGTAACGGAATAGAGAGTGCATTTGTGTTTGCGCACACACTTGTGCACTATAATATCTCCTGCGTACCTGGCGTACTTGGCCGAAATACGGTCGGAGATCATCATCATCATCATCATCACTATAGTATAATGAGTATAACTTGAATCGTATACTCTCCATACCGTGGCTTGGAATACATAACTAAATAAATTATGTCTATGGTAATCGTGGCTGTTGAACTTCCTTCGTGATCCTGCAGTTTTGGCTACCCTAAATCCCTGCTGGACATATTAATAACTAGATAAACTAAGTGTATGTACTTTGCATGTAGCAATATACCTAAGAATTAGAATAGACACTCGTTCTCGAGCCAGGACTAAATGAATTAGGGCTGACAGAAGTGGTTTGAAATCTCTTTTCACACACCAAGTAGAAACACTTGCCCTGTCTAATTATTACTTCGCTCTGTGGGTTTGACGTTTAAAAGTGAGACATCTCGCTCTCATCAAATTCATCATACCGGTGCTGGCGGTAACAATATCTAAACATAGTATGTGCACACCGCTGTGTTCCTGAAATGGGGTAGCCAGATGATATAGGAGATCTCACAGCCACATAGCATATCGGGGACAGATGTAAAATATAAAATCATCAGTCACAAATTGCTAGCTCATCGCCTGAGAGTATGCCCGAGTTCCTTACTCGATTTTCTAAGACATGCACGTAGAAGATGCATCAGCATAGGATTTATGATAAAATTTTATAGTTATATATGTACGGGTTACCGTACATTCTTATGTCACCTATCGACAGATCAATATTTCGTAATAAGTCTCTCTGCGTAATTTGTATATAACGGAGCAGGGGGTCCAAGAGAGTTTTTTACAGGTTCACTCATTGCAAATGACAACCACACTAAATGCAAAACAGTATTTATTTTTACACCACAAAGTATAATATTTTAAATCTAAAAACCTAAATTAATTTAATTAACAGAAGTAATATTAAAAATAGCTACTCACAAGATCAACAGCTCTCCAGCAAAATTCACAATGGCATGGCTTGGCTTCGCACATACCAGAGTTAGATGACAGTGCGTGTCAATACACACACCTACTTATTAATACTAAACAGTACTTTGTTTAAGCTATCTTTATAGGCATACTGTAAATTATTTTAACTAATTAAGGCGTTTTACAAAATCAGATAATAATTATAATAAAGCTAATGAGAGTTACTTGTTAAGAATATCAAATAATACGCGGAAGGCGCCATGCTTTACAAAAGCCATAGTCAAGATACATCCTTACAATAATTACTTTACATATTTGAAATAATGAACAGGAATACTGTAAATGTTTTAAACTAATTATGAAACGAATAATTAATAGTTCCAAGGAATTAAGTAATAGTTTAGACTAATATTTCGATTGATTTTTAATAGCAACTAGAATGAATCCAAATCAATTTATTTATTTTAAGTTTTGTTACAATATCATTTTAAAAACCGTAGCATTTGAAAATTGTAATGAATTTAGAATTACTTCATTTATTTTACGGTATACATTAAAATTGTCTTATATGACCAAAATGTCAACAAACATAAACAGATTTTATTTATTTTTACTATAAAACTAATCATTGAATAATTACGTTCGTAAATCAAATGTTAATTCATATCAAGAATAATCAACCTACATGGCTAAGATTATTATTATAATAATGATGTGAGATGATCTTGCGTCGACATATAGTATTGTCTATATAGCATATCTTATTAGCGAACTACATAGCATTATAATATATTAAATTCAGTGTTCAACATTCACTCAACGGGTTCAGTTGTATTTATCTCTTATGAGTTGACGACTTCCCTCAGCATTAGCATAGCATAGCATCATAGCATTAACTAGCAACTTTATTGTACGATTGCCACACCGTACAATATAGCTTTTAGATAAGATTTATACGTCTGCTGGCTATAATATTTACATACCACATTAAAACATAAAGCCATGTAAACTAAGGATAATACTCATACAACATCCCTAAGGTCTTGTGTACCTACTTATTATGAAAGGGTTAATATTTACAGTTTCAGATATCTATAGTTTGTATCATGGATACTAAGCAAAGGTATATAGGTAAATATTATAGGTTGATACATAAGGACTGGAAAACAAACATTATCAATATCAACCATCATCATCAGCCTATTGCAGTCCACTGCTGGACGTAGGCCTCTCCCAGGGCACGCCACAAGACTGAGGGGGGGGGGGGTATTTTGTATTTTTTTTAAATATTCACACACTACACAACACATTAACCTAGTCGCACATTAAGATCCCTAAGGTCTTGTGTCATGGGTACTAAGCAACGCTATATAAATACATAGATAAGTATAGAAACATCCATGACTCGGAAACAAACATCGATATTCGTCATATCAATGTTCGCACCTACCGGGATTCGAACCCAGGACCTATGGCGTCGCAGGCAGGGTCAAAATCGGTATTTGCCCATAGTCGTATATATTTATTTAATCCTACCTACTAATATAATAAATGCGAAAGAAACTCTGTCTGTTGCGCTTTTAGGCCATAACTACGAAACCGATTTAATAAAATTTGGTACGCAGGTAGTCCAGAGTCTGAGGAAAGAGACTTACATACAAGATTTTTTTCCAGAAAATTTCGACACTAGATGAAAAAACTGCTACAAATAAATTGTATTTTTCAAAATTAATCGTGTTTATTTATTGTCGAAAAAACTAACTATTGTAAATTAGGTATTTAGTATCTCGAAATTTCTTACGTATGAATAATATGTAACATTTTATATTAGTGTACAAATATCGTCTTCTATTTAGTAGTTCTTACTCGTTTTTACGAGGAACTGTACGAAATATTAAATATACTCAATAATACTAATATACCTACCTACATTTTAACAAGCTTTCACGTTTATAATTAGTAGGATAGAGTAGTATCTCTAAAACTAAATTTAAACAAATACAGTTACATAGAGGCCAATTACCTCTGGGTGTTTACTACGAAAACACATTACTTTTTTGTAGATAAAATGTCGACTATCATTCCGTTAACAAGTCGAACAGTAATCCCTGATCGAGATTAGAAGGACATGAGACGAACGAGCGAAACTTTACTAATTACAGACAAAGTTTCTTGGAAACAAGATTTAACACGGAATAAGAGGCAGAAAAAACACTAACATGCAATAACAAAACCAAAATAACAGATATAAACAGAACAATGTTACGTGAAAATAATAATATTTAGTTAAGTAACAGAGAGTTAGGTTTTAATTTCTCCTGATAAATATGTAGGTATCAGTGCCTTTTTAACTTTCTATTGTATGAAACAGAAAGTTACCACTTTTATATCCTTATAATTTTCGGACTATAATATTGCTTCAATTTAATCTACTATAAAATGTAGATAGGTACCTACTTCTTCGTTGGCCAGCGCTAGTACGGTACCTAACCTTTCGAATTTATCTATCTTAGTACAAAACAGTTATGGAAAATTTTCAACTTTATCTCCATAAAATATGTAATAAAATTCAACAAAAGCTGATAAAAATATTGTCAAGAAAAACGCTAATTAAAATTTCTCCCAAACTCTAATAACTAAACAAACAACCGACAACATGTTTCGCGCAAAAATCTCGACAACACCATTTAGGCAAATGAGTATCTTCGAAAGGTCGAACGAATTGGAGTCTATTACGTAGGCCAGCGAAACTGGGGGAAGCAAAAAACAGACAACAGCAATGACATTTATCTAATTACGGGATCGCGATAAAGGGGCGCGGGAGGGAAGCTGGAGGCTGTACCGCAGTCGCTTCGAAACCTCCGGCGCGTGATCTCGCTTGCGAGCCGTTCGCGTCGTTCGCGAGTTGAGAATTACACCCATTTCTACTTTTCTCTCTCTGGAACTCGGCATGGATATTTAGTGCTGCAAAGTTAGAAATTTGAAAAAGTTTTTTTTTTTTAATATGGATAAAGAGGTTTTATGTGGATTGAAGTGATTTTATTGCAGTGATATGAATCCTTAGGGAATTGCAAACATGACTGTTCTTCTGGTTTTTGGACTGTTTGTTGGTAAGTAATGTTTGTTTTTTTTAAATAATTTTGCTAATTAATCATCACAAGAGTTTTGTAGGATTTTCGTCAGGCAAGCCGCGATCATTGGTTATCGTAAATAACCATAGTCAAATCTTTCACAATTTAAATTAAAAAAATATCCATTATAATAAATTCACGTCATTACTCTACACAATATAATTTTCAAAATGTTAATAGGAATAGGAAAAGTTAGATAATGAATTTACGTTATACTCTACAATCATAAAAAACCGGCATTAAATAAATTTTCGATAACCTATCCATCAACTTACTCTGCGATAGCATTCCAGAATGGTAAGTTAATGGTAAGTACAACCACCTGTAAAACAAGTACGAACTTTTAAATAACGTAAGCGTCACATTGTCAAAACTCATTACCTACATTTTTCTGACTCGACGATGTTACGGTGCGTAAAAAATTAAAGCTACCGCTATTTCGTTAAATTCTAATTCGGAATGATTTTATTGGTCCATCTTCTTATCAGTGGTGACAACTTAACAGTGGTTTTACCCCAAAATTTAGAAAAAAAAAGATAACTAGAGGGACTTTTAGCGGCAGAATTTTTTTAGGGGTACGACGATTCAACGTGTATTGTCCGTTTATACTAGAGTAGTTCCGATGGTGATGACGCTAATTACTATGTGTATGACCACATTTTCTGTGTCATTGCATACTATGAAACGGATGCAATCCTATCCCCACCCGCTCATGAGTTGAAGTTCGAATTGAGTGGTTATTAGGGGTAAAATTTAAAAAAATCTTGGGGTAACATTGGTATGTGGGTTGGCAACACTGCTTATACTGTAAACCGTAGTTTAATGTTGAATACCTCCTCTGTCAACTTCATAATATGCTTTTAAATCAACATATACATCTGTTACGCGAAGGTTTTTGTGTCATCTTCCCATATAACATAATTATAATATTATCATTATTAAAATGGGGTAGCCAGAACTGCAAGATCACAAATGACATACCTACAGCCACGTTTTGTATAAAGGGATCGGCCATAAAAGATCAGTGACAAGTTGCCAAGTTATCGCCTGAGAGAGAAAACGCCACTGAGTTCCAACGTAGATCAATAAATCTATATAGATATAATAAAAATGTAACAGATCGCTGTCTGTACATGGAAGATATATGAGAAAAATAATAAAGGAGACCTTTATCAACGCAATAGAACCCAATTTTTGTCTGTTTGTCGGTTTGTCTGTGCGTTTGTGCACGCTAATCTCAGAAACGGCTGAACCGATGTCGATGCAGTTTTCAGGAATATATTGTGACAGGTCCCACTTAACATATAGGCTACTTTTTATCCCGGGAAAATGTTTTTATCCCGGATAATTTCGTCATTTTGTTTTTTCTGTAGTCCATGCGGACGGAGTCGCGGGCGTCCACTAGTAAATTAATATATATTCACACACTTTACAACGTATTTGCATAGTCCACACTAAGATCCCTAAGGTCTTGTGTCATAGGTACTAAGCTACGATATATAAATACAAAGATAAGTATACACATCAATGACTCGGGCTTCGAACCCAGGACCTATAGCGCGGCGAGCAGGGTCACTACCCACTACACCAATTGATCGTCACGTGTATGATCGGTGAATATGAAACGCATTCGTAGCAACGCAACATAACATACATCGTAAACGTGACATACATCTCTGGTCAAAAGGTATTCCAAAAAGGGTCAAAACGCGACCGCTGCGTGTCGCCAAACCTGATTTGTCTGAGTTTTGGGTCGGCGCGGCGACTATGTGTCAGCCAGATTGATAAATAGATTGGGAACTCTCCAGCAGAAGGGCGGATAGTTTTTACTGTCCCGCTCATTTGTTGGACCCGTTTTAGTCCTAGAATGTTTTTTGGCAATCAATAAGACCTCGACCTCTGCATTATGTGCAAGTGCTCTTACCAACTGAGCTACCGGGTCAATTAATAGGATGACGAATTTTACCATCTCTTCTTAAATTACATTATTGGCAACGCTATTTTTTCGTATTAATAACATAATAAAATATTAATAAGGAAATGAAATAAATTTCATCCGAGTGAGATTTCTATGCTAAAATTGAATCTTAGTTTTATTGGTTCCGATTCTGATTTTTATACGGTAACAATGAACTCATTCATTCGTCATGAAAACATTAACACACACTTATTTGTCGATTGTAATTTTAATGAGACTAAGCTACTGAAGCGATAAAATTTCTATACTTGAATTGAATCTTAGTTTTTTGGTTCAAAATTTGTTTTTTATTATGGTAACAATTAAATCATTTATTCGACATGAAAACATATACAACTTATATGTCGATTGTCATTCTTTTACATATTAATTTCCTATATTTGTTCCGGTCTGTCAAGTGTATGGTGGCGTTTCGGGGCTTTAGGCTGCCTGTCCATTGAAGCCGAGTAGCTTGCGGAGCGGGGCGAGTGAGTATTGCGGAGCAGAGTTGCGGACTATGTCTATTGTATGCAAGGTAGTGGAGCAGAGAGAGCTAGTATTGCGAAGCGGACTTGCAGCGCTAGGCCAAGTTTACGCGACGAGTCATTTGAGCGAAAAGCGGCGGGCATCCCCCGCCAGCTCGCTCCGCAGCCCGCCCCGCCGCCGGCTCGCTCCGCTGCCCCGCACCGCTACCTCGCGCTGCTTCTGAAAATGTATGAATTTTTAAACTAGCTCGCAAAACCCTTTCCCCTACAGCTGAGCGGAGTTTTTATGCAATCCTATTGGTTAATATTTCTCCGTTTTTCCACTCCACAAACTCGTTCTGCTTCAATGGACAGGCAGCCTTATGACCACCAACGTAGAACTAATTCATTTACAGCCCTGAGAAGTCCACTGTTGGACATAGGCCTCCCCCAACAACCTCCATTCCGACCGGTCGGAAGCAGCCTGCATCCAACCGACGCCCGCAACCTTGGCCAGGTCATCCGTCCACCTCGCGGGTGGCCTTCCCACGCTGCGCTTGCCGATACGTGGTATCCACTCTAGAACTATCCGACTCCATCTGCCATCAGTTCTTCGAGCTATGTGCCCTGCCCATTGCCACTTCAGCTTGCTGGACCGTTCAGCTATGTCGGTGATCTTTGTACGTCTGCGGATCTCCTCATTTCTGATTCGATCACGCAGAGAGATCCCAAGCATAGCTCTCTCCATCGCTCGCTGTGCGATCCTGAGCTTTTTTATGAGGCACATAGTTAGAGACCACGTCTCGGCACCGTAGGTCATCACCGGCAGCACGCACTGGTTGAACACCTTCGTCTTTAAGGACTGGGGTGTCTTGGACACAAATAAGCTTCGTAGTTTCCCGAACGCTGCCCAGCCGAGTTGGATTCGCCGAGTTACCTCCTTCTCAAAGTTGGACTTACCTAGTTTGACCGTCTGTCCCAGGTAAACATACTCGTCAACAACTTCAAGCATCGAGCTCCCAACCAGTACAGGAGTGGGCGGCACATGGACGTTCGACATGATCTTCGTCTTGTCCATGTTCATCTTCAGGCCCACCTGTTGGGAGACTCGATTGAGGCCATCGAGCATTGTGCTTAAATCCTTCAGCGATTCTGCCATGACCACGATGTCGTCTGCGAACCGAAGGTGAGTGATGTATTCGCCATTGATATTGATGCCGAGTCCTTTCCATTCGAGAAGCTTAAAGGCGTCTTCCACTGCATTGGTGAAGAGCTTCGGAGAAATAACATCTCCTTGTCTCACTCCCCTTTGCAAAGAAATCGGCTCAGTGCTCCGCTCCTGTACTCGTACCGACATGGTGGCATTGCTGTATAAACACTTCAGCACTTCGATATATCGATGGTCAATATGGCACCGCTGGAGAGACCGCAACACTGCCCATGTCTCGATCGAATCAAAGGCCTTCTCATAGTCCACGAACGCTAGGCATAGTGGCCGATTATACTCTTCCGTTTTTTGTATAATCTGCCGTAGCGTGTGGATATGGTCTATGGTACTAAACCCTTTTCGGAAACCGGCTTGTTCGTGAGGCTGGAAGTCATCAAACCTGCGAGCAAGACGATTCGTGATTACCCTTGAAAACAACTTGTAGACATGGCTCAGTAGCGAGATGGGTCTATAGTTCTTCAGCAAGGCTTTATCGCCTTTTTTAAAGAACAGCACCACCACACTTCTGTTCCATGCTTCCGGCGTTACCCCTTCGAGCAGGACGGAATTGAAGAGCCTTTGGAGGACCTTCAGTACCGGAGTTCCACCCGCTCTTAGAAGCTCTGTTGTAATTCCATCGTCGCCCGGCGCTTTGTTGTTTTTGAGTTGTTTAAGGGCAGTCCTAATCTCGTACAGGCTGATGTCCGGGATGTCTTCAGTATAGTGTCGGGTGAGCTTGGCTCTTGGGTCTTTGCCTAATCTAACAGGTTTAGCGACCGAGGTATATAGCTGTCCATAGAACCTAATTATTGAAGACCAAATCTGAGATATGCAAAAATCTAAATGAAACTTGGTCATGCAGAGATTGTCAACAGTTTGATGACGAACATAGATCATTTATTTCATGTAATATAATTCAACACATATTTTGTTAGTAGTTTCTTAATCTATGTTAGTAGTAATATTTATTCATTCCATGCCATTATATTCGCTCTCGCATTATGAAAGCTTTGCTGTGAGTACATGTACCATATGACAATGTTGCATGTACTCACAGTCAAACATTTTGTCAAACATATTGAGCATGCTGTTGGGGCTAGCCCGGACCCGGCGCATCAGAGATGTGCACCTTTTTACGCATCACTGTGTAGAAACAGTCCATCCGAGTGTCGGCAAACATCCCTGACGCGCTACAGAACCGAGGTAGCCCCACCAACACCCGGAACGCGTTATTATATTGTATATGTAGGGCGTTGTACTGCTTTTGCGTCTTTTTTATTATATATCTATGTATTTAATTAGTAATTCTAATTTTTATTTAAACTTTTAATCTTAATCTCACCTTTTCTGTATTTATGGATCTAGCATTACAAAACCATAGGAAGTCACTAGTTTCCACGACACAGGGTATTCTAGTGTGGGGCTAGAGTGCAAACTATGTTATGTAATGTCAAATTTTTTTTTGGCCAAATAAATGAATTATTATTATTATTTCCTTTATTTAACACTTTTTCTTATTTTTCTACATTTTTAAATATGAATTTATTACAATATATAAAAGTATAAAATAAACATTTAAAAATATAAAAAAAACAGCGTTACGCCTGCAGCGGGAGTAAGTTCCATGCTACCGGCGGTCAGGGTCCCAGAGAGAGGAACCTCCTCACGATGCGTGCCGTGTCGAGTAGTACCGCCTTTTGTATCTGATTCCTGACCCAGCTGCCCAGCGAGAGTCTCTTGATATAAAAATGGATCGATGAATGTGTGAATTGAGAACAGCTGAACTGATTTCGATGATTCTTTTTTTAGAGTATTCCTTGAAGTACGAGAATGGATTTTACGGAGAGAATATTCAAAAAAATTGCCTGAAGAAATCTAAATACAACACCTATAGCGGCTGCCCTCGACCTTATCCACGTGAAAGGGCTTCAAACCCATGTAAAGCCGGGGCGGATCCCTAGTGCTATATAAATATTTCTCGAGTCCTATATTGTGCACCCATGTCGTAACAATAGGACTATCTTAATTCTAGGCCTGTATTCGAGGCGGACAATAAAATGTCACAGACATCCTCGGTCCAGCCTGCATCATTAGTTTACCTGACAAGCAATATCATTAGAGCAGACAGCACCCGAAAGCGGCACGACTGAGATTGAGCATTTGCCAACAAGTTAAATTAAGGTTGGGACGATACCATAGAGGAATAAAATGTCATAGAGTGCTAATGCTAACATTTTAGATGCACCATTAGACTTTTCGGTGCCTCACAATTTCCAGTCCTTGACACTTAGATTCTATTAGTGTAATGTATAGTAATGTACTACATTACTAATGTACTCGTATTTGTAACGTATAGTGATGCAATCTAAGTGTCAAGGACTGTAATTGTGAGGAACCGAAAAGTCTAATGGTGCATCGTAACTGTTAATATGACATTAGCACTCTATGTCTACATATGACTGTGGAATCTTCTTCGATATCCTGTTCTGGTTCCCCTATTAATAGGTTATTTTTATCAAAATATAAAAAAATATTATAGTAAGCTTACTCTAACTTATACAGGTGTAACATGTATGGACAATTTGTAAATATCTCAGGAATTTTCAATCTTTATTAATAAAAATATGATTTTGAGTTTCAAATTTTGTGGATAGTTTCTCTACAGTGGGGTATTTACATAGCTTTTCGCTTAACATACCCTTTTTGTTACACCATGTATAAATAGGGCAATAATTGATAAAACACATAAAAGGCAGTAGATTTTTTCGTTAGTTTCTTCATGCCTTATTAATTTTATTAGTGTGAAACTCCCTAATACATAAGTGGATTTAATTAATTATTATCTCAGTTATGTAGCCTTCATTATGTTATTTTTACAGCAATTATCTACTGCCTTGTCTGCGTGGACTGCAGCAAAAAGTCTCGTAAGATAAAACATACACAGTTTTTAAATAAGATCTTCTACAATAAAATAGTTTGTGAATAAAGAACCAAAGTATAACAAGGTTTTTATTACATTTATATACCGTCTTTGAGGAAACGTTTAGTTTAATTTAATATCGAATTTGATTGGATTTTATATTACTGGCGACTTACTATGACTACCACATGATTTTGTTCGCATAAAGTATAGAAATACCCGTTTTCCAGATTCCTAAACCATTTTTAGGTAACCATAGTGTCTTGTGTTCGTGATCATGAGGAGGCAGATCCGAGGGTCAGCGGAGGGTATAGGGCCCGGTGGCGGGCGATCCCTCAATAGAGATCTCAACTATACCCTCAAAATTGGTCAGAAGTGGCACCATGTGGTTCTATCGGTCCTTGGTGCTCTGCCTACTCCGTAATGTATAAAGGCGTGATTATTATGTATATCTATGTATGTATGCATTCTTGTCATCCCAAATGTAGGTATGTCAATTTCAAAGATACCACATCCTAGTTTTGAGCTCTGAGTTGTCTCTCAAAATCTCTAAAGAGTTTTATATATATTGATATTAGTAAGATTAGGTAATATATTTAGGCGTAATAATATCTTATGGGTACATAGTTTCTCAAAACATCTGGGTTAGGGAAGATTTATGTGCTCTTACGACACATGTCAGCTACCGTGGGTGGGTCCTACGGAGGGGGCAAAAAGGAGGCCTGACAACGTTAAGGCTGGTTTTCCACCAGAGATGTGCTATACTACATTGTTAAGGAAGCGTTAAAAATCAGAGTGATGATATGCCAACGTTTTTATTGATGCTATAAGATACTCGTAATATCTACCAATCATATTCATTGACTTCATAGACCATTGGATTTGATTAGTGCTTATTAAATGCATTCGTAGACAACGTAGTTGCCTTTTTATTAGAAACGTGCTATGTTACGGATTCGATTGATATCAACCAATCAAGTTCATTGACATCATGATTGGTGGACATCAAACACATTCGTTGCAATGTAGCTATCTTTCCATCAGAAATGTGCTATGCTTCGTTGCTATGGATGCATTTGATATCTAGCTAATAAATTCATTGACATCATGGACCATTAAATATCCTATTTATAGAAAACTGTGACAAGTCTTATTCATAGGAAATGACGGCATATGTTAGACACTGTGATTGGTTTATACTGCAGCTCGTAGACTACATTGATGGTAGTCTAATATTAATTGAAGCAGCTCCTCTTCAGGCTTCCTCCGAGGTAGTTTTCGACTCCATTATGTAGGTGTTATATAATGTGCTATAGAGCTGAATGCTTAATACATTTACAGCTAATTTTCAGATTTAATCAGCAAATTTGTTGTAGTCGTCGTAGTAAGTCTTAGCTTACTTGACTTACTTGGCAGAGGGAATTAACGGAGTGTCGCCATTCCTAATAGTAGTAAGTCGATGCCCATTTACCTTGTTGTACTGTAAAAGGCAAAAGGCGAGAGCATCGAAAATCCTCGGAGGTGACGTTCGAAATCCCGAACAGATTTAATGGATTTTTAAACCTTGTTTGAACAAAATTGCTGGTAACCTCTACATAGGTATAGTTTTTATTTATTTTATGTAATGTTGGGTATTTGATAAATGTTCTGTCGCCTGTCAGTCTCTGAATAAATCTCTAGTATACGGACGTGTCGTCGTATTATTTATATCCAAGTTTTTCTCAGTGGCGACGAGGAATTATCGATACATACGTGTGCATTATGCGAGTCAATAAATATTAAATACAATAAATTAATAGTGCTATTGTTCGAAATTATAGTGCAAAAATGTCGGTGGGAAAGATGGGACCGTTTGACCTTAACAATGACAGTTGGGATAATTATGTGGACCGTTTAGAACAATATCTTTTGGCGAATAATGTGAAAACCGAACTCAAAGTGGCAACTTTAATTACTGTGATTGGAAACGATGCATATGAACTTATGGTGAATCTGTGTACGCCCGATAAACCGTCAAGTATGACCTACACTGAATTGATCACCTTGTTAAAACAACATTTGAACCCTAAACCAAGTTTGTTAGCAGAACGGTTTAAATTCAGACAACGTAGACAAAAGCACGAAGAAAACATTGCAACATATGTAGCGGAACTAAAAAAAACTAAGCAAAGACTGCGGCTTCACGGCGACCAGCTTGAAAGAGAATTTAAGAGACCAATTTGTGTGCGGCCTGGTGAATGATGATATACGGCAAAAGCTATTCACCGAGGACGACTCGATTACATTTGATAGGGCCTACAAATTGGCTGTATCCATGGAAGCGGCGGAAAGAAACGCGGCCTTGGTAGAAGGCGTAGCTAGTCGGAGGAAGGAGAATAGTGATCAGATTTCCACGGCATCCCTAAACCAGGTTGGATACAGCGAGTATGTCGCGCAGCAGGCGGCGGGCGGTAGGCGCAAGCCGTTGTCACCCAGAACGAGGGTAGGCGCGCGCGTCGCATTCGGCGGCAGCGGCAGGGGCGGTGGCCCCAGCGGAATAAGCGGAGCGGTTGGCGATAAAGACAGGAAGTCGTCATTTCGGCCGAGCAACGATAAGAAGAAAATTTCAGTATGTACAGTTTGCGGTGGCGAACATAATTCGACGACATGCAGGTTTAAGATTTACGTATGCCGAGTATGTAACCAGGAAGGTCATTTGAAAAGGATGTGCCCGAATTTGCAGAAATCAAATACCTTTTATAACTTGGCGACAGAAGTATACCACGACGACGATGACGACTATGACCATGGATTGAATAAGGACGAGAGCGACAGCGATGAGGTAATCTTATACTTGAATCACTTATCACTTGATCGCTGTCAACCTATTATTGTTACGTTATATTTGCAAGGTCATAAGGTTGATATGGAATGTGACACAGGAAGTGCAATATCTTGCATCAATTTAAATATGTATAATAAGTTATTTTCCACTTTACCAATTAAACCATGTAATCTCATTTTAAAATATTACACAGGAGAAATAGTTCGGCCGCTGGGCCTAATAAGACCCATTGTTAAATATAATGATAAAGAAAAAAATCTCGACTTGTACGTAGTTAAGGATGGAAACACGGCATTGTTAGGTCGTCAATGGTTAGCGGAATTAAATATTTCTATACCTGCAATACAGCATAATTTTATAAATTCTACAAAGCCTTATACAGCACAATTTGATTTAAGGGAATTTAGTTCCAGATATTGTGAAGTGTTTGCGGAGGGGCTCGGGCGGTTTACGGGTGGGCCAGTCCGCATTTACGTGCGACCGGACGCGCGGCCCGTGTTCCTGCGCGCGCGGCCGCTGGCGTACGCGCTGCGCGAGCCGGTGGAGCGGGCGCTGGCGCAGCTCGTGCGCGACGACATCCTCGCGCCCGTGGACCGCGCCGAGTGGGCCACACCCATCGTACCCGTGGTAAAAAAGGATGGAACAATAAGGATCTGTGCAGATTATAAATTAACGCTTAACAAGGTATTAGAAGTCGACCGTTATCCCTTACCTAAAGTAGAAGATTTATTGGCACGTTTACACGGGGGGGAACGGTTCACAAAGATAGACTTGTCACAGGCGTATGCTCAGTTTGAATTAGATGAAACTAGAAAATATACAGTTATTAATACGCATAAGGGGTTATTTATGTACAAGCGACTAGTTTACGGTTTATCTTCCAGCCCTGGAATTTTCCAACGCCAACTGGAACAATTATTTACGGATATACCGCAAGTAGGAGTATTTTTAGACGATATAATAATAACAGGAAAAAATTCAATCGAACATTTAAGTAATCTGCATAAAGTATTTCAACGTCTCGAGTCCAACGGTTTACGGGTTAAGAAAGAAAAATGCACTTTTTTAGCAAAAAGCGTAAACTATTTAGGGCATGTGATAAGTAGTGAGGGTGTACATACTTGTCCAGATAAAGTTCTTGCTATAGTTAACACTTCTGTTCCAAAAAATATATCGGAGTTGAGAGCATTTATAGGTATGGTTATGTATTATGGTAAATTTATTAAGAATGTAAGTTCAATTTTAACACCTTTGTACTCATTGCTACGGGCGGGAATACAGTATGAATGGAATGAACAGTGTCAAGACGCGTTCGAACGAGTGAAACAAGCGCTTAGCACTAGCGAAGTGCTAATACACTACTCACCGCAATTGCCATTAGTACTTACAGCAGACGCTAGTGCGACTGGAGTAGGCGCCGTACTGTCGCATATCACACGCGAAGGCGAACGCCCTGTGGCGTACGCGTCTAGGACACTCAATTCGGCGGAACGAGCTTATGCACAGATCGATCGAGAAGCGTTAGCTATCGTGTTTGGAGTTAAAAAGTTTCACCAATATTTATATGGGCGAAAATTTATTTTAAGAACGGACCATAAACCTTTAACGTACATTTTAGGGAATAAAGTAGGAATTCCGACCATGGCAGCTTCGAGAATTCAAAGATGGGCTATTTTGTTATCAGGATATATGTACGATATAGAATACGTATCCTCAAAAAAAAATTGTGCTGACGCGTTGTCCAGGTTGCCACAGTTGACAAGTAAGAAGGTTGCTAGTGAGAGTACGTACCTTAACTTTGTGGAAAGTTTTTTACCAGTAACAAATAACGACGTAAAGACAGCGACATCACGAGATCAAATATTAAGTAGAGTAATGTCATTTATTCAGTCAGGTTGGCCAGCGAATTGCCCTGATGAAGAATTAAAACCGTTCTTTGTAAGACGTAACGAATTATACACGGAAAGGGGTTGTATAATGTGGGGTTATCGGATAGTCATACCTACATCGTTACATAATACAGTATTAAAACAATTACATGTAAGCCATATGGGGATAGTTAAAACGAAATCCTTAGCACGCAGTTATGTGTGGTGGCCGAATATCGACGCGGACGTAGAAACAGTCTGTCAGGAATGTACCACTTGCGCGCTCGAAGCGTCAGCACCACCTCGCGCCGCCCCTCACTCGTGGCCATATCTCACACAACCGTGGAGTAGGCTGCATATAGATTTCCTCGGCCCCTTTTATGGAAGGACTTTTCTTGTCATTATAGATTCGAGTACTAAGTGGATTGAAGTTTTCGAGATGTCTAAAACCACAGCTACAGTGGTTATCAGAGTACTCACATCACTGTTTGCCCGTTTTGGCCTGCCAATGGAAATAGTGTCTGACCAAGGCCCACCCTTTACCAGTATCGAATTCCAAGAATTTTTAATCCGTAACGGAATAAAACAGTCATTCTCACCAATTTATCACCCTGCTTCAAATGGAGCAGCAGAAAACGCGGTTAAGTTGTGTAAACGTGCCATTAAAAAAGCTATGAGAGATTCCATTGATGTTGATACTGCCCTCCAAACATACTTATTAGCGTATAGGAATTGTGTCCACAGCACCACAGGGGATAGCCCGGCTATGTTACTGCAGCGTAGGTCACTACGGTCACGATTAGACCTATTGCGCAGCGACCGCTCACTGCAAGACCGCGTGTACGAGGAACAAAAGCGGCAGATGACTAACAGTGGCATTTTACCTAAAGTTCGCGATATCGGTGACTCGGTATGGGCTAGAAACTTTGGAAAGGGAGATAAGTGGGTTAAGGGTACAATAGTCACCAACGAGGGATCGCGTAGGTGTTTAATAGAGGGTGAGGACGGTCGACTTTTAATGAGACATACGGATCAAATCAGAAACAGACCTCGTCGTTCAAGCCTTGTATATCCCAGTACACCGGTGTCGGGATTTAAGGGTGGCGAGGATGTAGTCATTGGGGAGGCATCAGAGCCACAGGTGGACGCAGCGGCGAGCGTTAGCGACAGCGAGAGAGTAGATGACGGAAAGCAAGTACCGTTGATTAGTAACAATGAAGACACGCGTGTTACCTTATCTACGCACACACCGCCGCCTCCGCCATCTCCAGCGCAACTAAGACGCTCGACAAGAACCCGTAATCCGCCCGTCCGTTTCGGATTTGAAATAGATTAGTTATAAGTATTAAACATGTACTTAGTTTAAGATTAATTAGTAATTAATAATTTATTGATTAATTAGTTATTAAGGTGCATTCTTAGATTTAAGTGTGGAGGTGTAATGTTGGGTATTTGATAAATGTTCTGTCGCCTGTCAGTCTCTGAATAAATCTCTAGTATACGGACGTGTCGTCGTATTATTTATATCCAAGTATTTCTCATTTTATTTGTTTTTTTTTTATTTGAAATGTTTATTTTATATCTTACAAATACATTGCTATTATAATTTCGACAGAAAAAAGTCTCCGCTATATTTAGTTATCTACGAGTATTATGATTTACTCGTTACTGCAAAAATAATATTATATTATTAGTAGGTACATACCACAGATTAATGTATTTATTTTAAAACAATTTTCATATATTTTTAGTGTATTTGGGAAACGACTCTACGCGATGAATTTTATCATATTAAATTGAACCAATCTAAAAATCTGATTGATTTAATATAAAAAGTAATAAAAATAATTGTACTCGAATATTCCATAACTATAAAAATAGATCATTTTACTACAAAAATGTATGAGTATTATCTATCTATACTACACATATTATAAAGAGGAAAGATTTTTATATATGTATGTTTGTTATACAGGATGTAACAAAAAGGGTAACAACAAGTTAAAAGCTATGTAAATAGCACACTATAGAGAACCTATCCACAAAATTTGAGACTTGAAATCACATGTTTATTTTTCTAGATAGTATGCAGAATTCTTAAACATTCCTATTCTTTATTGCACATACACAAAAAGAAACATCTCAGAAATTTTCATACAATCTTGAAAAATAAACATGTGATTTCGAGTCACAAATTTTGTGGATAGGTTCTCTATAGTGTGCTATTTACATAGCTTTTCGCTTAACATACCCTTTTTGTTAACCTTGTATAACAACTTGGCTTAAAAACTGCCAGACCAATTTAAAAAATTCTTTCATCATTAGAATCCTACTTGAACCCTTAATATATAAATTATAACGGCTTCTTGAAATTCTTATTGAACCAAAAGGGTTAATATAAACGTAATCTAAGTTTGACACATACCTATACGTAGCAAATATCAACGTAATGATGTTTTAAGATAACACCCAACAAATTCGACAGCTCCAACTACAGTCCAAAGAATTTATAAAATTTAAAACTTCATTTATAGATGCACACTTTCAATTTTTGCGACGGCCTTGCTTTGGCTTTGCTTTTGCAAGTTACATCGTTCCCCTGCCGTTTATTATCACCTATAGCGACACTATAAGCGCTACTAAAACATCTCTTCTGGACATCTGCTCCCTGCATACAACCCTCTAGGCGGCCGTAATATGTCCGGCATCAGTTAATGACCGCCATTAGAACCCTAATCTTGTGATAACCGGATTTGCCGGGCATATGTCTGAAACCATGATGATGTTGAGGGTATAATGGTTTTTTATTTAAAGACATATATATGCCTGTATTCCCGAAATGGAGTAACCGCCGAATTATTAAGGAGATCTAACAGCCACATTTAAATGATCAGTGATGCGCGTATTTTTTACTCGTATCGCTTATAAGAAGTAAGCATGTTGGACCGCTCCTGCTCTAGTAAGTCCTGTATCACCACAGAGATTATAAAAAAAGTTGTCACCTAGAATAAGTCTAAAAGATGAGCTTGTCTTCGCAAATGATATCTACGGTTTTCACTTTTTAAAAACTGGAGTACTATGGAGTATGGCGATATTTTTGAAAGAATCATTTTTTTTCTTGAATAAATTTTTTCATTTGCAAATTTTCCCAATTTTTTATTTTCTCTATAGTTTTTATTAGTCCACGCGGACAAACTCGGGTGCTCACTATAATATAATATGAACTTAAATTCCAAGAAATAATATTTAAGCCCACCCAACAACGTTCAAGGGCTTTTAGCAAATTGCCATTACATAATTAGTAAACATCGGCGTCGACTCGAGTCTTAAAAAAATTGATACCTACTTCTTAAACGCCTGAAAGCGCTTGAAAATTTCGACAGTCACTCACGGCAGTGTCTTGAATATTTAATGTTAAGAAAAACGAGTGGAGTAATGTCTTAACATCAAATATTAAGGGCTTACTTAGAGAGAGTGGGTTGAAAGAGGAGTTTAAAGAGCGCTTTGTGTAAAACTAGATGGCTGGGTGGCCATATAGCTTCTCTTATTAATACCTACCTAAGTGTTAATAGGCATTGTTATTTCTATTCATTATTGTGCACAAGACTAAAGGTATCATCATCATCAGCCTATTGCAGTCCACTGCTGGACGTAGGCCTCCCCCAGGGCACGCCACAAGACTGCCATGGGGGTATTTGCCCATAGTCACCACGCTGGGCAGGCGGGTTGGTGACCGCAGTTTGTATTTTGGACTATGTTGTCAACACGGGGGGCGCTGCTGCCTATCTCCCGGAAACCCTTAATCGCCTCGTACGATACCCACGGGCAGACATGGGGTGGTACGAATTCTACTCTACCGGCACCACGCGGCCAGAGGCTAGACTAGGCCAGCAACTAGAGGTGTAAAAGTAACGAATAAAAGCGTACCCGTATGTATTCGTTACTTTGACCATGAGTACTCGTTACTATCGTATCGTTACCGAACTCGTTACTTCTGATACCGCACATGGTATAGAGTAACTATAGTATGTAGTATGGTAACGAGTCGAATCGACGTGAACTGTCGACGTAATATACCAAATTTGCAATGGATTCACAATTTAGAAAATTTTAACCACAAACTTAAATTACATTACAAAGAATTGTACAAAACAGTAAAAAAACTTTCAACGATTTAAAAAAAAATATATAAATTATAAAATTATTAATAAAGAAAATGGAAAAAATAATTCACCCGAGTGGGAATCGAACCCACGACCGTTGCAAACCGTGCCAGCCGCTATAACCACTAAGCCACCGGGTCAATTACTTAAAAATTATAAGTACATTAAACAAACCTATTCACCGTTCTTTGAAATAAGCGAACCGCATCACGCGCATTGGTAGAACATACGTTTAAAAACAAACGTATCAATACACCACTTGCGAATCCGAAACAGTGTACGAGTATTATACTAAAAATACCCATGATACCATGATACGAAACATGCGAGTAACGAGACGAATTCCTGGGTAACGTTTCGTTACTCGGTACTTGATGCAGTACCCGTTACTCAGTAACGAATATATACGGTTTGTTACAGCTTTACACAAGACACCATAGTAAATGCAGAGATGTATAAAAAAGATTTGCATACAAAGACGTACTAATCTCTGCAAGAGATTTTACTTTTTTTTTTAAAATTAGATAGGCAAACATTTGACCACCATCGTGCCTGTTGTTAAGCAAGATGCGGCCTAAGGTGGTACACGTTTGCCTAGAAAGTGCCTATTCACTCTAACTTTGAAAAGACCAATGTTGTAGTGCTCGGGAAATACATCGACAGGAAGTGCATTCCACTCCTTAGTCGTTCGCATTACAAACGAGTTAGCATACCGTTTGGTGCGGATGGGTGGGATATCAACAACATAAGGGCAATACGCTAGTCTTCGTCTAGTATCTCGATGGTGAAAAGAGGCTGGTGAAACTGTGTTACTTAGGAAACTAACGCTCGTATTTTAAGTGGTTCTGTTTCTCTTGATTGAGGGCATCTGGTTGAGAAGATATGACTTTGTGACTATAACATAAAGTTGTTTTTCCATAGTACGCATGATTTGAAATTTGAGTAAACAATTATTAAATTCCAAGTCTCTCCAAATCGATATGAAGGAATGTTAAAAATCATTTTGCTTTTTTATTATTTTTGGTTCCGCGAATTTTTTCCTAATAAAATATTGAGCCGAAGAAAAAGCTTTTTAATCGAATTTGTTCGTTAAAATATTAGTTACCTCAATCTGAATAAACTTACATGGTATACCACTTTTTTGATATTATTACAGCTATTTTCGGCGTCTCTTTTTTGCATAAAGATTGGCAATTATAATTTTGTTAGCTTGGTGAGGAATTTATATTACTGTTATAAGATGTATTTACGGAATTTTCCCAAGACCAAATATAACATTTCTTTCGGCTTTTTATGTAATCTCGTATATGTATCTATCTTATCTTATTTATATTATTATGTAACTTTATTAATACTACTAAAAGAACTTGTACATCTCAACTATTGGTCAGAATTGGCACCATGTGGTTCTATCGGCCCTTGGTGCTCTGCCTACCCCGTAAGGGATAAAGGCGTGATTATATGTATGTATATATTGATACTTTTAAAACCGTAGAACTACGACTTTGTAACTGTTACAGTAATTATTATTCTCATATCATACAGATCTACTCTATTGTTTCAGCTGTGTTTGGCCTTGCGCTAACTGCGCTAAGCACGAATTAGCATAAAGTTAGCGCAAGTGAGTTAGGTCGGCGATATTTGCTAAGCTATTGCCTGGGAATTAGCATTTCTGAAGCGTTTGCTTTTAGCATTTGATTTTCTAACTTCTGCATTTTAAACTTACAGTTCTTTGTAGGTTAATATTATATTATATACCTACTTACCTACATGTTTTCCGATGATGAGTAAAAATATAGTGACGAGATGAAGTATTATCAAGCAGATGAAGCAAAAGGGTACCGTGTTATGTCAGGGTCGCAGTTAATAGAAGTAGATCTAGAAAAATTGCGATATAATTAAAGTAATCTTCAAATAAAACGTGGTAGGTTAGGTTAGGTTAGGTTAAAATTTGGAAAAGAGATATATTTTCTCGTCATTGCAAAAACGTCGTAAAGAAAGAGTCTTAAATACTAAACTGCTACAATTACAAAGCGAATAAAATCAAATTTGGGTTAATGTCCTCCCATCTCGGCCTTCAACCTCTGTAATATTTCCCATTAGAACTCAAATTCAAGGCTTTAAATAAAAGTATTCACAAATAAAAACATGTAAAGAAACATCTTTTAGAGAGGCCTCGTTAATAAATCATCATTTTCTTGGATGGATCCTATTGAGGTCGGCGTAATATGATTTTATCTTCCAACTTTTTGTTTGGGAGTTGTTGTTTTAACGCTAAGTACGAGTAAATGCAAACCATTTTTGGCACCTGGTAAATGGCATATAATATTGACTTCACCATGATTCGATCGATTGAGTAGTTATGCCAATGCCGTCAATTAAAGACAGGTTAGGTCCATAGGGCCACTATGTACCTGATGATGATGATCTCCGACCGTATTTCGGCCAAGGCGACCAATCTCTACGGAGATTGGCCAGGTACGCAGGAGATATTATAGTGCTCAAGTGTGTGCGCAAACACAGATGCACTCTCTATTCCCTCACTCTCATAGTCCGATGGGACGGAAAGCCAACACGATCGGAGAGAGATCATGTACCTATACATATACTTACTAATAATAAAAAGCTTTAAAATTTAGATTAATTTGACAAATATTCCATATGTTAAGCTGTCAAAATAAAGTATAACGAGGTTATAACTTTATGCGCGGTTTATTCATATTACATACATAAATATTTTTTTAATTTATTTATTGTAAAATATAATATATAATACAGGGTGTAGGTGACAGCTAGGCAAATACTGAAATGCTGAACAAGTCCCATTCTGTTGAGTTATACGACAGTGTTATTACTCGCAGGAAATGTATTTTTGATATGATTTACAGTAATCTTTGCTCTCCGCGCTAATCATCTTTTGGTTAAAATTTTATTTTTATGTCATTATTTAAGGCCTAACTAAACGAACTAAACAATTTTTCCCTGAAAATATGAAAAAATATCGGAAAATTTCGGAATTTTCCTGCGAAAATTTTCAGTGTTTTCCACCTCAGAATCATGGTCTGAAGTCATGGTATCAATATATGCCTGGCTGTCACTAATACCCTGTATACAAACATATAATCACGCATTTATCCCTTACGGGGTAGGCAGAGCACCAAGGGCCGATAGGACCACATGGTGCCACTTCTGACCAATTTTGAGGGTATAGTTGAGATGTACAAGTTCGGTTAGTAGTGACAGGTGGTCAGCCCATCGCCTACAAAACACCAAGACCCTCTTGTCCCTCTACCTACTTGCACAGTATGCCCGGGAAGAGAAGCAGCTGTAGTATTATACTTTTTTTTTCACTCCCAGAGCAACATATTCATATTACATTAATACTATTAGTAGCAGGAAATGTAAAATTCGTAAAAAAAATTATAAACCGCGCGACGTGTTTCACAGACTGAAGATCATTTTTCTGTGACCCTCGAAGCAACTCATGATAATTATATTGCTTTTAAGAGAAGGAAACAGTGATTCCAAACGTGCAACCCAGGTCCAATTATCGTTCGCAATGACATTGCGAAATTATAATTGGCAGCAGGGTAAATAGAGACCATCGAATTTTATGTATCTGTTTAAAGTTATTTATTTAGCTGTGATAATTAAGTGTTAACACCTTTTGTGTTGTATATTTCTGAGGACGGTATCACAGACTTATTTAACTTCTAACATACATACATACATATACCCACGGCTGTGTTCCTATAAATGGGGTAGCTAGAACTCCAGGATTGTGAAGAAGATACCACAGACACGCTTGGCATAGTATCATATATAATAAGGTATAAAAAGTTAAATCAGCTGCATCTTCCATAAGAGTCGACTAAAGAATTTAGGGGCGGTCTCTCAGACGATAAACTAGCAACTTGTCACTGTTTTTAACTTTTTATACCTTATTATTTTAATATACATGGTGTTATATGAGGTGTTTTAGAAATGTATTTAGGTCGTTGAATGTTTGAGGTTCACTTAAATGTGCTGTCTGCTGTATTTTAGTCGACCTAAAGCGTTCGTCTTGTTAACATTGCATCTACTGGAATATTGATCAAGGTAAGGTTATACGGGAGTATAGCTTAGTGTAGCTTCTGACTTTAGAACATACAACATAATAACAGTTTATCTATACAGGGTGTAACAAAAGGGTTATTTTAACCAAAATGCTACGACAATAGCCAACTATAAAAACATGTATACAAAATCCGAGACTCAAAATCATATGTTTATTTGTACAAATAGTATGGAGAATTCCTCAGGAATGTTTATACGATCTTAAAAATATAAATAAATCATATTTCGAGTCTCATATTTTGTAGATAAGTTTTTAGTAGGCTATATTCATAGCATTTCGCTTATATGGGCCATATCGTTTAGCATACCCCTTTTTTACACTCTGTATTGTGAGCCAAGTCTATTGACTCATACATACCGTTCTCGTGCATCGTAGAATACATATGATTCAGCTGAGAAATTCCAAACAGATATTTTGAATTCATTGCAATAATAATAATAATAATAATAATAATAATAAAATTCTTTATTGTACACACAAAAAAAATTGTTTTTGGTACATGGGCGAACTTAATGCTATATAGCATTTTCTACCAGTTAACCCAATTACTGGAGAAAAGCTTAGGGCCGTACAACAAAACGAATAACATTGATAAAAAAAATAAAATAACTTAAGAACTACTTACACCGACAAAGACAAATCACAATATACACTACTGTAGCGTCGTGTGGTATTTCTGCACCCTTGACTTAAAAACCGCTGCCGAAGAAGACTCTCGTATCTCCAGCGGAAGCTTATTCCAGAGACGAACAGCCGTGGCCAAGAAGGAGCTTGAAAACAGCGCCGCACTACGCTCAGGCACCCGAAGGGTTTTATTGCGTGAGGCGCGGAGAAGACGTTCGTCTGAATTAAAGAATTCAAGACGTTCGTGAAGATACGGAGGGGAAAGAGGATTATTTAAAATGTTATACAGAAAACAGAGAAGGTGACAGTCACGGCGGAAACGGATATTTAGCCATTTTAATTTGGTGCGGTAATGGGATACATGATCGTACTTACGAAGGCCGAAGATGTATCGTATGCACATATTCTGAAGGCGTTCTAGTTTGTCCAGAAGTTCCTCCGTGATATCGGTATAACAGACGTCAGCATAATCAATAATCGGAAGCAGGAGCGAGTTAATTAGGGTAATTTTGGCTGAGACAGGGAGAAAATTTTGCATACGTTTTAGAGAATGCATGCTAGCAAAAATTTTACGACTAACCTCTGATACGTGGACGGACCATGACAAATCATTAGTCATGTATAGCCCAAGGTTTTTTATCTTAACTTCATAATCCAGTGGTACTCCGTTAAATTCCAGTTTAGGTAGAGATGCCATGTCCAGTCTTGAGAGTAGATGCCTGCTCCCAGTTATCATCACTTGGGTCTTATGCGGATTAACAAGAAGACCAAAGCACCTCGACCACTCACCTATTGCCCTTAGATCGCATGAGATCTTATCCAAATTACCGACCATCTCATCAACTGCACAGCTTCTATACAATTGTAGATCATCAGCATAAAGATGGTAACTAGAATGGGATATGTCACGTACCAAGGTGTTAATAAATAGGGAAAAAAGAAGAGGAGACAGCACACCACCTTGAGGAACACCCGCTGTTAGCTCATGCCAGTCTGAGAAGACGTTATCAGCACGGATGCACTGACGACGCCTCGACAAAAACGCACGAAACCAGTCAGCAGCCGATCGCGATACATTCATCGAGCGAAGGGTAGAAATTAGTAATTCATGATCAACACTATTAAACGCACTGCTAAAGTCTAATAGTACCAGAACAGTTAGTTGTTTTTTGTCACGAGCCCGGCGAATATCATCAATTATATGAGCTAATGCTGAACAGGTACTATGACCAGGGCGAAAACCAGATTGATGGCGATCCAAGATATTATTCACTGTAACGAAATTTGATAACTGGCTTTGCACAACTCGCTCAAGAACCTTAGAAAGAAAAGGTAGAATGGAAATCGGCCTGTAATGGCCAGGGTCCACTGGCTCGCTCACTTTAGGCAATGCGATAACATAGGCCTTTCTCCACAAATCAGGAAAAGTGGTGCTTTCGAGGGAGTAGTTAATTATGTGCGTGATGTACGGTAGAATATGTCCAAGGATTGGCATAAGCATTTGACGACCTATGTCATCACAACCCACAGCCGTACTCTTAATTGAGGTTATAATTTTCCTGATATCCGGTTCAGTAACCGGCTGAAAAACGAACGGTTCACCATTAGGCAAAGCAGTCTCGGCCAAAGTTTTAATGGCAGTGTTTCTCGTGTCACTGTCGAGGGATAAGGGGGGAATGGAAAGGTGGGCATTTAGGCTATTGAGATCAATTGTCGGGTTGTGATCATTCCTTGTCCTTCCAAACCCCAGCGTACGAAGAAATTTCCATAGATTCGATGGGGGACAGGAGTCTATAGTGGCATGTATGTGACGACGTTTAGCGTTTCTAACCATCTGATTGCACCGATTTCGAACCCTCTTAAAAGCACACCAAATTTTATCAGTAGGTTGCCTCTTATGCTTCTGTTTCAAGCGATCCCTGCGTGCCATGAGGGTTACAATCTCTCCGGACAGCCATGGAGCAGGTGCATGTTTAATCCGCACAGGCCGTAATGGAGCAACCCTATCATATGCAGCCAACAGCAAGGAGTTAAAACTATCAACCTTCTCATCAACAGAGGCAGAACGAACGATTGCTGACCAATCAGTAGAACACAATTCTCTATCAAAAACCTCCATATCAATGCTAGCCAGATTACGCTGGAGGACAATTTTCGGTTTGAATTTTGGAGCTTTAAGTTTATAAGAGGTGAAAATAAGATCATGATGAGAAAAGGCAGGGGCAGCAAACTGTCCATGCTTGACAATTCTATCGGGATTATTAGTAATTATGATGTCCAAGAGCGTGTGTACGTTACCGACATGAAACGTAGCCTCTGAAGGAAGAATAGACAGGTTAGAGGAATTGCATAGCCGTTTCAGCTTTTTTGATCTAATAGTATCATACAAAGTGCACGTATTAAAATCACCGAGTACAAGAACGTGGTTATAAAAAGGTACATATAGTTCAAAAACCTGTTCTATGATATTAAAATAATCAATTAGAGGAGGGGAGTACACTACTCCTAATAGAAGAGGATGAGTATTTACGATTATTTCAATAAATAGGTACTCAACGCTGCACAATTCCGGAGATTTAGCCAGAATTCTGTATTTAAAATCAGACCTCAAATATATGGCAACACCACCACACGCTTTACCAATGCGATCATTCCGTATCAATATATAGCCGGGTAACGAATAAAAAACGGAATTAAGGGAAGGTTTCAAAAAGGATTCTGAGACTAGACAAGCATGGATCAGGTTACTTTGAAATGTATGGAGAAGATCAGTGTAATGATATGGGATGCTCTGCGCGTTAATGTGGCATATGTTCAAGTTACTCCGAAACGGTTCAAAAGTCCGGTGCAAAACATCACCGAGGGGCAATTCGAGTGAATCACTGGATACATTTTCTATTGAGTCACATGAAAGGAATAAATCAGATTCACAGGAATTGCAGGAGACATCCATGTTACAAAAATAAATTAATAACAATAAAACAGAAACAGTAAATTATAATAAAAACAAGAATAAATTAATGCGCAGATAGTTCACTTGCACAACCACTAACAGGCACATAAAAACAAATATTCATAAAATATAACAAAATCAGGAATTAAATTAATAACAATATACATACATAATAAAATTAAGAAAATAATAATAAAAATAGAATTAACAATAACACTTCATTTATTACCTAAGGCTTCATTTAGGCCGCACGAGGCAGTATACCTTTGCTTTTAAATAGACTTTTTTTTTTTCTTTTGACAGATGTCAATCACAACAAAATGTAAACAAACAAGCAAGCTAGATTATTTTATAAAATTGTAAAAAAAAAATTGTAGGTAGAGAGGAACATAAACTGACAGTTATTTAGTGACTACGCAAGGCATTAAAAACACTATAGACGGTGATCATTTTCGACCGGCACGAGTGGATCTAGTTTTTGGCAGAGAAGGCTCAGAAGCTGTGGCCGGCTTTGATGCGGGTAGTTCCTCCAAAGTATCTACACGTATGCCCTTACCATCAGGGCCCCTAATGAAGACTCTTCCGCTCTGAGTCCAACATCCAAGGACACCTAATCGGGCACGGGCCTCCGTGAATATCTCCCGGCGGCGAGGGGTCAAAAATTCCGCTACTGAAATTTGGCTGCCCTTGAGTAGCTTTTTGGAACTCCACACATCCCTCCGCAGTTCACGCGTCGTGAATTTTACCAGAATAGGTCTTGCTTTATCAGTCTTTTGTCTGCCATTCAGCCGAAAAACAGATTTTATGTTCTGGGAAGTAAAACTAGTGATCTGCATTTTGCTGGAAATCATGTCCGCAACAACAAGATTTAAGTTCTCACCTTCAGCTTGTGGAATACCTCTAAATAACAGATACTTAACGCGGCTCCTATTGTCAAGCTCATCTGTGACTACAGTTAACATGTTGATTTGGGCTTTAAGTTGCTGTAGTGCATCCAACATAGAGACTTTGAAAGATTGAAATTCCTCCGTAATCTGTGTCACACTGTTGGAAGGTGTAGTGTGCTGTGAGGAGTCATCAAGTCTAGTCTGGAAACTGCGCATAGATTCCTCAAACTTGAGTTCGAGGTTACGAACTGCATCCTCGGTACTGACCTTAGTTAAAGCCCTCTTTCCTGACATTGTGTCCAGTGGTGATTAGTGGTTGTGAGTGAAGTGGTGTTTAACACATAGACTTGCAGTAACTTTTATGGTAGTTTCAATTTAGGTATTGTTCTTGTATATGTGAATTGATTTTCCTGTGAGTATCAGATATATTTGTATTTTTATTAATTAAAATTCAGAGGAGCATTAAAAATATAATGTGTCCGTTTTTGCTGCCTACCCCCGAAAAAAAAAGAGAATATTTTGCAAGAACAAAAGAGAATATTTTCAACGCAATATTTGCATATTGATGCACTGTTGTGATAGTACTATGTTGTATAAAGTTATGTCTTTTCCTTAGTACTATAGTAACCCAACTTAGTTAAATTTATCAGTTGAGATTAAAGTCCCCCTACTACTAGGAAAAGTGATTTTACATACATATGTATAACACTAATTTTATACGTGTAGAAATTAATGAAACATTATGAAAGGTTCTGCCCCTGCTATTCTAAACATAGCTGTGGGAACTTCTTTAGGATCTTACTCTTCTGGCCACCCTATTTCGGCCCGGATAAGCCCAGAATATGTATGTTCAACTAGTAAGAAGGTGCGTGGTGCCGGCAGAGTAGAGTTTGTACCAACCCATGCCTGCCCGTGGGTATCGTACGAGGCGATTAAGGGTTCCGGGAGGTGGACAGCAGCCCCCGTGTAGACAACATAGTCCGAAAAGCATACTGCGGTCACCGCCTGCCCAGCGTGGTGACTATGGGCAAAAACCCCGAATGGCGGTGACTAAAAAAAGGCCCCCAGTTCCCGGCCGCCATACTACCCCGCACTACGGCAGCGACTTAAAGAGGACGGCTGGTAGTGACCGGATGGCAAAAACGGGAGATCGAGCCATGTGGCGTACACTGGGGAGGCCTACGTCCAGCAGTGGACTGCAATAGGCTGACGATGACGACCGTCTATTCAGTCATTCCACTATTTACCGTTATGTGCCGTATTCAATATAGTTCAGTTAAAAAAAAAAGTGATATTGTTATACTCATATTTTCTGTTCACAATCAATATTCATTGCCCATAAAATAACCATAACATTTTAATGAAGACAAGACAAAAAGTCTTACACAATGCATGTTGCAGCAATATGTCGAACTAACTAAAGTTTTATTGAACCAGTTTTTGCTTCATTTGATTAAAAACTTTACACTGAACTGCTACATGCAGCAAAATAATCAAATTTATGGCAACACTGTTCTACATTCGCAAATTGTTCTATCCATTTCAAAGCATAACTTTTGCTGTTAAACTAAATCAATTGAAGTTTTATGGCAATACTAGCTGCTAGCGACATCGTCTGCGTCTACTCAGTTTTTCTTTACGCTAATATGCATTAACTTCTATACATATAAAATGCTTTGTCCTGAATAACTGACGGATCAACGCACAGCCAAAACTATTTATGCCAAAACCACTGAATCTTAGAGACCTGAAACTGGGCGGGTGTGTTTTTTATGACGTAGGCACCCGATAAGAAAGGATTTTCCAAAATTCCCACGGGAACGAGAAACAGAGGAATTGTAAAGTTTCATCATCATTATTTACAGTCCTGAGAAGTCCACTGTTGGACATAGGCCTCCCCCAACAACCTCCACTCCGACCGGTCGG
Organism: Carposina sasakii; assembly: GCA_014607495.2. Lineage (NCBI taxonomy): Eukaryota > Metazoa > Arthropoda > Insecta > Lepidoptera > Carposinidae > Carposina > Carposina sasakii. The sequence continues at coordinate 1,407,110 of CP053157.1, forward strand.
AAGCAGCCAAGACGTATACTCTGAAGTGACGATAAACGAAGTATCGGCCGAATAGCGAGGTGTTTCCTATTACGAACTTCCTTCGATCGGATCAGTCGCGCCGTTTTTTCATTCGGTCCGATCGAACTCTATTTGACAGGTATAAGGCTAGATAATAGAAAGCTTATAATATTAGTCAATGTGAACTATTCTCTATGGTTCTGAATGAGTTGTGAACTCAGATGAATGAATCCGAAGCAATTTCGTAGTAGGATCAAAGGCTGTCAAAGGCTTCGATTCGGTCGGGCTTCGGTCGGACCGAAAGATTCGAAAGCGGCATTTCAGAGTAGACTCCCTGTATCCAACCGACGCCCGCGACCTTGGCCAGGTCGTCTTTCCACCTTGCGGGTGGCCTTCCCACGCTGCGTTTGCCGATACGTGGTATCCACTCTAGAACTTTCCGACTCCATCGGCCATCAGTTCTTCGAGCTATGTGCCCTGCCCATTGCCACTTCAGCTTGCTGGACTGTTGAGCTATGTCGGTGATCTTTGTACGTCTGCGGATCTCCTCATTTCTGATTCGATCACGCAGAGAGGTCCCAAGCATAGCTCTCTCCTAGTCTCTAATTGTAATGTTTACATGGATGAAATTCTAATGTCTGTTTTATAAAATAATTCCTATGCCTGATTTCGAAACTAACCTCTTTGTACATGTAGTGAAACAAAATATGTGGTCATACACATAGTAACTAGCGCCATCATCCATCGGAACTATACGGTGAAACACACTTTAGGCGTACGTCGTCAGTTGTCGGCTTAGGAACTGGTAGTTTATTAAATAATAGAATTCATTATGGTAAAATTAGTGGACTGTATTTCATTTATATGTTACATTGCCGAGACATTAAATTGTAGTGAAAAATAATTTAAATATAGAAAAATAATAAAAAATAATAAAACAAAGTCAATGTGGCCTGCTATGCCATCAGTTACATTAAACCTTTATGTTAGGTTCTAACGTCAGTCGTGCATCAATTGTTATCATTTGAAATTTAACACTTTCATATTTCCAGTCTTTGGAAATATTATATTTCGGGTAGTCGATAACCATTTATTGCAAAAAAAGAAACAGTGCATACCATAACCTTTCTATTTAAGATTAATATTCCCGAAAATACTATCATATTTCTAGTCCATGCAAACATTAACATTAGCGATCTCCGTAAACCATTTTTTTTCTTTTATTGCAGTGATAGCAACAGCGCACAACATAACCTTCTTAGAGGTCCCACAATATGGGGACCCACGCAAGAACGCCAGCCTTGTGTGCCACTACATCAGTGAGGCTGGTGACCCACCGCTGCACTCCGTCAAGTGGTACCAGCAGAGCCATGAGATATTCCGGTACACGCCCGGACAGCAGGTTACCGGCTTTTTATAACTGTATAAATAAATAAAATGATAAATATTCACAACTTAGGCCCATACTAAGATCCTATCGTGGGCACTCAGCAACGATAGATAATTTATAGAAACATTGATATACATGGTGTAACAGAAAGGGTATGTAAATAGCCCACTAAAGAGAACCTATTTCCAAAATTTGAGATTTGAAATTATGTGTTTATTTTTCATGAGTGTCTGAACATTCCTGAGTTGTGTAGGAATTCTCCATACTATCTGGAAAAATAAACATGCGATTTTGAGTCTGAAATTTTAGGAACCCACCCATTCCTTATGGGTGGGTTATTGACATAGCTTTTCGCTTAACATACCCCTTTTGTTACACCCTGTATTTTACCATATCATTGTTTGCACCTACTGGAATTTCAAGGCCGTTAGGAGATATCGGATCTTAATAAAATATTTTACCTACTAATCTCAATTCTGAAATTGCTGACTAATTACTAAAAGAAAAATACAAACACATATACACGGCTGTGTTTAGCCAGAACTGCAAGATCATAAAGGAGATTCCACAGCCACGTTTAGCAAATCGGCGACAGGTGTAAATGGTCAGTTAAATGGCAAGTTGCTTATCGCCTGAGAGAATGCCCGAGTTCCTTGGTCAACTCTCTCGACTACGACAAAAGGAGATGCAGGTAATTGACGTATCATTTTAGCGAAGCCCCGCATCAGCGTAGGAGGAAAAGCAAAGAAACATAGGAAATATTAATGAAATCGAACTCAACTTGCTAAATCAAGGCATAGTCGAGTTCTTAGCAAATGATAAATTACAAAGTAGAGAATTAAAACAAAGAACCCTTCATCCTTACCTTACGAAAGTTGAAAGATCAGGAAGTTGGTAAACTGGAATTTAATTTGTATTCAGATAATAATTAAGGTAGCTCAATTATTTTGGACTAACTAAAAGTTTAGCTGGCGGTTCAAGTATAAATTGTAAAAGCCAGTGATGTTTGTAAACATATAGTTATTTTGACTGCCATTTCGATCGGGACGAAGCGTCATTTGTGTTTGTGTTGTAAGCACATATTTAACATTTATCAGCTTGTTGCAGTCCACTGCTAGATAGTGAACGTAGGTCTTACCCAGGGCATGCCACATGGCTACATCTCACGTTTTCGCCATGCAATCACTACAAAACTAACAATTTGTATTTTGCATAACTATCAAAGTTAAACTCGGATGAAAGAATAGGTTGGTAGGTAAGTTTTATTTTAATTTCTAAATGGGTGTTCGGTTACAATTTTATCAATTCATTCCCAGGAGTTTTCTAAGAAATACGAACCCCTTATTTCCCTGCTATTTTCGGTGGATTACATTAGCTAGCTTATCGTTTGAGAGAATGCCCGAGCCTTGCGACATGCACGAAAGGAGATGCAGCTGATGTTTTCTAGTGAAGCCTCATAATATTAAATTACCTGACCACTATTTTCAAATAAAACTATCAAACGTATGGAAATAGGTAATACTTATTTATTACGAGTTTTTAATCTAAAAATGGTTATGATTTTCGTTAATATTTACTGCACATTTAACTGCTCTACCAGGCAAACATAGGTTGAATGATAATGTTTGTTTGGAATCCATATCTCGTGACATTCCACTTGGGAATTTGCAATTTACCCGACGATACGGTACAGATGATAGTGTAAGGGTAATGAGGAGGTGGCTATATTTATTTATACTGGACTAGTGGACGCCCGCGACTCCGTCCGCGTGGACTACAGAAAAAATAAAAAGTAGCCTATATGTTAAGTGTAAAAAGTAGCCTATATGTTATCGCGGTTGTCGTAAAAAATTAATTCACGTTTGTCCCCTTCCCGTGGGAATTTCGGGAAATCCGTTCCCAGTGCTTCCTCGGGGTCCCAAATAAACATATATGCTCAACTTCAGATTCACATGTTTAACCGTTTTCGTAAAAAATAAATAATTCCCGTTGGTCTCCTTCCCGTGGGAATTTCGGGAAATCCGTTCTAGTGTTTCCTCGCAGTCCCTAATGAACATATATGCCCAATTTCAGCTTCATATGTATAGCGGTTTTCGTAAAAACTATGAATTCCCGTTTGTCCCCTTCCCGTGGGAATTTCGGGAAATCCGTTTTTAGTCCTCCCTCGCTGTCCCCAATGAACATATATGCCCGATTTCAGCTTCATATGTATAGCGGTTTTCATAAAAACTATGAATTCCCGTTTGTCCCCTTCCCGTGGGAATTTCGGGAAATCCGTTTTTAGTCCTCCCTCGCTGTCCCCAATGAACATATATGCCCGATTTCAGCTTCATATGTATAGCGGTTTTCGTAAAAAATATAGAATTCCCGTTGGTCGCCTTCCCGTGGGAATATCGGGAAATTCTTATAGCCTATGTTCATCCAGGTCCAATAAGGATTCTAACGGTGAAAGAATTTTTGAAATCGGTCCAGTAGTTTTTGAGCCTATTCATTACAACCAAACAAACAAAGTTTTCCTCTTTATAATATTAGTGTAGATGTATTAATAAATATAAATTTAGTTATTTATACGACTATTCTAGGGCAGCAGCGCCTCCCGTGCTGACAATATAGTCCAAAAATCAGACTGCGGTCACCAACCCGCCTGCCCAGTGTGGTGGCTATGGGCAAAAACCCCCCATGGCAGTAGCCTTGTGGCGTGCCCTGGGGGAGGCCTACGTCCAGCAGTGTACTGCTATAGGCTGAAGAAGAAGAAGATACAACTATATAACTTCTTCTTCTTCTTCAGCTTATTTGCAATCCCCTGCTGGATATGCCTCCCCCAGGGCACGCCACAAGGCTGCTGTCATGGGGGGTTTTCGCCTATGGTTACCATGCTGGGCAGGCGGGTTGATTCAGTCTGATTTCTTATCAGCATGGGAGGTACTGCTGCCCGCCTCCCGGAAACCCTTAATCGCCTCGTACCCACGGACAGGCATGCGGGTGGTACAAACTCTACTCTGCCGGCGGGTTCTCACGGTGTGTGATTTCGCGGACGGACGTGGACGCGCCGACGGCTACGGACGGACGCGCACCACGCTCCGTTTCCCATGATCCGTAGTGCTGGCTGGTGCGCGTCCATCCGTAATATCATGCACCGTGGGAACCCACCTTTAGCTTTACAGCACTTGCACTTGCTGGCTTGTCGCGGTTGCCCAGGTATCGGGCTACAGGAAGTCGGACTTTGTTGACAATCAAATTGGCATGTTATTTTCATATTACAGGCTACATTAGAGTTCACTCGCCTACATTAATAATGCATCTCCTTTTTCCACTCCCTTTATGGTATAGATAATTACGGTCAGTTCTCCAAGTGACCTAATATCAGAGCTCCGACCTCGTAGCTTGCTATTTATATTAATGGCTGTTACAAACAGCATACATAATATAACACCTATCTAATTTATGTAGATCAAAATGTTCCGGTCTGAAATTCAGGAGTTTTACAGTTAAACGCCCATTGGGTGAATTCGGTCTGCAATTGCCTACCTTTTGTAGGTACCTTCAATTGCCTACCCCATTTCATGTTTGCGATATTGGAATGGACGGACACTTTATAGGATCCATGTCTATCAAAACTTCTTTTCAAAAACAATACATCATCATCATCATCATTCTGAGAATAACAGTTCTGAGAAGTCTACTGTTGGACATAGGCTTCCCCCAACAACTACATCACATTAACTGTCTATTTCGAACTTCGTATGAACTTATTTTTTTATTTTTATACGAAATTGCTAAATCATCGATGCGTTTTACCCGACTACGCCAGAAGGAAGGTTAGGTTTTTCTTAAGTATAAGTATAAGGTGTTTTCAAAATTAAAGATTTGCTTTTGACACGAAACTAGATAGGTAAAAAGAAACAACTTTCACTATGGGACCAACTCCGAAATAGTAAAAAGAAGAAAAGGCACGCTCTAGACGAATCTTATATTACCTCTCAAACCCAAATACGACAAACCGCTTAGGCTCTAGGGCCTAGAATCTAATATTAATTCTCAAGTCCATATTAGATTCTAGGGCCTAGAATCTAATATTACCTCTCAAGCCCAAAAACGACAAACCGCTTAGGCTCTAGGGCCAAGAATCTAATATTACCTCTCAAGTCCAAATACGACAAACCGCTTAGGCTCTAGGGCCTAGAGCCGTTCTTCGTCATGAGAGTGACACTGGGTCAAAAATTTTTACGCAGCCGGGTTTTTTCTTAAAGTAAATGACGTTATATATTATATGGATTGCTAAAGTCTCTAAGAGCTTTTCAGCCTTCATTCTTCATGCTAAACCCAATTTTCCTTTGCAGCCAGAGACGCGGATCTTCAACACAACATCAGGCCGAGTTACCAGGGGAGCATGCAACAAGCAGAGCTGCGCCATCAGCGTGGTACTACCACAGCGGTACAATACCATGCTGTCGTTTACATGTGAGGTGTCCACCGAAGGTCCCAGGTTCGCTGTGGTCAAGCAAACGAAAAATTTGACAGTTGCAGGTTAGTAATATCATCTTCCTGCATTTATACCTTTGTTTATGAGATCAGCGAAATATGATTTCTTTTAAAACTCACATTGCCAAGGATTTGGCGTTTGTTTTATGTCTGGCTGCCTGCCTGACGCCAACCCTCCTCGAGGATGGCTAAGTGGCTACAAAAAACAACACTTCTATAAATAGCGGCTGCCCACGCGAAAGGGCCACCCGTGCAAAGCCGGGGTGATTTCCTAGTATGCCTATTGCATAAATAGGAATTGAGAAACCTTCTCCTTTTTAGCAGTCGGTTAAAATAATCTGTTACTGAAATGTGTCTTTACTGCTAAGCTACCTAGGTTCAAAGATACTATGTAATTTCTAATTACCTACCATGTATGATGGAAATTATTTTTATTCGGGAAAATAATATTTCTCTGGAAATACATAACTTTTTGCTTCCGTGCTGACAACATAGTCTAAATATCAGACTGCGGTCACCAACCCGCCTGCCCAGCGTGGTAACTATGAACAAAAACCCCTCTATGGCAGTAGCCTTGTGGCGGGCCCTGGGAGCGGCCTACCTCCAACAATGGACTGCAATAGGCTGAACACGAAGACACAAATTTTTGCTACACGGTTCGCTAAAACCACATTATTATTATTATAAACAGCACAGAAATTGTCATCAGGCTTGTGATAATATTGATTTGGGTTATATTAAAATTTCAGTACATTAATTCCGAATATTATCGTTATTGACGGTTTATTTGCAATAACCTGGTGTGTATGCGGTTAGCCACTGAGCAAATTAGGTTTCGGACGTGGTGTGTAGCATATAATATAATTTAACTAATAGCCTTTTACTTTCAATATATGGCTATGTAGTAGTAATTTGTATTTTAATAGTAAGATAACATTATAAGCAGACAGAGTCTAATTAAATAGATCCGTATGTATAGGTATATTCTCTCGTCAAGCTTGCAAAAAAAGTATTTGTACATTAGTCCAATCAACGAGGAAATCATTTGTATTTAGCCTCAACATTATTTTCTCTGTCGATGAAACTTTGCAAGATTATTAAGTAATATCAACAGATTACGATTTTGAAATTGTATGCTATAGCCGCAATTAAAGCCTCGAGCACACCTGATGCTTATGCGTACACGTAAGCGTAGACGTACACGTACCTCTGAGTTGTAATGTTTGGAACTGTATTAGACAGGACACACCGCTTGACGTCTACGCTTATGTGTACGCATACGCATCCGGTGTGCTCGAGGCTTAAATGAGGAATTTTCTGACAACTCTTAAAAGTAAAAGAAATGTACAAATCGCCTGGATAGATGACGCGAGCGAATCTTCTACCCTCAATTCTGTATGGAGAGCTAAAGTGGAGGGAGCTAAGTAGGAGATGTAGGTAACGCCATCTATTTTTGACAGTTATTGTCAGAATATAGTAAAAATCTGCCATTGCGCTATGCATTATTATCCGTCTATCACGCCCATATCAAAGAAGACTTATGGTCTATACCCATTCAAATTAATGCTCAATTTGCGCAGTGGCACTGAGCTCTGACCCTGTGGTGACCGGGGTGCCAGGCAGCGTCCAGCTCGGCGAGGACCTCACCATCAACTGTACCACCTCTCCAGCCATGCCGCCTGCCAACATCGTGTGGTATATCGACGGGAAGCCTGAGAAGGTAGGTACATCACTACAGAGGTGGTGAAAGGGGGAACGCTTCCGGTCCTACTGGATATAGAAGTTCTTGTTTTGGCCCTCGTTTAGAGACTTCGATATTGCTTTCTAGGATTTTTTGACAAGACAATGATTATAGATATGTGTGTCTGAAAGATAGCTCCGCTATAACTACAAACACAAAACTAATTCAATTCAATGATTTCGTAATGCATCAAGCTGCCTTTCTACCAAAGGTATGGTATGCTTCAATAGCCGCGTCCAGACCGACCGAGCACGCCTCGCGCGGCAGAGTCGATGTAGTGGCTCGCCGAGGCCTGGCGCATCACCCCGGAACACAGAGGCAAGCTTCGCAAGGCAGGCTGAGCCATCAGAGGTCCCCGAGCATCAAGTTCATGAAACCTACAACAAGCGCTCGCGTGCCAATTCAGACCGTCCACAACGAACGCACAGCGCACACTGAGGCACCTTTGAGCACGGCCCATTTACCGACAGCAGATGGCTTAACCGCGAGGCACGCTCGGCAGAGGCAACGTGCGCTCGAGACAGCCGAGCCACGACCACACCGACCGAGGCAATGGCTCACAAGGCTGCCGCGCGAGGCGTGCTCGGTCGGTCTGGACGCGGCAATTGCTATAGATGTGTGTGATACCAACCAATTATATTAATTAGTCCATGATTAGTCCATGATATCAATGAATTCGATTGGTGGATATCAAACGCACCCGTAGCAATGTAATAATAGCATATTTCTGGCGGAAAAGCAGCGTCAACCTAGTCGAAACTACCTATATACATATTTTATAGCAGTCGCGATCGATCGAAGCTGCTGTTTCTCGTGAACACAAAAGCGTTCGCTAGCTCAAAATTTTGAATTTGCACATAATGTTGCTGCTGAGTTTCTAAGCTGTATATTCAAATTCAAAATCATTTATTCGACATAAAAGCATTAACACTTGTTTGTCGATTGTCTAATTATATGTTACTTTCTATGTTCGCACCCCAAAAATGAAACCGCTACCAAACAAAAAAGGAGGTGAATTTAAACAACATGGTGCCACTTCTGAAATAAATAGTTGAATCGTTCAAAGCTTTGGGTGCTTTGGCAACGGTCACCACCCCAAGGTGCTGATTTGTTACGGTCTGTCAGGCATAAGTTAGCGATTCGGGGCTTAATAGCCACCAATGTGGAGAATAAGAGTTAAGGTCGCCTAAAGACGAAATCCAGAAGAGCTGCTACACAGTTCTCCTTTATGGCAAAACCAACATTAGGTCTAACACACCGCATAATTCTACTATTACTGTTACACTATCTCAGTGAAGTGTCACTATAAGGGTCAGTTCACACCGAGACGCGATGCTGTGCACACATTTTAATAGAGCATCCCAAAATATATACCTATTTATGTACATACATATAATCACGACTTTATCCGTTACGGGGTAGGCAGAGCACCAAGGGCTGATAGAACCACAATTTTAAGGGTATAGTTGAGATGTAAAAGTTATACCTATTTACTGCACAAAAATTGTTGAGGTTATTAGAATACTACGTTGAAGAATTTAGAATACTACGTCTGACCATCTGTCACTACTAACCGAACTTGTACATCTCAACTATACCCTCAAAATTGGTCAGAAGTGGCACCATGTGGTTCTATCGGCCCTTGGTGCTCTGCCTACCCCGTAAGGGATAAAGGCGTGATTATATGTATGTATGTGTTACCTTTTCACACATTTTTTACTCAGCCATCATCTTGGAGTTTTGCATGCATATTATAGTTGGGAATATGGAGAAGGACATAATATGGTACATTTTGCTGTCCACGTAGAATACCTAAAGCAAATTTTGAGTGGCACTATTTAGCTATCAAAATATACGAGTATCACACCTATTGGACACAGGCACCAAAATTTGCACTGTCCTTTACTCATATCAGTCAGCCGTTAATGACCGACCACTTCGTTAATGTGTTGTGAAAGTGTGTGAATATTTATTTTATTTATTTATTAATAGCAGTAGGCCGTTAATGACCCCCTATCTTCACAGATCGAGCCTTGGATGCTGGACAATACAGACGTATCAGCACCAGACAAGGACGGATTGCGCACGAGCATGAGGTCGCTGAAACTGCGAGTGAACACGCCGCGAGGGTCTGTAGGCCTCCGCTGTGAGGCCACACAGCCGATCAGGCCTCCCAATGCGAGGTCGACCCATGCCAACCTGATTGTGGCCAGGTCACCGCATTTGTCGATGTTTATTGCTTCAGGTGAGATTCTTAAGCATATAAAAGGTCCACCCTAGCTTCGGTATTCTTTTGTTTATAGAGAAATTATAAATATCTACATTGTATTTTGTTGTGTCAATGACGTCTGCTAAAAGTTCTACTAATGCATATCGTAGAGTCGACTAAGGAACTCGGGCATACTCTCAAGAGCTAAGCTAGCAACTTGTCACTGATCTTTTTTTTTATACACACATTGACCTTGTCCCACACTAAGATCCCTAAGGTCTTGTGTCGTGAGTACTAAGCAACGGTATATACATAGATAAGTATATAAACATTCATGACTCGGAAACAAACATCGATATTCATCACATCAATGTTTGCACCTACCGGGATTCGAACCCAGGACCTATGGCGTCGCAGGCTACACATCTGTCTCAGCTATACTATACGTAGTTGTGGAATCTCTCTAATGTTTTGCTGGATACCCCATTTCGGGAAAACAGCCGTATACTAATTCTGGTCCAAACGAGCGTTGTGGTAAGGCCACAGTCATCCGAATATCAGCTTATCTGTCTCGCCATCTGTATGTACCCAAGCAAAATCAGAAAGTGCTACTTTTAGCCTCAAAATGCTGAAATCCATTCGGACACAGTGGCGGTCGCACAATAAATAACAACATCACGGAAATATAATAAAAACCTTTAGCACTCCGCACCGTTTATGTTAACCGACAGCGCCGGGATGGATTGTGATTAATCACTGTTTGCTAACTCTGACGGATGTGAATATTTCATTTAATGCTCGTCGGCTTGTACTATAAAGGTGTTACAAAGAGGAGTTGTCATAATCCATTGTAAAATTATTAATAAAGAAAATGGTAAAATTTCTTCACTCGAGTGGAAATCGCAGCCACGACCACTGCAAACCGTGCCAGCCGCTATTACCACTAAGCCACCGGGTCAATTTTCCATTGTATTGTATCAGGCGTCAATGTTCGGAAGTTCAAATGCCAGATTCCCGGATCTGCATTTTTATTGAACGCCTGTGATCGTAACTAAGCTTTCGCCATGCTGCGTATTTATAACATTAAGTATATACCTTCTGTACACGTAGTACATACGAGTATTATCTGTGTGTGTGTAATCACCAAATAAAAACGTATTCTATTCTATTCTACTATAAAGCAGTGTTTCTTAACCTGTGTTCCACCAGTATGTGCGTGGGTTCCGATGTCTTTTGCATTTGAATTAATAATTATATGTCAACTAGTCTTGTAATAGCTACATTTACTTAGGTAGCACGAAGAGTGTACGCCAGTATTTATGCAAGTAAATGTGCAAGTATATCTTTGCAGTACTTTTTATTTATATAAATTGTCCTAAACATATTATTGTGTCTTTTATGAAGTCCTTGAAATTGTGCTTCATTTTCTAGGGGTCCGAAGGTTGGAATAGTTTAAGATATGCTGCTATACCTAAAGTATTCTGTGTTAGTGATGCACATAAAGTACATTCGATTCACATAACAACCACCTCTCCTTCAGTAAATGACACTATTTTCAATTTACAAATGATTTTACACAACCCCCTCTCGTATCTGCTCCAAGATACAACAGAATCTTTGCGAACCCTGAAAAGTACAAACGCCCGGATTTAATAAGCGAATTATTTACACTTTTTTAAAGGTTTAGTAAACAATGCAGCGTGGACAAACAGATGGACGGACATGGTAAAACTGTAAGGAGATACCAACGGAGGAATGATAATTCTGAGTTACTACAGCATTGCTCTGCAATTTCTTGGAAGTGTTGGATGGACTGTGTGAGAGGATATGTGTGTATGGGAATGAGTAAGTTATGAATTATGATCTCAGGCGTAGGCTAGCAAATTTGTCACTAATCATTTACATAAGCTAGGCTGTAGGATCTCGTAATCTTGCAGTTCTGGCTACCCCATTTTGGAAATAGAACCTGGTATAGTTCACGAGGCCTAAGCTGATAATATAACCAGGTACAGTTCGCGAGGCCTAAGCTGAGCTTTGCATTTGTGTGAGTGCACGCGGGATATCTACATAACGAAAAGGAACGAAATAAAAATCTGTGAATTGTATATTAATTTTGTGCTATGTAGAAGCTATCCACAAAAAATTCTCATGTTGATTTTTGTACATATTATGGAGAAATTTCTAAGATTTTTTTTTTCTTTTAAAACATAAGAAAACCTTTTATTACATAATACCTATATGTAACACGAAAATAAGACCGGGTTAGATAGAAAGTTTCCATTTAAAATAAAAACGCCATTTTCTTTCAGCTTCAAGCGCGTATCAACGAGGATCCATTCAAGCGATGTTGGCGTGTATCCCACTGATAATACGTACTATTTTCTAAAAACCAGTGCCTTGGTGTGACGTCTAAACGACGTAGTAAGATAAAGTTGGATAATGTATAGACTAGTTGTAAGGATATCCACCTGAAGCTTGGCAAGGTTATATATGCAGGTAATGTAGTAGATCAATGCAGAATCAATAGACGGGCGGGCAGCGTCGCGAGGCATTTGCCGGGTGAAGCAATTGACGTGCGAGGCTGTTTGACTAGTGTTCACGTGACCATTATGCATGAGTGAGGTACAAAACTAAATACGTGAGCGTACTGAGTGGTTACGGACAAATGACCGAAGCGCTCTTGACAATGCGTCTGGCACTTCAGTCGCTCGCTTGCCTCGAGCGAGGCACGTCCGCATAGAACGCCTTTTCATAAACATTCTGACAACTCATTTTCACAAAAATAGCTTGCTAAATGGCACTAATGCAACATAGGTATCAACCAGTATCAACGCTCGTTCAAAATTAAATGTACTTTTTACACTTTTTTTGAGAGCCAAAGAACGAGACATAAAAGCTTTATGTTTTGTCAGAAAGTCTCGCATTAATGCCAGTTATAAACAAAGAATAGACACAAAACAAGTTACTGATTGTTAAATCTTTTGTCGCTATTTTAGTCAGAACATCATTTATTGTGTGTACCTACATTACTGCACATGTATCCTTGACATATCATTACATGTTACTTGTTAATGTTTTATTGTGATTTTAAAAATAAAGGAGAATAATCTTATCTACCAATAACGGCGCTTAATATAAATATCCTTGCGCTTATTATTGGCGGATTAAAGATCCTGTTTATTTAAGCTAAAATTGGGTTTATTATTTAATACTTATTTTATTTGTTTAAGTTTACAAATAATTCGGATTATTATTAGGCAGATTAAAAGAAAGAGTTTCAATTACTTATGTCCCGACACTTAATTACGAGATTAACGTCATATTTTTTTTTATTAATTAACACTGTCCTAGCTATTAACATACTGAGCAGTTAGGATAAATTATCTTAGTAAAGATCTTACTGTGAGACGTGATATATTATAGTATATCTCATATTTGATAATTTTACAAAAATTTCCTCCTATTCATTCAAGTAATAATATTTATTGTTCAACAAGTTGCATCCATGAAATTTAACTAGAAACTAGAATGCAACAAAGTCAGCGCTAAAACAATGAACTTTCCTGTTAAAAACAAACAAGTAACCCTTAACTGGTAATATGGTTTTATGTTGAGCTAACTTCAGTGAAAACTTTGGAAATTATCTGAGTCACGGAAGAGAGTATTTTAAGGGACACATTTACTATAAATTGGATCCTGTTACGCAAAAACGTTCAAATCAACAAGTTGTCAAATTCTATTTATGATGCCAGGCTACGTATTTAAGAGAGTATGTCGATATTTTTGACAAAATGTTTTTTCTTGAAGCAATTTTGTTTTATTTCGTGGATTTTGTCGAAGTTTAATTTACTGATATCGCTTTTTACCAGCAGTGATAATTCCATACGCATACTTTACCAATATTTCTTCTTGATAATATCCTGTCGCTAGCTTTGAACAATAGCTTCCTTTCGATACAGCTTTTAACTGGCAAGGTTTATAACAATAATTCATTCGAAGTTTAGCTAAGAACTTTCTAAGACATTTAGTGCCTGAATTTGAGCAGCGTATTCCTGGTTTTTTTATTGGGATTCTCACAAGCGTGCCTGTAGGTATATTTAATTAACAAAAAATGAAAACCAAGAGTTGGACAAAACATACCTAGGCACGTATTAAAAAATAAATATTAAAATACAGCAATTAAATTCAGCTAGAAATTACAATAAAATAGTCTCAATACCTACTTTTAGTATATCTGTATATAGTGTGGGAAAGTGTTCTTGCAACTACATATTTGGATCTATCAAGATTGTTCAATTTTACGAATGGAATTATTACTATTGAGATAAATGGAAACCGGGAAATTCGATATAGATAAAATAACAAATTAGAAAATTTTGCAAATGGAAAATTGCTTCAAGAAAAAAAAAATTGACAAAAATATCGCCATACTCATTTAGGAACCTTCTATCTAGTGATGAAGAAACTAACTCTCTAGACTTTTTGGTTATAAGTTATATGTCAATGCTCTAAATCTTAAAACGTTTGAAACCATACTATCCGTAACTAAAAAACAATTCAATCCTCATGAAATTTATTATATTAATATAATTTACCATTAATGTTTCAATAACAAAAACAATAATCATTTAATATAAGAACTATCGGGTTATATGGACAGTAGATACTCGTGATCGTAAAGTGATTTAAAAAAAATGTAAGTAGATTTTTTTTGATTCCCAGTTTTTGTTTTTATTTTAAAAGGTTAAACTAGAATGTCTTTGTCTCTCATTTTCGGTGTCTGGCTTTTTTCATCTTTGCACTTTACCCAGAAATAACAGAATCATGTTTCACACTCGACAGAGTATCTTTCATTTTATTTTTTCTAAAAAAACCTTCATTTTATATTCAATAAAGTAAATCAGAAAGTATGTGAATGTTTCTAGAAAATGGAATATTTTATTTTAATAATTTTTACCAATACTTTTTACGTAATTTTTTTTGGAAAGGTGGATGTATTTATAAAAATAAAGTAAATAATTGTTTCTAAGAAAAGAATTCTATACTTATAAATATAGCAAGCACTGAATTTCGATGTTTTATGTCACATAAATTTGTAATATTTACATATGTTGGGTAAGTTGGCGCTAAATTATATAATATTAATAAAATGTATTGTGAATAAAATAAAATGTAAAATCGTTGTTGTAAAATAAGCGTTTTGTTATTCATTTGTATGCAACGAACTCTCATTTATAAATATTTGTGTTTGATTAAAATAAACACAATGCATTTAGAAAATCCTGTTGTTACTCCATAATTAATTCAGTTTGTTGTGTCGATAAATTGTTAGGCTTTAACATCTGTATAAAGATTTTTTTCTTTAAAAAATATTGTGACACAAAAATTTATTTATTGCGACACAATAAAGCTGCGATTTGACTAATTTGATTTAACTGTACCTATTTATCTTACATAGTATATTGTACAATCATTGCGTTACAAAAGCAACGGTCACGAAATTTTTAAGCTATCAACGATGATTGTACAATTTTGTCAATCGTTTTGTTGTTGCAAGAGACAAGAATAAACCTGAAGATCGCGTTATTGGTGGGTAAATATAAAAAGTTAACTATGCATTCACGACTTGACAAACGCGTTTCACATAATAAAGTAGGCAAAAATTCCAATATAGCATAACAAGCGTTGAAGTGTCTCAATAAATAAAATGCGATATAATTTTGTAATCCAAACACATTGGTCACCTTCTACTGCCATTTAATTTAGTATTTAAGCTATCATGATCTCTACTCGTAGTATAATCTTCAAGTTAGTAATCTTAAGCTGACAGTACATGCAATTTTATGATATTCTATTATTATATCTTCCTTTAACCCGAGGAGGAAGTACTTATAAATACACACGTCTACTTGAGCTCTTAGAAGGTTTAAGGGTGCCTTTTTACAGCAAATAATGGAGAGATATTACATACTATGTTGCTATGGATGCGTTTGATATCTACCAATGAAATTTATTAATATTGCGGATCAATGAATATGATTAGTAGATATCACACAGGCAGCCTTAAGCCTACTTTTAAGATTTCGTGGTAACTCCTCCTGGTTTATAGAGTTTTAGTACTCCTGAATGCTTTAAATATCAAGGTTACGATTCCTAATCTAAATAGGAGTCAATATTTGATATGTCAATAAAATAATATTCGTGTTATCCGTGTATGTATATATTTATTAACATTTAATAGTTTTTCACACCCGGTTACTTAACGTTCAGGGAATGGGCGATTTTTTAAGTGTTTTTTTTTAGATTACCTATATAATTCAATTTAAAAATGCATGGACTGTATTATAATTTAAATAACTTTTGTCGTGCCAAATTCCTATTATTATTATTATTGTGTAAAATGTATATAAAATATAAGAAAAATCTATGTAGATATACTATATGAAATGTCGTAATTATGATGAACGTTTTTATTTATTATTTTAAGTTTTTTTAAAAGGAGATAAAAGTGAAATTTCTTAGAAAATATTTAACATGTAATTTTTATGTATAAGTTTCATTAACAAAAAAAGACATTGATATTGAAATTTTTATAAAAGAAGATTTTAGAAGAAGGGCCGTAAGCTATGAACGACTAACGGCGACTAAACCATAAAAAAACTAAATAAAATCTTCTCACAAATAGATGTTTGCGTATTTTACTATTATCTCCATAAACATTTTCATACCCTGCTTTAATTTGTGATTACCTCTTATTGTGATCGTCCACATTGTAAAAAGAATAAATTACGGTCAATTTCGAGCACTATCAAAATGTTCTGTGATAAATGTGTTTATTAGTTTTTACTTAATAATATTATAATAACAAATTTATGTACTTACGTTTTGTCATTGAGTGTCACTTCTTGATGGCGAAGAAAATAAACGTACTTAATTTATTAAAGTTTTATTATTTTACATCCCTTATGTAGATAACGATAAAGCATGAACAAAATGACGTAACACAAGTTAGCACAATTAAAATTAAACATCATATCGACAGTGGAAAGGCAAAAACGCTACCAGGCGTGGTGGAGCTTTAGCGTTTTTGCCTTTACACTGTCGATATAATCTTTATATGTGCCGATGTGGGGATTATCTAGAATCAGAGTAGACTACACCCAGTTGCATCTCTATCCACACATGTCGTGAGTCGACTAAGGAACTTCAGGGGCGTTTTCTCAGGCGTTGAGCTAGCAACTTTAATCTTTAATGACTCCTCTATACAATGGGCGAACTCTGACGGTGGCTAAAGGTGGCTGCAGAATCTCCTTCGAAACCCTGAAGTACCTAGTGGCTACCTCCTTTGAAAACAGCCGTACGTAGGGCTACCTAGCCATTAAACATGTTGTATTAGAAGGGTTTTAGGTACATGGCAATAAAAATAGCCCACTACCGTAGGGTTGCCATCTCAAAACTTTGAAAGTCAGGATCCGAAGAAGAAATACCAGGACATTTCGATTAAAAGCCAACATGTGCGAGCCCAGTGACAATATTATGATTGGAGAGGGTTAGTGGCGTGCAAATTTCAAAACATAGGTCTTTGACACATTCAGTTCCGGCGATTATGATTGAGGGATCGAGCCCTATACCCTCCGCTGACCCTAGGTGCCGACTCATGTCACGGACACTACAGTTGCAACGAGAAGCCAGATCTTAGCATGCAACCATAAAACATAGGTCTTTGACACATTCAGTTCCGGCGAATATGTATTTGCTTCTTTTAGGCTTTCTAGAGGTTCCGCTGACGCTTATTTGCGTCATGGCACTAGGCGTTGACCCGATGTCGGCACCCTTATAAAATCTGTCGACAGCGAATGTGTCAGGACTCTGAAACTCAGGACGATGCTTAAAAACTATCCAGGACAGCCAAAAAGCAGGACGTGTCCTGGGAAAACAGGACGGTTGGCAAACGTACACTACAGGAGCCTTGAAATTTGAGGCTCGGAAACAAATATTTAGTTTTCCATACAAAAGTATTCTAAAATTTGAGAAATTATGATTACTTGAATAATATTCAACGTACTATAACAATCGAAACAATAAATCAAATTACAGATTTACATATTTTTAAAGAAGTAAGAGTAGAATACAGAAGGATAGAATAGTTTCTATAAAAATGTGCAAAACCTCTGCCCCATCTAGGGGCACAAGAACAAAAGTCAAGTCAGTAATATCATTTAAAAAATCTCATGTATTTTAATTATTTTGATTATTTAACCAAGAAAAACAGTTGTCTATTAAAACATGTAAAGAATTTCAGTATATTTCATTTCAGAGCTATGATTGTGCAACTTTACAGCACAAAGCAAACCTTCTTAACAGAAGTGAAAGCGACTCGTTATTATAATGCTTTTCATTCTATTGTTTAGTTCGTAGAATCATATTACTTTTGAGTTACTTCTGCTGCGCTGGTACTTAAGAAGTTAGAAAGCTTTTATTTTGCAGTTTTATTAAATTCCCAAAAAGATTTTTTTTTTCGGGATATAATTAAGGATGTTTTTTTAAAGTACGTATTTTTGATTGATTTTGATGATTTCAGCATATCTTGCGCTCAGAATATAAATTTTATGCACACCAAATATTATTTACATTATACGGTGTAACAAAAATGTTATGTAAAGCGAAGTGCTGTGAATCTATCCACAAAATTGAAGACTCGAAATCACAAATGTTTATTTTTCCAGATTGTATAACTCCTAAACAACTCAGGAATATTATTTCATTTTGTCGTGTGATTTTAAGTATAAAATTTTTGTATAAAGGTGCTTTTAGTAGGCAAATTTCATAGAATTTCGCTTTTTATACCCAATTTGTTATACTCTGTAAATAAAATAAAATAAAAATATATATACTCTGTATTGTAACTGTATTTATTTCAGTAGTCCTTACGGAGAGCAGACATTTAATGTATTTTTGCATATTCCCGGCTTATTCAACCGGATGAAATTGGTTTATTCTGGTATCCCACTTCACTCCGATTTATTTTATACTAAAATATTGTTTTCCCTTTGTAATATTTTACAAAAATAAAATCGGATATACACCAATCGGAAATTCGCAAAAACATCGGTCGCACAATAACCCGGCCCCCAATTCTCTTAATACAAAATTAACAGCTAAAACGCAGCCGAAGCGTAACTCTTTTTGCAACAAGAACATGATATTTTATAAACCACGACTTTATGGGATGTCACGTTGTTCTTGTAAAGCGGCGCCTTGTAGGTAGAATCGAGGTGTGAAACAATAATGAATATAGTGACTAAAGTATACGACATGTATCAACCATCACAGACTTGTGTTTCTATTTTGTAATGGTCGCGACCGCTGCATGTTAAATTATACAATATATATATATACATATATATACATACAAATTTTATATTTTCGTTTTTCTTTTATCAATCTTACATAAATAAATATTGCTTCGCAGCGCATTTCATCAACGGTTCCATATCGGCTGCTTTTCCTGGAAAATTTACTGAAATAATGGCTGGGATCGTAAACCGTTCGAATACGAGAAGAAAGGACGTCGGCGACCGTTCACGGCTCGTGGCTCATGAATAGACCGCGTTTTAACCACGACTCGCATTATTTTATGTCGTCCTGGTAGAGAGCTTCATGTGGAATTTTGACGGTTGGTTTAAAAAGAAAAACTCTTTTGTAGTCTGTTACGGGGGCAGTTGTAAATTATACACACAAATATCATTATTTCTCTTTATAATTGTACCTATATATTACTAGCTGTTGCCTGCGGCTCTGCTCGTGGATGTCGCTTATATCGTGTAAGGGGTATAAAATATATTAGTTTACAACCTATTCTTAGACCTACCGAATATACGAGCACATATTAAATTTCATAAAAATCGTTCAAGCCGTTGTGGATAGGGAGGTTTAATAACCTCTTCTTTCACCCTTAAGGGTGATTTTTTGTCAACGTTCCCGATAGGTTTGGAAGTTATCATACGAGTATTAGGTAGCAAGATTTTCACGAGAAATAAAATTTGAAAAAACTTTAATATACCTCTTCTTTCACCCTGTATATAGTTTATATATATCCATTATAAAATTATTAATAAAGAAATGGAAAAAATCCTCACCCGGGTGGGAATCGAACCCACGACCTCTGCATTCCGCGTGCCAACGCTCTCACCACTGAGCCACCGGGTCAATTACTCGGATGACGAATTTTACCATCTCTTTTCTAAATTACATATTGGCACGCGGAATGAATCTCCTCATCATCAGATCATTTTTCTCCAGGTCGTGGGTTTCCAAAATATTTCGATTCCCACCCGGGTGAGGAATTTTTTCCATTTCTTTATTAATAATTTTATTATATATAATATCTTGACTAAGATAAATTTATAAAAACACTTCTCCATTAATATAATCTATCCATTACTTTAATAAAAGCCTTTACATAAGAAACAATTTATTTAAAAAAATCTTGTAGGCCAACTGAAAAAATGCTGTCATAAGTTTCCCTGCCACTGAGTCCAAAAATACCCAAATACTATCAATATCGCAACGTTAACTATAGGTACGAGTATTATACTTGTGACACCTGCCTACTCACACCTCAACTTTTTCCATTTCACGTTTAGTTCATAATTCTAATTTTTTTCCTAAAAAAATGTCAACCCTCCCATTACCCTAATGGATGGTCCATTTAGTTCAAAGTTCTGAACTGATATATGTTACTCAGTAATTTTATGAAGCTGTAAAAAGCATTTTAGTCTGCTTTGTATCACCTCGATACATTTTTGTATAAAATTTCGTGCAGTTTACCTAGAAAGTTGTAAATTTATCACATTGGGAGTTTTTCCACTACGTCGACACGGCAACGGCACGATCACATCAATGACACGACCACGGCTTTTTTGAAATCAAAAATGTATTGATATTATCAAATTTTGTGCAAAATAAATTATTTGATTTGATTTAGATAGCATGGCTCGTTTTTCCATTACACAACATGATCACGACACGCCCCCCCAACTAGATGACGAAATGTCATGTCGTTGTTGTCTTGTCTAGTGGAACAACGCTCGGTCACACGCAGATTTCTAAATACGGCTGTGGGACCTCGTCCATAATCTTGCAGTTCTGACTACCTCATTTCGATAACACAGCTGTGTGTATTATGCATTTATACATACATACATCATCATCATCATCATCATCAGTCTATTGCAGTCCACTGCTGGACGTAGGCCTCCCCCAGGGCACGCCACAAGACTGCCATTGGGGGTATTTGCCCATAGTCATCACCACGCTGGGCAGGCGGGTTGGTGATCGCAGTTTGTATTTTGGAGTATGTTGTCAACACGGAAGGCGCTGCTGCCCACCTCCCAGAAACCTTTAATCGCCTCGGACGATACCCACGGGCAGGACATGGGGTGGTACGAATTACTACTCTGCTGGCACCACGTGGCCAACATACATACATAATAATCACGCCTATATTGCTTACGGGGTAGGCAGAGCACCAAGGGCCGATAGAACCACATGGTGCCACTTCTGACCAATTTTGAGGGTATATATGAGATGTACTATATATGCATTATGCATTTATACACGAGATATATAATTATTATTATAGCGGATTGCCAGTAACGAATTGCGAAATGATTCAAGACATCTAAATGGTATTATTAGAATAGAGACAGCTCAAATAAAACAGCAGTAGGTAGGTACGAGTAGGTATGCCATGAAACAAGGCTTTTTAATAATTTACAAATCCAACATACTCCAATAAGAGGGAACGGGAAAATTTGTCGAAATATCTATAAAACGCGTATTTTCGGGATCGAGATCCAGTAATTCGATTTTGCTTTTTATATAGGTCACGAAGGAAGAAACAACAGAAGGTGGCCTCATCGTGTACTACCTCAATCGATATCAAGTCTACAAGGCACGGTGACTCGTAACGCAGCAAAGGCCTCGCGATGCTTCGGCTAAATGACTTTTAAGCAAATCAAATAATTTATTTGTGATACACAGGTATTTTTTAATTTTTTAATTTACATTATATACGGTACATTAGCTCCTCTGTTATTTATCTAATTGGAAATCAAAATTGGGATCTACAATAATAATATTTACAATTGTATAAATGAAGTCGCATGCAAAATGTCAATTAGATAAAGATGTCACAATAGTCACAAAACAAGATAAAATAAGGATTATTCAAATATATGGATTATAAGGTGTCAAAGATTGTCATTTAAATATTCAGCAAAGTCTATAGCGTTTTTTTATAAGATATAAATCTTATTTTCGAAATAGCATTGTTTGTAAACATTAGAACACTCATACTTGTAAGATATGAGTGAAGTTTGACGTTTTTCCATATTGATGTATCGTACTAAAAAGTTCAGTTTTGTATTTGCGAAATCAGTTTTTTTATAGTGCGAACTTTATATGAGTAGGTACCATTCTCCATGGTAGGTACTATTGAATTGTTTACAAAACTCTTTAGGATGATAATAATACACAAAACTGTGCCAAATAAAAAACCTGATTTCGTTCTTTCGGATTCTTTCTATTTCTAAATAAAATGAGGTATAGCAGAATAAGTTTTCTGATGTTTTACATCAGACCTTGCTATCTTAGGATAGGTGGCCGTAAAATGTCATTCGTAATCCTGCAGGACCCATTACTCCATTATTGGGAACACGCCATGTCTAGTAACTTTAATATCTTAAACCTGTCCGTGGAAATGGCAGTAAAATAGCAATAGTTCCACAGGTATTTATTAAGTGAGAATTGAACAGCAAAGCTATTGGACTCATTACCGATAGCGCTTTCGAAAACATCTTGCAACTTGCATTTTCCACTTCTAGCTTAACTTTAACTTTGGAGCTGTCGAGGTGGATGTACTTCTTTATATACTGTGTAGCTAGTTACGGTATCTCGAAGGATTTCTCCGTCGAAGATATTTATAGCTTACATTCGTCTAGCTTCGGCTCTTTCTCTAAATCTAAATGTAAGTTGAATAAAATGAATTGCTGCAGTGGAAAGTTATATGGATAGTATTGTTTGGAATCAACCTTTTTGTAATTATTATTTTCTCACATATACATCAGCGTATATTGTAATTCACTGACGTAGTCCCCTCCCCTCCCTCAGGGCATCAACCCACCTGCCCAGGGTGACTATTGGCGAAACCCCCCATGGCAGTAGCCTTGTGGCGTGGAGGAGGCCCTCGTCCAGTAGTGAACTGCAATAAGCTAATTTATCTGCTTCTAACTTCAGTAAGTACACAGATATATAATACTTCTCTATTTTTTATTTAGGGAATTAATTTTTCCTCTTTACATTTTCTCTAGAGGAAAAGTACATATACAGGATGATTTTTGGTCGTCAACGTTCCCGAAAATACGAAATCTCCTATCATCACGACATTTTTTCTGGAAGCTATGGGAAGTGTCTGGTTCCCAAGATTTAGGGTCCAAATTAAATAGACTTTTTTCCTCTTTACATTTTCTCTAGAGGAAAAGTACACATATATAAATATATATATATACATATATATAAAATTAAAAAAGTTCATAACTGTTCTATGAATAAGGTTTCATTTTAATTAAATTGTTTTTTCCATTCATGTCAGCATTTTTTTCTCAAACCTATTCTTTTTAGCTATCATAAAAATTAAACAAAAATAATTTGAAAATGTTCAGTCATATCAATACAGGACAAGTGGTTAGATAAAAATACTTAAAAAAGAAACAGTATAAACTATTTTCTAGGAAGTACATATTATGTACTAGAGTATATTTATACATTTTTGTATATATGTACTTTTGTGGCTTAGTATTTCTGAATAAAAAAACCTTTAAAAATATTTGCTAAGGATTACTCTCAAGAACGGACCACGAGTGATCACAAGTTTAAATATTTGCGAACACGAAGGAACCCGATCTTGTGACCTGATAAAGGTACGTGCAGACTTGAGACAGTTGATTTAAGGTACGATTTTAGGCTTGTAGCTCGATCAATACCAGAAATTGTGTGCTTTCTAAAGCCTAGTCCTCATTTGTGGCTGAACCAAAATAATATTATTATAAACTATCAACATTTAATTTTGTATCATAGGTTATTTAGACAACAGATGCCAAGTATTTCTAAAAATACTATTCCGATTTTATTATATTTTTAGATCTCGTCTTAAGGCGATCATAACCATTATTTGTTGTTAGCTATAAAGGCCCAAAACGCCAAACTTTTGCTTGACAGACCATAATAAATATACAAATTAACAAATATAAAATGACAATCGACAAATAAGTTGTGTATGCTCTCATGTCGAATAAATTATTTCATTTCATCACGAATTTACTCGCCTGAAATCGTAAATATGTGTTGCCAGATTCGAAGGAATAGCAGAACAACCCCAGTTAAAAATATTGTAAACTAGCGGACCTGACAGACGTTGTCCTGTCCCACGCCTTTGAACTAACGTCACCCAATTGTTTTGCCTTCCCGGACTTTCAAATTTCGAACAAATTGTTTGTATGGGAATGTAGAAAAGGAATGTTTTAGACATGTCCGTTAGAACCATCCCTGTACTTCAAGGAATACGCTAAAAAAGAATTAGCGAAATCGGTTCAGCCGTTTTCGAGATTCGCGCTTACCAACACATTATAGCGATTCATTTTCATATTATAGATTAAACATTTACAGAGTAATAAAACTAGCGCTTCTAACATACACGTACTGGAAACCATGCATAGTAAAACGTCCGAGGAACCTCCAAAATGTAGGATAGCAGTTATTAACAATTCAGTGGCTTTAAATAGGATCGAAAACGCGGCAACTTGGCCGCCATTTTTACGGAACCGCGCCAAGAGTCGGCCATCTTTACACATGAAATGTTTTATACCGCCCGAATTTCTGCCTATTTAGTAGTTACGCCCAAATGTTTCGTTTGCTTGATGTCGTGTTTAAGGGATTTATTGCTATTTTATTGGCTTCTAGATTGATGATACCAAAATGGCATCAGCTTTTTTCTTTGTTACAAAGACACTAGCTAGATGATCAACTGCCTCTTTTTGTTCTTCATAGTTTAGGTATAGGCTTATACAGCCAGGCAAATCATTAACACCTGATTCCGCTACGTAGATGTTTGAAGTAAATGTGATCAGAACAGACATTATTATATACGTTGTCTCGGTGGAATCTGATCACGCGATCGGATTCTACCTTTCATTCGTTTGATTTGAGGCGAAACTGATATCGTGATCATCAGAGTATACCCTAAAACGTAATCAGTTTCCTCTCGCAATAGATCATATGATCAGGGTGGACTAACCCGTTCAGCCTAGAACATTTCGAGGAACACGGCCGTATCTTTATACTCCAGAAAATTGCGACAATCGGCTATTAGTTCAAATTTCAGCATAGGTTTCATCTTAAACTTTATCGCAAAAGAAAACTTCACATAAGCAGTTAGCGAAAATAACCACTGGCATTTAAATTATAAGGTCATGCAGATGACGTAATTCTTTTATTAATGTTTCAGTTACAATGCAGATAGGGCAGGGTTCAGGGTTACTCGAAATGGGAAATTAAAGGCTATAATAAAGTTTAAATTCATTCGATTATTTATGGGATAGATTGTATGCGAATCGTTAGCTGATTATGTAGGTATCTGGCAATATGTCAGTAATCCATTAGCGAATTGTGTAACTATCGCATAGCCATGGAACATTTCTTAAAATTTTCTGTTAAGTAACAAAAATTATATAATAATATAAGCTTATATATAAATTTCTCTGTATTTTTTGTAATGTCTTTGTGTACAACAAAGAATAAGAATAAGCTTTCAGAGGTGATTTTTAAATTTTCCTCTAGTTGTAGTTTTTCTAGATACCTACATAATAATGAGGTGGATTTTGAAACTTTAAATCTAAGCTCGTGATTTTACTAACTTAAAACTATATTTGATTCATTTAATGATGGTTACAGATTTAATTGGATTTGTTATTACAACGAAAATCGAATTTATTATCTAAAGAGTTTACATGGGACATAATACATTTTAATCGATTTAAATGTAATCAGATATATAAACAAGTAGGTATTGTCATATAAAATTGAGTTTAAAATTAAATGGCGGTAATATTTTACACAAATACGTAGTACTTAGTATAATTTCATTAAGTTGATGAAACAAACGGCAACCCGAATATTTATTGGAGTGTATGGTTTAAAATTATTAATGAAGAAAATGGAAAAAATTCTTCACCCGAGTGGGAATGTATGGTTTAAGCCCCATTTACATTATATAATTTTTTTTAACATGACTGTCAAAAATGACAGTTTAGACCATGTAAAAGGTAAGAAAATGGCATTATTTATATTAATAAAATCTATTTAGGTTTCCTTTCCTAGCAATAAATAATAAATTGATTTTAAAAATATGTATAGATACGGATGTAAAACTTTATAAATGAAACGAAGAAGGTTAGTAGAGCGTCGAAAGCTGTCAAAAATACATCTCTCGTTTATAATAGACCCTTATAAACCTTTCCTTTATCTACACATATGTCGGCGTCATTCATAACCATGGAGGAAATAAAGGAGTAGAGTACACATAGCACATTAAAAGCTATAAACGTATCGCTTCGTTCTATTGTGCCTAGCGTAAGCAAAATTTTCTTTTTTTTCTACTAATTGACAATGATACGGCCAAAAGATTATCTGTGGGGTAAGCATGATTTTTCGAAGTGAAGTACACTCGGCCGAGGCAACGTGCGCCCAAGGCAGCCCGAGCCACGTCCACCTGCCTGCCACGCGAACCCTGCTCGGTCGGTCTGAACGCGGCTTATGAGATACTAGTGGACGCCCGCGACTCCGTCCGCGTGAACTACAGAAAAAATAAAATTTTGGAATTATCCGGGATAAAAACATTTTCCCGGGATAAAAAGTAGCCTATATGTTAAGTGGGACCTGTCACAATATATTCCTGAAAACTGCATCGAAATCGGTTCAGCCGTTTCTGAGATTAGCGTGCACATCGATTAGTTTTAATTTTATTATACATGTATAGATGACAGTTGGGCGATAGCGTTACGGACTATCGAGAGGTTCGTGCTTGCCCTACTGTTCATATATTTACCTACATATCATACTATTATATTGTAAAGCGCGCTCTGTTACTGTGTTACTATTTGTTTCATAGAAAACACAGTTCCGCGGGTGTCGGGCGGCTCGGTAGAATTATTTTATTTGTTACGTAAATAGCAATTTGTAGTTAGTTCTTGACACGTATTGCGAAAATGTATTATACTGATCTATACATATAATAAAAATGTAACGGATCGCTATCTGTACATCGAAGATATATGAGAAAAAATATTATAGGAGACCTTTATCAACGCAATAGAACCCAAAAAGATGATTTTTGGAATTTTTGTCTGTTTGCCGGTTTGTCTGTTTGTCTGTGCGTTTGTGCACGCTAATCTCAGAAACGGCTGAACCGATTTCGATGCAGTTTTCAGGAATATATTGTGACAGGTCCCACTTAGCATATAGGCTACTTTTTATCCCGGGAAAATATTTTTATCCCAGATAATTTCGACATTTTGTTTATTCCGTAGTCCACGCGGACCGGAGTCGCGGGCGTCCACTAGTTTAAACTATAATCATTGACCGTATCATGACATATCTGCGTGACATATCCGAAACATGGCATCGCACCTCCTCTCGCATTTCCCTCCGTGGTCATATCTAATCCTAAAGTGCTGACGTAATCACCGGTACGGTGACAAACACATCGACAATCGGCTAATAGTATTAATATTTTGTTATACAATGCTATTGACTTTGAAAGATTATCCTTGTGAGAGTAAATTTGTAGTATAATTGAATTTCTCCGAATTTCAACTTATATGGGGTGCAACAAAAGGGTATGTTAAGCGAAAAGGCTATGAAAATACGTACATACATACATATAGTCATGTCCATTATCCCCCAAAGAGGTTGGGCAGAAGTGTGCAAATTTACACACCCACTTTTCACCTGTTTTAGCCTATTAAGTCTCATGTCGTAAAGCGATCACTACTGATCCGAGTCCAAAAATTTACCTTTAGGCCGCCGCCATATGACGGCACCGCTATCCTAGGAAACCAAAGCTTTACAGGCTGATAATACACATCATTATTACATAGTATAAAACAAAGTTGCTTCCCGATCTTTTAAACTACGTAACGGATTTGATGAGGTTTTTTTAAATAGATAGAGAGATTCAAGAGTAAGGTTTTATATGTATAGTATCAGCATTGCACCCATGCGAAGCCGGGGCGGGTCGCTAGTACAATATAGGTATATGTGGGTATATGATATTATGTGCTATTCTATCAGAGTGAGCTCCCTAGCATCCCCTACGGAAGTGATCTGCCCAGTGATCGCGTCAATCAGCGCTCAAATGAATCGAGAAGATATAGTGCGAAGTGGTCTATACAGGGTGTAATGCAAGGGGTAAATTAAGCGTAATACAATGACTTGATAACTATATACAACCTACATATCTATGTAGGCACTCGTAAGTATGGAAACTTACAGAGAGTAAGTAAGGAAAATGTACAAACTTACATGTTTAAGCCGCGTGGTGCCGGCAGAGTAGAATTCGTACCACCCCATGTCTGCCCGTGGGTATCGTACGAGGCGATTAAGGGTTTCCGGGAGGTGGGCAGCAGCGCCTCCCGTGTTGAAAACATAGTCCAAAATACAAACTGCGGTCACCAACCCGCCTGCCCAGCGTGGTGATTATGGGCAAATACCCCCCATGGCAGTCTTGTGGCGTGCCCTGGGGGAGGCCTACGTCCAGCAGTGGACTGCAATAGGCTGATGATGATGATGATGATGACTTCAGGAACACAGCCATGTTCATTATGTAGCTCTAGACTAACTCAGTTTTTCGATCTAAATTCCTGTTTCGCTGCAACCTGTATGTATACAATATAGATAGCTTTTTCAAGTAACTTGCGCACTATTGTAAGATTATGATTGTCTGACAACAGATAATATTACATACATACATACATAATAATACATAATAATCACGCCTCTTTCCCGGAGGGGTAGGCAGAGATCACGGATCTCCATTTGCCACGATCCTGACACACCTCTTTCGCTTCATCTACTTTCATGATATTCTTCATGCACGCTCGTCGGTTTAGGGTACTCTTGACCTGACCTTTCTTTAATAATATTAATTATTAAATAAGATAATATTAAAGCAATATTTTTACTAATATACTCTTTTACATTACTGACAGACAACGCATAGTCATACTGAGTGGACGTAGGGAGCTCTCAAGTTCCTAATTTATAAGAACGGATAAAGTCGAAGGCGACTACTAGTCTGTGTGTATCTGTGTCTAAAAAGAAAATCAAGTATTCTCGTTTATACCATTTATAAAGAAATTTATCATATTGGAATGTTTAACTATGTTAAAAACGTGGTAAAAGGATCTACTTCGTGATCCTGCAATTCTGGTTACTCCATTTTGGAAACACAACTGTATAAATATGTATAAATAAATAAATTAAAAAATATAAATATTCACACATTTCACAACATATTGACCTAGTCCCACACTAAGATCCCTAATATATAAAATTGGGCATCTGAATGAAATTCCAAGAAAAACATCTCACGAAATCTTTTTAATCAAGTTAAAGTTGGACGCAACATAAATATCGATTTAACAAGGCCATAAAACCAAACTCACAATACCAACTAAAAACAGATTGTTCAAAACAAAACCATGCAATTTTGAGGAACATTCGCAAAACTCCAATAAATTCCGCAAACCCGTGTTCCACTGAAACTATAAAGCCAACTGTGAAAACATATTTGTTTATTTAAATGGAGTACACGGGCCAGGAGATAGTACGATAATGCGAGGGAGCGCTAAAAGAACTGCGAATTCAATTTTTTTACAAAAATCTCTAAAATAATCTAAGAATTGACCCGCGACCGGGAAGAAGTAACTCATTAATCGGCCGTCGTTTATAATTAGATATATTTATAAACGACAAATTTATGCACATTCACACACGTATACGTGTCGCGCTAAATCTGACAACGTTTAATGTCAAAAAAGAGACATTGAAAATGTCTGAAACACTGTAAAATTAACATTTTTGGACACAGCCAAACCAAAGCCGTATTTAAAAATGGCCCATGGAAAAAGAAAAATCGTCCAGGCCGATTGCCCTCCAGCTCTCTCTTAAATAACATATCTAATTACATCCTTGGTCACCCCCTTTCAGTTCTTCCTTCATAGGTATAATAAAGCAGTTCAATCACGAGTTAACTAGGAGTTTTATAGCTAGCTCCACAAATCTAGTGATATCGGCGTGCTGTCCATGTTTATAGTGCGTCATAGACTAGTCACTAGCGCAGAAGTGACAACGATATATTGAGCTACCCTAACCCAGTGACGTCTTATGAAAAAAACATGCATGGATTCATATTTTTTTACTGAACGGATAGACAGAGATGCATTTCCAATTGCTATATATTAATAATAATAGGGACATCAAGCCTTGTAGCGTGCCCTGGGGAAGACCTACGTCCAGCAGTGGACTGCAATAATTATAGGCTCATGCAACGACATTTTTATTCCTTCGATTATTCAATCGACTCTTGTTAGTGCCTACTGCCTTTACAAACACGGAAAAGTGAAAATAATACTAACCTATTAAAATCTGGCTTCATAACCTCATCTCTGGTTTCAGGATCCCATAAAGTTTCTTTCCAAAAAGTACGAGGCATTCAGTTCAGGAAAATCTTTATGTTTACTACAGTGAAAAAGTGTAATAAATATTATAGGAAATAAATCAACTAGGTATACAAGGTTGTTGATTTCTTTCATGTTGGTTGATGTCGTTTGGTAATTTTTACCTTGTAAAAGCTAATATTATTAATGACTAGCGGTCACCCTCGACTTCGTCCGCGTGAAAGGGCACCCCTGTGAATCCGGGTCGGGTCCTTAGTTATACATACTCGTATAAACCTTTCTCTTGATTCACTCTATCTATTGAAAAAAATCACATCAAAATCCCTTGCGTAGTTTTAAAGATCAAAGCATACAAAGAGACAAACCGTATTGTGATTACGGGATATATCTATACATACAGGGTTTAACAAAAGGGGTATTTTAAACCAAATGCTATGGTATGCTATAAATAGCCCACTACAGAGAACCTATTCACAAAATTTCCGACTCGAACTAACATATATGTATATACGAGTATGTTCTCAAGTGACAGTACTGTACACAGTATACTCTTGATGCAGCACATTTGGACGGCGGCCAGTGGACTGTAACCTTTAATGGTGGACGCGGATGGAGACGGATAACCTTCGCGTTACGTACTTAGATAGCTTTTAACATCCCCATCTTAAATTATATATAGTATTATATATATGGAATATTTAGGTAAGATATTCTAGTGTAGTAAAATGCAATTTTAGGTTTTATTAAAAGCGGAGATGGTACTTTTTTTGCCTTCAAAACATATAGGGACTTAATCTATAAAGAAAGTCATATTAGTTACGCTATTTTTAACTCAATTACGGCTTTACCGATTTGGCTGCAAATTAGTGGGGAGGTAGCTTCGAACCAAGAGACAGACATGGAATAGAATACTTTTTATCCCGGGAAAATATTTTTATCCCGGATAATTTCAACATTTTTATTTTTCTGCAGTTCACGCGGACGGAGTCACGGGCGTCCACTAGTTATTAATAAAAAGCTTTGAACTATGAGTTGTTCACAGTTTAATTTGACCAATATTCCATGTATTTTGCTGTCAAAAATTAACTATACCTAACAAGGTTGTAACTTTACGCACAGTTTATTAATAGCAAGGAGGCTTTACAGATTGTATAATTTTTTTTCAGTTGACAAGCGAGACCTAAAGTGGACGTTGTGCTTTCACGTTCATTATGAAGAAATGATTTCTTTCTTTTTGTAAATTAGTGTTTAAATGAATTTGCAGATTTCTTCTTAACTTTACTGTACTGCCTATTGCAATTCGTTCTTAAGTATCACATAATAATAACTCAAAAAGGATTTTCAAGCTCTCAATTCGTGTACAGATTAAGCTGAGATAGACTATAACTAGTATAGCCGGGCACTGACCATTGCATCGAATATCTATTACGATTGACGTTGCCAAGTGGGTCATTGAAGTCAATTGAATGGTTTAACCATTTACACGATTAAAATCATTGTAAATTTTATTCCGTGTTTTTTATGTAGGTACACATGCGATGTCGAGTTTCAAATTCTGTGGCCAGGGGGTCTACTCTGAAGTGACGATAAACGAAGTATCGGCCGAATATCGAGGTATTTCCTACTACGAACTTCCTTCGATCGGATCAGTCGCGCCGTTTTTTAATTCGGTCCGATCGAACTCTATTTGACAGGTATAAGGCTAGATCATTCATCTGAGGGCTAGATAATAGAAAGCTTATAATATTAGTCAATGTGAATTATTCTCTATGGTTCCGAATGAGTTGTGAACTCAGATGAATGAATCCGAAGCAATTTCGTAGTAGGGTCAAAGGCTGTCAAAGGCTTCGATTCGGTCGGGCTTCGGTCGGACCGAAAGATTCGAAAGCGGCATTTCAGAGTAGACCCCCAGATTCTTTAAAATTGACTATTTTTAAAGTTTTTCATTTATCATTATTATGTATTTAATAACATAGATAGATTAAAAAATTACAGTGGTACAGTTCTTATGCAAGGTCAAGCTTCCAAGGCATTCTCTACCAGCTAACCTGGTAACTTTGAGGATATAATATTATTTATTTATAACATAAGTTCCTAGCTTCTGTTACAACCTGTAAATGTGAACTATCAGCGTGACGTCGTTTTCTTTCTGCTATTAAACTATTGAAATATATTTCTATTTTAAATCCCGAGAAATCTCACAACTCCGCCATCAAGTTGTCCAAAACAAAAGCTATAGTTTCAAAGCTACTCGTACCTACGGCTAAAAATCCATTCAACACAGTTCAGAACTCGCTAATTAACAAACACGCCATCTATTGTTGCGACTTGTCAAACATCACTACATTTAACTATAACAAATCGGATAAAGTTGCATCTTTGGAACTATGTGTATAGTTCCGAACCGCAAGCGAGCATCTGCGAACGAACGAATAGTTCCGCCAAGTTATACTCCATTGTGGGGTATAGTTTGAAGTTAAATTATATTTGAGTCGGTGTCGCGGCAGTGTAGACTTTGGCTGGAGTTTTGCTCAGTTTCGGGGAGTTTTAACTGTTTTAATTATTATTAAAATTTAGATTTTGCAGCCATATTTTAATGTTATGATATTTTTATGTTTAATAAAATAAATTATTTATCACAATATAACTTTATACCTATTTAGAATGACTCATAATCCTGTTGGATTAGTTATCGGTAGCTAGATTGTTGTACTTTGTCCCCGAAAAGCGGCAGTAGGCTCACCCCCTACCATGTGGGACTTAAAAGACTAACTGGTGAAAAGTTGGTGTATAATTTCCATACTTCTTCCCATCATCTTTAGGGGATAATGGGCGTGATTATATGTATATGACTTTAAAAACTACCTCAAAACTAAGAATAGGCGGCGGTAGGCTTATCCTGACCATATGGAGCTTATTAGGCTAACTGATGAAAATTCGTTGTGTAATATAGGTACCTACTTATGTCCAAAGTCTTTGGGTACAATGCTTTGGGTTAATATATGTTTTTAGCCCTCTTTCCACTCCGACCAACTGAACTGTGGTATTTGTTCCAATGAAACCAACTAGTTGTTCGGATGCCTAATTTAATGTTTTTTATTCCCTAACAGTACAACTGAGCTTTATTAAAAACTACAAATACCTCCTACAGAAAAAACTTTTAGATATATGTATTACATGAAAATGTATCACAAATTCACCAAAATGTCGACAGTATTTCGTCAATAAACGGCACAAGTCTGAAGCAATCGTAAATGCATACCACGACGCGCACCGAAGCCAAAACCGGGCCCAATGCCATTTGCTCTCCTTTGTGTTCTAGCTCTATAATATTGTTATTCAAATTGATAGCAGCAGCGAAACAAGAGATCGGAGAGGGTTCAGAGGTGGTCATGAACTCGATCGTACTATATTTTACCAGTGGACGACAGCGACTTCGTCCGCGTGAACTGCAGAAAAAGCAAAATGTCGAAATTATCCGGGATATAAATATTTTCCCGGGATAAAAAGAAGCCTATGTGTTAATCCAGGGTGTCAGCTAACTCCATACCAAATTTTATTAAAATCGCTCCAGCCATTTTTACGTGAAAGAGTAACAGTAATTTTATGTCGGCTTTATTTAATCAACGAATCTTTTTTTATATTTTGCGTACATACAGGGTATTTTTTTAGGAAACGATGTAAATTTTTTTGAATTACTTGATCGGGCGAAATTTATAGTATCCAGTGTTTATGCTAGTTTTTTTCATAGACAGATATTAATTATTTCTCGTGAATAAATCTTGCTACGCGCGACTATGTGCATTTATGCAGTAAAACGCAGTCTACTTACTCAACTTTGGACCCCTAATATTTTGGATACCAGACACTTTCCAGGTATGATTCCATGGAGAAAAATGATCGTGATCGAAAACGTTGACGACCAAAAATCACCCTGTATTTATATCATCGAAAATGTAGAAATCTATGTAGATTGGGACTTCCAGTAATACCTAATAATTCTAGAGGCAAAAATTTATTAGCTTATATTTTCATCTTGTCATGATAGTAAATTATGAGTTTTATTTAGACCGTAAGTAAACTATCCTTCTTGATATTTTTATGCCCCATTAATTTAAAAACAGAATATGTAACTTTAGGCTTAATACAGATTTTATCTAATGGACTATGAATCTACAATGCGTATAAACAAGCAAAGTTACTCTAGTAACTAAAATAATATCCAACTAGATCAAGGTAAATACTTAACTGCCCTTTCAACAAAAGAATATCAGAACTTGAAGGTTTCTTCCCGTTTCACTTACCCCTAAATCAATTAATCAAATACGACAGATTTTATTACAAAGTAAATGGAGCAATTCAGATTATTATATTTAAAATGGACAGCGAGTTGCTTACTTATCAAAAACGGATGAAATAAATCGAATTAGCTCGCCAATTTAGGCGAAATATCCCCTTGGGTTCGTTCTCTCGCGTCAATAATTATTAATTGATGAATCCACAAAGTTAGGGAGTAAATGGGGTAAAAGGTTTCCCAGTTTTCGTCCGGTTTTTCAATGTTCATCCTATTTTCATTGCGCCTACTTTTACTTTGATGCGAAGTTTGGGTTTAACGGATCGGTTTTTGAACACTTAAAAAATCCCGATTGCTACCGACAATTTTATTGTTCTGAGTAAAATTAATTTATTTTGGACTTAGGATTTAAATTTTGAATATTTTATTGCCCTTTCTTTCTCTTTGTATTTTCGGTTTAATCGTTTCACACAATAACTCCTCAATGAGATCTCTAATGACTTATATTAATCTAATGTCTTATATTATTATTATAATTACAGAATTATTTATATAATATTCGTAAAATGTAGGTACTTACTAAATTTACCAAATCCACGTCCCCTGGCTGCAAGACCAGTCGGCCGTCACGCACCATGTCGCTGGGGAAATCTTCCATATGGTACCTACACTGCGCTTGTACATTATATTCAAGAAATATCAAATTGGCCCAGTTTCATCTGCCAAGGTAAATCAAATAATAATATAGCTTTGTGCTGAAAATTCGTTCTTTTACGACGAATTTGTAAGTACACAAAATTTCTGCTTTAAATCAAGTATTTATTCTTCAAAACCATAATATAATGAACTCTACTATCTGAAAATTAAACGTTTTTCGTCAGATATTTTGTGGCTAGGTTCGCTGTAGTGGAATATTTTCTTTTTTTGTACTCCGCTTATTAAGTTTATTCTATTACATCCTGTATAACTAATTTGTACAGGATGCATCTATTTTTCTTGAATTGTATCAGGCGTCACTATTCGGAAGTTCAAATCTCTATTGAGTGATCGCCCGCCACCGGGCCTTATACCCTCCGCTGACCCTCGGATCTGCCTACTCATGATCACGAACACAAGACGCTTCAGTCGCAACGAGAAGCCAGATCCAAGCACCTAGCATGCAACCATAAATACATAGCTGCTAATCCGAAAACCAATTAAAATTTCAATCGACACATGCCTCGCCAACACTCGTGGCATCATCAGGATTTTATTCTATTTTTCTATTTAAATATATCATATTATCATATGTGTCATGCGAATATGCTCAATGGCACATCTCGGCGTAAAGGTATTCCTTTTATTAACCGACTTCAAAACAGAGAAGTTATCAATTCATCGGCATGTATTTTTTAATAAACGTTTTCTATATACTATAACATAAACAAAAAAAGTAAACCTGATAAGCTATATGAGATAAATAATTTCGTATGTAGATACCTTCAACCTCTTTCATATTATCTGTAAACTTCTATTGACTAGAATATTTTTATTGACATACCAATAACAGCTTAACTTGAAAGGTTTCAGATTTTATTAAGATAAATTGAGAACACTCAGAAACGATTTATCATTTAGTCTCGTAAATTCAACTGTTCGTATATTAAAATACCCTGCGAAACAGTCTGGGGAAATCTTAGACTTATAAATCGTGACTAGATGGTCGCTCAGTGCCGGCTACTAACTGAAATTATTTTGGTATTGGTCTATATTGTTACCCATGAATAGCAGAACAATAAATGATATTAAGAAGGTACAGTCGCGGATGTTTACCATTCTTAATTTGTTAAGAAGCACAAATCGAAATAAATTTGTTTGACCATAGATTTTTCATCACGTTTTTTGTGCACAGTGTCACAAGATTCATCTTTTGGAATAATTTACAATATACATACATACATATAATCACACCTTTATCCCTTAGGAGGTAGGCAGAGCACCAAGGGCCGATAGAACCACATGGTGCCACTTCTGACCAATTTTGAGGGTATAGTTGAGATGTACAGTTCTATACATTAAGGCTCAAGCACACCGGATGCGTATGCGTACACGTAAGCGTAGACGTACATGTACCTCTGAGTTTAATGTATAGAACTGTCACCGCTTGACGTCTATGCTAACGTCTACTACGCGTACTATATCTGCGCGTGCCTATAGAGTTCCATACATTACAACTCAGAGGTACGTATACGTCTACGCTTACGTGCACGCACACGCATCCGGTGTGCTCGAGCATTTAACGTCTATGCTTACGTCTACGCATACGTATCCGATCTGCCCGTGCCTATACAGTTCCATACATTACAACTCAGAGGTACGTGTACGTCTACGCTTACGTGCACGCACACGCATCCGGTGTGCTCGAGGCTTAATACTGCAGTGCAATCATCTCAAACATGCAAATCAAAACAGCCGTCGACTTATCTTCGAAATTCAAATCATAAGCATTTATAATATTCCACGGATATCTTCTAAAATGTAGCCAAAATCCCTAGTGGCGCTGTACAAGATCACATTTGCATCTTTCCTCTCGCTTCCCGACCTAATATTAAAACAAGACGCCCAATGCCTGAAGGAAATGCAAATACCAGTGTTTCAATGCAGAATTATTCATTCCGAATACATTCTGTTTGCTTCTAGGCGCTGATTAACCGGCGGCTAATTGAGTAACGAACTCCTACCGACTTGCTAAACAGCTGAGGTGACTAGCTAGTGACGCTTGGTGCAAGGGATAGGAAGTAGCGGGAGCAATAGCGGATGAGATAGCGGAAGCGTCTTGGTAGTAAAATGTATGAGGTGACTAGCTACATACGTTTGGTGTAGGGGACAGGAGGTAACGGGAGCGACAGCGAAAGCAAAAGCGGATAAGATAGCAGAAGCGTTGGTAGCAAATGTACAGGCGATTATAAAAGCAGTGGCACAAGGAAAGTAGAATCATCTAGATTAGCTACACTAGCAATAAATATCAAATACCGAAGTGTCACTTCGCAGCTTTGTCCAATGGTCTATGCATTATCTCACAGCTAGTTTTTATTCAGGAAAATGAATACTAATACGTCATAAAATAAAGAAAAAGTAACAGAAGGCTATTTTATACTGCTATAATAACTCGTTCAGTATAAAACTAAAATATAAAATTGTGACCATCATAATAAATAATAGCTTAAATGCATTATTCCCGCATTAGAGCGCAATGCATAAGATCTAGCGGTTTTTCGTTGTAGTCGGTTTAGGTGCTCAATAACGTGCAGTCAAATTATGTAAATATCATGTGATTTGATAAATTATTTCCACAGGAGATTAAAGTTATTGGATATTGCGAAATAGCTGTCGTTTTGCGTGAAAGTTATGATTTATGAGACTCCGTTTAGTCAATTTAGTGCAGATTTTTCCAATGGTCACATATGTGAATATATATTATTATGTGCATATCTGGAGGATAATATTGTTTCATTATCTTGATCAACTTTCAGAAAATAGTAGCTTTAAATTTAACTTTTTGATAGGCAATCTGACCATTGTAAAAATAATATAAATAGTTGTATTTATATTTTATAGGTATGAATTATCTAACAAAATGCCAGATAAGTCACGAGAAACTTATTAGCAATTGGTAAAACTGGAACCTAGCTTTCTAAAGTTATGTTAATTTGCATTTAGTCTTAGTTCCTATTATATTAGCGGACGCCTGTGAGCTAGTTCTATATAGACTATGTATTTATAATATTTAGAACGAAAAGAATTGCCGAGGACCTTGAGCATATCACAATGACCTTCGCCACCTTTAAATCATTGTTTTGTTTTCCTAGCGGTCATAACTAACAATATAACATGTACTATGTATAACATTTCTTTACTAATTTTCAAATGGTTTATAAAGTGTGATTACATTAAATCTCAATTAAGCACTTACTTAAAACTTATAAACAAAACTTAATACTGCCTATGTAGAAGCAAAATTCAGAATTGTAACGCCTTTCTGTGGAATTATATTATATTTGATTGTAGGCACTGATTAACCGACGCCTAATTAAGTAACGAACTCCCCCACTTCTCAAACACTGTTGAGGTGACTAGCTGGTGATGTTTGGTGCAAGCGATAAGCGATAGCGTTTTGAGATAAATATCTAATTTTTTGATAAAAAGCTGATGCTTAAATAATTTATAACAACCTTTGAGAATCATCTATTAGAAGGAAAATAACGTTTAATTTACAGATAAAGTAACAAATTATTATAAAGTCTATTATTTACTACGCCATTTTGTTTGTTTTTATGTATTTACTTTTATATTTCCATGAAAAATTAATAGAAATTCGGGTAAAATTATTATGCTCGTTTTTTCGTATAAGATAAGAGGTGGCTCAACCTTATGTTTACAAAAAAAAAAAACTATATCAGTAGAATATGTATGCAAAAGCAAAAGTAGGAATGCGACAGCGAATTCGTATGACGACCAATTCCTTCGAGATTGCTGTAACGTAATACGAATTTTATATGCGATCAACGAATATTGGTAAATTTTTGCTATCTCATTGCCGGAAAGATTTCGATGTCTAGTATAGAAAATTGGTCGTAAGTAAAGAGATTTATAAGTCCCGCTGGTCACTCACAACAAACACCACCCCCAACTCACAGTCGCGACTCTGTGCAAATTCGTTATCACAGCTATTCTTGCTAAATATATTCAACAACTAAATTCTAATTACATTTGCCGCAAACTACGGTACGTTCGATTTGTATTTACTTCGCGTTGCGCGTTCGTTCTGAATTGGCCTTTACATTTGGGACTTAGTTAGCTTGTGTAAGTTGAACTTATTTAAATTAAGTTGACGAAGAAAAGCGGTTGGGAATGACGCTGGGTTGAATTCGATTCCTGCTAGGGACACGTCATTTTGAAAATGAGTATTTACTATACGCCAACGCTCCTGGCACGCGCTGTCATATAACGTTCTATGACCGCGTGTGCCAGGAGGGTTGGCGTATAGTATAGTAATATTATACGACTTGATTGTTGATTCGATACTTACTTAAACATAGGTATAGACGCGGCTGTATTCCTAAAATAGCGCAGCCAGAACTGCAGGTTCGAAAAGGAGAACCCAGAGCCACGTTTTGCATAGAGCGAAGACTTTAAAATAATATTAATTTATTTTTATTTACTACATTTACTATAAATAACGTATAGATTCATTTTAGCCGCGTGGTGCCGACAGAGTAGAGTTTGTACCACCCCATGACTGCCCGTGGGTATCGTACGAGGCGTTTAAGGGTTTCCGGGAGGTTGGCAGCAGCGCCTCCCATACTGACAACATAGTCCGAAAATCAGACTGCGGTCACCAACCCGCCTGCCCAGCGTGGTGCCTATGGGCAAAACTCCCCTGTGGCAGTAGCCTTGTGGCGTGCCCTGGGGGAGGCCTACGTCCAGCAGTGGGCTGCAATAAGTTGAAGATATTCCAGCTCAAAAAAAAAAAAATATTATATTAATTTACCAACAAGTATTAAATTAAATGCTTAGTGGTTAGAGCGGCTGGCACGGTTTGCCATGTCATGGGTTCGATTCGCACTCGGGTGAAGAATTTTTTCCATTTTCTTTATTAATAATTTCATAAGTATTAAATTGCCAACTATCGTATGTCCAAACAACGTGATGCCATACAATAAAACAAAAAAAAATAACACTTTTCTTACCTCAAAAGGCTGTATTTCCACAAAATCAACGTAATGGCGCAGAAAAAAGGTGCACAACTGACCGCGGAGACTTATTGCCTGATTTCTTTCAGCCCATTACCCCTGTGGAGGCCAGTCATGTGGAAAATAAACTGACAGCTCATAGGTGTCCCTCGGTCGAGTATGTTTTCGAGGGTAATATACTATTTACTTAAGCTATAGTAGGCCTAGTATAACCGTGTAATACCTACATTATACAGTGTAACTAAAGGGTTTTGTTAAGCGAAATGCTATGAAGATAGCCCACTATGGAGAATTCTTAATCATGTCAGGAATTTTTATACAATCTTAAAAAATTAAAGTCTCAAATTTTGTGGATACTTTCTCATGTGTAAATACACAGCTTTTCGCTTAACACATGTACATGGCTGTGTTTCCTAAAAGTGGGTTAGCTAGAACTGCAAGATCATGAAGGAGGAGATAGCCACGTTTAGTATAGTAGGGTCAGATGTTGAAGATTACTGACAAGTTGCTAGCTAGCGATGCCTGAGAGGACGCTCCTAACTTTCATTGTTGACATTCATTTTTAACCAACTTCAAAAAAGGAGGAGGTTCTCAATTCGTCTGTATGTATAATTTTTTATGTATGTTCACCAATATTTCCGTCAATTAAAGACAGATTTTAATTTTTTTTTTCATTTCCAATTTACTTATAATAGTGGGCCTAGAATTAATTTAGCCGTTTAATTATACAGGGAATGATTTTTTGTCGTCAACTTTCCTGAAAACTACGGAATTTCCTTATCATCATGATCATTTTTCTCCATGGAAGCATACCTGGGAAGTGTCTGGTTCCCAAAATATTAGGGTCCAAAGTTGAGTAAATAGACTGTATTTTTCTGCATAAATGCACATTGATGATAGTAGCAAGTTTTTTCACGAGAAATCTATCTATACATATAATAAAAATGTAACGGATCGCTCTCTGTCCATATATGAGATAAAAAAAGATATATGAGATAAAATATTATAGGAGACCTTTATCTACGCAATAGAACCCAAAACGATGATTTTTGGAATTTTTGTTGTTTGTCGGTTTGTCTGTGCGTTTGTTC
Source organism: Carposina sasakii (assembly GCA_014607495.2). Lineage (NCBI taxonomy): Eukaryota > Metazoa > Arthropoda > Insecta > Lepidoptera > Carposinidae > Carposina > Carposina sasakii. The sequence continues at coordinate 1,448,844 of CP053157.1, forward strand.
ACGCTAATATCAGAAACGGCTGAACCGATTTCGATGCAGTTTTCAGGAATATATTGTGACAGGTCCCACTTAACATATAGGCTACTTTTTATCCCGGGAAAATGTTTTTATCTCGGATAATTTCGACATTTTAGTTTTTTCTGTAGTCCACGCGGACGGAGTCGCGGGCGTCCACTAGTAATTAATATCTGTCTATGAAAAAATCTAGCATAAACACTAAACACTATAAATTTCGCCGGTCAAGATTTTTTATTTTTTTTTTTAATTACATTGCTTCCCAGATTTTTTTTTTGGCGTAAACGTACTTTATTTGCTGTATAGAGTACGTACCCGTATCGTTAAGGGTGGCAACGAAAAAACACCCTGCATAAATATTTTTTTTATACCTATATAAAAATTGGGCACCTAAAGCTACTGGGTCAAGAAGAAGGAGACAGCCACGTTTAGGATAGAGGGGTTAGATTCCTCTGTTGATAGGAACTATAGGTACATGCACGGAAGGAGGTAAATAGCAAATATGGATCGGTCTCTTATCGCGACTAAAATGCCCACGTAAACAAACTGGAAATATATATAATATATATACATACATATAATCTCGCTTCTATCCCTTACGGGGTAGGCAGAGCACCAAGGGTCGATAGAACCACATGGTGCCACTTCTGACCAATTTTGAGGGTATAGTTGAGATGTACAAAATGGAACTATACCTACGCAGATTAGTCGATAGCTCTACTGCTAAATGAAAACTCAGCACGTGTTGAATAGCCCTCAGCTCAACGACTGTTCAACGGCACTTAACCCATCAATTAATTTAATCGCCCATAACTGACCGCTCGGTTATTACCTGAATTCCTTTGGCTCCATTAAGCTGTGCTTAACGACTCAAATCATGTGAAAAATCGAAATTTAAACGTCTTCATTGACAATTCAATGGGCGATCGGCCCGTGTCCGACCATCTGCTATTATATGAGCCACAGTGTGTACAATAACTTTAAGTAACTATGTTTGTATTAAAGATATTGTGGCAACCTAGGCCGCACTACGGCAAAACCGCCGCGGATTTTAACTGCATGGCGATTTTTTGAGTGAAGGAAACTAATGGAAGCGGCAGCACTGACGTTTTTTTTTCCGCGACTGATTTTAAAACCACGTTTTGTTACATGGCTAGTGGATAAAAATTTGTAGTCCATAGAATTTATATTCGCGGTTTGTAACCGTAGTGTGTGCGTCTCGAGCGGTTATGCGGTTTCGTGGTTTATTTAGTCTTGAGTATCATTGCGCTATTTTGAGATACTTTTTGACAGAATAGTGAGTGGTGATAAAACCCATTTTTGTATCGATGCTGGGCTTCAACAGAAATTAGAATACATTGGTTGCATCTTCTTCCACATATCTCAAAAGAGTCGACTAAGGAATTCACGAGCGTAGTTGGTAGAGACCCTGCTCGCCGCACTATAGACTGTTATATTAATGTTTGTTTGCGAGTCATGGATGTTTTTTACTTATCTATGTATGTATATAGGTATACCATTGCTTATTAACCACGACACAAGCGTTAGTTAATGTGTAGTGGAATGAGTAATTTTTTTAAAGTTTAAAGTTGTACCTCTGCAAGATTTCTGTGGTACATGTCGTCTCGATTGTTATGTAAATCGGTTCGAGAGCATTCGGCCGCTCGTACTGCAGGCGATTAGTACCGGAATATTGATGCAGTGTTGATTTATTTATTAGTTGGTTGCGCTTCTTGGAAGGAGGTTCCGTACAGGCCGGCTGATTACGTAACTTGCAGAAGCAGAGCAATAGCTATCGGGTCTTGTATCTGTCGTGGGTAATCATAGGTATTTACAAAAACAAAAACATGTCTCGAAAACAAACATCGATATTCGTCATATAAATCTTTTCACTTACCGGGGATTCGAACCCAGGACCAATGGCGACGCAGGCAGGGTCACCACTATGCCAATCGGTCTTCGCTAGTGGTTTAATTAGTTCGATAACTTTGCAAACCTCACTGTCACCCTTAAAATTGTTTCATTGACTGAGGCTCCTGGAACATACCTTATCCAGAGAAAAACAAATAGGAGACATGCCAGATTTGAAACAAATCTTGACCAGCTCATTCTCCATTCTTGGTAGCAGACGCATCTTAAAAAATACCTGTACTTGCATAAGCTAAAATAACCTAACCTCTCTAATTTATTTTAATCGTAACTTTTTTTCTAGATTGCCAAATGTTACTAAATTTTCGGTAAATGGTCAGGGATATATTCTGTTCCGGAACAATTAACTTTGCAGTTGTTAACACCTAGGCCCAGGGCTCTAGGAGCAACTCGCATTCTCCTTTCTCCATGTAATAATTGACTAATGGACCAGTGTCTCTACAGTTAGCTAGCTGGACCATAGAGAAATAAGATGTCATAGAGTGCTAATGGTGCATCGAAACTGTTTGTATGACATTAGCACTCTATGTCTACATCTTATTCCTCTATGGCTGGACATAACAAGCTTATATCTGTCCCGCTCCATGTAAACAACGCCCATGGGAATGGACACTCAATCTGCGCTGATCATAGTTTTGCTTAGTTTGAACGGCACAAGGTAGAGGATAAGAGAGGATTACAGAAAATTATAAACTTGATTAAAATTAATAATGGGAAATACAAAACATTGAAAACAATCGTAACTACGATAATACAGAAACAAACATAATATAGCTCACATGGCTGTGACGAAGATGCAGCTGATGTACTCTAGTGAAGCCCCGCATCAGCACAGGTAAAAAATTATCAGCATTTTCAAAGCACACTTACATACATATATACATATAATCACGCCTTTATCCCTTACGGGGTAGGCAGAGCACCAAGGGCCGACAGGACCACATGGTGCCACTTCTGACCAATTTTGAGGGTATAGTTGAGATGTACAAGTTCGGTTAGAAGTGACAGGTGGTCAGCCCATCGCCTACAAAACACCAAGGCCCCTCTTGTCCCTCTACTGACTTGTACAGTATGGCCGGGAAGAGAAGCAGCTGTAGTATTATACGTTTTTTTTTCATTCCCAGAGAGCATAGAAGAAGCAATTAAAGCGCAATTAATAATTAAAAATACAGGTCTACAGGAATTTAGGGGCATTCTCTCAGGCGATGAGGTAGCAACTTGTCACTGAATTGTTACATCTAACCTGGATATGCCAAACCCTTATGTTGTTGATATCCCACCCATCCGCACCAAACGTTATGCTAACTCGTTTGTAACGCGAACGGCTAAGGAGTGGAATGCACTTCCTGCCGATGTATTACACTACAACATTGGTCTCTTCAAAGCTAGAGTGAATAGGCACTTTCTAGGCAAACATGTACCACCCTAGGCCGCATCTTGCTTAACATCAGGCGCGATGGCCGTCAAATGTTTGCCTGGCTAATTGTAAAAAAAAAACGTGGTAGCAGACATTTGTATGTAATGTAAATTATGGCTGGAATATTATAGTATAGGTAATTTCTCTGATATTAAAACTTTTCTCCCATGTATAACTAACTTGGAACCGTTAATTACAGAAATCGGTACCCGTATAATTTTTGGTCTAACTTGTCGGAATCTCCTCCCGATCATTTTTCTCCAGGTCTTTGAACCAAAGTTGAGTAAATACTGCGTTTTTCTGCATTACAGAAATCGAAAAATAATTAAAATCTGTCTATAAAAAAACTAACATTAACACTAGACACTATAAACTTCGCACGATCAAGGAATTAAAAGAAAAATAAAAAAAAATAAAAAAATCCCAGCATTTTTTTTTGGCATAAACCTTTATTTGATGTATAGAGTACGGTACCTTCGTTAATGGTGGCCACAAAAAAACAACCTGTATACATAGTAAAATAATGTTCGCTTCGCTAAACCAGTACCAATCACTCACTCAATCACACTTTAAAATTACTTTGCATATGTTTACACATAGTCATAGATATACATCGATACTCTAATGTTAATTACAAGGATACCAGTGGACGCCCGCGATTTATTCCGCGTGGACTGCAGAAAAAACAAAATGTCGAAATTATCCGGGATAAAAATATTTTCCCAGGACAAAAAGTTGCCTATGTGTTAATCCTAGGTGTCAGCTAACTCCATAGCGAATTTTATAAAAATCGCTTTAACCGTTTTTACGTGAAAGAGTAACAAACATCCATCCATCCATCCATACTTACAAACTTTCGCGTTTATAATATTAGTAGGATTTATACTGCAGTTCTTGATCCCCTATTTTTAGTAACACAGCCGTACGTACGAGTATAAATACATATATGTCATTCGGCGGGAAAAGCTGGAAGGGAGCGGGTGTTTCTTGTGAAAATCAAAATTTATTTGTAAATAATAATAATAATAAACGTTTATTCTCATTTGACACGGTATGTACAGACAGTAGTTATATAAATATATAAGATTATAGTATGTAAGTATTTTGTACATTAATAGATCATTCTGGTGTCTAAGCTAGGATTTCCTGTGTTATAGACACCAGGGCATTCTTTTTATCATTAAAATATTCATAATACAGTCTGCTTATAAGTAATTTGAAAAAACAATGAACATCAATCAATCAAGAAAAATATAAAAAATGAGACATAAAAATGTCAGTGATTGGTAAAATAGAATGGATCTTAAGCAAGAATAAGCAATTTAACTCGTTAAACCAATGTGTCCGTAAAGTGATGTTTTCTGGCAAATAAGTTATATTCTGTTTACTTGTCATGTGAATCTAGTGCGTGTGCATGGTTTTACATGCAGGTAAGCTGAGTAAAATTTAGTCGGAATACGATCTCTTCGTGGACTTATAAGTCTTTTCTGCAATTCTTTTTGATCTTTACTAATTTTACACCCATTCTTGAGGATTTTCCCGACATTTCCATTCATCATCATCAATATCATCCATCATAAATTCATAAATCATTTACAATGGCTGTATGGGCTTAGTTCCCCTTGCCTTTTCTTCGGGATAAACTAAACAAAAAATAATCCTATAATATACCTAATATAATTTCACTATGGGTGCGCCCACCACCGGGCCCTACACCCTCCACTGACCCTCGGATCTGATAACTCATAGTTGCGACAACAGGCACTTGCACTAACTACAATCGCCAATGTACACATGTGTAAGTAATGTGTTGGGTTTTAGAGGTTTATAATAATTAGTGGTTTACTAATTTATTAATTTCTATAATCCTGAGGATGCCACGGTTGTTGGCGAAACATATGTAGATTATTTATCTAGTTTTTGATTTCGGAATGGTGCAATGTATCGTCTTGCATGCTAGGTGCTCGAGTCTGGTTTCTCATGGCGATTGTAGTTAGTGCAAGTGCCTGTTGTCGCAATTATGAGTTATCAGATCCGAGGGTCAGTGGAGGGTGTAGGGCCCGGTGGTGGGCGCACCCATAGTGAATGTTTGAACTTCCGAATTGTAACGCCTAATACAATTTCATTTCTAATATAATTTTACAATACACAACAAGATAATCACTCAGGCATATCATTCACACAGAACTAGTATCGTAGCTCGTAGCACATACTACGCTTTCGTAGTCCGTAGCAAACACAACCTTACGCGCGTAGTAGGTAACTAGAAGGAGGGTTATGTTTTTCCAGTGTAAGTATATAACTATATATTTGAAATGCTTTCATCTTAATCATATTTTTTTGTGTAACAAAATATAGTGTAACATTACCTCTTAATTATGGTCAAATTGGTAAAAATTTATCGATCACCATCACTTTTTATTTGGAGGTGTGGCTTCCAGCTTCTTTCTTCTACATGTGAGCTATCCATTTCTACTTATTGTAATAAATTCCACTTGAAAACTCATACCCAATTATTTTATTGTCTTTTATCAAAGTTTTCTTAACGATATATCTAGCACGCTGTATATTACAGTTAGTAGTATTATTAGATTGAACTATAAAGCTCTGTTCCAGTAAATGCGCTTGTATATTAGACTTAACATCTGCTAGCATTACTATAGGCTAGGAGATAGCTGCACTTTTGAAGTCACGCCCTTCGAAATTCCTAGAAGGTTGGGGCAAGATGGACGGACGGCCTGGCCAAGGTCGCGGGCGTCGGTTGGATGCAGGCTGCCTCCGACCGGTCGGTATTGAGGTTGTGTTGGGGGAGGCCTATATCCAGCAGTGGACTTCCCAGGGCTGAAATGATGGTGCAAATTACATATGCTCTTTTTACCAGTTCGCAGGAATTGAAAGTGCACCTATGCACTATAACATCTCATACTCAGTTGGCTAATCTCCAGCTCGACTCGTCAGCTTATTGCAGTCCACTGCTGGACGTAGGCCTCCCCTAGAGCACGCCATAAGGCTCGATCTCCTGTTTTTGCCATCTAGTCACTACCATCTTTAAGTCATCGGTCGGCCGGAGGGCGTACAACGATACACTCGCCACATTCTGAATACAAAATAAATTTTGTTGGCTACAGTTAACAAAAATGTAGCTAGCTCCTTGTCAAATATGGTCGGCTATGATGCAGCCATTAGCCAAGCCAGCTTGCAACTGCTGCCACCATTCTTATGCAAACGATTATTGAGGTTACCCAGCAATATAAACAGATGTTATGTACAATAATCAAGATGTTGTTGCATACTATTATATAATACATGGATATCGGTACTGTGTGAATATTGTCCAGGGGGCCAATTCTCGAAAAGTCTCGAGTTGTAGACGCTCAGAACAAAGCAATAATTACTTTACGGTGACGTAATTAGACACATTTCAGCACGAGACAGATATTTGTTTTTATTCCGTCATACTCGCGACCGATGCGTGCTTAAATAGACCCTATTACTCAAGCGGTAAGTATATATTGCTTTGCACCGCCTTTCTTCAACGGTTCGTTAGTGGTTGCGTTTCGGCTCAAAAGTATTCAAGAATTGCCCCCTGTGCTGATTCGGGGCTTCACTAGAATATGCCAGCTGCATCTCCTTCCGTGTATGTTGTAAGAGTCGACTAAGGACCCCTGCGTTCCTTCTCTCTGGAGATGAGTTTAAAACTTGTTAATGACTCGTTAAATATGCAGTTGATTGTACTTACCTACATACGTACACATAGCTGTAAGTATTCCTCAAATGATGTAGCCATAACTGCAGGATCGTGACGGATATCATAAGCCACGTTTTGCAGAGTAGGGCTATATTATTAAGGTTTATTATTTGTCTAATTTTTTTAACATATTTAAAGAAAAATATAGAGACATTTAAAAAGCCGTTTTTAGCTATTATTATAGTAGCCTGCCATAAGACCAGTATCAACAAAAATAAACTTCAGTCAAAGGTTAGTTAACTGAAAAAGTTAATCAACTTAGCCAGTAAGGTCAGGTGGATCCGTATTTGGGTTCATGAAAAATTCACCACTTCTGAAAAGTCCATACTTATCCACTTACGAAGAAAGCGAAAAAGTTAACTTTGGAGAGAAACTTTTAAAACTTGGTAGGAATTTTGGGAAGAAATGTTCGGAGAAAATTTTTGTTGTCAAACATTTATAAAGATGCATATCACATTACATTCAGCCTTTTGCAGTCCACTGCTGGACGTAGGCCTCCCCCAGGGCACGCCACAAGGCTACTGTCATAGGGGGGTATTGCCCATAGTCACCACGCTGGGCACTTGCCTGGGTTGGTGACCGCAGTTTGTATATTGGACTATGTTGTCAACACGGAAGGCGCTGCTGCCCACCTCCCGGAAACCCTTAATCGCCTTGTACGATACCCATGGGCAGACATGGGGTGGTACGAATTCTACTCTGCCGGCACCACGCGGCCATATTTTTATTTAAATTTTTAATTTCTTTTTTATGTAATTAAGCACTCTAAACTTATATTTTCATCTGTATATGATCATTATTTTCGAGGAACATTTATATGAAATATTTATATGTCATAACCGCCGAGTTAAAAGTTCTCGAAACTCTGACATTTGAGTAGTTATAACAGATTTTGTATTTTATTTTATGGCTTGCCGCCTGTATGTCGCCAACTAATGACTAGGTTTTTTAACACTTTCAGAGTATGACACACGCATGCATGCATATGCATGGCTTAGAAATACCTAATATAATATTGAGATGTCTTCTACAATCTTCTATGCTGCTCTGGGAGTGAAAAAAAAACGTTTAACACTGTACTAGTCAGTAGAGAGACAAGAGGGTCTTGGTGTTTTGTAGGCGATGGGCTGACCACCTGTCACTACTAACAGAACTTGTACATCTCAACTATACCCTCAAAATTTGTCAGAGGTGGCACCATGTGGTTCTATCGGCCCTTGTTGCTCTGCCTACCCCGCACGGGATAAAGGCGTGATTATATGTATGTATGTCTTCTACAATGATATATACGGCTATGCTAAACGTAGCTATGGGATCTCATTGATGATCCTGCAGCACTGGTTACCCCATTTTTGGAGAAGGCAGCCATGTGTCTGGATTTGTATGTATGGGTGTAAAATATCAGTGAGAAGTCCGCTTAGCTCAATTTCGAAGGAGTTGACTCTTACGACATGCACGGAAGGAGATGCCGCTGAAATGTACACACTAAAATGCATATATTTTTAAGTAGCCCCAACACAAAAGGTTATTCAAAAGTTCAGAGAGAGGGATGTTTTATTTACATTTTTTAAGTAGCTATTTAAATTCTAAAAGTCTCACTATGAAGAACTAAATAAGTGTTTAATACAGTGGGTATTCTGGAAAGTACGATTTTACATACATACATCTATACTTATAATAAAAATGTAACGGATCGCTGTCTGTACATGGAAGATATATGAGTAAAAATACCTTAGACTTTTATCAACGCAATAGTGCCCAAAAGAATGATTTTGGAATTTTTGCCTGTTTGTCGGTTTATATGTTTGTCTGTGCGTTTGTGCACGCTAATCTCAGGAACGGCTGAATCAATTTTGATACAGTTTATACAGTAATATATTGTGACAGGTCTCACTTAACATATAGGCTACTTTTTATCCCGGGTAAATGTTTTTATCCAGGATAATTTCGACATTTTGTTTTTTCTGTAGTCCACGCGGGCGGAGTCGCGGGCGTCAAATTGTACATACATATAATCACGCCTTTATCCCTTACGGGGTAGGCAGAGCACCAAGGGCCGATTTTATAGGCATAATGTCATATAGTGAGTAACTGACCAAATTTCTATGGAAAATCTTAAAACAGATCGATCGTACCAATCATATTTGAGAATATCGATCGATTCCTCAAGGATTAGATCATCAGATCTTATGTTATATATGCTACTAATAAGACGCTCTATAAAAGTCAAATAACCCCATTTACCTATATAATATAGAAAAAAAGTAACTGCTTAAAAAGTAACCTAGCCAATGTCAATATCACGAAATCGAATGAAATCTCTCAAGCGCAAATACAGTAACATCGTACTAAAGAATTTAATTCTGGGGCTTTTGGGTATTCTTTCTCGGTTCGGGCGGTTAAGCTCTGGAATGAATTACCCCACACGGTTAGAGATTGTCACACTGTTGGCACATTTAGGGAAAAGCTGAAGGATCACTACCTGTCCATTATATGAATATGCTGTCATTTGTTTTTTCTCCTTTTTTTTCTTAATGTAATTTTGTAGTTTCTTAGAATTTGTTTAATTGCACATGTTACCCTGTTGTTAACAATTTCTCTTTACTTGCTTGGCTTGCTGGAAGAGATCTCTGGTAGAGATAAGCTTGCCATTGTACATGCATCTCTTCTTTAATGTTGTATGCCATATTTCTTTTTGTGTATGTGCAATAAAGAATAAAGAATAAAGAAATATACCTATAATATACATACAAAATTGCATACACTCTTAAAATAGAACCCGCCTTCTGGCGCAATTGGGTATAAACAGACTACCATATACAATATTTCAAAATTGTCCTCGATTTCGCCAGGATCCCATCATCAAATCTTGATATTCTGAACAAGGGACCAATCTGGAAGCATGCCATGTCCAATTGTAAAATATAAATGGTTTATAAATGAAGGGTTCTAAGGTAATCATCATCATCATTTACAGCCCTGAGAAGTCCACTGTTGGACATAGGCCTCCCCCAACAACCTCCACTCCGACCGGTCGGAAGCAGCCTGCATCCAACCGACGCCCGCAACCTTGGCCAGGTCATCCGTCCACCTCGCGGGTGGCCTTCCCACGCTGCGCTTGCCGATACGTGGTATCTACTCTAGAACTTTCCGACTCCATCGGCCATCAGTTCTTCGAGCTATGTGCCCTGCCCATTGCCACTTCAGCTTGCTGGACTATTCAGCTATGTCGGTGATCTTTGTACGTCTGCGGATCTCCTCATCGATCACGTAGGTAATATACAAAAAAATATTTATTCATTATTAAATTAATTACTTATTATAAAAAGGTACCGACGTATTGACAAGCTCCCTTTTAAAAGTCGGTTAAAAAGGACTTAATGCAAATAGGGCTTTAGCTATATTCACATAATAATCCTGTAAAGTTACGTTATATCTATAGATGACCCCGTTCCCCTGTTAATATACTTACTGACAGATTTATGGGTTTAATTTAAAATTTACTCATATTTTATTAAATGCCGCTTTAAAATTACACAGATTTTAATAGTATCTCGCTTTTGGTGAGCAATAAATCACATGAAATTAACAACTCGCCTATTTTAAACGAAAAAAGTATTAGGCCCCTTTTAGAATCTGCGTTTTGTGAACTATTTGAATCGTAATGTCAAGAAGTTTATAAATATCTACCGACTGCGCCATTATGTATGTATTTAAGGTACGTAAATCTGTAAGAGTCCACTAAGAAGGGATTATGCGAAATTCAACCACTAAAGGGGTAAAAAGTGGTAGCAACGTTTGTACGTAGATAACAATATTGCTAATGGTCACATCTAATAAGTTAACACGTATTTGACGATTTTTAAACATTAAACGCCTTAGGGGTCAACAGGGGCATTGATGACAAAATATTTACAGAATATTTTGACTTGGCCGCGTGATGCCGGCAGAGTAGAATTCGTACCACCCCATGTCTGCCCGTGGGTATCGTACAAGGCGATTAAGGGTTTCCGGGAGGTGGGCAGGTGCCTCCCGTGTTGACAACATAGTCCAAAATACAAACTGCGGTCACCAACCCGCCTGCCCAGCGTGGTGACTATGGGCAAATACCCCCGTGGCAGTCTTGTGGTGTACCCCGGGGGAGGCCTACGTCCAGCAGTGGACTGTAATAGGCTGATGATGATGATGATGATGATTTTGACTTGGAACTTTGTAAATGTATGCCTAAAAAATATGTTAACCGGTCTTTCACAATTTTGACATATTTAATTTTACCTCGGTGTGACGACTCGGGTGTTTACCCACGCTGCGTTCAGTGTACAGAAACTTTTTAATATTTATTAAATTAACTTCAAAATTTATTAAATCTCCAAACGTTTCGTGATTATATTTACCGGAGTTCTGTTTTTCACGCTGATATTTTGGGACGCTTAATTAGTTAATTAAAATATAGCCTGAAGTATTGATATACAGATTAAACTGTTTGAGGACTATTTGAGTGATAGAACACAGAGTGTCAAAGTTGGTGATTATGTGAGTGAGCCTCTTTCGTTGTCTTTTGGTGTCCCCCAGGGCAGTATATTGGGCCCAACTCTATTTCTCATCTATATCAATGAGCTCTGTAACATAGATCTATGCTGCGGCAAAATAATTGCCTTTGCGGACGATACAGCTCTCGTCTTTCGTGCAAGGGATTGGACTAGAACGTATCAGCTAGCACAGGTAGGCTTTAATAAAGTAAGTAGATGGCTTAGTACTAATTTACTAAGCCTGAACATAGAGAAAACGAAATTCCTTACTTTTTCCCTTGTACGTACCACTCAACCATCATCTAACATACTACAACTAATATCACACTCAACAGCCTGTAGTGGTATTCGGTGCTATTCGTGCCCTAGCCTGATGAAAGTTGCTGAGATTAGGTATCTTGGCGTTGTAATTGACAACCAACTTACTTTCCAATCACACTTACAGTCACAGGCTAACAGGATTCGCAAGTTGATGGCTGTTTTTAGAACCATGAGAAACGTTGCAGACCCAAAAACTACACGAATGATTTACTTCGCCCTATGTCAGTCTCTTCTGCAATACTGTATAAATGTGTGGGGGGGTGCCTGTATGACGCATATGCTTCCACTTGAGATGGCACAGAGAGCTGTTCTCAGAGTCAGCCTAGCACTGCCATATCTTTTCCCGACATCATCACTATATGGAAGAGCGCTGGTACTGACGGTGAGGCAACTCTTTATTCTCAATGTCATTCTTAGGAAGCACAGAGAGGCTGGATCATTAGATAGTGACCGAAATGACATTCGAAGACGAGGTAGACTTTTTAAAACTCCTTACCTTAGATGTGTTGCCAGTCAAGGAAGTGAATATTTTCTGGGAGGTTACCTCTATAATAAACTAAATAAAGAACTTAACTTGCAACCCTTAAAATATTACCTATGCAAAAAGACAGTTTCAAAATTTCTTCAGAACCTTACTTATGAACAAACGGAAGCTCTATTGAGAGTAGTAAGATAATATTATAATAATGACTCATACCCTCAAATGCACACACACACACACACACACACACACACACACACACACACACACACACACACACACACACACACACACATACAGACACACACACACACGCATGGTGTTAGGATAAGTTGGTTTGGTGTGCATGTATTTTCTGTTAGGTTAAGATTTAATAATGTTATTTCTTTCTCTAAGCTGTTTTTAGATAAAACAGTCTTGTAGAGCATATTTGGTGCACTTTAGTACTTATTGTTTTATATACTATGTATTCATAAATGTCGAGGAGGGCACTGATGTCTACAAGAACAGGTTAAATCCTAGGTAGACAGCAGCGTTTCTACCGCGCATATTGTCACTGTTATTTACTATACCTCAACTTATATCAATCTCAGTGCGCTTATTGTAAAATTGTGTTTTTGTAAAATAAATTATTATTATTATTATTATTATTATTATAGTATGTGGATAAAATTCACATTTTATGAAGTGGCACGTATAATAATATGTGTGTGATGTACAGGGTGAAACAGAGGGCGTAGTATGTAATACCTTATTATCCGTCATCTCATTGCTCACTCCCAGTACACACATATCCTCTCTTACACAGTCCATCCAATACTTATTCTTCCACACTTCTACGGAGAACCTATCCATTGACTAAAAATCAAATGTTTATTTATCAAGATTGTTCCTTCAAAAATTGCATTACAATTGGTGCCTGCCTGCCCGTGGGTATCGTACGAGGCGATTAAGGGTTTCCGGGAGGTGGGCAGCAGCGCCTCCCGTACTGACAACATAGTCCGAAACTGCGGTCACTAACCCGCCTGCCCAGTGTGGTGACTATGGGCAAAACCCCCGTGGCAGTAGCCTTGTGGCGTGCCCTGGTGGAGGCCTACGTCCAGCAGTGGACTGCAATAGGCTGAAGAGGAAACAATTAATTTAGAGTAAATAAATGGACTACACTTCAATAATAATATTATCGACTAGATACATTTAACCATAATATTAATTATTTCAATCCGAATTATTAGTACATATTTATTGCGTACAAACAAATACTTCAGCTTTATGATATTAATATACCTATATATTTCAAATACGTCACACTAAACAACATCTAATTATTCATCATTGCGTAATTAATTAAACAACATTGATAAAATCGCGTGGATATTAACAAAATCTAATTAAAATTACATTTAACAATGTTCAACAGTGTCACACATCGCGATATTAAAGGTAAACAATGCGATGGCCACATAGCATACAATGTAAACAGTAATAGAAGTACGAATCACATTACAAAATATAGGTAAAGTCGTTCCGCTGTCTCTCCGTCCCGTATGCTTAGATCTATAAAATAACGCAACGGATTTTAATGCGGTTTTTTTAAATACAGTGATTTAAGAGGAAGGTTTAAATGTATAACTAGGAACTCGCCCCGGCGGCACGAATGCAATGCCCCCTCACGCGGACGTAGTCGTGGGCTGCCCCTAATAAAGTAACAATGTCCTCAAAACCATATTTAGGTCAAAACAGCCAATCCCAACGGGATATTATACATAGTACACAAGCGTGTGCGCAAATAATACTGTACTCGTATTTCATCACTTTCATAATCCTAAGCGACAGATAGCCGACACGACTAGAGAGAGATCAGGCGCAGGACTGACTATTTAAATGCTTTTCAAGGCACGAGCTAAGTGACAATTTTACAACTGCAATAATATAAACTTGATCACTTGATTCGATGAACTCTTAAAACGGAAGGCGTCCTTGGGGCAATCATATCGATGACGAATCCCCACCTATTCTATTATATAAGAAATAATGTTACTGTTCCCATTTTATGCTATGCAATGCGATGTTAACGACAGTGAAATGCTCGTGATAATAATTATGCGATATTTTAGCATAATTAAGGATACACTAGCCTGCTATCATTTACTTATTTGTGAACGATGCAGGCTATTAAACTTGCTATTTTATGTTGCTGCTATTAATCGTAGCCACATAGATAATATACTACCTACAGGTACCTACTGCAAATGGTGTTGACTCTCAAATTTGACGACTCATAATTCCAATTCCAGGCAACTAAACTACCTAGTACACTGTATGTTTATAAATATAATTATTTAATTGCATACAACAGAAACTTTAATAGTGCCATCCACCAATATATGGTAGGTATATTCTATCTTACTTCCTATTAATTTTATAATCGATAAAGTTTGTAAGTATGGATAGATGGACGGATGTTTGGTACTCGATTGTAATAAAATTTGGCATGGAGTTAGCTGACACCCTGGATTAACACATAGGCTACTTTTTATCCCGGGAAAATATTTTTATCCCGGATAATTTCGACATTTTGTTTTTCCTGCAGTTCTCGCAGACGAAGTCGCGGGCGTCCAGTAGTACGTACATATTAATCCATGTTCCTAAAAATAGGGGTAGATAAAACTCTTCTCTTGCATGTCGTAAGAGTCGACTTAGAAACTCGACCATTGTCGCAGGCGATAAGCTAGCAACTTGTCACTGATCATTTACATCTGTCCTCGCTATACTAGACGTGACTGTGGGAACTTCTTTATGATTCTGCAGTTCTGGCTAACCCATTACACAGCCGTGTATGTTATCTACTAACCGAACTTGTACATCTCAACCATACCCTCAAAATTGGTCAGAAGTGGCACCATTTGGTTCTATCGGCCCTTGCTGCTCTGCCTACCCCGTAAGCGTGATTATATGTATGTATGTATGTATGTATATTATATACTATGTATGTATTGCTTTATTTTCACTAGAGTTACAGACATTTGTTGCCTACTATCCTCGGAAAGTATCATTTTTAAAACAAACTTTGTATTAAAAAGGCTACCTTTTTTTGTTAACAAACTATTCAACTTTAATATTAATCAGATAGATTTGGACATCGAAATTCGTGCCGCATATTCATGTATCTTGTATAATTACGTGCAAAAACATCGGCCTTGTATTATCAGGGTATCCCATCAAGCTCCCAGGGTATAATCCTGGACCATTTGTATTCATATTTAGTACAGAGACGTTCAATACGAAATGCTATAAATTGATTATGGACTTGTTACATTTTTACACAAAACCATGGCTTAATTAAATGTGTTAAAAATCTTAATTCACATATAAAAAACTATAGGTAACCTATTGTTTCTGAAAAACTTTGTTAAGGTAGTATAAAAACAAGAAATTGTTAACACTGTAAGTATATTGAGAAGTACAAAATATAGTTAAATTATATTTTCATGTAATAGCGGAACAATTACTTCCAAATAGACTATTTTGCGGTTGTGGCCTGCACATGTTAGGTGTATCAATTAACTAACCACACTTCAAATACTTTCATAATAAATATTTAATATCATAATACCATAACAAAAATTTTATCCTTTTGTATTCCCGTTTAATTTCATCCCTTTAACATCTCATAATCTTAGGATCTTAAATCTTTATCTTTTAGATCAAAACACCAGACCATCAACTGTAACATATCTACATCTTTTCTCATAGATCTACGTAAAATTTTAACAGCCCGTTGTTGTTGATAATGGGGACAACGACAATATTTTTTTTTTACTTCCCGCTGTCCCCATGATGGGGACAACATTATGGGGCCAGCGGGAATACAGAAGTTTATATTATGTATAATGTTACATACGGGAAGAACAAAATTGCATTATCAGAACTAAAAATATACATTATCTTACACATTTAATACTGACGGTAGTTTTTAGAAAAAGAGCCAGTCTTCGTAACTGATTTCGTCATGAATCGGTCTTCGCTTCGCTAAACGTGGTTGCGGCATGTCCTTTATGGTTTTACAGTTTTAACAACCCATTTTAAAAACACAACTGTTTTATTAATGAAATTGTATTAGGCGTTACAATTCGGAAGTTCAAACATTCACTATGGGTGCGCCCACCACCGGGCCCTACATCTCGTGGCGATTGTAGTTAGTGCAAGTGCCTGTTGTCGCAGTTATGAGTTATCAGACCCGAGGGTCAGTGGAGGGTGTAGGGCCCGGTGGTGGGCGCACCCATAGTAAACACAACTGTATATGTACGAGTATAGATGTCATTTATTTCTTTAATCTCCTTCTATTCTCATGTATAAAATTTACGTGTCTAATTCTTATACGCAGAAAAAAAAAAAACTTTTCAAACCGCAAATTTTAAGAACTAGACAATTATCTGGAACAATAAATCTCGGGAGAGCAAGAGAAGGCTTTTAGTTCAACCATAACGGTTAAGATAAACCGCCTTCGGTTAAATTTAACATTCATTGGCCGTTAAAAAGGGTAGTTAAAGATAAATTTTATAATACAATCTTGGAAAACTTGCAAAGTTGTGGAAACTTGGAATTGACTTACTTTAGACTAGCCTAAAAAAACCAGCGAAGTGAGAGTCAGACCTCATTTACATACTTAATAGAAAAAAACACGATTGCGTAAAAAAATTTATTATACCCAGTATCAGTTTTCGACTAAGATGAATGTAATGATACCTGACAAGTCATTGAGGCTCTAGAGCAGTGGTTCCCAAAGTGGCCCAGCCCAGGTAGACCCCCGGGGGTCCACAGGAGACTCGATGGGGTCTACGTTGACGTGAAAAAATGGGAGGTCACAATTAATTCGTATGTGGTGTAGGCCTGTAGGGGGTCCACCAGACCCAATTAACTTTTAAAAGGGGTCTATTAAGAAAAAGTTTGGGAACCTCTACTCTAGAGTCTAGCTAGGTACCAATGAAATATGTACCTACCTACATACGAACTTAGGTACATGTATACCAAGAAAACATCACGTAAATAAGTTACCAGTTTGTGACAGACGTACAGTGAAATCTCAGTGTTATTTATATTGTTTATTTATTTATTTTAGTTCAAAAACTTTACAATAATACAGTGTAGACCAAGCCACTGTAAAATCCATAAAATAAAAACAATATCTATAAAATGTAACCAATATAAAAAATATGAAGTTGAATCTATACACCTGACTTACTAATTTTATATTATTAATAAATTAATTTGCTAATCACAAATAGTGCAGTTCTTGTGAACTCACTCAGAGAACACGCAAATATGTCGACGTGGTCATCGACCTTGTTAAGCCACCGAAGTGCCCGCGTCGGAGGAGCCTTTCGGTGCGGGTTAGTTCTACCGTCTATAGTTATAAAGTCTAATTATATTTATCCTATGGGAAAGAAACCTTAAAAACAGTAGAGCTGCAGAGGTGTCGCTTTTCGCGCTATACTGCTTATATTCAGCGTATTTAAAGCAATACAGCTGCTTCTCTTCCCGGGCATACTGTACAAGTCAGTAGAGGGACTAGATCAGGGATTCCCAAACTTTTTTTTTATAGACCCCTTTCAAAAGGTAACTGGTTCCCGTGGACCCCCACAGGCCTACACCACATACAAATTAATGGTGAAGCCCCATTTTTTCACACCAACGTAGACCCCCATCGAGTCTCCTGTGGACCCCTGGGGGTCCACCTGGACCACTTTGGGAACCACTGGACTAGAGGGTCTTGGTGTTTTGTAGGCGATGGGCTGACCACCTGTCACTACTAACCGAACTTGTACATCTCAACTATACCCTCAAATTTGATCAGAAGTGGTATCATGTAGTCCTGACGGCCCTTGGTGCTCTGGGGGTAAGGGATAAAGGTGTGATTATATGTATGTATGTATTTAAAGTTTTTACAAATTATGAATATGTTCATCTTCTTTTAAACGTTAACTTTTAAAATCATTAAAAACAATGGCCGATGAATAATGGTCAGTCTATTCATCTACGAGCCTATTTCCATCCAATCACGTGCAAGAGCGCATTACTACATCAATTCAAGTATACTATATCGACCTACATTACAGTCCGTTTTATATAACGTCCTCTAACATAGGCGCTAGTGTCTTTGTGACATCTATGCCGTTTCATATAATTTATTTAGTTGCTAAACAAATTCGTAGGACTTCAATACTGACAGACTTTAGTATTCCACTTTAGTAATCCAGTGGATCTAAGATAATTGCATTTCATCCTCTATGCAGATAGATAGCTTAGTGGTGACAATTATAGACATCTATTGAAACCATTTAAGCTGCGTCCAATTTGATTTGATACTAAGGTATCACTTTAACTTACTCCTGTTATCTCTTGAGGATGTTTTATAAAGTCTTTAAAAAATTGTGAATGGGTAATGCTGGACTAACTCTATTGAATTTTTTTTAAATTACAAATGGCACACATAACTGCTTTATGGCACTGCATTATAAGTACATAATTTATACACAACATGATGACTTGCTTTTTTGACATAAGAGCTGTCATCTACTTTAATTCTCTATTGGCTTTCAATATTCAAATTCTCGATTTAATTCAAATTAATTTCATATCTCATATCAATAAATAAATGCGATGGAAAATCACATTCAATAATTTTGATAAGCGAAGACGTCAAAATTGATGTATGTATAAATACAGGATGTAACAGAAAGGGTATGTTAAGCGAAAAGGTATGTAAATAGCCCATTATTGAGAACCTTTTCCCAATATTTGAGACTCAAAATCACATGTTTATTTTTCAAGATTGTATGAACATTCCTGAGTTGTTTAGGAATTCTCCATACTATCTGGAAAAATAAACATGCGATTTCGACTCTCAAATTTTGTGGGTAGGTTCCTTTTAGTGGGCTATTAAGTAAAGGGTTACACCCTGTATACTCGTAGGTATGTACGTATATACCTGATTTCGACGCCGGCAAAGTGTATCTACCTATATATATACCAGTAATTTTGACGTTGTCGCTTCAAATATCTACTTAACTGCTGTGTACACACCCTAAACCAATTTCAATTTACCTCTACCCTCGCACGAACAAACCTAAAAGGTCCAATTCAATTATTCTCATTTATTAATTAGGAGAGTACATTATTCATAATCGGCTCTATGCAATTATTTTCGAGTAAAACTCTGCCTATTGTTTGGTTTCTGTATTACAGAGGATATTTTATAATAACAAAGGACGGGTTTTGTTTAGTACTTGCTTCTTATTATTAGTGTACATAATATTTAACTTATAGAGAATGCCGGCATCTGATCCTAAATGGATTTTTGTTTTTCCCGTTCTCGTGAGTATATCAGGTAACCCCTTCTTACCGGAAGCCTACGTCATACAAAGAAAACACCCTCTAAGTTTTAGGTTTTTTCAATCAGCGGCATAGCTTGTGCGTTGTCAGTCATTCATTGATATATGATATGCTATCTATAGGAAAATATTTCCCCTATGATATATTTTCCTCTATAGGAAAAAAATAGATTTTCCTTCAAGATCCGATAGACACTATTATTACACATTTACGCTATTTACATTTCCAAACAAAACCGCACTTGTGCCACAAAAGAGTTTTTTCTTGGCAAAGGAAGAGTGCAATCTTTTTTGTCGCTTCATCTCGGCGGTGATAAATTGCGTCGACCACATGAAGAAAGAACAATGTGGAGGTGGCTGAACTACCTACGCAAAATTCTGGCATTAGCGCACTCATTCCTGTTTATCAGAGGCGACCTAAAACATGTAAATAAATGTTAGGTTACCGCCGTACCTTACCAGCCTACTTCTCATTTATGACTGCACCAAAAAACTATAAGATATAAAAAACTATACCATAAAAATTATATGAAATAAATATATGAACTTTCAACTAGGTTATTAAGATATTAGTTTTAGTTTTATATAAAAAAGTACCAACCGCAGGTATTTTTTTTTTAAATTCACTAGGCACTGCTTCTAAGCTGGAACTGCGTATGAAAATGTTTTAATGTTATAATAAAAATGATTCCATGTCGTTCAGATCCTACATAGCATTTGTAAATAATCTCTTACTCATTTAATACTATTAAAAATTGATTGTTAAAGCTTGTCGAACAAAACTTCTTATCCCAACTCCTTTATATCCTTACTTCACGACCAAGCGTCCACGAGCGGAAACAATGTGCGGAAAAACGACAATTTTGATTTTAAAACTGTACGCGATTTATTTGTCTCGTTATTTAGGGGTGTATTCTTAAATGGTTATTGATGTTGGGGCAAATTGGATATACGCTTTTGTGAGACTATGATACAACGTTTGTCAAGCGAAAAGGAGTTTGTTCATTGAACCTACCATGGATCATTCAGGAGGTCTCATAGCAGCAGAGAGTGATGGTATAATCAGTGACAAGTTGCTAGCTCATCGCCTGAGAGAATGCCCGAGTTCCTTAGTCGACTCTTACGACACGCACGGAAGGCTCGGCTCCGCATCGGCACAAGATTTCTTTCTTATTCTAATATGAAGGTGTTAGATACATGGTATCTTTGAAAAAAATGTTTGTTAACCGATTTCAGATGGATTTATGTAAAAAAATGATTATATTAATTTAACTTTGGACGTCACTATCTTGGGAACCAGGGGTTCCTCCATAGAAAAAAATGATCGTGATATTACAAAGAATACGAGGTATTAAAAGAACAAAGTTGTCTTTTTACACCCAGTATATAAGGTCTATCCAAAATTATTGATTATCTTTTGACACGAAACTTTACTTTAGACCATATATAAGATTCTTATATGTATATATGTACCTTATATGTATAAATTACATATAAATATATAACTTAACTTTAAAATAAAAATCTTCTAAAATCCTAAGATAAAATACCTTACGATTTTATAAATCGCATTTCGTTCTTTCTTTACCAACTACTACCGGACAGTTACAACCTCTCACCCGTGTCATATAAAGGACTAGTGATTCAACCTTGCTTTCCTTTAGTAGGTTTTTTGCTATTGTGGGGCTTCACCATAATATCAACTGCATCTTCGCGAATGTCGTAAGAGTCGTCTAAGGACATCTCTCCCCGCCATGACTCGGGCACTCAGGTGATAGGCTAACAACTTGCCACTGACCTTTTACATTAGGGATAATGGAATAGAATAGAATAGAATAGAATAGAAAAGAATAATGTAGGATTGTGATTGTTAAAAAAAACTGTAACCGGCTGCGCCAGAAGGCGGATAGTGTTTTTCAAAATTGTTGTTCATCTCTTTGCCATGCTCCAGGGCGTTAACGGCTAGTCGCATTTGAGCTTGATAGGTATCATTAAGTTCGTTTTAGTCGCTAGAAGGACACATGGTGAAAATTTTCAGGCAGTCGAGGTTTAGTCTTTAAATACATGAGGTTATTTAAATCTATATTCCTTATAAACAAACAATATATTTCCTTTTTATAATATTGGTTTAGAAAAAAACATGTAACCTCTTTGCGGCCAGAAAGGTAACGAAGCGTGAACAGTACCCGACATGTGAACACGTAAAAGAATTCCCGATCTGCCCGTAACATGGATAGAGCTACGAGTAGCCAATTCAATTCTTCGCCAAATGTAGTAAGGTTCACTTTGAATTGAGATGAAAGAATAAAATGTGTCAATTTCGGTGTCGCCATGTTAGTTTAGGATTTGCTGAGTTTCTTGTCTTTATTGAGGTGTCTGCTATGTTACTGGTTTATTAGAGAACGCGAAAGTAAGCGATTGGTTGGAATTGTGTAAATATAGCACATGAATAGGGGCTTCACTAGAATACAGCTGCATCTCCTTCCGTGCATGTCGTAAGAGTCGACTAAGGAACTCGGTCATTCTCTCAGACATTAAGCTAGCAACTTGTTATTGAGCATTTACACTTGTCCGCGCTTTGCTTAACGTGGCTGTCGGATTTCATTCGAGATCCTGCAGTTCTGACACCATTTTTGGAAATAAAGTATATGTATGTATCTATGGTTATTAACAGATAGGTTTTCTTTGCAACCTAAGAGATAAGGTTGCCAGAAATCTAAATAGGTATGCAAAAATTTAAAATTAAGTACCTAAAATTGTTAGATGAAAAATAAGTAATTTCGCAGAACTAGTAGTTTTGCACTATTCTAAAATAAAAACTAAAATGATATTTATTTTGAGTTTTGATTACAGTGAAACTGTGGAATTTGGAGTGTTCTGTAATGCCAGTATTTTATTTGATTTTAGTGTTTGTATTGATTCTAGCTTTGTAATATTATTTGGGGCTTTCTTCATTTGAAAATATTGAAACTGTTTATTATTTACTACCTTATTTAAATAATTAAATTGTCAATATTTTTATTGTATTGTAATTATACATGATTTAAAGGAAATAATACATGGTAACAATTACGAAAATGTTTAATATTTAGAAAAAGTTTGATACACGATATAAAGTAGCACAATATAATATAAATTAAATGTACTGAACCTAATATGTACTCAATTTATAAAATACAAAAACTTTAAGTAGAAATAAATTGTCTAGACTTGCTTTATTTCTTTTTAAATTCTAGGAAAGTTTTCAACAGCGTCGTGGGTTTATATTTCGGTAGAGTCATAAGGCAGTAACATAATGCTATACTAGACCCTTTTCATAAAATAACTCCTACGCCTGATTTCGGAACTAATACATTTTGTATGCAGTGAAACAGAAAATGTGGTCATAACATAGTAACTAGCGCCATCTTCCAAAGAAACTATACGAGGGTGAGACACACTCTACAATGCCGCCGTGCCATATTGCTATAGATGCTGTAACGTATTAGTTAGTAGGTAGGTACGTTAATAAAATAAGACTAGAATATTTACAATTTACAATATATTTACGAAATAAGGTAGACAGTTATATATAAAAATAGTAAGAGAAAATATATTAGGTAGTCTCAGGGAGTGAGTCCTTCGCACGCAAAGTTCGATTCACTATATACAGTTATCGGGAAACCACTTCCCTGCCGCTTCCGGTGAAGATTCAGGATGACGTCACGGGCAGCATCCGCTGACGTCTTGATCCCAATAGAATGGAAGGCAGGATCTGGTAGGTAGAGTAGGTAGAGTCTAGGATAGGGTCCCTGGAATTCCAATTTACAATCTAGACATTTGTAGAAATGTCTGGTTTGGTGTTACTGCCTGCGACATCCGGTAACATGGAGCAAGCTAAGAAATGTAGTCACCGGTGCCACTAATTAGTGATCAATGATGTGGTAGGCACATACATAATCATTTAAATTTAAGTTAATATTCTAGGTAGTAATTTAGTAATTTAGTTTAATGTTAGGACGGCCAGTTAGTATGGACGAGTGAGTATATACTATTTACACTATGTAAAATTATAGTTATAAAATGCATTACTAATATTTTACACACTTAATCTAATGAAATAAATGGTAAAAATCATAATAATGAATAATGCAAGAATCCTTAAACTAATAATTAATATTTACACTTATAAAATATATTTGGTTGCAACACTCACCGTAGCGAGGAATTCGCCACACGCTCGTCTTGGAATTTTTTTTAGAAATAAAATTGTAGTAAAAGTAGCATCTGTTTAGAGGTAGAAAATAAAATTAATTTAACTGAGCGTCATCAGCTTGCAGATCTTTTTCAAAAATGGCGGCATCGCCCTGTAACCAGTTCTCAAACGTAGCGTCCATTTGTTTTTTTATTCCGAAGGAGAAGGCAAAGGACATTATGAGCCGTACAGCCATAATCTTATATATACAGGGATTTTTGGTCGTCAACGTTCCCGAAAACTACGGAATCTCCTCATCATCACGATCATTTTTCTCCATGGAAGCATATCTGGGAAGTGTCTGGTTTCCAAAATATTAGGGTCCAAAGTTGAGTAAATAGACTGCGTTTTTGTGCATAAATGCACATAGACGCGCGTAGCAGGATTTTTGCACGAAAAATAATAAATATCTGCCTATAAAAAAACTAACATAAACACTAGACACTATAAATTTCGCACGATCAAGGAATTTAATTTTTTTTTTCAAAAAAAATTTTTTTTCCCAGCATTTTTTTTGGCATAAACTTACTTTATTTCATGTATAGAATACGTACCCTTCGTTAAAGGTGGCCACAAAAAAACATCCTGTATATATATATATATATATATATACATATATGTGTGTGTGTGTGTGTGTGTGTATAGTTATAGTTTAGATGTAAGATTATTTGTTCTTATTTAGGTAGTTAGGTTATTTTCCACTATACAATTAATCAATTAGTATTATGTTAGATATTTGTAGTTTTTTAAAATATATTTATGCACATTATGTAGTTGGAAGAGTAAGGTAACGATTACGTTACAATGCGTTTGATATGCACCAATCAAATTCATTAATATCATGGAATGATCGTGATTGGTTAAAACCCATATCCAGGACATATCTAGTAGAAAGCAGCATACCTCATCTCTCTGGAAAAATCGAGCACAAATTTTACAAGACATAAGTTATGGAAGAATATAAATAAAATAAAACCCCTGATAATTAAAATAACTGAAAACAAAGTATCAGAGCGGTAAGCACGAACCTCTCTATAGTCCATAAGGCTAGCATCAAACTGTCATTTCTCATAGATTTTGCTAGCGAGTCGCTAGCGTTACGCCGCGTAAAAAGGTTCGTGCTTACCCCACAGATGTTGGTATTACATACATACATATAATCACGCCTTTATCCCTTACGGGGTAGGCAGAGCACCAAGGACCGATAGAACCACATGGTGCCACTTCTGACCAATTTTGAGGGTATAGTTGAGATGTAAAAGTTCGGTTAATAGTGACAGGCGGTCAACCTATCGCCTACAAAACACCAATACCCTCTTGTCTCTGTACTGACTTGTACAGTATGCCCGGGAAGAGAAGCAGCTGTAGTATTATACGTTTTTTTTTTCACTCCCAGAGCAGCATAGAAGTATTACGTGAAAAATAAATATGGTTAGCAGAGAAAACTGACAGCATATCGCGTCGAATACAGACATGGTGAAACTGTCAGAAATTATTTTTTTCCTTATTCACAGCTCCCCGGGTCTCCGTTTGTGTACAGAAATAAATAATGGTGCAAAAATAACCATTGTATTTAATTTGAACATTTTTATCGTACATTTCCCTAGCTGTCGCTCGTAGTCAAATGCTGAAGTGGGTCACTATGATCATAGAGGAATAAGATTTCATAGAGTGCTAATGTCATACTAACTGTCTCGATGCACCATTAGACTTTTCGGTGCCTCACAATTCCAGTCTTTGACACTTAAATTCTATTAGTGTAATGTATAGTAATGTACTACATTACTAATGTATTGTAACGTATAGTAATTCAATCTAAGTGTCAAGGACTGGAATTGTGAGGCACCGAAAAGTCTAATGGTGCATCGAAACTGTTAGTATGACATTAGCACTCTATGTCTACATCTTATTCCTCTATGCTATGATGAAGCTGTTTGTTTCATATTTTATATTTCCGTGTTTCTATTTCAAGGGGCTTGTAATTGATGTATGTATACTGTCTTCAAAATTGAAATGTATACAATTTTAACTTCGCTCAAAATAATTATTTAGTACCAAACATATAATTTATTTATTTATTATCGACGTAAAATCACTAAGTACGTACTTAACTACAATTTATCAACTCATATTATAAACCTTTATTTTATTTAAAAGAAGAGAACATTTATTTATCTATAATTATTTACAATAATAACTAAACCTACGTAAAAAATAACTAGAGCTACAAAATAAAATAAAATTTAAATATTATAAATAAAATTTTAAAACGTAAATTTCGGTTCAACATTTTTAATACAAACCCGCTGAAGTAATAAATAAATTTAGTCTACAGTATACCTACAAAGGTTCTTGTCAGAGTAAGGACTTTAAGTTACTTTTTACCGACTTCAAAAAAAGGAGGAGGTTCTCAATTCGTCTGTATGTATAATTTTTTTTTTTTTTTTTATGTATGTTCACCGATATTTCCGTCAGTTATAAACGGATTTCAAAAATTTTTTTTTGGTTGGATAGAGTTCACTTCTGAGGTGGTCCCATTTTCACCAGGTCAGGATCTGATGATGGGATCCAGGAGAAATCTAGGGCAACCATCGAAAATTGTATGCTCGTATGGTGCTTTTGTTACGTAATCATGTCCTACTCAGGTATATGCTTCAGGGTGTCAACATCTAATGCTGCTGTGCTGATGATGAAGCTACAGAACTCCTTAACGGTTAGGAGTTGGGATACAGTACTGCAATTGGTCAATGGAAACTATTTAGTAGTATGTAGGGCTAACGTGTTACTTGAATCAACATCTGATGCTTCTGTGCTGATGATGAAGCTACAGAACTCCTTAACGGTTAGGAGTTCGAAGACAGTACAGCAATTGGTCGATGAAAACTATTTAGTAGTGTGTAGGGCTGACGTGTTACTTGAATCAATATCTGATGCTGCTGTGCTGATGATGAAGCTACAGAACTCCTTAACGGTTAGGATTTGGGAGACAGTACTGCAATTGGTCGATGGAAATTATTTAGTAGTATGCAGGGCTAACGTGTTACTTGAATCAATATCTGATGCTGCTGTGCTGATGATGAAGCTACAGAACTCCTTAACGGTTAGGAGTTGGGAGACAGTACTGCAATTGGTCGATGGAAACTATTTAGTAGTATGCAGGGCTAACGTGTTACTTGAATCAACATCTGATGCTTCTGTGCTGATGATGAAGCTACAGAACTCCTTAACGGTTAGGAGTTCGGAGACAGTACAGCAATTGGTCGATGAAAACTATTTAGTAGTGTGTAGGGCTGACGTGTTACTTGAATCAATATCTGATGCTGCTGTGCTGATGATGAAGCTACAGAACTCCTTAACGGTTAGGAGTTGGGAGACAGTACTGCAATTGGTCGATGGAAATTATTTAGTAGTATGCAGGGCTAACGTGTTACTTGAATCAATATCTGATGCTGCTGTGCTGATGATGAAGCTACAGAACTCCTTAACGGTTAGGAGTTGGGAGACAGTACTGCAATTGGTCGATAGAAACTATTTAGTAGTATGCAGGGCTAACGTGTTACTTGAATCAACATCTGATGCTGATGATAAAGCTATAGAACTCCTTGACGGTTAGGAGTTGGGAGACAGTACAGCAATGGGTCGATGAAAACTATTTAGTAGTGTGTAGGGCTGACGTGTTACTTGAATCAACATCTGATGCTGCTGTGCTGATGATGAAGCTACAGAACTCCTTAACGGTTAGGAGTTGGGAGACAGTACTGCAATTGGTCGATGGAAATTATTTAGTAGTATGCAGGGCTAACGTGTTACTTGAATCAACATCTGATGCTGATGATAAAGCTACAGAACTCCTTAACGGTTAGGAGTTGGGAGACAGTACTGCAATTGGTCGATGGAAACTATATAGTGGTATGTAGGGCTAACGTGTTGCTTGTGAGGTATACTTGAATCAAGATCTGATGCTGCTGTGCTGATGGTCAAGCTACAGAACTCCTTAACGGTTAGGAGTTAGGGGACAGTACTGCAATTGGTCGATGGAAACTATACAGGGTGTTTTTTTGTGGCCACCATTAATGAAGGGTACGTACTCTATACATCAAATAAAGTAAGTTTATGCCAAAAAAATGCTTGGATTATTTTTTTTAATTACTTGATCTGGCGAAATTTATAGTGTCTAGTGTTTATGCTAGTTTTTTCATAGAAAGATATTGATTATTTCTCGTGAAAAATCTTGCTACGCGCGTCTATGTGCATTCATGCAGAAAAACGCAGTCTATTTACTCAACTTTGGACCCTAATATTTTGAAAACCAGACACTTCCCAGGTATGCTTCCAAGGAGAAAAATGATCGTGATGATGAGGAGATTACGTAGTTTTCGGGAACGTTAACGACCAAAAATCACCCTGTATAAACTAGCATCTATTTAAGTCCACAACGCATTAACACAACTAAAAATCGAGAAATAAACTGACTTTTTAAAAAAAAATTAGCCGACTTCAAACTTTAACTAAAAAGCGATAAATAACGTAACTAATTTATCTACTTAATACATATTAAATATCTCAAATTATTTAAATATTTACAACTTAATACCTAATACTGTAACAAAGTCATCTTTAACTATTTAAATATTTATAATTATCACTTATTTTTTGGAGTCGGTGCCAGCCAAACAAATAAATGTAATTAAGAAAACTGACCCACACTAAATAGTAAAACCAAGAATAGGAAATTGCATTAACGCTGCCTACTACACCATATTGTATTTTGCCGTGTGTGTGGCTTTGCCAGCCACGCGCGTCCATCAACACAACAGACCACGTTACCTAGGCTGGCACCGACTCCAAAAAATAAGTGATAATTATAAATATTTAAATAGTTAAAGATGACTTTGTTACAGTATTAGGTATTAAGTTGTAAATATTTAAATAATTTGAGATATTTAATATGTATTAAGTAGATAAATTAGTTACGTTATTTATCGCTTTTTAGTTAAAGTTTTAAAGTCGGCTAATTTTTTTTTTAAAAGTCAGTTTATTGTTTCGCAAGTTAATTATTTTTTTCGTTCCTGTAACTACACTAATAAATAAACCATAATAAAATACATTAATCAAAATATTTCCCGACATATCTAGTTTCGGAGAAATAAGCACGCTAATGTATTAGAAATAAATAAAAGGGCCGAGCTTTAATGAAAAAATAAAACCCGATATTAATAACGTAAGATACGGTTTCTATCGGAAGGACTACGTGAATGGAATAAGGGAGGAATTTATTCCGCTGCACTATTCTGGTGAGCTAAACTATCGCACGACTCGATAGCTATCGAATGTCTATCGCAAGCCCGAATCATTCGACAAAGAATACGTGATGATTCCTATACGAACTGTACTCCCGCGGGGCTTTAGTAGAATACGTCATTTGCATGTCCTTGCAGTAAGAATCAATAACGTATAAAGAAAAATCGAATCAAAGTCGAACTCATGCACGAAGCGTTCCGAATTATTGTAAATAAAAACTTTTAAAAATCACGTTTGTTGTGTGGGATACATATTTAAGAAAACTGTTTTTAGTACTTACCTATTTTTTATAACGGGAAAATAAAAAATGACTGATTGATTAATTATGCATTTTCAGCTCTCTAGCTATAACGTTTCATAATATACGGCTTTGTGACACACATACAAACAGAATCTAACCCTATCTACTACTACTACATTTTTACAAAGGTGGTCTAGTCCCAAGCCTTCACCTTTCCAACTCTACCTAAGAATATCATAAATGTATTATATTTTCATAGCTAAATAATTATATATGCACGTGGAACTGTATAATTTTTATTTATTTAGGGTGAATTATTAACATTGAAATATAACATTGTTAAACTTTTTCGTATAATACAAGCAATATTTTGACACTGACAATTTTAGATTATTTTAAAAATGTTGCTACATTATACGAAACTCGATATAAATACAGAAGGCAAAATTTATGTCGTGCTATAACAAAATGATTTAAATTTTGTGCAGCTAATATTCCATAAATTTCCTGTCAAATGTCATACTTAAACAGTGGCTAACTTAGATGAATTATAACTATAACACGTCACTGGTGGCTAACTTTACACGCGGTTTTGTAATAGCACTAAACAGCAATTTTTAATAAATTTGTTTTCGTGAGATATTTCCCTCGTCTTCTCTAGAATAGTGACATGCAATGTTATTGGATAACTTGGTTTTTCGCCTGATTGGTGCGGAGACGGGTCACAATATATTGCCTCTGTTGTGCCGAATACTAATAATAATAATTTAAAAAATAAACAATCTGGACGGAGCTTCACTAGAACATGCCGGTGCATGTAGTAAATAATAGACTCACGGGCATTTTCTCAGGAGATAAGCTACCAACTTTATCATCATCATCATGAGCCTATTGCAGTCCACTGCTGGACGTAGGCCTCCCCCAGGGCACGCCACAAGACTGCCATGGGGACTGGGGGGTATTTGCCCATATTCACCACGCTGGGCAGGCGGGTTTGTATTTTGGCGCTAAGCTAAGCTAGCAACTTACCCATAAATATTAAAGAGCTGACCTTCTTTTAACATGAATATAGTTTACGCCACAAGTGGTCTTTAAGCAGGAATGTTAATACTTTTTACTTCATTTTCACTTATATTTTAATTTTAAAAATAAAACTAAATACCGCTTTCCATCATAAACCTAGATAGATAGATAGATAAAATTCTTTATTGTACTACAGCAAAAAACACATGTACAAGGGCGAGCTTAATGCCTTGCAAGGCATTCTCTACCAGCTAACCTGGTTACTTATGAATAACATCTGTTGGTAGCACTATCAGAGATGTGGATAAGAAAAACAATACATTCATCTAAAATTACATATCATTACATTATAAATAAAATAGTATTAATTTATTGATAAAATTATACTAATAATAAAATAACATTTAATTTAATTGATAAGGTTATAATTAATACTTACTATGTCAGAACATAAACGAAAAATAAATAAAATTAAAAATGCCCAAACAAATTTCACACGGTTACGAATTCTGCCTTTTTAGGTAGAACTCGCAAACTTTGACCTTAAATACCTCCACAGAAGTAGATTCGCGGATTGACACTGGCAAATCATTCCACAACCGGACGGCCGTGGCAGTAAAGGAGCTAGAATAGAGAGCGGCATTGCGCTCGGGCTCGCGCAGAGTTTTGTTGCGACTAGACCGAAGTGGTCTACCTGAGGAAGTAAAGAACAAAAAACGTTCAGAGATGTATTGGGGAGCAAGGGAGTGGTTTAAATTATTAAACAGAAAAGTGAGAAGATGGAGATTACGTCGGTTTCTGATGTTAAGCCACTTTAACTGCTCACGGAATTCGGATACGTGGTCATAAACCTACTTCTGAGGTTAGACTTTGGTCACCATCGTGAGCTGACAGGGTGCTTTTTCGTTGCCACCCTTAACGAAGGGTACGTACTCTATACATCAAATAAAGTAAGTTTATGCCGAAAAAAAATTCTGGAAAACGATGTAAATTTTTTTGATTTTTTTAAAATTATTTGATCGGGCGAATTTTATAGTGTCCAGTGTTTATGCTAGTTTTTTCATAGAGAGATATTAATTATTACATACATACATATAATCACGCCTTTATCCCTTATGAGGTAGGCAGAGCACCAAGGGCCGACAGAACCACATGGTGCCACTTCTGGCCAATTTTGAGGATATAGTAGAAATGTACAAGTTCGGTTAGTACTGACAGGTGGTCAGCCCATCGCCTACAAAACACCAAGACCCTCTTGTCCGTCTACTGACTTGTACAGTATGCCCGGGAAGAGAAGCAGCTGTAGTATTATACTTTTTTTTTCACTCCCAGAGCAGCATAGAAGAGTTATTAATTATTTCTCGTTAAAAATCATGCTACACGCGTCAATGTGCATTTATGCAGAAAAACGCAGTCTATTTACTTACCTTTGGACCGTAATATTTTGGAAACCAGACACTTCCCAGGTATGTTGGAGAAAAATGATCGTGATGATGAGGAGATTCCGTAGTTTCGGGAACGTTGATAACAAAAATCAATTGTAATCAATTGAATAAACCATCTAAGCTAATCCAAATTTAGACCACACTTCACATCGCTTCACCTCTATAATCGTTCCACCTTGAAAACACTAATACCTAAATCAATAACCTTTCAATTGGAGGGTTGGTTCCTTCGAGATTTACTAGAAAAATAACCAACATTAATTACTTCTCTGATCATCCCCTAATGAAAAGGGTAGGGTAGCATTAAAAGATTAATTCGCGAAAGAATCCCGAGGGACTTTTGTATAGAAAATCTTATTTGCGTCAAGCAACTGCTGAGTTTGGTGCAAGTTATAAGAATTAGTTTAACTTCAAAAAATTGTAAAAATTATTGATAAAGAAATGAAAAAATTCTTCACCCGAGTGGGACTGGAACCCACGACCTCTTGCATTCCGTGCAGAGCTCTCACCATCTGAGCTACCGGTTCAACTACTCGGATAACTAATTTTACCATCTCTTTTTAAATTACATTATTGGCAACGTTGTTTTTTCATCCCGATAGGCTATGTGGTGCCGGCAGAATAGAGTTTGTAACACTCCTGCCCGCCCGTGGGTATCGTACGAGGCGATTAAGGGTTTCCGGGAGGTGGGCAGCAGCGCCTCCCGTACTGACAACACAGTCCGAAAATCACACCTCGGTCACCAACCTGCCTGCCCAGCGTGGTGACTATGGGCAAAACCCCCCTGTGGGGGTAGCCTTGTGGCGTGCCCTGGGGGAGGCCTACGTCCAGAAGTGGACTGCAATAGGCTGAAGAAGAAGAAGGCTATACACTAGCCAAATCTCGGTAAACAAAGCTGAATTCCTCAGCACAATGTTTAATGATGAAACGATCAACCATATCCTAACGGATTATATTATGGAGAAGTGTTTCAAGATATTATACAGGTGTTTTTTTGTGGCCACCTTTAACGAAGGGTACGTACTCTATACATGAAATAAAGTAAGTTTATGCCAAAAAAATTGTGGGAATTTTTTTTTTTTTTAATTTTTTAAATTCCTTGGTCGTGCGAAATTTATAGTGTCTAGTGTTTATGTTAGTTTTTTTTATAGACAGATATTAATTATTTTTCGTGAAAAGATCCTGCTACGCGCGTCTATGTGCATTTATGCAGAAAAACGCAGTCTATTTACCCAACTTTGGACCCTAATATTTTGGAAACCAGACACTTCCCAGGTATGCTTCCATGGAGAAAAATGATCGTGATGATGAGGAGATTCCGTAGTTTTCGGGAACTTGACGACCAAAAATCATCCTGTATATTATAAAAATTATTAATAAAGAAAAAAAATTAATAAAATTATTTTAAATGAAAACTTTTTTATAAATGAAATTGTATTGCGTTACAATTGCGTTACAATTCGGAAGTTCAAACATTCACTATGGGTGCGCCCACCACCGGGCCCTACACCCTCCACTGACCCGACTCCGAGTAATAAGTCAGCTATTGACAACATATCCAGAGAATTTTGTTTATCTGATGATGAATTGAAGTTGAGCTCAATCAAATGATCAATTGAGGGTTCAAAATAATTACAAAAAAGGTAGCGCCCTTGCACTTTACTTTGGCTCGTCATAGATTGAAATTAATAAATTCACTATCTGTCGATTGCGTGATATCGAGTGTAAAGGGGTGAGATGCGATCTTGAGTTAGATAGTTCGACTTGTCTGTTTCGAACTTGATCGCAAATGCTTTAATCTCCTATTTCAGACCATGACGACAATACAAGGGAATTCGATCGCATCCCGCATCCCGCCGACGACGGTTTGTACTTGATTTTTATTCAACACTGGATCAAGAACGCCTGTTTTTCTTATTACGATGGTAGATTAAAGTGACTCCATTCTAGTGGGTCTTATTTTCTTAAACTTCTTTGTAAACAAGTGCTTCCAGTCCAGTCAGTTTAAGAGCTTACGTGAACAATGTAAATTAGTAATTAATAAGATACATCACATTAATAATAACAGTTAATTTAGGTGTAATAATTTTTAGCATTTTGTTTGTTTTCTCGGGATTACGAGCTTTGAATTTGATAAAACTTGATTCTTGTCTCTACATAAAATCAAATAGAATACATAGGTTTGCTTACCAAGTTGCATTAATTTAAATAATTCAAAAATTATAGTCATGTAGGTTTATATTTCCTGAGCATTCGTTGAGTATATAATTAGGATGTCCTTTTGTGTTTACACTAGGGGGACTATTCTTGAAAATTTTTGAACCCAAACGCAACCACTAACGAACCGTTAACGAAACGCGATGCGAAGCAATACTTACCACTTGAATAATAAGGTATACTTTAGCACGCATTGGTCGCGAGTATGACAGAATAAAACAAATATCTGTCTCGTGCTGAAATGTATCTAATGACGTCACAGTAAAGTAATCATTGCTTTGTTCTGAGCGTCTACAACGGTTCCGTTTCGGCTTCGATCCAACTCGAGACTTTTCGAGAATTAGCCCCGTGTGTTATACTGTGTTATAGACCTCAGAGATTTCTCTATGTGCCTAAATATTAGTTAGTTACTTACATTTATAACACCTTTTTTGCGTGTAGAAAAATGCAGCTGGTCAAAATGTAGCGTACAAATAACAGCAGGTACACGCAAATTGGTATCACGATTCCAGTTAATCATATTTCCCAGGAGGAGTACATTTTACGCATGCAACAGTTTATTGTCTGTTTGTAATTTAGTTTTGTACGTGTACAGCGCAATCACTTTTGCTTAAATACGAGTAAAATAAAAGAATCACAAACGCAACTACATATACAGGATGATTTTTTGTCGTCAACGTTCCCGAAAACTATGGAATCTCCCCATCATCACGATCATTTTTCTCCATGGAAGCATACCTGGGAAGTGTGTGGTTTCCAAAATATTAGGGTCCAAAGTTGAGTAAATAGACTGCGTTTTTCTGCATAAATGCACATAGACGCATGTAGCAAGATTTTTTCACGAGAAATAATTAATATCTGTCTATAAATAAACTAGCATAAACACTAGACACTATAAATTTCGCCAGATCAAGTAATTAAAAATTAAAAAAAAAAAAAAAAAATCTTAGCATTTTTTTTGGCATAAACTTACTTTATTTTATGTATAGAGTACGCACCCTTCGTTAAAGGTGGCCACAAAAAAACATCCTTTATTCATCTCTCATACCAACATACAGGATGATTTTTGGTCGTCAACGTTCCCGAAAACTACGGAATCTCCTCATCATCACGATCATTTTTCTCCATGGAAGCATACCTGGGAAGTGTCTGGTTTCCAAAATATTAGGGTCCAAAGTTGAGTAAATAGACTGCGTTTTTCTGCATAAATGCACATAGACGCGCGTAGCAGGATTTTTTCACGAAAAATAATTAATATCTGTCTATAAAAAAACTAGCATAAACACTAGACACTATAAATTTCGCACGATCAAGGAATGTAATTTTTTTTTCAAAAAAAAAAATTTTTTTCCCAGCATTTTTTTTGGCATAAACTTACTTTATTTCATATATAGAATACGTACCCTTCGTTAAAGGTGGCCACAAAAAAACATCCTGTATACAGAATGTTTTTTGGTCGTCAACGTTCCCGAATACTACGGCATCTCCTCATCATCACGATCATTTTTCTCCATAAAAGCATACCAGGGATATGTCTGGTTTTCAAGATATTAGGGTCCAAAGTTGAGTAAATATACTGCGTTTATCTGCATAAATGCACATAGACGCGCGTAGCAGGATTTTTTCACGAAAAATAATTAATATCTGTCTATAAAAAAAACTAACATAAACACTAGACACTATAAATTTCGCACGATCAAGGAATTAAAAAATTTTTTCGAAAAAAAAAAATTTTTTTTCCCAACATTTTTTTTGCCATAAACTTACTTTATTTCATATATAGAGTACGTACCCTTCATTAAAGGTGGCCACAAAAAAACATTCTGTATATATTTCCCGTTCTTCTCGCCATAGCTCTATCAGCTCTACGGATTTCAATAAACAAAATACCTACTAAGTGCGTTTATGTGGATCCAGAAAAATGCAAAATTTGACCGACTAGGTGGCGCTGGAATCAGGTTCCAACAAGAAAAGCTGCTGAGGGTTTACTAGTAGACAAATTCATATATTAACATACAGTACATGTCTCGAAAACAAATACGAATATCGATATCGAAACGAAACAAACTAGGTATCTATATTTATCATTACTCACTAATTCGCACTATTCGACCTCTGGAATTTCGAAATCTGATATCGTCGATGAAGTGACAATACCTCCTAACTAACATTTTCTAACAAATCGACTTTTTTTATGCAATATACTTATTATTGAATTATAAGTATGTCGGAGATCAAGATGTCATATCCTACAGTCGGATCTCCAACGCCATCTATTTTCAATCGTTGAAGTTAGAAACGTCAAGTCGACAGCTATCACTGACTTGAGGACAGCTGTCACTTGGGTAAAGACAAGACAGAGTACTGAGAGGGCGCCACTGTAGATTTACAACGACCACCGGGTCGTTTGAATTGAGCCGGAGGGTATTCTGTTCTTTTTGTTGCGTCTGTCGAGCGAAGCACGGGTGCTAATCAGCCTCTGTCTTGTACTTACCACGTTTCTACGTTATCCGCTAGAATCCTAGTAATCTTGTGCGTAGATACAGTGAAAGTGTTTGTGATTCCTAATTAAGCTTGTTTACTACACGCCGCATTCTTTATTTCGGATTTTGGAAGATGTCGGACACACCTAACGGCACGCCACTCGACCCATCTACGTCATCAGAAGTGGGATGCAACCCGGATCACCCACACAAACACGTGCTTCAAATAGTGACTCGAGCGAAGAAAAATGGCGTCTTCTCTTCGAGCAACAAAATCAAAATTTTCTGGCATTGGTGCAAGCAATAAAACTACCTGCATCTTCGGACTCTATTCGCCTTCCTGATTTCGACCCAGAGAAAAGAGACATCGACGCCCGAGCTTGGATAACGACCGCGGACATGTGTATCACAGATCGACATCGCCATGGATCTTCTCTGATGATCGCGTTAAGCCACGCACTCAAGGGCGAAGCATCATCTTGGCTGTCTTCAATATCGTTTCCTAATATGACATGGGCCGATTTTAAGGAGCTTTTCGTAGCAAGGTATGACTGTCCTGAAACTGCTGCTTCCTTTCTCATCAGTATGCACGACAAGAAACCGAGAAATAACGAGTGCCTGGCCTCATACGCCGCTACCCTCATAACATCCTTAATGGCAAGGTGGAATGGACTGACTACAGAACAGATAGCAATAGCCACTGTCTTAGCTCATATTTCAAAACAAGAGCCACGTGTTCAGAGGATTGTTATAACGACTGACATCAAGACGCGTAACCATTTACAAAAGGAACTGAAGGCTGTCTCGTTCCTGAAGAGAAGTTATTCATCAAGTATTTATCGTGATGGACCCGACCTAAAAAGAAACCGACCTAATGGATCTGCTGTGACCATCAAGTGCTTTAATTGTGGACAACTAGGCCACAAATCTCTTCAATGTCGCAACAAAGCCAATTCGAAGAAGCAAGATGACCGGTCCAAACACAGGTCCTTTCATAGGGACCATAACTCGACCAACCAACCTACAGGGAGAACCGATCGAATCACCTGCTTCAACTGCCGGGAACAAGGCCACTATGCATCCGACTGCCCGAAGAGGAAAATCAAGGAGGGGAACAACGGTACCGGCGGCGGCACTGGAACTGGTCCAGCTAAGGAAAAGCGAGTAGACGTGTGCATTGTGAATGCGCCTTCGGGTTCTCTGCGTCACTCTGGTGAGTCATTCCCATTTACTTACGACTCAGGTTCAGAGTGTTCCTTAGTTAAAGAATCGATTGCTTTGAAATTTAGTGGTAAGCGAATTTATGACAATGGTTCTATGACTGGTATAGGACAAACTTCTATAGCTTCGACAATTCATTGGGTTAGCTTCGTACTTCCGCCAATTTGTTCCTAAATTTTCACAAATTTTATCTCCTCTATATTCATTGACGTCTGGTAATGGTAAAATAAAATGGGAACCGCAACATGAGTTAATCAGGCAACAGATCATTTCTATGCTAACGAGGGAGCCGGTATTGACGATTTACGATCCTAGTCTAGTGACTGAGCTGCATACTGACGCGAGTGCGATTGGCTATGGAGCAGTCCTCATTCAACTCAAAGAAGGTAAGCCTCATGTGGTAGCCTATTACAGCAAGCGCACGACATCTGCAGAATCCAAGTACCACTCTTACGAGTTGGAGACTCTTGCTGTCGTGAACGCTGTGAAACATTTCCGGCAGTATCTACATGGGCGCAAATTTGACGTTGTGACCGACTGCAGTTCACGCCAATCGACGCGTAAAAAGCTTGACCTAACCCCGCGTGTACACCGATGGTGGGCTTTTCTGCGGGGGTTTGATTTCAACATAATCCATCGTAGTGGTAAGCGCATGTCACATGCTGATTTCTTCTCCAGGAACCCTTTACCAGCCGAGAGCGAGAAAAGTAGTCGGAGCGCAGTTACGAGAGTAGAGCCGAAACAGGTAAACTTGGCTGAGATTACTAGCAACTGGTTAATGGCTGAACAACAGAGGGATGGTGAACTTTCAAAACTGATATCCGATCTGAAAGAATGTAATATTCCAGCCGAGGTATCAAAGACGTACGAATTTCGATCTGGTGTACTTCATCGTAAAATTCAAAGAAACAATAAGACTCGTTGTCTGCCTATGATACCCAGGTCCTTCCGTTGGTCAATTATTAACAATTTGCACGAAGGATTGCTACATTTGGGATGGGAGAAGACACTAGAAAAGGTTTATGACTTGTATTGGTTCGACAATATGTCCAAATACGTTAGGAAATTTGTCGCGAACTGTGTAACATGCAATATCTCCAAATCTCATTCCGGTAAGGTGCAAGCTGAAATGCATCCAATCCCAAAAATAGCAATCCCGTGGCACACGATACATATAGACGCGACTGGCAAACTAAGCGGGAAGAATGACAAAAAGGAGTATGTCTTCGTGCTTATAGATGCCTTCACCAAGTTTGTCATGCTCCATCATACACTACACATTGACACGGCTAGCAGTATCAAAGCTCTTAAGGCTAGTGTTGCTCTATTTGTGGCACCAAGTCGTCTGATCGCTGACCAGGGCCGCTGTTTTGCCAGCAGAGATTTTAAGGACTACTGTGAGTCTGTCAATATCAAGTTACATTTAATCGCAACAGGTAGCTCACGAGCAAATGGCCAGGTAGAAAGGGTCATGAGCACATTGAAGAACATGCTGACAGCCGTTGAGACCAGTTCACGTTCATGGCAGGACGCTTTACCTGACGTACAGCTTGCTCTCAATTGTGCCACGAGTAGGATTACCAAAGCCAGCCCACTGGAGTTACTTATTGGTAAGGTTGCACGACCTCTTGATATTTTATTAGCCGGAGATGAAGAACCTCAAGTTGACATCGACCAGGTACGAGCCCAAGCAGTAGAGAATATGGAGAAAAGCGCTTCATACGATAAGGTACGATTTGATAAAACTAAAGCTCACATAACACCTTTCTTAGTTGGAGACTTTGTTCTTCTACAAAATGAAGAGCGTAATCAAACCAAGCTTGATCCGAAGTATAGAGGTCCTTTTAGGGTATCGGAGGTACTTGAAGGTAATCTTGATATAATACTTGAAGGTTATGTTCTTAAAGCCCTTAATTCCAATAGAACCTATAAGTACGCACATGACAGACTTAGGCGAATGCCTGCGAATGACATTACCAATGACACGCTGACATGTGACCGTGATGATAATCTGTGCGAACTTGACGGGGATGGACCGTCATGTTCTAATTAATGTTGAGTTGACTGATTGAGAGTGGTTTACGGATACCGGATAGAGGTACTCGTATTCAAGAGTCACTGGATGGAAGTGACTAGACTGGTATACGGAAGCTGGATGGAAGTTTCCAAGAGTCACTG
Organism: Carposina sasakii; assembly: GCA_014607495.2. NCBI lineage: Eukaryota > Metazoa > Arthropoda > Insecta > Lepidoptera > Carposinidae > Carposina > Carposina sasakii. Next base: position 1,489,018 of record CP053157.1, read on the forward strand.
GATGGAAGTGACTAGACTGGTATACGGAAGCTGGATGGAAGTTTCCAAGAGTCACTGGATGGAAGTGACTAGACTGGTTTACGGAAGCTGGATGGAAGTTTCCAAGAGTTGCTAGATTGAGGCAACTAGACTTACTTGACTGACGTTACTCTATATGGATTGTTTTGGAATTATTTACCTTGTGTGTGACGATTATAGTCGATTTCTTTGTTTAATAGTATGCAAGTAAATTTGTAACAATTTGGTATAGTAAAATGATTTTCAATTTTGATTTTGATGATATTGGTTCGTTTGAAATAAAGGTTTAGTAACGTTTAAATGAAGTTTTTACTGTCCCAATGGTCAGAAAGACCGAGCGTGAGACATATTACTTTGCAAAATCCTCTTTCTTTCCAGAAACCCCACGCGAGGACGCGTGAGTTGTCAAAATGGCCGTGTCGGAGATCAAGATGTCATATCCTACAGTCGGATCTCCAACGCCATCTATTTTCAATCGTTGAAGTTAGAAACGTCAAGTCGACAGCTATCACTGACTTGAGGACAGCTGTCACTTGGGTAAAGACAAGACAGAGTACTGAGAGGGCGCCACTGTAGATTTACAACGACCACCGGGTCGTTTGAATTGAGCCGGAGGGTATTCTGTTCTTTTTGTTGCGTCTGTCGAGCGAAGCACGGGTGCTAATCAGCCTCTGTCTTGTACTTACCACGTTTCTACGTTATCCGCTAGAATCCTAGTAATCTTGTGCGTAGATACAGTGAAAGTGTTTGTGATTCCTAATTAAGCTTGTTTACTACACGCCGCATTCTTTATTTCGGATTTTGGAAGATGTCGGACACACCTAACGGCACGCCACTCGACCCATCTACGTCAAGTATATATAGGTAGCATTAAATAAGTCGATTTGTTAAAAACAAATTATAAAATCTACACTAATATTATAAAGAGGAAAACTTTGTTTGTTTGGTTGTAATGAATAGGCTCAAAAACTACTGGACCGATTTCAAAAATTCTTTCACCGTTAGAATCCTTATTGGACCTGGATGAACATAGGCTATAAGAATTTCCCGATATTCCCACGGGAAGGCGACCAACGGGAATTCTATATTTTTTACGAAAACCGCTATACATATGAAGCTGAAATCGGGCATATATGTTCATTGGGGACAGCGAGGGAGGACTAAAAACGGATTTCCCGAAATTCCCACGGGAAGGGGACAAACGGGAATTCATAGTTTTTACGAAAACCGCTATACATATGAAGCTGAAATCGGGCATATATGTTCATTGGGGACAGCGAGGGAGGACTAAAAACGGATTTCCCGAAATTCCCACGGGAAGGGGACAAACGGGAATTCATAGTTTTTACGAAAACCGCTATACATATGAAGCTGAAATTGGGCATATATGTTCATTAGGGACTGCGAGGAAACACTAGAACGGATTTCCCGAAATTCCCACGGGAAGGAGACCAACGGGAATTATTTATTTTTTACGAAAACGGTTAAACATGTGAATCTGAAGTTGAGCATATATGTTTATTTGGGACCCCGAGGAAGCACTGGGAACGGATTTCCCGAAATTCCCACGGGAAGGGGACAAACGTGAATTAATTTTTTACGACAACCGCGATAACATATAGGCTACTTTTTACACTTAACATATAGGCTACTTTTTATTTTTTCTGTAGTCCACGCGGACGGAGTCGCGGGCGTCCACTATTATTAATAAAGAAATGGAAAAAATTCCTCACCCGAGTGGGACTCGAAAAAATGTCAGTTAGGAGGTATTGTCACTTCATCGACGATATATGTTTTGTTTATAACATTTATAGCTTAAATGTTAACTATGTTATACTAAATTTAACTGAACCTTTTGTCATTAAATCCCGTATAACATATCATATCAACCCCTACGGGATCAATGCGGTTCACCTCCGCTTATCAGGGTAAGTCACGATACTCATGGGGACCATAGAATTTCCTATTATAAACATAGACTATAATACAGGGTGTATTTTCGTTGCCACCCTTAACGAAGGGTACGTATTCTATACATTAAATAAAGTAAGTTTAAAATGCTGGGAAATAGTGTAATTTTTTTAAAATTTTTACTATTACTTGATCGTTTATGCTAGTTTTTTCATAGACAGATATTTATTATTTCTCGTGAAAAAATCTTGCTACACGCGTCAATGTGTATTTATGCAAAAAAACGCAGTCTATTTACTCAACTTTGGACCCAAATATTTTGGGAACCAGACACTTTCCAGGAACCAGACACATTCCACTTTCCATGGAGAAAAATGGTCGTGATGATAAGGAGATTCCGTAGTTTTCGGGAACGTTGACGACCAAAAATCACCCTGTATAGAGTGCTAGCCTGCGCATACGTCTTTACCCGCGTAAACCACCTATAATATTATGTCTAATGTTATTCTCACGAATTTCAACTGTACGAAACGAAGTAGTTTATGTTAATTCTTTTCATACAAAAATACTACGTTATATTAGTTGACTCATTTCCAAAATTTTCACACCAAAATAATGAGATAAGGTTAAATGGACGAAATTAAATTAATATCGTCTATTATAAAATTAATAATACAGAAAATGGAAAAAATTCTTCACCCGAGTGGGAATCGAACCCAGGACCACTGCAAACCATGCCAGCCGCTATAATAGATTCAATTTTTAAGTTATATTAGTATTTTGTTATATAAGTCCCAGTATTATATACAATGTATATGTATATATAATGAAACACGTTGATTGACAATCAAAGACTAACTTCTTTATTAGAAACTACACACGTTGTTTACAATGAGACTCTAACAGATGGCGCCACTTACACAATGTTATTGCTGATATAAATTACAATACTCCCACTATATCACAATAACCATAAAACAAAAGAACTTAAACACTAACTATACCTAACTTATCCATAAACTTATAGTGCTTATTTTTATTCAAACCTTTCGTTAATATGTCAGCAGGCATATCAGCTGTCGGCAAATAGTTAATTTTCACTATTTCATTTGTAACACATTCTCTACAAAAATGATATTTGACATCAATGTGTTTAGACCTTTTATGAAACACAGGGTTGGTCGACAGCTTTTGTGCACTCTGATTATCATTAAATACATTCAAAGTATAATTAACACCAGTTATTTCAAATTGCAAATTCTTTAGATATAATGCCTCTCTACATGCTTCTGCTATTCCCATGTACTCTGCCTCTGTACTTGATAGAGCCACAGTTTTTTGCTTTTTGCATTCCCATGAAATTACACTGTTACATAACACAAAACAATAACCTGTATATGATTTTCTATCCATTGTGTTGGATGCCCAATCAGCATCAACAAAACCTTTAATTTGAAGATTTCCATCTTTACAGTATTTAAGCCCATAGCTTTTAGTACTTTTTAAATATTTTAATATTCTCTTTGCGTAACTCCAATGGACACTAGTATAACAATTGTTGAATTGGCTTAAATAGTTAACAGAGTAAGTAATATCTGGTCGAGTTAAAACTGACAAATACATCAGACTGCCTATGAGCTGTTGATATGGGACCTGATTGTTTACATTGTAACCTTTACATACATCTAGTTTGCTCTCCATAGGAGTGTCAACAGTCTTACACTCTGTTAAATTAAATTTACTTAACAATTGATTTATATAACTTTCTTGACACAGTGTTACAGAACCTTCCTTTTTATTAAAATTTACATTCATTCCAAGACAATTTTTGACTTGTCCTAAATCTTTAATTTGAAACTGACTAGACAAAATATTTTTAATATTACATGTTTCATTCTTGTCATTCGAAAATATAAAGAAATCATCGACATATACTGTTACAATTGTTTTAGACTCATTATTATTTTTAATGTACATACATGGCTCTAATTTAGATTTTACATATTCATGACTTTGTAAACAGTTATCTACCTTCTCATACCAGGCCCTAGATGCCTGTTTCAGTCCATAAATGGCCTTTTTAAGTTTCAAAACTTTATGTTCATTGCCAATAGAATCACAACATTTTGGCTTTTCCATATAAATAGTTTCATTCAACTCTCCATTTAAAAAAGCAGTCTTAACATCTAAATGATTAACTTCAAAGCCTAATTGTACAGATAATGCAAACAAAAGTCTCAGTGAAGTATGTCTCACTACTGGTGAAAAAGTTTCAGTAAAATCTACACCATGTTTCTGTGAAAACCCCTTGGCTACTAGTCGGGCACGATAACGCACTTTATTCTCACTATCATATTTCTTGCGTAGAACCCACTTGCACTTAACAATAGTACCTTTTTTTGGAATGTCAACTTCTTCCCACGCATCATTGTCTTTAAAGCACTTTAGTTCATCCTGCACAGCTTCTAACCAGAAGGACCGTTCTGGCCCTTTCAAAGCATCTTCCAAGGTAAGTTCACTATTCACTTCTAAGTCACTATCACTAATATGAGCACTTATCATACCATACCTATCAGGCTGTTTCCTTGGCCTTGAACCACGCACCATATTGACATTTTCCCCCATCAATGTGTCCACACTGCTTCCTGAAGTATCAGAATAAGTAGACTCAAATAGATCATCTTCACACGGTATAAACAGATCATCACTCACATTGTCATCTTGATATTCCTCCGTATTCTCAGAATTATCACTTCCTGATCCTCCCACTGGAACAAGAGACTCTTCAGATCTCTGATCCAATTCAGAGGTTCTCACTGGAACAAGAGACTCTTCAGATCTCTGATCCATTTCAGAGGTTCTTACTGGAACAAGAGACTCTTCAGATTTCTGATCTAAGTCAGAGGTTATCATCTCCATGGTATTCTCCTGTGTGACATTTTCTATAATGACCACATCTCGGCTAGTTGTGATAGTTCTTGTTACTGGATTGTAAATCCTGTATCCTTTCACATCAGTCGGATAACCAATTAGGATACATTTTTCTGATTTTTTATCCCATTTTCTCCTCTTTTCTTTTGGCACATGCATCATGACTATGCTGCCAAACAGTCTTAAATGACTAATGTCTGGCTTTACACCTGTCCACAATTCAAATGGTGTTTTTCCATTGAGAGATGTTGCCACTGTTCTGTTCTGAAGATACACAGCTGTATTGGCAGCCTCAGCCCAAAATTCTTTCTTCAGTCCAGCATCAAATAAAAGACATTTTGCTTTTTCTACAATAGTTCTGTTAAACCGCTCTGATAACCCATTCTGTTCAGGGGTATAAGGGTTGGTTTTCTGATGAATAATGCCATGTTTTGTCAAAAACACATCCATCTCCTTATTACAAAACTCCTTGCCATTGTCGCTTCGCAAAATCTTAATTCTTTTGTTGCGCTGATTCTCTACTTCAGATTTATATTTTTGAAAATACATGAACACTTCATTTTTGGACTTCAAAAAATAAATATAGGTCATTCGGGTGTAGTCATCTATGAAAAGTAGAAAATATTTTGACCCACCTATTGAAGTATTCTCCATTGGACCACATAAATCAGTGTGCACTGTGTGTAAGGCTTCAGTGCTTCTGTTGCCATTCTGTGGAAACGGTAGACGGCTCTGTTTACCTTCACAGCATGTTATGCAAGACAACTTGGATATATCTGTCTTATTATTTAGCGTCATGCCTTCCACTGCGTTCTGCATTCTATGTAAGTAGTTGCTATTTACATGCCCAAGCCTGCGATGCCAGACCTCCGCCGACACCATCGCTGCAGATGACAAACTATCTGGCATATTCAATTTGTATACACCGTTCATCAAACATGCTGTAGCCACTAATTCTCCAACTCGATTGCGAATCTGACAACCATTAGCAGTAAATGATACACTGTTGCCCCGTGCAATCAATTGGCTAACAGACAGAAGGTTTGTGGTCAAACTCGGTACACACATCACATGTTCCACAACTATATCATACACACCCAATGTTGATAACGTAGAAATTTGTACATTTCCTGTACAAGTAACTGGAACGGTTTCTTTGTTAGCTATAACAATCTCCTTGATGTTTTGATCATACGAAACATTTGTCATCCATTCTTTGTTGGCTGTCAAATGACAACTTGCACCAGAATCTATATACCAATCACTTCTGCTAAAACTGCCATTTAGAAACACTGCACTGAACGCATTTGACTGTTTAAGTTCATTATTTTGTCGATCTAATAAATTCTTATCGGACAATGTGCACTGATTGCGGTAATGGCCGGTTTGTTTACACCGGTAGCATCGTATGACTTTTGAACTTGACTTTGACAGTTTTGACGTTTGTCCGTTGTCTTTGCTTCCGCCATTGCTGCCACCTTTGTTTTTCTTAAAACTTGCAAACGCACCGTTTCCTGTGACGCCAAAGTCGCCATTACTACCACTTTCTTCCATATCTAGAAGCTTCGTTTTAATGGCGTCTGCTGTAATTGCAACTCCACAATGCTCAATCGCCATGATCATCGGCGCATATTTTTCAGTTAATCCTGCCAACAAAAGCGATCCGATCCATTCGTCGTTTATTTTAAAACCTGTACCGTTCAATTTCTGGCTTGTTTCTATAACTTGCGTCACATAAGTAGTCATTGAGGTACAATTTTCCAGGCGAATTGATATCAACGCTCGCAGCAAACTGATTCTTCTCGTGAATCCCGAATCATCAAAGATATTCTTCAATTTCATCCACAGCTCCCGTGTGGTTTTTACGTCTTTGATATGTACGTAAAGCGATGAGTCGATTGTCAGAATCAACTTGGCCTTTGTTTTCGCGTCGTCTGCGGCTTCTACTGTTGATGCTCCAGTCTCTGCCTTGATGCAGTTAGACATGCCCTCCAACACCAGAAAATTCTCCGCGGCGAAAGCCCACTCACTGTAGTTCTCGCGTCCTTTGAGCTTAGGCACACTCACTACATAGTTCGAACTCATTTTCAGAGATATAATTCGTAACAGTTTATTTCACACTGCGAATCTAGCTATAACTAGCACTACTGTCGCGAAATAAAACAAAATTCGTTACTAAAAGCAGAAAAAAACTTGCTGGGCCCATAACCTATAATGAAACACGTTGATTGACAATCAAAGACTAACTTCTTTATTAGAAACTACACACGTTGTTTACAATGAGACTCTAACAGATGGCGCCACTTACACAATGTTATTGCTGATATAAATTACAATAGTATATTATACATAATTCATTGAACACGCTCCATATTTCTCCAATCTGCATGAGAAGTCGTATTGATGGAATATTCCAGCATTCTTTTTGGCTTGCTTTATAGGTTAGTTGGTATTGTTGAGGCCTACGTCCAGCAGTGGACTGCAATAGGCTGATGATGATGATGGTATTAAAGATTTTTTTAAATATCTTAGTATATTTATAAAACTTAAATGTAACAAAAAATATTATTTTGAAGTGGAAAAGGGTATTATTAGAAATTATTTCTTGGCCATATGACTGATATAAACAATAATTCTACATATAAATATTAGGTTCTTGTTTTAAGTACAAGTTAAAGAAACAAGCTCCAAAAATCATATGAATCTATTATTTAGATTATTATTGTATTATTTATTAATAATTTTATAATTATTATTATAACCTATTTAGATTCCAATTCTTCAATTTATTTTCTATCGGACGATACCTATTTTTTTCACAGAATAAAAGCATATCACTCAAAATAACATAACATATCAAACACTAAAAATAACAGGCAATTAAGCTATTCCCGAATGGTGAAAAACAAACGAGTTGGCAAAATATAATGTTTTGTTGATTAAAATATACAATTTTGTATCAAACGAGCAGATATGTATTTCGCTCTATAAAATATACTAAAATTGCACAAAGACTAATGACAACATTGTTTATTTGGGAATTTGCTTTACCTGTATAAAGTATTATGAAATAACAATAAATTTATTATTAAAGAAATGGGAAAATTCCTCACCTGGGTGGGAATCGAACCCACTACCTCTGCATTCCGTGCCAGTGCTCTTACCACTGAGCTACCGGGTCAGTTACTCGGGTGAGGAATTTTTCCATTTCTTTAATAATATTATATAATATATAATTTCTTGACTAAGATAAAAACACTTCTCCATAATATAATCTGATAACAATAAAGGTTTTTCATTATGTGACATCTAAATATACCTATCTATATTGTTAAAAATGTTTCATCGCTTATAAAGCATCGCTTAATTAATAAGTATTTCCGGCAAATTAATAAACACAACCGTCTGTATTGTCAAAAATACGGTAACCAGAACTGCGGGGTGGCAAAGAAGATCCTAAAGCCACGTTATAACAAAACGGGGGTCAGATGTTAAAGATCAGTGACAAGTTGTTAACTTATCGCCGGAGAGAATGTTCGGATATAACTCTCTCTTGCAAAATGGCGTCCTGAGGTACATACATTCAGTTTTTATTGTTTTCAATTTTAAAAAAGACGTTAAATGCGTCTCACCTTTTATTTCTATCCTACTTTAACATTTATTTATTAGATCTCTCTACTTTATATTCGGAAGTTATACAAAACACTCTTATAAAATAAGAATACGTTTAATAACATCATAAACTGGACACGTCATATATTTTCTCACAAAAAGCAAAAGTAAATCCCCAAAAAACACCAAAGAAAAGAACAGAGTCACATGTTTAAACATTAATATTAGAAGACGGCCCTGGACGCGACGCTCTCCGTGAAAGCTTTTTGGAAATAATAGGGACGGGCTTTACGTGATTGAGAAATGCATTTTTTTTAAACGAACAGGTACCTAATATACTTTGAGCATAGTTTGAAGGTCGGTATTTTCTATTACGCGTATTTTTATCATCGATTTCTTGTAGATTTAAAAATGGTTTGAGGAAATTTTTTCTTTTAGTATTTCGGTTTAAGAGTAGTAAAATAAACAAGGCGATGCCACATATGTACTTTAGTTGTCACGCAATTTAAAATCAGACTCACGTTAATTGTTAAATCTGCAAAGTAGAATGCAGCGTTAATTACGCAATTCACAAATTACGCTCGGTTTCACCCTAATAGAGTTATTATCTTTTTGTACAGTCAGTTAATGATGACGATATGAATGATTTGTATATTTTAATCCAAATAAGCAATAAACGCTTTGACTAGTACCTCTAGCTATAATATTATTTACCGTACAGTTTGTTATCTATACCATTGTATAAAAATAAATTATTGAAAATTAAAAAGAAAATTATATCAGATTTAATTTTTTATGCAATTGCGCTAAAGGATTGCCTATAATTTTATTTACATCGATAGGTTTTTGATTACAGTATAATTATGAAATCCTTGTTCTGATGTGGGGGTTCACTGGAGTACATTAACTGCATATCTTTCAGTGCATGTAGTAAGGGTAAACTTAGCATTTGGATTGGGTTAACCTATTTTTGAAACACAGAAGTCTGTACCTATACAGGGTGTAAAAAGACAACAATGTTTTTTTAATACCTCGTATTCTTTGTAAGGTTAAGTAATGTGTTGGGTTTTAGAGGTTCATAATAATTAGTGGTTTACTAATTTACTAATTTCTATAATCCTGAGGATGCCACGGTTGTAGATTAGTATAGTGCAATAGTATAGTATAGTTGTAGAATAGTGCAATGTATCGTCTTGCATGCTAGGTGCTCGGGTCTGGTTTCTCATGGCGATTGTAGTTAGTGCACCGAACGAGAAGCCTCGCGAGAGCCGTCTATTGAATAGTCTATATCACGTGAATAGAATAGAATATATATTTCTAATGATATTGGACCGTCCTTATTTTTATTCAGACGCAGACGTAAAAGACCGAAGCTGTCCTAAGAGAGACATTCGAGCCCGACCATAGCGGAGCGGAATGATAACGCGAAACACCCGAGTGCGGCCCTGGTGACGCATTTACCCTCAAAATGCCGGCACAGGGACGGATTCAACCTTTCTTGTTGGCACTTTTAGTTTTCTAACACATTACAGAGTCGTCTGTTTAATGAACTTCGCCATTTATGAGGTGTTTGTTAATGCGTTTTTCGAGTTACGTTGTTTATGATTTTTCATTTGAATTACCCTTGGGTCTGGGAGGGTTAAGTTGGATTTAATATTGTATGCTTTGAGTTGTATGTATGTAAATGACATCATGAATATTGTAGGCATGATGGAACTTTTGGCTGTATGCACTTATGAGGAATTAAGTTTTCACCGCAATTATTTTTATGTGGACTACAGAAAAACTTATTTTCCTTGTACATATGTGCCTCGGCGTCAGACTATTGTAGTCCACTACTGGACGTAGGCTTCCTCCAGAGTACGCCACATGGCTCGATCTCCCGTTTTTGGCATCCAGTCACTACCAGCCGTCCTCTTTAAGTCATCGGTCCATTTGGCCGGAGGGCGTCCAACGCTACGCCTGTATGTGCCTGGATTATAAAAATTAGTTTAACTTTCTACCTCCTATTTCACTTTTTGAAATAGAGAAGTAACTAATATAGACTTGTAATCAATATGCTGTATTTTTTCGAGTAATCTCCTTGTTATTGTTATTCACCTTGATAATTAACTAAGCCTTTATTATAAAGAATTTAGGTATGCAATTTTTTACCGTTCTCATATTATACTTTATAACTGTTTCACATTAAAGTATATAACAAAATTAAATAAAAATGGTTCTAACAAACGTTGATGACAATAAAATGTAAGAACAGTGCCTCCTACAATGCAAGAAGAATTTTCCGGGAAAATCATAAGGAATATTGTTGCACTTTGTGTCAAGATAAGTGGCCTACATTCTGACTGCTGAAACTTTGTGACATGGAACTATAAGGCTGGGAACAGCAGTAATGACTCATTAAAAAACTTGGTTAATAATAAACTGGTAAGGTACTCGTAGGAAGTATATTAATAATTATTACGTATTAGACAACTTATTTGTCGATTGACAATTATTTTACGTTTTTTTTTCTTGAAGTATGACAGGTCTATTTGTGCTATTCCTGTTTTGGCGAGCAAAACTAATCTAAGTGGACTCAGGGTGTCACTAAAATACATCACATGCATCTCCTTCCGTCCGTGCATATCGTAAGAGTCGACTATGGAACTCAGGGGCGTTCTCTCTGACCATGACCTATCAATTTTTCTCCAATCTTTTACATCTGGACTAATTGCAAGATTTCCTTCGTGATCTTATAGTTTTACTTACTTAGTTAGTATGTAGAAATAAATAACAAATATGTTGGTTTAGTAAAAATCATAACATTTCAATACAGCAGCAGAACCAGATAATTCCGCATAAATACCCAGAATGGCATATTCATTCGTGGAGCACGATTTTAATGGCAATTGCGTCGAGCTACGGCAAATTTCCATATGAAATTACTCGACTGCAATCGATAAGTTTACCGTTGTCGATAGCGAGATAATAAGCGAATCGACTGGGAAAGGGAAGCGAGCTTTTGTGTGCTCGGAGGCAAATAATAATTCGGTTAGATGTCTAAAATGATCTGTATTTGTTGCTATTTTGTATCTGTGTGCGTGTGTATAAACTTCAAATAAAAAACCTATTCTTTTCTATTCTGTTTTGTACGAGTGCCGAATAAATATTACATAAAATTATTAATAAAGAAATGGAATCGAACCCACGACCTCTGCATTCCGTGCCAGCGCTCTTACCACTGAGCCACCGGGTCAATTACTCGGATGACGAATTTTACCATCTCTTTTTGAAATTACATTATTGGAAACTTGGTTTAGTTACAAATTGGTTATTTTTCATCCCGATAGCTACACATAAGCCAAATCTCGGCAAACAAAGCTGAATCCCTCAGCACAATGTTTTAATGATGAAACGATCAACCATATCCTAACGGATTATATTATGGAGAAGTGTTTTTATCTTAGTCAAGATATTATATATTATAAAATTATTAATAAAGAAATAGAAAAAATTCCTCACCCGGGTACTTACATTATGAAATGATTTTTTTTTGTCTTTGTTAATTATGATAAATTTGTGTTGTTTATATAGTAATTAGGTCCTAGCAATCCGCTCTTGGTTTTCTTTAATGTTTATTTTATATTACTTCCGATTAGATGATAGTCTTTAGTGTATTTCTATCTTTAGTGTGAAATATTAGCTATACAACGCTTTCGTTATGATGCGTGTCGGATAATAGGAGTTAAAAAAAGATGTTATTTTGGCGAAAATGGGTGTCAATTAATTCTTTCATCCGTTCCACGCTCGCCCTAATGCAAAACTTTTCGAATGAAACGAATCTTATTCCAAAAAATCTTTTTCATACACACCAATTTGCGTCAAACGCTTTTTCCAAACAAAAGCATTTGGTCACCTTACCTTTACATAGTCGGCTTTTAAAAAGTTTTCATAAAATATTCCGATTCAAGATAAAAAAAAATCGTATTCGTTTCCAGCCTAACATGCAACCGTACGCTCAGCATTCAGAGTGGCTGGCTCACGCTTCGTTACGCGCCAGAGAGACGCTGCAAGAGCCCGCCTTCAAAGGGAACGAGGAAATCTGCAGATTTTCCCTCGTTTTTTCTCTAAGTTCGTCTTTATATAATTACTTGTTTGTGCTGCGCTAACCTCCTCTGTTTTATGTGGGCTTGGTAATTTGGATCGTTATCTAGTGTATTTTAGGTATCTACTGTTTTAATTATGTTTGAAATTGCTAGATAAAATGGCATTACTTCTATAGCATTACAAAAACAATGAATTCAAGATCAATAATTAAGACTAAATAAGGTGTAACAAAAGACGTACTTTAAGCGAAATTACATTCGAAATTGCATGTCTATTTTTCCAAATACTATGAGGAATTCCTAAACAATGCGGGAATGTCCATACAATCTCGAACGAAAACTGTATTGTGATTTCGTGTCTCTTGTGGATGGGTTCTCCATAACGGGCTATTTTTATAGTATTTAGTTGATCCTATATGGTAACCCTAGAATGCTTACTAGCATGCTTACCCAGGATATAATAGAAGAAGGGCTATCTCTTATACATCCTGTATAAGTAAATTTTCTATCTTTTTTCCTCGATGGACAAAGGATAGCCATAAGTAATTGGAATCAAAATTTATTATGTCCTTAAGTTGTAGTATTAGAAATGGTACGGTTTTGTGAAGAAACTTCGGTGATGGTATCAATAATGTTGACGTTATACCTATATGTATTGTCCGAAAACAAATTTTATTTCATTTTCTTGACGGAAAGGCAGTAGCCATAAGTGATTGGAATATAAATTATCTGTTCGTCCTCGTAAAATATGAGCATAAATTACCTACAGTTTTGTCATTTATTTATTTTCAAGTCCTTTTGTATATGCGAGGGAAATAGTAGGTATAGCACGCCATATTACAAAACGGCTCAGCATTTTGAATAGTATGTGTTTTGTACGTTGATAATTTAGCTTTTAGCTCTTTGTCCGGTTAATTAATTAGATAAAGTTATGTTATAACTGCTGAAATAACATCGAACGAGCCGAGCGAGCGAAGCAAGCGCCTTTCCTGTGCGACCGGCGAAGTGCTATTGTAGAAGGATTTATTCTTACTTATGATATTATTCCAAATGTAAAAATGTTAGCCTTACGAGTATGTTATTCTTCGACATAAACATTTAGTACATAATCATTACGAAATATCGATTATCAGTCATTTATCTAACTAGTTCTGTTTTTGTGGTCTGTTTGGTTTGTTTACTTAAGGTCTTGAGTCATTCAGATAAGACAAGCTATTTAGATAAGATATTATTTATCCAAATAAGCTGTTACTTAATATTTACAGTTAAAACGTTTACTTATCTGCATGTACATTCTCTGTGTGTAAGCAATTAAAAAATGTCGAGAGATCTAAAAAATAAAACGATCATAGTAACTGGGGGTTGCCATGGCCTAGGTTACGATATTACTCTGAAGTATTTACAGAAAGATGCAAAAGTTATTCTTTTAGACATAGATGAAAATAAAGGCAAGGATGCAGTGAATACTTTGAGTGAACAGTTTGGTGATCAAAAAGTTGACTTTTTCAAGTGTGACGTGACCAAAGATTTGGAAGATGTCTGGAAGAAAATTCAAGATAAATATAAAACTATCGACGTATTGGTCAATAACGCTGGTATACTAAATGAAAAATCGGTTAGAAAAACTATTGATATAAATTTAGTTGCTGTAATAGAATGGTCCAACAAATTTTGGGAATATGCCAGGATTGACAAAGGAGGTAAAGGTGGTACAATTGTCAATGTCGCTTCCATATGCGGCTGCAGAGTTACTCCGTACATACCAACATACGTTGCCTCCAAATTCGGAGTGCTAGCCTTCACCAGGGCACTAGGCTGTGCTGAAAATTTCAACAGATTTGGTGTTAGAGTTGTAGCTATTTGCCCGGGATTTACTAGAACGAAGTTGATCGATGCCCCAAATACGTTTTGTGATGAACAGCTGGAAGAACTGGGTGAGTTGATGAAGAGGATGTCATGGCAGACTCCTGATGCTGTCGGAAACGCTGCGGTGGAAGTGTTTGAAACGGCTGATAGTGGTACAGGATGGGTCGTCGAAGGAGGACTGCCCATTACTCCAGCTGTTTATACGACAGAAATAATTTGTTAAATTTACTACTGCATTAAGAGATTTATAAAAAGCTAGTGATTGTATAAAAGTGAGATAATTGTATCGTGCTTACATCATGGTATTGATTGTCCTGCTGTAGGCATATAGAAATATGTTGTTTTGTTATAAACATTAATGATATAGATAGCTCAGCATCTATATATCCCATGGGATTGGAAGGGAGGAGGGGTGTGATTCCAATTTTAGGGATGTGCCAATATTAAATTCAGTATTTGGTATAACAATTTGGTGCTTGTTTTAAATTTTGATACGTACTTTAACAACAATGTATAAGTAACGACAAACATTATTACTATTTTTAATGTTGCTTTGTGTCCACATTTTGACGTATAAATTTTTTTTAAAGCTATATGTTTTTTATATTTCTACAGTACTTGTAAATGGAAAAGGGGAAAACACAATTTGCAAATTATAATTTTTTTAAAATTCTTTCACTATGCTACAAAAGACTTTCAAAATATACAATAATTACAGATAGTATATCAACAAACTTACAACCATATTTACATACGTATGTATGTACCACTTCAGATACTTTACAATCACACTCGGTGCTATTACAAAACTGTGTCTAATCGGATAATTTCGACATTTTGTTTTCTCTACAGTCCACGTAGACGGAGTCGCGGGCAACAACTAGTATGTAATATCTGTCAAATTAAGGCTATTACTTAATTTAGCTTAAATAATATTTAAATTCCTTTATGTTAACAAGGACTTGGTTTGCATAGTACTATCAGCTACTTAAAGTCCGCCAGCGAGAGTACCCGGTCTTAATATTTGGTATCAAAAATACCAGATTGAATATTACATCGTAAACAATCTTGTCCCATCCCTATGTGCAATTTTCCGCAAGATAAACCCCCCTAAGCCTTCCGCTAAACGATTAAGTGTCTGATGCTTACAAATTAGTAGTTTAAATATAACGGTTCATTTCTTGGCGGATTTATAATAAAAATTAACCATGTTATTACCACAAAATTTTAACGATTTTAATATAGGTAAACATTTGTCTAATTTTTATACATATTCCAATAGCTAGCCCCATTTTGGAAATAGAGTATGTAAAATACATACTCTAGTCACAAAATGGGGCTAGCTACCAGAGCTACAGGATTACGAAGGAGATCCTCACCACGCACGTTTAGCATAACTGGATCAGATATTAATGATCATTGTCAAGCTCATCGACTGAGGGAACGCCCATGAGTTCCTTAGTTGACTCTTAAAATATGAATCTAAGTATTTTGCCTTAGATTAATGATAGGTCTTCGCTCCGAGTGAATTATTATTCTAAGTATTTTGCTGTGAAATATTAGCTATCTAGAACAACATGTTAAATATATTTAATGCATATTTTATTATACACTGAAATTGAATTTCATACTTAAAGAAAAAATTAAACTAAAGTTAATAATACAAAATGGGGTTTATTGACCGACTGATGCGAACAAAACATGATCTTAAGAAAATTGGCTACCTACGTAAACGTGTTAAGTATCTATATAGTAAGTCATTGTCGTCAGCCTATTGCAGTCCACTGCTGGACGTAGGCCTCCCCCAGTGTACGCCACATGGCTCGATCTCCCGTTTTCATCCAGTTACTACCAGCCGTCCTCTTAAGTCATCGGTCCATCTGGCCGGAGGGCACCCAACGCTATACTTGCCGAGGCGCGGTCTCTATTTGAGAACACGTTTACTTCACCGTCCATCGGTTCTACGACAGATGTGGCCTGCCCACTGCCACTTCAATCTAATACATTTCGAGACTATGTCTCTCACTTTGGTCTTCTGCTGGATAATCTCGTTTCGGACTTTGTCCATTAGCGAGATTCCGAGCATTGACCTTTCCATAGCTCTCTGAGTGACATGCAATCGGTGAGCCAGCCCCACCGTCAGGTTTCGTGTCTCGGCTCCGTAAGTCATGGCTGGTAGAACACACTGATCGAACACCTTGGTCTTGAGGCATTGTGGTAAGGTTGACTCAAAGATATGAAGCAACTTCCCAAACGCTGCCCACCCAAGCTGCACTCTTGTGGTGATTTCTCCCTCGAAGTTGTCTTTACCCAACTGCAATATTTGCCCAAGGTATACATACTTCTGAATAACTTCTAGGGCTACACATTCGATGGATATCGGCTCAGGGATGATGTGTCGGTTGAACATTACCTTGGTCTTTTCCAGGTTCATCCCGAGTCCCACACGCCTCGAGGCAGCATTGAGACTAGATAGCATTTTTTGTAGGTCCTGCAGCGATTTAGCCATCAAAACTATATCTTCTACAAAGCGGAGATGCGGATTCCGTAAGTATACCTATAAAATTTTGAGCAAACCAAGAAAATTGTCATGCATCGAAAGTCAGATACTTTAAATTTTAAACGCTATGTTAGAATATTAAAGCGAGTTCATTCGTATTCCCTTTGCCATCTATATATTTTATGGATAAGGATCGTATGTGGATGGACGGACATTTAAATGAATGAGCTATGCATATTATATTTGTTTCGGAATAGGCGGTATGGAGGGGATAATAGTAGCACAACCGGTTTAGGAGAATTCAAATAGGTAGAATTTACTTTTGTGTAACTTCTTATAGTGGCACTCCATTACTAGGAGATCTGCTGTCAGCGTATAGAAAAACTGTGTTAATTGTCTGATTACCATATAAGAATCTAGTAACCGTATCAGGCTATCTGATTCTTTGCTCAACTATGCTAGGAGGGTTCTGTTTTTTAGGTGTACGTATATGTGTAAGTTGGTACATAAGTAAAACAATTTTTTTTTTTCGGTTTTGAAACTTTTCGGTCCGCTGTCCGAAATGCCTAATAATGCCTTCTGAATTGGTCTATTCGTTCCGCGGGACGAATCAATACCTAAATAATCCCGATATCAATACCTGTTTTAAAAGATTTAAGTACAGTTACAAAAATTCATATCGGAACGAATCGCCCAATAATAATAAAAATATGGGGTGATTCGTCCCGCGGGACGATTAGACCCATTCAGAAGGCATTGTTAGGCGTTTCGGTCCGCGGACCAAAACACGAGCGGACCGAAACGCCCCAAAACCCTTTTTTTTGGCACGCTCTAGAGCTTAAACGGCTTATCGCATTTGAGCTTGAGAGGCATCATTAGGTTTATTGAGTTTAAACTTGAAAATTAATATGAAAACAACTGAACACTAAATCAGAGATACGAGTATGCAAACAAATTCTAAGATCATTTATATAAATTGTTAGTCATGTGAAACTGGGTAAAAATTTTCACGCATTTAGATTTTTTTCTTTAGGTAAATATGGTTACTTATCCGCTACCTAATTTATTTTTGGTATGACTTTTTTACTTTATATTATTTAATAATTGTAACTCACTATGTCTTTAAAAAAAAGTATAACAATCTTTAAAAGTAAAAAATACTTGAAATCTGAATTGGTTAGGTCACCTAAAATGTATGTAGTATCAAATATTTTAAAGCTGGCTTATTATTAAACATTGTGCTGAGGGATTCAGCTTTGTTTACCGAGATTTACCTAGTGTATAGCTATCGAGATGAAAAATAACGTTCCTAAAAGCGTAATGTAAAAGAGATGGTAAAATTCCTCATCCGATTAAGTGACCCGATAGCTCAGTTGGTTGAGCGATGCACGGAATGCGAGTGGTCGTGAGTTCAAATCTCACTAGGGTGTTAAATTTATCAGTTTTCTTATTAATATTTTATAAGCTAGCTAATTAAAAGCTGGCAACTAATAATGATACGCCTCTCATCGCTACGCAATTTAGCTTTATTACAAGTACTTAGGAGATCATCTTTATTATTGGATAAAATATAAGGTGGGTTCCTACGGTTCGTGATATTGCGGACCGACGCGCACGAGCCCGCACCACGGACCGTGGGAAGCGGAGCGTCCGTAGTAATGCAGACGCGTCCGTCTCGGTTTGGATCCGTGGTGATAAATGTAGGCGGACGCGGACCAGCCCGCACCGACACGCACCGTGAGATGGGGTCGTAAGAAGTACCCAGGTTGGCTAACACCTAAGCTACATTCGATATATCACATTTCCATTAGCCTAACATAGTTATTTTTATACTAAACAAATATATCCAAACATTTTCACTTTAGTAGGGTTTTCAAACATTTTAGGATGAGCATTTAGCAGTATGAGTTTATATCTACAAACGAATGGTCTCTTTTGAAAAGTGAAGTGCAGCGGAATGTTACCCTAGATAATCTTTACTTAATTAATCAATAAAAAAAAAACCATGCCAAAGACTCAATATCTCCTCTAGTAAGAGTGGCTCAAGTGTAACGTCTATGAATACCAGCGTTGGGTTGGTCCATAACCTTTTTTTAAAAGCAAAGCCGAAGACAGTTCATTATTATTCCCTGCGCTTTGCGAGCAATGCTCATCGTGTATTCCCTTAGTCGAAGGAACTTGTATACCCCTGGATAGGGAATCGGCAACGAAATGGCATATGCTAAAACTTTCCCGTAATGGAACCTGAACTCTTTGATAATATTATCCCGATGCTCGGTAGCTATTGACGTCGAAGCTACCTATATAAACTTTTATAAACATAGATACAGCCATTTTGTTACATAGGTACTTAACTGGCTGCTGTTCATGACTTCGTTCGCGTGAGAGAGCATTATACAGCAGTAAGCCCCTTTGTCCAATATTACTATTTTGTAAAATGCCTTAGTGTATTGAAATATAGTTAAAACGTTATATACAACTGTCACGCATGCGAAGTTACGGGAATCAGCTAGTTATACATACATATAATCACGCCCATTATCCCCCAAAAGGTGGGCAAAAGTGTGCAAGCTACACACCTACTTTTTCTCCACGTAGTAAGCGGTGAGCCTACCGAAGCTAGGTATAACATAAAGCTGAGTTTAATTTTAAATGCTCAAGTTTTCACATGTTAACAAATTAAATTCCATTTGTTTCATAACATATGTTTCAGCCACTTTCAGCGCAAGATGGTCTTGTAGAATGACAATAAACTTAATTTTTCACAACTTTTCAGTTGGAAAAGAAATGAAACTTTAAAACTACGTTGTTATATTTTGAAACTTGTTGCCCTTTAAATCCAATTATTATTTTATACCTAATACAATATTTTTTGTTATATTTGGTTTATTTATTTATTAGCAAGGCTAAGTTTCAGCCAGAGTGGGCCTTGTTGCCACTTGGGTATGTTTACAACATTTATAATCGGTTATCTCCCATCTGACTTATATAAAGTTTATTCGTTTCTACTCCACGTTTAGGGGGTACTATTAGTAGGTACATAAAGGCCTGCCTGGAAAGTTCAGAACGGACGTACTTGAACACCAAAATATTGATAAAACGCTGCGCGTTGGTTCGACCAAAATTATTTTCGCAATACATCAACACAATTCTTTGACAATATTGTAGCCATAACTTGTCGATTTTATAGGAAAATAATAAAAAGGACACTTCAGCACTTA
Organism: Carposina sasakii; assembly: GCA_014607495.2. Taxonomy (NCBI): domain Eukaryota; kingdom Metazoa; phylum Arthropoda; class Insecta; order Lepidoptera; family Carposinidae; genus Carposina; species Carposina sasakii. The sequence goes on from CP053157.1 coordinate 1,509,165, forward strand.
ATGCTATCAATTTATTGTTTATGTGGACGTACGAGTATCTAGACCAATATATTAGTTATGTTTTGTAGTTATTAGTATTTGTTTTGTTTCGTATTAACTTAAGTTCTGTGCTGACACGGGGCTACCTACACTAGAATAAATCAGTTTCATCGTGCACGTCGTAAGAGTTGACTGAGGAGCTCCCGTGTTCCTGAAACAAGTGGGGTAGCCAGAACTGCAGGATCATAAAGGCGATCTCTCAACTACGTTTAGCATAACGAGAATTTACATGATCAGTGACATGTTGCTAATTTTTTTTTTACAATTAGCTAGGCAAACATTTGACCGTCATCGTGCCTGATGTTGAGCAAGATGCGGCCTAGGGTGGTACATGTTTGCCTAGAAAGTGCCAATTCACTCTAGCTTTGAAGACACCAATGTTATAGTGCTCGGGAAATACATCGGCAGGAAGTGCATTCCACTCCTTAGCCGTTCGCATTACAAACGAGTTAGCATAACGTTTGGTGCGGATGGGTGGGATATCAATAATATAAGGGTGATACGCTAGTCTGCGTCTAGTATCCCGATGGTGAAAAGGGGCTGGTGGAACTGTATTGTGAAGTTCCCACGCACACTCTCCAAAGTGTATCCTGTAAAACACTGACAAGGCAGCAATTATATTAACTTATCGCCTGAGAGAATACCCGAGATCCTTAGTCAAATCTTACGACATTATACGAACTTTCTACAATATTATTTCATAGCAAACTCCCCCCAAAACATGAGCCCTCTATTATAATAGAATCACCAACCTTGTTTGCTGGGAGAACTGAATTAAAAAGATATCCAGATGCCGGCAACGAATCAAAGTAAAACATGGTCATCTGATAAAAAAGTTTACGACATTATTACGGAGTGAACATTGTCTGCGAAGAACTGTTTATTTATTTGTTTTCCCTAGTTTAGGGTACCGTTGTGGGTTTGCGGAATATTTATTTGTCACTTATCTTACAATCTCCGGTCTCAGGGTATGTTTCTAATTTATAACAATAGAGACGGCTTAAGCAAGGTAACATAATCGGTCGAATCGATGGAGGTTCATCGTGTAACATTTCTCCATGAAATCATTAAATTTAAATTAAATTGTTAAATACAAGGGAAATAAATGATTTGATGACGCATGGAAATATTACGACATAGAATGTCGATGTGACACCGTCACACTTGACAAGCCGTTTAGGCTCTAATTCGAGCCTAAGAAATATAGATACATACATACACTCAAAAACTAATTATCTTTTATTATATTTCAAATTATCTCTGTGAAACCAATATCATGTCACATGATTCTGTGATTAATAGAATTTTAGCTGAAAATAAACTTAGACGCTCATAATAACCTAATCAACTAGCAAATTAAATTAAATATAAAATACCAAAAACCTGACGGTAAAAATTAACACTAATATTCCATTTAGCTTATAAATTAATATGTAGCTCTAAACTGAGTGCATCGAGCTAAATGCAGCAATGATGTACCTAATTAGTGAACAGGCCTGCATAATAGTGGCTAACTAACCGGATTGGGCTAAACCAAACTGCCTATATTATACCCTAAAATACATGACTAGTGGATGCCCGCAACTTAGTCCGCGTGGAATGCAGAAAAAAAAAACAAAATGTCGAAATTATCCGGGATAATAAGTAGCCTATGTGTTAATCCAGGGTGTCGGGTAAGTCCATAGCAAATTTTATTAGAATAGCTCCAGCCGTTTTTACGTGAAAGAGTAACAAACATCCATCCATCCATCCATACTCACAAACTTTCGCGTTTATAATATTAGTAGGATACTCGTATGTACCTACTGCTTTCGTTATGTACCATTTTCTGTGAGTACAGAGTGTACTCGTAATAGAAAGCAACATAAAGGAAAGGTTTCCTTTGTACGTCGTGAGGAACAAGGAACTTATCAAACCTTTGCTTTTTCATTACACCTGTATGTAACCCTGCGGACTGCTTCATCTAGAAATTTTATATTTAAAATAATAATATATATCCTTCAGTACAAATTGGGTTGGATTAGGCATAAGTTACTATATATTAACCTTCACTATGGGTGCGCCCACCACCGGGTCCTACACCCTCCACTGACCCTCGGATCTGATAAATCAAAAACTAGATAAATAATCTACATATGTTTCGCCAACAACCATATGTAGATTATTTATCTAGTTTTTGATTTCGGAATAGTGCAATGTATTGTCTTGCATGCTAGGTGCTCGGGTCTGGTTTCTCGTGGCGATTGTAGTGTTTTCGCAGTTATGAGTTATCAGATCCGACGGTCAGTGGAGGGTATAGGGCCCGGTGGTGGGCGCACCCATAGTCAATGTTTGAACTTCCGAATTGTAACGCCTAATACAATTTCATTTATATATTAACCTATTAGGTATAATATGAACCGTTCATGATAACGACGACCTAATTTTGGATATACGTGTAGAAATCGGTCATAATGCGTGGATAAAATTTTACTAGACAGTTTTGATTATAAAGGTTTGTATTTGTTATAAACCGTTACTTATATATAGTACAATGGTTAAGACGCGCACCTTTCAGTCGGACAGTGTAGGTTCGATTCTAATCACGGGCCTGTACCACTGAATTTATTTCATCTACAGATTTTAATATTCGAAGATTGTCACTTTTCTATACCCGAGGTGAGTTGGCGTAAGGCAGGCCAGCGGATACAAAATAAACGCCAAATACTTGGCAATATACTTAGGAGAGTGCAGGGGATCCCCAGAAAAACGGGAATAGGAAAAATTCTTAGTTTTTTTTTAATCTAAAAAATCTGCAGACACCTAGACAATCAAAATAATTTTGTCAATAAAAAGTATTATACTGAACCACAGATATTAATACAACTCGTAGCTGCCGTCTTCAATATATCTGCATGGACATCCGTAATTCCGTTGCAAATATACATGAAACTTTCATATTTATCCATATAGTGGCATGCATGGAACAATTTCTCGCCCATTTCCATACTATAACCATAAATTTTCTCAGTTAACTGCTAGATTTTCTTCAGAGATTATTGCTGTATGAACTTATTATATTCGTTTTGTAGATAATTGTGTTTGTTGTAGAGGAGAACAATAATTACGGTATTCCTTGAATCTTCTTCTTCTTCTTCAGCCTAATGCAGTCCACTGTTGGATGTAGGCCTCCCCCAGGGCACGCCACAAGGCTACTGCCACAGGGGGATTTTGCCCATAGTTACCACGCTGGGCAGGCGGGTTGGTGACCGCAGTGTGATTTTCGGTCTATGTTATCAGTACGGGAGGCGCTGGTGCCCACCTCCCGAAAACCCTTAATCGCCACGTACGATACCCACGGGCAGGCAGAGGTGGTACAAACTCACCGACACCACGCGGCTATTCCTTGAATAATTGGGGCTAAATTGTATGGTAATTTTTGACATTTAAATGTAACTAACTATAGAAAGAATAAAAAGGGTCACAGATCCCTGCCTACCCTTCCGGGAAATATATACACTAAATGGGATAAGTAAATCCCACAAACACGTTCTTCATGGCGATTTACAGACAAGTTGCTAGCTCATCGCCTTAGAGAACTCTCCTAAATTCTTAGTCAACTCTTACGACATGCATGGCAGGAGATGCAACTAGTTCTAGTGAATCATCCCGAATCAGCACAGGACATTTTAAATAGGTATTATTAGCTATTAGGTAAAGATGATTAAAGGGTTCTCCTTCCCCAAACCTCTTTCCACCATCTCGGTTTAGGTCTCATTCAACCCCACTATTTATATCCCAAGCCATTATTTAATTAGAAGAATAGACTTTTGTGAAACTGGTCCTCAATATCTACACCGATTTCCTGTTAGGAAATACCATTTACTTGGAGTCAGTGCTTTTCTCTCTTCTTCCTGTCCCGTTCCTATTCGGACTACTCCGAGTATGTGAAGTAACGAGATGAAAGCCGGGTTAATAGGGATGTATGGAATTCCTGCATATGGCGACGAATACCTACTATATTTCATTTTATGTAACATCTATATGCAATAAATGAAGTTGAAGTTGAATCCATATAAATAGGATTAGGACATGGAGAAGAGAGAAAATGTACGCGCACGTGTCAAAGAAAGTGTTGGATTGTTTCTATGAAAGATGATTTCTTGCATATGCAATAATTTTTCCATAAATCAATCCAACACTTTCTGTCACCCTCGACATATAATTTCTCAACAGCATTCCAACGCGTCGAGCGAACCTTCTAAAATCTGGCCATTACCATACAGACTGTCAGTTGAAATCGGAAACCGATTGCGCCCCGTCACGTAGTCGTCACGGAAACGCAACGGATCGGGGTTTATTTCGTGGAAAATTGGCAAGTCATAATAATACGCTGAGCCATAAATAAGGATCGACATTGGCCCTCTCGAGGAATTCTTTTTACGCTACATTTCACTCTTACTTGGTTTGGGCTGGCATTTGTTCGATGAGCGACAGCGAGTGTAGCAAAATATGATTAGTTTTTATTTCTGCTTTAATATGTAATGGATATTTCATGCAAATCTTGATTCGCTCTTACAAGTAATAGGTTCTAACAACTATCACACTGCATTGCACTTCAAAGTGGAGGGTAAGCAGCTGCACCTGCATTTTTTAAAAGTTTTTTATTTATTTAAAGAAAAAAAACCAGCACAGGCTAATATGCATTCACCTATGAAATTTCACGCTCAACGACAGAAACTACGAGTCATCAAACCATGTACAATACGTAGCTTGTAGTATTAATTACAATTCTAACATAATACTATTAACAATGAAACATGTATGCAAGGCAAAACGCGCTATTCGAGAAACAATATAACCGCAACCTTACGGGCCATTTGGTCTTTCTTATTGGCGACATATTTTATATATCATGTTTATATGCCAGTCTTGTATTGTTGTGAAGAAACGTCTGTGACTTTGTTATATAAATTTATTACTAACGAAGTTTTTTCTTTGTATATTTAAGGGAGTTTTTGCAACTCATCAGCGAGAATTTGCTTCGTAAATTAGTCGAAGCAATCTCGATTTCCATTTGTTTTGATTTTCGACGTTATTGTTTCTTTGCACCGCGTTTCTTTTGTTACATTTTGTTTGTCTTGCAATTTTGATGTCGGAATTTTACACGCAATTCCAATGATTTGGAAATTATTGGTTTTTTGGTGTGAATTGGTTTTTATATTTTTTTTTCTTGATTTTCTGTTTTTTGTATATTATTATTCTCGGATTTAAATATTTTTTTGATGAGGCACTGCATAAATTACTTTGTTGCTGTATTTTTTATTCAATTTCATATGGAAATGGGTTATTTGTTTCTATATCTCTTTAATTTATTATGTTTTCGTTTTCAATGAGAACAAGTAACCCTGAATTAATCCAGCCAAAAACAAAATGACAGTCGAAAATGGTCGAAGCTAATCTCAAAGTAGAATTGTCCCCAATTGCCACAAACAACCCCATATCTTCATTACTAGCCCACAATAGGGTCCAGCACATCCACAAACCGCTCTAAGAGCTCGTGCACTAAATAGACCCACGTACACAGTTTTAGGTTTAAGTAGATGACGGCTAGAAGACACCGTAATAACAATGCAGCAAGCTAAATTGGCAGTGGATTGGGAATATAGCTCGATGGGGGCCGAAGGGTTCTAGAGTGGAGTCCACGTACCGGCAAGCGCAGCGTGGGAATGCCACCCGCGTGATTGGCGGACGACCTAGATAGGGTCACAGGTATTTAGTGGATGCAGACCGCTTCCAATCGGTCGCAGTGGAGGTCATTGAGGGAGACCTATGTACAACATGTTCATATTTCAATGAAAGCACAGAAAGAGAAGTTTGTTTTACACGCTATTTTAATTTTAAAACTAGTAGAAAAACAGATTTATAGGCTAACGAGTCACATACTCTACAGATTTTGACTAAGCAATTTCAATTTTTTTTTTTTTATGTCAAATGATGGTAGCCTGAAGGGTTTTGCCATCTTCACCGATCTAGGTGGCGTGCGCTTAAGGCGCACAACCGAAAGTTTTTATGACTACGCGACCTGTGCATCCCAGTTGCGCTGGGATATTATCGCATTAGGGAGTTAAACAATTAGTTAAATTACTTTTTACAATTTCGAACGTGAAAGCGCATTGTCAGTGTTACGCGGAGTATTTTCTATATAAATTGTGATATTGGAAAAAATATATATAATTGCCCCAAAATTATGCCCGATATATTAAACGTAACTCTAGGAAACTTCTTTATAATCCTGCTTTACTGTATTTATGTAATTTTTAAATAAAAAACAAAGCGTTATATGTGATACTGGTTTTTCTTTAGTTAAAAGCAGATTTTGACGATACTCATATCTACGTCTGTGCACAACACACAGGGCCGCCCGCGATAATCAGCCGTATCACTAATTTTCCCGTATAAATGACCGAAAAACATTTTTATCTTGCCCATAAGACTGCTAAGGAAGTAATTCTGCAAAACAAAGGGTCCAATAACGAGCCTACAATCCTGACCTAAGATATTTCCTGATGGGCCCCGAGATATCGCCGTGCGCCGGAAACATTGACGCGGTGACTAGACGGAGCTGGGTATTCATCTATTTATATTATTTAAAAAGGGCTTGTCAACAACGTAAATATTATTAAAAGATTACTCGTATTCGAAACGTGGGTGTGTATCGCAAAAGTTTGTAAGTATGGACGGATGGATGGATGGATGAATGTTTGTTACTCTTTCATGTAAAAACGGTTGGAGCGATTTTAATAAAATTTGGTATGGAGTTAGCTGACACCCAGGATTAACACATAGGCTACTTTTTATCCCGGGAAAATATTTTTTACCCCATAATTTCGACATTTTGTTTTTTCTGCAGTCCATGCGGACGAAGTCGCGGATGTCCACTAGTTTTTCTATATATATATCAGTAGGACAAAATGGCGGGTAAATGTATGCTTAGAATGCAGATATCAAAAGTACTTTTGCTGCATTTCCTTCTGTGCGTGTCGTAAGAGTCGACTAAAGAACTAACGAGCGTTTTCCTAGGCGCTAAACTAGCAACGCTTCATTATCTTTTGCATTTAGTCTTGCTATGTTAAATGTAGCTGAGGATCAGGCTAAGTAAAATTATAATATATTGTATATTATTTTTCTGTAAGTTTAAAAACTCGCGTGATATATTGCACATAATACCTGTATGTCTAATCATCACTGATTATAATGTACTTCATATAATACATTGTACTTGCACTATTTGCGTAATGCTTCCTAAATCTATCGACAACTTTATGCGTGTTCTGTTATCTGTAACGTCAATGTTCAGGAATTATAAAAGTTCCTGACTACGATTCACGCACAAGTGCGGTTCTATTCAGTTGACAAGCGGTATTTATGATTGGTCACCGGTTTTATGGATGGTCCGTATCGGGTTTCGTTTTCTATTATGTTATCTGTGACTTTGTATTCGATGGGTTTTTGTAAACATGTTTTAGTAACAGATGTTTTAGCTTATCCTACTTCCTACTAATATTATAAACGCGAAAGTTTGTAAGTATGGATGGATGGATGGATGTTTGTTACTCTTTCACGTAGGCAAAAACGGCTGGAGCGATTTTAATAAAATTTGTTATGGAGTTAACTGACACCCTACTTTTTATCCCGGAAAAATATTTTTATACCGGATAATTTCGACATTTTGTTTTTTCTGCAGTCCACGCGGACGAATTCGCGGGCGTCCACTGGGTGGACATACATGGTGTTATTATTTATAGAGGGCTACACTAGAATAAATTAACTGTATCTCTCTCCGAGCATGTCGCAAGCGTTGACTAACTTGTCGCTGGTCTTTAACATCTGTGCCCGATATCCTAAACGTGGCTGTGGTATCTCCCTTATGATCCTGCAGTTCTGTCTATCCCATTTCGGGAATACATACCAAGCTGGTAAGCTTGTGATGGACCGGCAAACTTAAGTGGCCATAACAACGGCTGTGTGTACCTTTATACTTTAATCATTTAGCAAGCATCATGTATAAAGAATGCCTATATAAATATATAAACAAGAAATATAAATCACAAGTTGTGATAACACAGTAATGCCATCAACGGAACTTGCCACTTCGCAAAGTTAAAATGGTGACGAGCAGCGATGTTAGAATTTTTGGATGTGGTATATTAAATCTAGTTTTAGTGATTCTCTGAAAGCAATTTTTATTATATATAAACTCTCTCTTTCCAGCATCTCTTTTATAATTATATTATATTATTCATGCTTTTTGTGAACAGTTAAGGTATATATTATATAACTTTCAGGAAATCAGTAATAAAAGATTAAGTTTCAGAGTATAGATTACCTATATTTTATGGGATTTCGGCATATAAGGCAACGTTGCCAAAATATTCCGGGAACGAACTATTTTCCAACAACTTTCCCGATGTTCATATTATAATATTGGTTTACCAAAATATACTGCGATTCCGTAGTGAAAAGCCAATATTAATTCATACGTCAGCTTTATACATAGCATACATTCTCGTACTAGCAGCCGCCCACGACTCGACGCCACATAAAGGTGAATTTTACCTGTGTACGTGTGTACTAAATTTGATTTAAATTAGTTCAGTAATTTTGGCGTGAAAGCCGAAGAGATTGCACGTATTTGTAATCTTACTAGCATCCGGGTGCAATTTTCCGGCGGGCATTGCATTCGTGTATTTATATAGCATATATATATTAACCGTTATTTTAAATTACTATATATATTTGAGAAAGCCGCATTCAAATCCGCTTCGTAGTTTTAGATCTAAGCATACATAAGAACAGACAGACAGCGAGGCTGCTTTATTTTATAATATGTAGGGATGATGATGAAGTAAGGATTATTCAATAGAAAAAGAAGAGAAAATGAAATAAACAAAAAGGTGTTCAAGAGAACCGTTACCACTAAGGATAATGATCTTACATAATATTGTTCACACATACATATCCAAATAATTTCACATCCATGTAACAGGCAATGTGGTGAGGTATCACCGTCGCGGGAAATCTTTTATCGAGTTCCACCATTATCTTGACCCCGCGGGACTTGCCCCAAGACTTCGCGCGACTTGCCGCGGCATTGGCGGGACTGGAATCAGCGATTGCGGTTAGAAAAGTTAGGTTATAGCAATTACTATTACGATAGTTGTAACAGTTTTGATCTCACGTTAATTTCACAAGTTATAGTAGATCACTATTGCTTCTTATACCTATATTTAATTAATCATATTTTTTTTAAACAAACATACTCACAAGAACAAGGCTGTGTTCTCAAAATGGGGTAGCCAGAGCTGCATAATCACGAACGAGATCCTTACAGCCATGTTTAGAATAGGAAGCGGGGTTATATTTTAAATTGTAATGAATACCCCTGAGTTCCTCAGTCGACTTTTGCGACATGCACGGAAGGAGATGCAGCGGATGTATTCTAGTGAAACCCCGCATCAGCACAGGCAAAAATACAATAGATTTTCTGTCAAAACAAAATGTAATAAAATACTGGATGCATTAACAATATCCGAATATTCGCGACTGCGCAATGAAAGTGAAGGGGGGCATAAATAAAGGAGAGAGGAGTTGCGATAGTCAATATATAGGTACTAAAATCGCTTAACTACTTGTGAAGCACATTATTAACATCTCCATAATCCAGCAGTTTTGGTTTCCAACTTTTACGGGAACAGGGGCGGTATGTACTTTGGGGTTTCTCTTACAGTGCCTTATTGCACCGTTATATATAATACTATCAGTTTTCTTTGTGCCCCGTAGAAGTAAAAAAAGGTACAAACGTTGTAAATTAAATAACAATAAATTTATTTTGTTCTCAAAAGTACACAATAAACGTTGTAGGTCACCTCTTTTGGTGTATCCTCCATGGAGCGACCATCGACTGTCCCGGGAAATCTGTTATCGAGAACGGGATTAGCTGGAGCCCGTGGGATACTGCGAGGAATCTGTCCAGTGGGTCGATTCTAAGACGTTCAAGACACAATTTAGAAAAGCCGGTGTTATTTCAAAAGTACGCACCCACTGGCTATTACGACTTCAGAATTTTTGACGGGCTTATTGATCTTTATGGTTCCGTAGCCAAATAGCAAATCAAGGAACACTTATAGATTAGTCTGTCTGTCTGTCTGTCTGTATGTCATAGCCACTTTATTCCGATAACATAAGGACTAAATGTAACTTGGTAGGTAGATTGTATTCTATGACTCGCTTTACAATTTTTATATAAAATATTTATTATATTTTTAAAACTATATGTTATATTTTTAAATATATGTTATTTAACGGAACAGCATATTCTTGGAACTGATACTGAATTTATTTACCAAAGAGCTATAAATAAATATACTATATTGACTTCTATCAGGCTATTCGGAAGTACATGTTGTACATATGCGCTTTATCATAACTTCTAAGATTCGAGGGACAACAGAGGGAGATGAATAACAGTTGAAGTTCATCTCCCTCATTCACAAATGTCAATCCATCTATCTCATTTACTCGTATCTTCACCTTAAGTGAACACAAATAAACTAAAAGTGATATTTTATAATAACTTTCTCATAACCAACTATGAACTGTTCAAAGCTGCATAGAGTATAAATTTAAAAATTCCACCCAAAACTTTTCAGGCAATTTATTATTCTAAAGTCTTCAGTTCTCGAGCTCGGGACCGCCGAAATGAGTTATGTACTAGCAATATAAAGGAAGTACATTAAAGAGGTGGCCTAACCACGTTCGTTTATAGAAGACATATGTATATAAATATTACAAGTACATATATACATACAGCTGTGTTTTCAAAATGGGGTAGCCAAAACTGTAGGATAGAGACAATAGGGAATATGCGTCTGACACGAAAACACGATTTTTTATATTTTATTCGAAAGATATTACAAATACAAACCGAATAGTGCAAAAATAATATCAATCGGTTAGTAAATACTAAAGTTACAGGAGTTTGAAAAATTTTACGAAAAACAATTTACAACATAAAAGGAGTAAAAACATAAAATTTTACCCATATTTTGAATTATCTCATTGAATTAATAAATACTTTATTAATATCTGCATCTATTTAAAAAAAAAACAATTTTTACTAACAACAATACACAAAATATAAAATATTACGTTTATAAAATAAGATTGCATTTTTTCCCCATACTAATTTGAGACGGTTGTCTACTATGACGTCAAAGTCTTTGCCATTTTAATATGGAGCAAACGGAGCGATTCAGAAACATTTTTCCGGCTCGTATTTTTGAATTGCTGTAAATCCAAAACGGTTAAAGTTAGATATGCCATTCCAAGGGCAAACTTCATTCAATTTTTACGTAAAACATAAAAATGAAATTAAAAAAATCATGAATATGTGAGCTCATCGCATGAAAAGATGCTCGAGTTCCTTATATACCTTAAGTCATACTGCGCAGCGTATCACATTGATGGTGATTGGTCACGACAGTATATCCTTGTCGTATTTCATCCAAGTACTGGTACCTACTGTTTAAGAAAATGAAATATTTTGAAAGTTTTCCACCGTACGAAACAAATTTATACTCGTAGTCGACGCGGAAATCTAATATTGATTCCAGTACGAGTGTTTTATTTTGAGTGCATTGCTAACAAACTTCGTGTTTCAAGCTGGCATTATGCGAGTACAAATACACATGTTTTTTTGCTGTTGAATTTCACAATACGTAGGTATTTAATTTTTTTTTAGCAGTAATCATTAAGGATTCGTCAAAAGTACACATAAATGAATAATAATCCAGGATAAGCGGTTATGTCACCTTAAAAGCCAATTTCAGTGTAAGTTCTAAATATTAAGTTGGTTTTTGAAAATGAAAGAGAAAATGATTATTTATTGCTCAAACCATGGTACAATAATGTCATTCATTATTACATTGTAACTTTAGAGACATGTTTCTCCAAAAATTGTGGCATTGTCCTATATAAAAAACATTTATTTAAAATCCAAATTTGACAGTCTACCTACACTATAATCGATTGTAGTCTTCGTAGCTTGCTACGAACTTCGTAGCGCAGAACTTCGTAGCAAACCTTCTTGCCCTAATAACATAGGACCTATCTCAAAGTCATGAGAAAAAAATAAAAAAAAAAACAAAGTCGGTTCCCGCTGTTTGTCTGTTCCTATGAGCGGGTCGCCTAGTATTTTATAACCAAGTCCATCTGGTGCTTATCAGGACCTTATTAGATATTTAATTATTTATACACATCAGTCTATTGCAGGTCACTACTGAACGTAGGCCTCCCCCAGGACATGCAATTTTATGCGTTTCCTCATATTACGCACTCCATTATTTTATAACTGTCTGTGTAGGTTTAAAGCCTCTTTCAATATTAGAGTCACAATTTTATTTGCACTTAAGAGTTGATAGAAATGCAAACGAAGTCGCAAGCAAATTACTAGTTCTCAATACATTTTGTAATAAAACTCCTCATTAGGCGAAATAATTCAACTCATTCATAAACATCGTACAATACTCATCTATTTAAGCTTACCTTTTATAGCCAAAATCTTTTCACAAAAATCACAATCGTGTATCTAATAAAACTCCCGACTATACATTTTAGTGAGGTGTATCAAAAAGTATCCTTTCTATTGAAAACCTTATTCAATACCAGCGTATAGTATACACGTCAAGATGCTAACTGTACCGTTGTACAAACCATGCACGAAATTCCACTGGAGTAGATTCAGTACAGTCGACAGCTTGTAAAACTAGTAAAAGAATGAATAAATAAACCTAGCCTAGAACATATTATCAGGTAGGTATGTATAGATAACTATGTACTCAATTTTAAAATATTATGTGAATCATCAAAATAATTTTAAGCACATCAAAATACCGACTTTCATCCATACGAGTCAATAATCAAGCTTACTGGTTGACCCTGAACAGTTTCACTAGTTAATATGGCTCCATCACCAGCCCCCCTAGCATGACCACGCATCGTGGATATCGTATCGTCTCTACAGGGTGATTTTTGGTCGTCAACGTTCCCGAAAAGTACGGAATCTCCTCATCATCACGATCATATTTCTCCATGGAAGCATACCTGGGAAGGTTACCAAAATATTTGGGTCCAAAGTTGAGTAAATAGACTGCGCGTAAATGCACATAGACGCGCGTAGCAAGATATTTTCACGAGAAATAATTCATATCTGTCTAAAAAATAAAAAAAAAACAGCATTTTTTTGGCATAAACTTACTTTATTTGATGTATAGAGTACGTACCCTTCGTTAATGGTGGCCATATTTATCGTATTTTGACAGGCTAAATGTCGATAAATCGGTTTATCATATAGTGTTTCGCAGGTCATGCTGGGCTTGCAGAGCCTTGTTAGATCGATCTATCTTTGGAAGATAAGTATTCAATTTTCTGACACGAATCACCGAAACAATATCCTATTTAGCAAAAACAGGTGCCCATGTGAAAAGAAAATAGCTTTATACGTTAAATATATCTCAGAAAATTAATTTCTAAGTTTTAATGAAAAACAAACACAACACTCGTAAACAATTTGTAATTTCTTTTATCAAGTAACTAGGGCATAATGAAACCTCATTAACATCAAACGCATGTTTGTACAGGGAATTTAATTAAAATCCATGCAAACAGAACGTAAATAAAGAACATCAGCGATTTGTAATTAATATCGAACGTTCTGTTTCACTCTCTAAATGAGATGATTCGTGACGTCAACAACTCTCGCTGCTAATGAATGTCGCGCGTAAATTGGAACGCACTTAGCCCGGTCGTGTTCTTAATTTAATAGGTAGTACTAGCATTTCATGACACTCGAGATGAATTCGGTTCGATTTCAATTTGGGTACACTCTTGATGTTTGTTGCAATCCTAGTCATTAGTACGATATTATTTTGCTGTTATTTGTGGAAATAGCATAGAGGACTAGGGCTCATTTGTCTAGAATTTTTCCCTATCTATTCTATTTTATTTGCCTAGTTCTTAATCAACTGACACCAATATTTTTTTATGGCCATCTCGTTGAATCGAAGTTTTTTAAATTCGTAATTTTATATGAATAATAATTGAAGATTAAAGAGAACATACAATTTAGAAGAAGAGCAATATGGTATATGCATGAATTTTTAGTTTGGCCTTGGAATGGCATATCTAACTTTAACCGTTTTGGATTTACAGCAATTCAAAAATACGAGCCGGCAAAATGTTTTTGAAACGCTTCGTTTGCTCCATACTAAAATGGCAAAGACTTTGACGTCATAATAGACAACCGTCTCAAATTAGTATGGGGAAAAAATGCAATCTTATTTTATAAACGTAATATCATATTTTGTGTATTGTTGTCAATAAAAATTGTTTATTAATAGGTGCAGATTAATATAGTATTTATTAAATCAATTAGATAGTTCAAAATATGGGTAAAATTGTATGTTTTGACTCCTTTTATAAACTTTAAAACTCCTGTAACTTTGGTATTTACTAACCGATTGGTGTTATTTTTGCACTAATCGGTTTGTATTTGTAATCTTTCGAATAAAATATAAAAAAATATATTTTCGTGTCAGACGCATATTCCCTATTTGCGTCAGGCGTGAACTCCATTAGCCTATATACCTGCCGCGCCATAGGTTCTAGTTTCAATCCTTTTTTATACCATTATATACCGTTGCTTATTACTTACGATACAAGATCTTAGAGATCGTCATGAACCTATTGTAAAGTTTGTCAATATATTTTTTTTTATTTTGTTCCACGTCACCTCTAAATTATATTGTTTTCATACTTAGCTCAATATAATTATTATAGTCACGTAAATAAGACTTTTTAAGTCCGAAAGAAAGATATATTTTCAAATCAAAACTAATTCCGTTCCATGTAGCCCGACCTTACTAAAGCGAGTAGATCACGTCTTGGCCGGTCGGTGTCTCTGAAATATTAAATCCTGCTACCTCCTACTTGCCCTGGTAACGACTGCACGCTGCATTCTGCATTTCTTATTTAATATATGTTTTACTGTCTAACAGAAGGAGGTGTAGGTATGTGATAAATATATGTGTTTTAATGTAGGGCCTTTGCAGCAAAATATATTTTTTTAAATAAATATGCGAAAATACCTTTTAAAATTTTCAGTAAGCAATTCATAAATATGAGAATTGTTATTAAAAATGATAATGGTTCGCTAACTTTGTCATAATAATAATATCTGGCCTCGTATACCAACCACCTACACATACAGAACATACATAAAATGATCTCTCAATCTCCATTGACCAAATAGGACAAAATGTGTTAAAACTAGCATACATATTTTACTGGTTACTTCGACAAATAAAAATATCCAAAAATAATACAAGATTTTTTTACTAAGGAATTTTCGCATTGTGATCTAAAGCCTGGAGCACACCGGATGCGTATGCGTGCACGTAAGCATAGACTATAGGCAAATACCCCCCACGACAGTCTTGTGGCGTGCCCTGGGGGAGGCCTACGTCCAGCAGTGGACTGCAATAGGCTGATGATTATGATGATGATGATGATAGCTGCCTTTACGATGCGATTAACATCATGGACTAATGAATACCAGGCAGGCAGCCGGCCTCAAAACAACTTCTAAATCCCACGCCAAAAAAAGTGTTTAGATATAAACCACATTACGCCGATCCAATAAAATCAGTTAATAGTAGGAAGACGATGATGTCAATTAATACTAAGCTGAGCTAAAGCCGCGCGCAGCATAGCACTGTTGTTAAACCAGCCTATGTAATGACATAGGTATGTGTGTCGTATAGATCAAAATATAGATTAAATTCTCGTCACTCCGCGCCGCTCGCAAGCGTGTCAGTAGATAATATAATTTTTCACCTTTATGTAACATTTTTAAGCTAATTTATTACAGTAAAAGCTTTCCGTTGAAATATTCTAAAAGGTATGAATTGATAACTTTATAGGTACATTTTTTATTCAAGATTGTTAATTAACTTATGGGTTCATTTTAAAAACTATGTAGGTAGGACAGGACCTATAAAATTTTTGATTTAAACGTCATACTATTATTATAAACGCGAAAGTATGGATGTATGGATGTTTGTTACTCCTTCACATAAAAACGGCTGGAGTGATTTCAATAAAATTTGGTATGGAGTTAGGTGATATGGATTAACACATAGGCTACTTTTTATCCCGGGAAAATATTTTTTTTCCGGATAATTTCGACATTTCGTTTTTTGTACAGTCCACGCGGACGAATTCGCGGGCGTCCACTAGTACAAAATAAATATAGGTACTAGTCCTACATATTATATTATATTATTATTTGCAGGGCTTCACTAGAATACATCAGCTGCATCTCCTTCCGTGCATGTCGTAAGAGTCGACTAAGGAACTCAATTCCCATATCTCAGATTAATTCATCTTTAACTTCTTTAAAAACTTCAACTTAGGAATAAAATAATATCTTGATGCATCTCTAGTATTTCATCAAATAATATACTTTACTCTCCGTATGTATAGCAATTGACAGTTAACGAGCAACACTCCATATAAACATGGATATACATATAATCACGCCTTAAACCCTTATGGGGTAGGCAGAGCACCAAGGGCCGATAGAACCACATGGTGCCACTTCTGACCAATTTTTCCATTTCTTTATTAATAATTTTATAATATATTGGTATAGTTGAGATGTACAAGTTCGGTTAGTAGTGACAGATGGTCAGCCCATCACCAACAAAACACCAAGACCCTCTTGTCTCTCTACTGACCTGTACAGTATGCCCGGGAAGAGAAGCAACTGCAGTATTATACTTTTTTTTTCACTCCCAGAGCAGCATAGAAGAAAAACATAGACAATAAAAACATGTACTTTTATTATAAACCAATCTATATCGCAAATGACGTTGTACCAACACATATTAAGTGAGCTTGGAAAGTAAATTAAGGAAATAGGTTCTTATACTCGGAACACAAAGTGCTTTTTTCGCTAAGTGCTTTACTAAGGGAAACCCCGCGATATAAGGCTGAGTTTAGAAGAAGGTTGTTTTATACGTGCAATTCGGTAGACTGGTGCATATTTTTGAACCTAAATATAAATTAAAATCTATTTTATAGACAAAGTGTAAGAGTAAGTACAGATAGGTACTGTTCATAACAGGAATCATTTTCTAATAATTACATATATACATACATACATATAATCTCGCCTTTATCCCTTGTGAGGTAGACAGAGCACCAAGAGCCGACAGAACCACATTGTGCCATTAATGTGTATGAGTAAGTACAGGTAGGTACAAAACACCAAGACCCTCTTGTCCCTGTTGTTCATGCCCGGGAAGAGAACAGCGAGAATCATTTTCTAATAATTAATTTATATATAATAAAATAACTGTCTGATAGGTCAATGCACAGACTAAGCCGCTTATAAGTGATCGATATTCTATCCTCAAGGGTGTGAAAAAGGGGACAAAGTTCGTTTGAGAAAGTTTCCTGTCCGATCTATCTATAAAAAAAATTGCATAAATATTTATTGGGACGGTGAAGGATTTCCCGATATGAATCCCACAGGAATGGAGGTAAATGAGAACTTAAAAGATTACGCGGAAGAAATCGCGGACGGCTACTAGGTATGTCAATGTCATATTTATTTGTGTTATACTCGTACATGATCACCACTGACCCGCATCAACTTGTCGCTGCGCATCAAGAATCTATTGAAAGTATCGAATCTCTTAATGGGGGTAAAGTATCACAAAATCTATGGTATGTAAAAAATACTCAATATGCGCTAAGCCTAACCATTATGTACATCACTAAAAGAATTATGGAATGGATCCCAAAATTTGGAGTGTAAGTAAAATATTTGAAATTTTCTCGAGAAGAGCTCGGTGCTCATTTTGTAAACGTAACACTCAAAACAAACTTCAACCTCTGTACCGTGCCGCCACATTACGGTACCGTCATCATAAAAAACCATAGCTTTAACGTTCAAACCTCAGAATAATAACTATAGACAGTTAAAACCTAAAACAGCGTGAGTGACGAGTATTTACAAATATAATGACAGTTTTCAAGCAAATCCTGCACCGGGATGATGAATTTGGTGAGAGCGAGATGTCTCACTTTTAAACATCAAATTTACGAAGCTAGCTGACAGAACTAGATGAATGTAACTTTGCATGTAAAAAATTGACTTAAGAATTAGAATAGACACTCGTTCCAGGACTGAAGGAATTAGGGCTGATAGAAGTGGTTTGCTATCCCTTTTTACACACCAAGTAGAAACACTTGCCTTGTCTAGTTATTACTTAGCTCTGTGGATTTGACTTTTAAAAGTGAGACATCTCGCTCTCATCATACGGGTACAGAATGGCAGGTTTATTTATAAACGGAGATATCTGATTATGTCTCCGCTATTCTTAGCATGACTTTGGGACTTACAGATAGCGTGCGATCATCTTTATGATACTGGAGTTCTAGCTACTCCATTTCGGGAACATTGTCATGTGTATACAGGGTGTAAAAAGACAACGTTGTTTTTTAATGCCTCGTATTATTTGTAAGGTTACGATCATTTTTTTCTATGGAACCAACCCTGGGAAACGACAAAAAAGTGTTATATTACTGCGAGCAATGTATTCGTTTGATGTGCAACAATCACAATATAATTTAAACAACTTAACATGGTATCGTTGAAAAAAAATGTTTGTTAACCGGTTCCAGATGAATTTATGTAAAAAAATGCTAGTAATATTAATGTAACTTTGGACCTCAATATCTTCGAAACCCGTGGTTTCCCAGGGGTGCTTCCATATAAAAAGAAATACCTATAGTGATGTTACAAAGAATACGAGGTATTAAAAGAACAACGTTGTCTTTTTACACCCAGTATATGTATGTCAGCCATTATTTTAAAAGTTACAAAATTAAACAAACTGGTACATAAATAAATGAGGCATGATTTGATCACAGTTTTACACAAACAATTATTCTTGCTAATTCAATTATAAACAATACAACAAAATATTTGCGTTATTACGAATAAATTTCCATTGATAATACGTTTGAACAGGCGTTTTCGCGTTACAATAAGATGAAAACACATTTTCGTATTGTTAATAGAAAAGGTCTTGATAATTGAGGATAATTTATTGTTATTTTGTGTTAAACATCGTTTTGATATAAACAAAAATCACTGTATTATCCTAAATAAAGAATATAATAATATATAAAGGTAACTTCATCACCGTCATCATTTACAGCCCTGAGAAGTCCACTGTTGGACATGGAGGCCCAACAGCCTTCACTCCGACCGGTCGGAAGGAGCCTGCATCCAACCGACGCCCACGACCTTGGCCAGGTCGTCCGGCGACCTCGCGGGTGGCGTTCCCACGCTGCGTTTGCCGATACACGGTATCCACTCTAGAACTTTCCGACTCCCTCGGCCATCAGTTCTTCATCTTAGATAACTTATCCTACTATAAATGATTAGAGTGCGTTTTACCAAATATTTCCGTTGATTGATGGCACTAGTTATTATGTACGATTGTTACTGCATATCTTACTACTGCATATAAAAAATGTTAGTTCCAACAGGAGTTATTTCTATGGAACGCGCTCTTTACTAAGGTGTAGTCGAACATAGCAAAACGTATTGATAGGTACAGCATAAGCAATTTTGTACTCGTATGTACTATTAATACGCCAATAAAACTATACAGGGTGTAGGTGACAGCCAGGCAAATACTGAAATGCTGAATAAGTACTATAGTGTTGAGTTATACGACAGTATTATAATTGGCAGAAAATGCTTTTTTAATTCGATTATCCGTAATGCTTGTTTTCCGCGCCAATTGTATTGAGGGATCCTGTGATAAGGAAATGGGCTTATTGGTTATTGTGTGATACATTGCTGTTTTTTGTTTCACTTGTGACTCTCTATTAGGGTTGAACAATTTTTAACGTTTCTGAGCGTAACTTTTTTTTTAAATCATTTTTTGGTTAAATTTTTGTTTTTAAGCCATTATCTAAGGCCTAATTAAACGAACAAAACGATTTTTTTCCCCAAAAAATAAATAAATGCCGGAAAATTTTGGAATTATTCTACGAAATTTTTCAGTGTTTTTCGCCTCAGAATTATGGTCTGAAGCCACCATATCAATATTTGCCTGGCTGTCACAAACACCTTGTATACGCCCACGACTTCGTCCGCGTGAGGTGACATTGCATCCGTGCGAAGCCAGGCGAGTTGCTATATTACCTATAGCCTTCCTCCATAAATGGGCTATCTAATACTGAAATAAATTTTTAAATAGGGCCTGTAGTTCCTGAGATTAGCGCGTTCAAACAAACAAACTCACCAGCTTTATAATATTATAAGTATAGATTAACATTTGGTGCAAGTGGAGCTACAATTTTTATACTCGTACGAGTACGGTGAAGGCAGGAAGGGAAATTCTGTTTATGCTAATAGAAGCTGGAATAGAAAATATCCAACGTTAATGGGAGTAGTGCTTACGATAATGATAGCGGTGCCGCTGTCTATACGATAGCTGAAATGTGAAAAGTTCCTCCATGACTGCCATTGATTATAATAACCCCGCTATCCTAGGACACCTGTGTTAAGCTTTACATACATCGTCTGTATACATGGATACTTATAACATTGAGTAGGCTACGATGCGTGCACTTTACTGCACAGTCTTAGCATAATTGTGATGACTTTACAGAGGTACCCAATAATCCTCTTAGGTTCAACAGAGTCTAAGTAAGTTTCTGCATGTTCGCTCCCAGAAAGTTTTGGGAACGGGAATATTTTATAAAATTACGCGAGTGAGTTCGTTTACAAAGTTCTGTGTTTAATCTGGAGTTATCCGAGTTCTAGAGTATTCTAGAAAACTGAGTTGGAAAACTATTTTTTTAATAGTCTTACTCTAATTGTACTCCCATTAGTACCCGTAAAGGTATTTTTCCCGTCGTTTAAACATTGTTGCTCGGTACGTACACATTTGTTTTTAAATTTTGAAATTCCAGGTATATCCCTGGAATCTGGTTCCTGTGATAATTTTGGAAAATCTATTCTTAGTGGACCTAATACGCCGCAAAAGGAAGACACGGTCCAATTATCACGTTTCTTAAGTAGTTTTTTCTCGGCGTTGATGAATCAGTCACGACAGTTTTACTTTATATTGATATCAATCCGCATATAATTCATTTAAGCAAACCCGAAAACTAATTACAGAAATAAACGAGATGCAACCCCAGCAGTCTGTCAGATGCAGTCGAGATAAATACGCGAGATCTGACACCAGCCAACGACACGGGTTTTAAAGGACAATGTGGGACAATTTACGTGCAATTCTGGCAACCCTGAGTTGGGCCCGGGCCAGAATTCTCGGCTATCGCGGCTTTAATGGCATGCTGGATGGAATTTAAACTGCGCTCTAGTGTGTATGTCATTCTTAACGTTGGACTATGGCGTTTTAAGGTCAAGGTACGGTTAAGTCATATGTAGATTACATACGTATACCTTTATACGGCTTTGTGTTCGCACAATGGGGTAACCAGAACTACAGTATAATATGCTTAGATCTTTGTAACTACACAACGGATTTCGATGCGCTTTTTAAATTGATATAGTGATTCAACAGGAAGGTTTATATGTAGGTATATCTAGTATTAACATTACATCCGTGTGAAGCCAGGGCGGGTCGCTAGTACTGTATAATTTATACTTCAAACTCCAATTTATATTATTCTAGTTGACGCCCGCGACTTCATCCGCGTGGACTATAAAATGTGGCCTGTAGCATGAATGTAGCATGTACTTTGCGTACTCCCAACTATACGAGTATGTATGCAAAGTTTTCATAATGGCTTGAGCAAATAAAGCGTAAAGAGGTAACAAATTTACTTTTTCCATAGAGGAATAAGATGTTGACATAGAGTGGCAATGTTTCGATAAACCATTAGACTTTTGTACTGTGTGACTGTATTATATTACTATACATTACACTAATAGAATCTAAGTGTCAAGGACTGGAATTGTGAGGCACCGAAAAGTCTAATGGTGTATCGAAACAGTTAGTATGACATTAGCACTCTATGACATCTTATTCCTCTATGCTTTTGCATTGGTCGTAGCACAATGGTTAAGACGTGCGCTTTTCAGTTCAGTTGGAAGGTACGTTAAATCCTATTCACGGGCCTATATTACTAAAATTTATTAAACGGATTTTGTACTACATTATCGATTAGCTTTGCATAAACGCAGGGAGGGTTGGCGTCAGGCAGCCAGACGGATGTAAAACAAACGCTATATCCTTGGCAATATTAGTTTTGATGAAACCATAATTATAGCGACGACCTGCAGATTATTGCAGGAAGATGATGATGATAGATAATTAGTTGATGGATGGTGTCTTACAATATTGCTTCTCATAAATATTCTGTAGTGTATATGTACATTATTTGTCGTCGTCGTCAGCCTATTGCAGTCCACTGCTGGACGTAGGCCTCCCCCAGTGTACGCCACATGGCTCGATCTCCTGCTTTGCCATCCAGTCGCTACCAGCCGTCCTCTTTAAGTCATCGGTCCATCTGACCGGAGGGCGCCCAACGCTACGCTTGCCGAGGCGCGGTCTCCATTCGAGAACCCGCTTACTCCACCGTCCATCGGTTCTACGACAGATGTGGCCTGCCCACTGCCACTTTAGTCTGCTACATTTCAAGACTGTGTTCTGTATGATGTACATTATAGAATAAGAATATTAAGAACTAAAGTTAAATATATTTGTTAATTATTAATATACTACGACACAAAGATAACACTGGTCAACAAATTTGTAATTTTTTTTTGTCACATGAAAATTTATATCAAATTTTGAATATACTAGAGCCACCAAACAATAATATATCAATGAAAAAAAAATGTATACATCATGTTTTCTTGTGACATCAAAACATATATTTTCGTAAAAAGTACAAAATTCAGCCACACTTACAGAATTATTTCCTAATATCTAATAGATACTTATGATTTTCTTGAATATTTGGCTTCCGGTAGGTCCCTTTTAAGTCTCCAACAATAGTCTGCTAGCATTCCTGGACTCCATTTCCCTTGATAACGCTTCTCCATTAAGGAAATGTCTTGATGGAACCTCTCACCTTATTCGTCACTCACAGCACCCAAATTTGCCGGAAAGAAATCCAGATGAGAGTCCAGCATATGTATTTTCAAGGACATATTACACCCCAAAGCTTTAAATGATATCATAAATTCAAAATAGTCTAAATAGCACTGTTCAATTAGTGATGTGAAATTTCGACGCTGAGATGTAAAAGTTAATTCTCCACACACATAACAAAAATTGTCCGGGTTGTTCAAACACTTTCGTGGCATATTTACGATCTAACTAATGTAAATAAAATGTAATTTAGCAAACACAATAGTTACACAGTCGACTAAATGCAGTTATGTAAACAAAGAAACGTATATGAGGTCAGAAATGAATATGTAGCTGTCACAAGAAAACTGGATGTGATAGAAACAAAACTGTTATATATTTTTAATGAGGGTACACCAACATAAATAAAAATCATAACAAAGTTCATGTGACAAAAACAGTGTTTACCAGTGTAATACAAATACCTAAAACTGAATACCCAAAAATATCTCAATCTTTGTCATAAGTAATTAAAGAAAGGTTTAATATCAAAATTAATATATTAAAATTAAAATTGTAATTTAAATTACGTGTGATTCCTCTTATTTGCTAAGCACTTCATTTTAACTGGTTGGCTGGAAGAAATCTCTGTTAAGGTGGGTTCCTACGGTCCGTGATATTGCGGACCGACGCGCACGAGCGCGCACCACGGACCGTGGGAAACAGAGCGTCCGTGGTAATGCAGACGCGTCCGTCTCGGTGCGTCTAGATCCGTGGTGATAAATGTAGGCGGACGCGGACCAGCCCGCACCGACACGCACCGTGGGATAGGGTCGTCCGTGGTAATTGCAGACACGTCCGTGGCGGTGCGCCCGATCCATGGCGAATGGATAGCTTCAGACGCGGTGCGCGCTCGTGCGTGCTCGTGCGGAGATGTCTGTAGGCGACCACATAAAAACTGACGACCATGTCGACGGCTGCATGGATGCAATAGCGATTATGGTAGTATAGTAGTCTAATGGCATTTTTGAATACACTCGCCTATGAATACACTTCTGATTTTTTTTAACAGTAAGTTACCTATACAGGGTGTTTGTGACAGCCAGGCAAATATTGATATGGCGACTTCAGACCATGATTCTGAGGCGAAAACCACTGAAAATTTTCGCAGGAAAATTCGAATATTTTCCGGCATTTTTTTCATTTTTCCAGGAAAAAAATTGTGTAGCTCATTTATGTAGGCCTTAGATAATGACTTAAAAACAAAAATTAAACTATGGATGATTTTCGAAAAGAAAGTCCCAAAAAGTTCAAAATACTAATGAACCCCATTGGATAGTCACAAGTGATATAAAACGGCAATGTACTCGTATCACACAATAACCAAATAAGCTAATTTAAATAGTCGCAGGATCACCCGATACAATTCGCGTGGAAAGCAAACTTTGCGGATAATCAAATTAAAAATGCATTTCCTGGGAGTAATAACACTGTCGTCATAACAATGGTACTTGTTCACTGTTTCATTCAGTATTTGCCTGGCTGTCACACACACCTTGTATGTCTACTAGGTGATTTTTGGTCGTCAACGTTCCCGAAAACTACGGAATCTCATCATCACGATGATTTTTCTCCATGGAAGGCATACCTGGGAAGTGTCTGGTTTGCAAAATATTAGGGTCCAAAGTTGAGTAAATAGACTACGTTTTTCTGCATAAATGCACATTGATGCGTGTAGCAAGATTTTTTCACGAATTAATATTTATCTATGAAAAAACTAGTATAAACGCTGGGCACTATAAATTTCGCCCGATCAAGTAGTTAAAAAAAATCAAAAAAATTTACATCGTTTCCCAGCATTTTTCCGGCATAAACTTCACTTTATTTGATGTATAGAATACGTACCCGTAAGGGTGGCAACGAAAAAACACCCCGTATATATATTTTTTACGGTTAGGTTCGTTTAGTTAGACTCTAAACCTGTCTTTCCCAAAGTGGGCGATAACGCCCCCTCGTAGGTGAAATTTTTAAGGTGGAATAAAAATGGGGGGCGCTACTGATTTTTCAATGTGGCCATTAACCGAAATTAGTTTGCAAACCTCTATTCTAAATGAACCTAACCATACATTTTTTTTCCTAATAATAGGACTGTGTCACTGGCTTGTCCTAAGGAGCGCTGGTACAGTGCACTCCCAACCACGAAGATTACATAGGCAATCTTTATTTATAATCTTTCAATTCTACTATGCTTATACAATAGTGCCTACGCGTTCATCTTATGTAGGTAGGTTGTAATCTTATGTATCGAGTGGAGCGCTCGCGCTCCAATGAAACGAAAGTTGGTACGATTCCTAGTACTGTATTCAATGGGTGCAAAAAAGATATACCAACATAGGCCGGCGCGTGAAACAGAAGATTTCGTATGAAAAATTAGCCTAATCTGGAGCGCCGCTCACATTAATTCGTAGTGTGCGTATCGGCCACTAGATGTCGCTTAGGCCGAGTCAGAACGCGATCATCTTGTCATTCATAAGAAATTGAACCACAGAGTGAACACACGCGGCGTCTCCAAACAATCGCCAGTGCTCGGGTCTGGTGTCTCGTGGCGATTCTAATTAGTGCAAGTGCCTGCTTTCGCAGTTATGAGTTATCAGATCCGAGGGTCAGTGGAGGGTGTAGGGCCCGGTGGTGGGCGCACCTATAACGAATAAAGATCATAATCGTGCTACAAAATAAATACACTCAAGTATTCCATGGGTTGCCGGGCGCCGATGCCTAGGTACTAAAGTATTTCAGAGAAAATAGTCCTTATTTCAATAAGGCTGCGTGTTATAATCCCGCTGGCAAAAAAATAACTTTTTTACTTTGAAAGTATTCTCTTTCAGTTAGCGCGATTATACACCTTAATAGATATAGCCTAAGGTTTAATTTATCACTACGATAACGTATTTCGGCCCGGACCGCCGACGACCACGGACGGGCACGCACCGTGGGATAGCCTCGTCCGTGGTGCGCGTTCGTCCGTAGCCGTCGGCGCGTCCGCGTCCGTCTGCAATATCGCGGACCGTAGGAACCCACCTTTAGACATAAGCTCACCTTTTTACATTATCTTTTCAAATATTTTATCTTGTTTTTTTCGAAACACTTAAGAATTAATAATTATTATTAAAAATACTTAATAGCCTGTATAAGCACAGTACTTTTAATTTGTCAAAAAAAAATTGACAATGTGGCACTCTCTATTCACTCACTCATAGTCCAATGGGACGGAAAGCTGATACGACCAGAGAGAGATCAGGAGCATGACTTGCTTTCCAAAGCACGAGCAACGTGGCAATGTTACAGCATCAAAATTCCAATGAAATAAATGATAAATGGTACAGGCCCGTATTCTATGCTCCCTGACTCCCCAATAGGTAAGCTATATGTTACTATTTATCTATTTGAAGGCAAATAAAGTAACACCAAAGCCTACGGTTTAAAAAATAAAAATAACGAAATTTCTATTTAGTTTGATTCCCAGTAGAAATCGAGAACATGGAATTTACGCGGATTAATTGGTTTGGTACCCGATACCTGAGTAAATAAATTGATGTTTATTTTTCTCTTATTTGACTATGATACCCTAGTACTTTGCCCTCATTGTCCACGTATAATATGATTATCTTTTTTAAATTAACTTCTAAATAGACGAGATATTTAAAAAAAATTTAAAGTCGTGGGTTCGATTCCCACTCGGGTGAAGAATTTTTTCCATTTTCTTTATTAATAATTTTATAGTATAAAAAGAAACAAATTTCAAACTGTTTTAATAACAATCAAATAAACAGAGATCGGTACGACACGTGAATGCTAATGAATCATAATACAAAGTCGCTCTCTGCCATCTTTGTCCTTTGATCACACGCAACGTAATAACAATAGTTGCTTGTTCAAGAGAAGGGATTATGATGTGTCTAATTATTCACTAAAATCACTAAGGCTTGATTTTCACCTACGCTGATATCGGTCGCTGATATGGGTGGAACGTTGTTTATACATGTAAGAGTAATATTAAAAGTATTCCACTTGAAATAACTTCGTTTGTCAGCGCTTAATTTAATATTAAGCGTATCTTCAGACTTCACATTCTGTGCGTAAATTAATTTCAATACTTTATAGCTTTTTAGGGCCCCCTGTATTTTCAATGTATGAGTAGTGAGCCAATCGCAATTTTCCCCTTATCCCGTTATTTATGCTGTGAGCGCTATCGGGAATTAAAAGTATAACGCAACAATCATCTGTAAACACATAGTCAGTACCGAATTTCCGCACGTAACTGAACCGTATCCAGAGGGCGAATTCACAAGAACGGTTGTTGAATCCACGTACTCCGTGCAGTAATATGTGTAAACACAGCGAGGTAACAATGCCGATGCGTTTACGGTCTATGTAAGAACTGTACTTTGGGAACACACTTGTATGGTCGGTCATTTTATGGTACTATATAATTAGAATCCATGCTAAAGATTGCAGTACCTATATCGGACCAGCAAAATGGAATAATGTTATTATGCCATGACGTAAAATACCTATAGTACACAGAGCCAAGTTGATATCGATTTGTTAATTTCATCATTTTAGTACGAGTATATTGTAGCGGAGTTATCTACAGGGCGCAAACAGAACCATAGAAATCATAAAACGCGATATTGAAGTTTCTCAGAATTATTGGAATATATACATGGGCAACATAATATTTGGCCGGTGACACCGGAAGCGTTTCCTTTTTTACCAAGCCTACAATATAATTTTTGACAGTCGAGTTTGCTAGAGATTCAAACAGGATTCAAATGTGAAAACACCCTAACACAGCAGCTTCATTCCTTAAGATTTACGTCCTCCACGTGCTTGGAAAGTCAAAGGCATATAATATGGGTCTCGCTTTATCATACAGACACTGGATCGGGGATGGTGGGGTAGGGATTT
This sequence comes from Carposina sasakii, assembly GCA_014607495.2. Lineage (NCBI taxonomy): Eukaryota > Metazoa > Arthropoda > Insecta > Lepidoptera > Carposinidae > Carposina > Carposina sasakii. The sequence goes on from CP053157.1 coordinate 1,537,403, forward strand.
TGATGGGGGTTCATATTTTTTTAAATATTGTTCAGATTTGAAAACCCGTGTACAAGATTTAGTTTTCAAACTACTTACATTTTTGAGAAAGAGAAATTCCAGGACGTGTTAGCCTTTTGCCTTTCAGTTCAAGGCGCTTTTGGGACTTTTTCACACTTCTTAATAAAATATACACTGTATTCTTCCGTTTTTAACACATATATTCGCCCACAAACAGTTTTTAACATTTATTTCAAAGAAAAACTGCAAAATAACTAAAAACTCCAACACGTTTGTTTGTAAACATAAAACGGTAAAATTGGCAACACCGCACACGCAGGTTATCCCTCCGCGCGCATGGTTTTTTCTCATAAGCTAATTTCTCATACGAAGTCTTCAGTTTCACGCGTCGGCCTATGTCGATATGTCTCTATCGCACTCATTGAATACAGTACTAAGAATCGTACTAAATTTCGTTTCATTGGAGCGCGATCGCTCCTTTCGATACAAGTTATGACTTACTTGACACGATCGCGTAGGCATAGGTATAACTTCTATAAGACTATTGTCTAGGCATAGTAGAATAGAACGGATATTATACCTAAATATATAGAAATATAACCCGCGTAATCTTCGTGGGTGGAAGTGCACTGCACCAGCGCTATTTAGGACGAGCCGCCTCTGCTCGTAAGTAAAACTAGTATGCAAGCGATCGTTTTGTAAAATACTACCGGACTTTTGAATGTTACTGTACCTATAAATACACACATCTAGGATATCTTATGAAGGTGGTTGAAGGATCTCTCTCCGGTTTGGTCTTCTACCTGCTATCTTAGTAGTCGTCTCGAATTTCCGTGCCATCGTGTTATAAGAGTAAGGAAATAGAGAGAGCACCTTCATTGCGCACATACTTTAGCACCATACATGACATATTCTTTGTAAATGGCTAATCTCTTTGAAGTTTAGCCGCAGTGTTCAAAATACGATCAGCAAGAAATTATTTTATGTTCTTCAAAGTGCAATAAAATTCAATTCAACTCCTATAAATTGATTAGGAGTCACCTCAAGAGTCTCGGAAATCCTTTTTCAATAAAACCTCTTAGAAGTGTGAATCAAAGCCAGTTAATGACATCTTCCCCCCCCCCCCCTACAGCTAGTACTGGAAGATAAAGGAGCCAATCAGCGGCCTGATGGATTTAGCGAGTGACCGGATAGACTTGCACATAGAGGTTAAAGGTGCAGAGGGTCCAATCGAGTCATTTTCTGTAGCAAAGGTACAAAATGTACCTACAAAGTTAGAAAGCATTTCAACTGGTATGGTCCAGGCATATATGTATCTGATTTAGGCAGAAGAAAACCATCTTAAACCCATTCAGTACATTGTAATCATACCTTCATTGCCTCGTCCGCATTCATTATTATCTTCACTCATTCATTATCATCATCAACGGTTAGGTACTCTGATTCCTGGATTACCATTGTGTGAAAACTGTAGTCGTGAATGACTTTGGTCATGCAAATCTAGATTGTTCTTAACCTCTTTCAACGCTTGATATTGATGATTTTGATGATGTCATTCTGGTCACGGGAGCTTTCACGTAATTTATTGGAAATTTCCCGGTAGAGGCGATGAGCGCCTGGTCCCCACGGTCCCAGTAGGCCATGTAGTTATAATGTTGATTGAAACTGATCAATCTGTAGCTACTCTATGATACCCTGGTACCTAGAGTTGTCCTTTTATGCTCGGCATTAGGAAGATCTTATTACGTCCAGTTAATAGGTAAGGTGCAGTTGATTGGTTAGTAAGATTAATTAATTTGTGGTAAAGGAACATTCCAGAAAAGCGAGAAATAGATGAAAGAAAGAGTTTCGTAGGATTGTATGAAGGTAAACGATTCATTATTATTTACAAAAAATTGCTTTGTTTTTTATTTAGTTGTCGTCTTGAGTGTTGGTTGAAAAAATATTAAGCGGGACCCTCATTTCGGTAAAGAAATAAATATAAAACTGCTGATGCGGGGCTTTACTAGAATATATCACGTGCATCTTTCCGTACATATCGTTAGCGTCGACTAAGGAACTCGGGCATTCTCTCAAGCAATAAGTAAGTTGTCACTGATCTCTCTCTGCTAGTTTAGCTTAACACGAGGCCATAGGATCTCCTTTATGATCCCATTGGGGATTATAGCCCTATGTGAGTATATGTATAGGTAGGTATGTATGTATTACTATAAAAACACTTAAAGGCAAGGTGCTAAACAGCCTAAAACGGCGAAAAAGTAAATCTTACTCGTATTTGCACAACATCGCATCGGAGATCTATAAATTACGCTTAATGTAGCTTCCGGGGCCGGAACTGTATATTAGGGAGCATAGAATTACTTAACCCTTCGCTGTTGAGGTTCTGCCAAAACGCATTTTGCAACACTACGTATTTGGCATTTTAGACTGCTCATTTATATCTTCGAGTACTACGCTTGATGGTCTAAATTCTCTCACATTAGATTATTTATATGAACAATTTTCAATGCATAGAAAAAATTAACTGTATGTGCTTCTTCTTCAAATTGAAATTACGTCCTACGTAATCCTGCAGTTTTAGTTACCTACCTCGAAGCATATTACTAGTAAATGTATATGAATGAAGGTTCTGGCTCCTGAGGTCGAATGCCGGTGATTACGAACATCGAATATTAATATACAGAGTGTTTTTTCGTTGCCACCCTTAACGAAGGGTGCGAACTCTATACATGAAATATAGTAAGTTTATGCCAAAAAAAAAATGCTGGGAAATGATGTAGTTTTTAAATATTTTTTTTTATTACTTGATCGGGCGAAATTTGTAGTGTCCGGTGTTTATGCTAGTTTGTGCATAGACAGATATAAATTATTGCTCGTGTAAAAATCTTGCTACACGCGTCTATGTGCATTTATGCAGAAAAATGCAGTCTATTTACTCAACTTTGGACCATAATATTTTGGAAACCAGATTACAGATTCGAAGTTAATATATTGTAAAAATCGTGAATATTTATTTATTAAATTTACTATACAGCATTACCGGGGTTAACTCCAACACTTTACAGTTCCAGACTTGAGAGTCTCGAAGTTACAAAGTCTTTTTCCAGCAGCCGCACTAATTTGACCAATAAAAAGTTCCAACGACAGGAACCTTTTGGAGCTCTTAACGCTCATTGCTCTCTTAATCGCTTATCGTTCAAGGTTCTGAATTCTCAATGAGTCCAGTTGTAAATCTACATTGGGTATGATGGTTCTTTATACAGGGTATAAATAACAGACATATCGGCTAATAACAAGTTTGAGACTTGGTGGTAATGGCGTCCGTTAGTCTCCTTCATTAGCCAGTTTACCCAACCCCACCTAACATTCAGCCCTATCGCACACAACTTTAGTTTTCCACATAGTTCTGCACTCCAATAGTTTTGCATATAGCGAGGACCATCACCGGGTGCATTAAAGAGTGTGACTTCAATCTGATTCCGCCGTTCTTTAACATAAAACTTTGAAATGTAAAAAAAAAATAGCTTTGTATTTTTTATGTAATAAGTAAAAATAATACATACAATTCAGATACGTATTTAAGGAACGACACATTCATACAAATTCGACCCTAATTTATTTCTGCAAGGACATAGCAAAGTATGAAGTTCCATAAAAGCTATCTCCTATCTATCCATTGGATCTCAAACGATCGGAGCGAGACCTAGAATTTGGCAAACGCTCTTCGATAAAACTGGTTTATGAGCTCTAAACTTTAAATCACGATTGAAAAATGACTTGCAGTTCGAAAACAATCTTCTTTATTTTATTCGACATATTGTTTATGGCTGCTTTCCGCGACTCCGCACACTTTTACAGAAAAGGAAAAATTAAATGTAATTTTCCGGGGAAGCACCGCTTGGCGGAAGAGAAAGGGCATATTATTATCCATGTTGTAATGGGACTCTGGAATTCTGTCCATGTTCTGACAAACAAACTTATTCCATGAAATCTATTGGTAAATCTTTCCGAAAATTATTATTATATAATTAAATATTTCCGAGTATACCTACACTTCAATCAAATCTAATTATCTTCTATCTATAGGTATACATATAATAAAATTGATTATTCGATGTTTGTGCACGCTAATCTCAGAAACGGCTGAACCGATTTCGATTTAATTTTCAGGAATATGTTGTAACAGGTCCCACTTAGAATATAGGCTACTTTTTATCCCGGGAAAATGTTTTTATCCCGGATAATTTCGACTTTTGTTTTTTCCGCAGTACATGTGGACGGAGTCGCGGGCGTCCACTAGTAGGTAATAAAATCTGTGAAAACCTAAAGGAAGCCAACCGACGAGCGTGTTTCAAATTATCAAGCGAAAGCTCTACTTAGCTCTTCAGGAAAAATGCTACTGTATATAGATTATGTTTACGGCAGTTAATTTATGATTTATATATTATCACGGTATGTTTATACCTTATATGCATCAGCTGCATCTCCTTCCGTGCATGTCGTAAGATTCGTCTAAAGAAAGCATTCTCTCATCTTGCCACTGATCATTTACATCCGTAAATATTGAATTGTATCAGGCGTCACTATTCGGAAGTTCAAATCTCTATTTAGGGATCGCCCACCACCGGGCCCTATACCCTCCGCTGACCCTCGGATCTGCCGACTCATGATCACGAACACAAGACACTACAGTCGCAACGATCTTGTGAAGTGCTTGGATCTGGCTTCTCGTTGCGACTGTAGTGTCTTGTGTTCGTGATCATGAGTCGGCAGATCCGAGGGTCAGCGGAGGGTATAGGGCCCGGTGGTGGGCGATCCCTCAATAAAGATTTACATCTGTCTCAAGTATGCTAACCGTGGCTGTGGAATCTACCCTGTTTCAGGAGCACAGCCGTGTTTATATACCTATACAGGATGTTTTTTCGTTGCCACCCTTAACGTAGGGTACGTACTCTATACATCAAACAAAGTAAGTTTATGCCAAAAAAAAAGCTCGGAAAGGATGGAAATTTTTTGGGTTGTTTTTTTTTAACTACTTGATCGAGCGAAATTTATAGTGTCCAGTGTTTATGCTAGTTTTTTCATAGACAGATACTAATTATTCCTCGTGAAAAAATCTTACTACGCGCGTCTATGTGCATTTATGCAGAAAAATGCAGTCTATTTACTCAACTTTGGACCCTAATAACTTGGGAACCAGACACTTCCCAGGTATGCTATTATGGAGAAAAATGATCGTGATGATGAGGAGATTCCGTAGTTTTCGGGAACGTTGACAACAAAAAACCATCCTCTATAATACTGTATATGTATATGTCGTGGCCAAATCACTTTAATAGTAATTTCATGAAATGGTCGGTTAGGTTAGGTTAGTATCATGAAATGATCAATTCATTATCATCATATGGTCAAGGGCATTTTGACCATTTCATGATATAAATAATTCAACGATATGGCCACGACATATAGATGTAGGTAGATAACAATGCCCCAATATGTCTTGAGGTTGCCCCAAATCATAACATATTATTTATGCAGCAACAATCTCAGAGACAAGATGGCCACGAGTGACACACGACACTGAATCCAATGTATTAATTATCCTGAAATCAGGCTCACCGAGTATGGAATAGAAATTAAATTGAATCTTACTCATCTGATACTTTATTGGATTCGAACACAGGACCGGCCGTCTTGAAGCTTTGAAGTATCGCTAATACTTCAAAGCTTTAAGAAGGCCGGTCCTGTGTTCGAATCCCGATTTAAAAAAAAAAAACAAAAGTTCTATTCAAGTAATGTCTCTTAGGGCCATAGCACACGGCGTATTTTAAACGCGTAGACGATGCGCAGATGACACGCGTATACGCGTTTCATACGAGATTTGAACGCAACCATAATATAACCTAAGCACACGGGGCGATCGTGAAACGCGCATCTACTGCGCGTTACGCGCTGTAGTCGCTCGTATCCTTTGCGTTTTGGTCAGAGACTCCTCCAGTTGTACAATGGCGTCGGTTGAGACAACACTGCTTACGATGGCTTTAGTACTCCTTTGTACGCGCGTTTGTATCGCTTCAAATGCGCGTACATGCGCTACATGCGCGCGCTTGTACGAGTATCATCACTGCAAACGCAACAATCAGCGTCTACGGCGCCGAAGACGCGCGTTCCATACAAGTAAGCGCGTCGTCGGCGCGTATAATATACGCCGTGTGCTATGGGCCTTACACATACATATATACACGGCTATGTTCCCTAATAGGGTAGCCATAACTACAAGATTATAAAAAACAGTTACGCTTAGCATAGCGTGGAAATAAAATATAGATATGAATGATCAGTTCTTCTATGCCGCTCTGGGAGTAAAAAAAAACGTATAATACTACAGCTGCTTCTCTTCCCGGGCATACTGTACTAGTTAGTAGAGGGACAGGAGGGTTTTGGTGTTTTGTAGGCGATGGGCTGACCACCTGTCACTACTAACCGAACTTGTACATCTCAACTATACCCTCAAAATTAGTCAGAAGTGGCACCATATGCCTTTGGTGCTCTGTCTACCCCGTAAGGGATAAAGGCTTGATTATATGTTTGTATGTATGTATGAATTATCAGTGACAAGTTCTAATAATGCCTGAGGTCCTTAGACAACTCTTACGATATGCACGGAAGGAGATGCAGCTGATGTATTCTAGCGAAGTCTAGCATCAGCACAATGACTTATTTTATCAATTATTATTCAATTAGTCTGTGTTATGTACCTATGTATTTTACTTATTTGTTACAGTCTGTCAAGGATAAATTAACAATTTTCGAGGCGATAGACAGTAACAGTTATTGCCTGAAAACGGAACAGCAGTAAAATTTAAATAAGTTTTCCATATACAAACTCAATTTATTTACTTAAATTACTTTTCTCTCTATAAAATGGGGAATCATCGCAACCTAGCAGTACCAACTAGATATAGCTTACCTTTTAATCAGAGCATCCACTGATCAATCAGCTAAGGACAACATTGGAATACGCCCGCATTTCGTCTAAAGGTGTGTACAGGTAGGTAACCTGGTGGTACGACATTTTCGAATTGTACGCCGGAAGCGTACCTATATTTTGTACACGGATCTGTATTTTGTGTATCTTATCCATTTATTACTTCTCTTCCCGGGCATACTATACAAGTTAGTGGAGGGGCAAGGCAAGGTTCTTGGTGTTTTGTAGGTGATGGGCTGACCACCTGTCACTACTAACCGAACTTGTACATCTTAAATATACCCTCAAAATTGGTCAGAAGTGGCATCATGTGGTTCTATCGGCCCTTGGTGCTCTGCCTACCCCGTAAGGGATAAAGGCGTGATTATATGTATGTATGTATGTTATCCATTTATCTTTTACTAAAAAGATTTTGTACTAAAGGTTTAGTAGCAACGTTAGTCTACGAGTACGTATTACGTTATACTGTGTTGTGCTGATACGGAACTTCGTTAGAATACATCAGCTGGCTCTTCTTCCTTGCATAACGCAAGAGTCGCCTGAGTAACGCGGGTAGCAACTTGTCACTGAACGTTTAAATCTGTCCCTGTTATGCTTAAGTAACTAAGATCTCCTTTAAGGTCTTGCAGTTCTGGCTACTTTATTTCGGGAATACAGTTTTATCAATTCAATTCCGTTCTTTTTATGTATGTTATTACAGTTGCGTACACAACAGCCCACTGTAGAGAATCTATCCACAAAATTTGAGACCCGAAATGACATCTTTATTTTTCCCGACAGTATGGAGAACTTTCAAATATCTCAGGAATTTTCATACAATCTTGAAAAATAAAAATGTGATTTAGAGTCTCAAATTTTGTAGATAGGTTCTATATAGTGGGCTATTTACATAGTTTTTCGCTTAACATACCCATTTTGTTACATCCTGTATACGTTATTATGTTTACTACAAGTATAGTTTCGTAAAAAATATACTTTTTTGCTCGACTTGGCTAGTTTAGTTTAGTTTTATACATGATATTTTTTTTGTTGCTACCCTTAACGAAGGGTACGTACTCTATACATCAAATAAAGTAAGTTTATGCAAAAAAATGTTGGGAAACGATGTAAGTTTTTTTTTTTTAAGTACTTGATCGGGCGAAATTTAGTGTCTAGTGTTTATGCTAGTTTTTCATAAACAGATATTAATAATTTGTCGTGAAAAAATCTTGCTACACACGTCTATGTGCATTTATGCAGAAAAACGCAGTCTTTTTACTCAACTTTGGACCCTTTATTTTGGAAACCAGATACTTCCCAGGTATGCTTCCATGGAGAAAGATCGTGATGATGAGGAGATTCCGTAGTTTTCGGGAACGTTGACGACCAAAAATCACCCTGTATATTGTTAAGTAAAGTCTCTCTATACAATACTAGTATGTACTAGAAATAGGGGTGGATCCAACCGACTGACCGAGTAAGGCATCGACGCGCACTATTTTAATGCGTATAATTTCTGCCGCAGCGCACCGCTGCCGCCCGTATGTGCCAGGCCTTATTGTTTATCCTAACCCGCACAATGTAGGCACGATTTAAATCGGTACTGAGATTCATAGTATAGATAAATCGTGGCTTATGAAATCTAACATTGGTTTTCCAAATTAGCGCCATCTGTTGATAGTTTTAGTATAGATTGATAGTCATCATCATCATCATTTACAGCCCTGAGAAGTCCACTGTTGGACATAGGCCTCCCCCAACAACCTCCACTCCGACCGGTCGGAAGCAGCCTGCATCCAACCGACGCCCGCAACCTTGGCCAGGTCATCCGTCCACCTAGAGGGTGGCCTTCCCACGCTGCGCTTGCCGATACGTGGTATCCACTCTAGAACTTTCCGACTCCATCGGCCATCAGTTCTTCGAGCTATGTGCCCTGCCCATTGTCACTTCAGCTTGCTGGACCGTTCAGCTATGTCGGTGATCTTTGTACGCCTGCGAATCTCCTCATTTCTGATTCGATCACGCAGAGAGATCCCAAGCATAGCTCTATCCATCGCTCGCTGTGCGATCCTGAGCTTTTTTATGAGGCACATAGTTAGAGACCACGTCTCGGCACCGTAGGTCATCACCGGCAGCACGCACTGGTTGAATACCTTCGTCTTTAAGGACTGGGGTATCTTGGACACAAATAAGCTTCGTAGTTTCCCGAACGCTGCCCAGCCGAGTTGGATTCGCCGAGTTACCTCCTTCTCAAAGTTGGACTTACCTAGTTTGACCGTCTGTCCCAGGAAAACATACTCGTCAACAACTTCAAGCATCGAGCTCCCAACCAGTATAGGAGTGGGCGGCACATGGACGTTCGACATGATCTTCGTCTTGTCCATGTTCATCTTCACCTGTTGGGAGACTCGATTGAGGCCATCGAGCATTGTGCTTAGATCCTTCAGCGATTCTGCCATGACCACGATGTCGTCTGCGAACCGAAGGTGAGTGATGTATTCGCCATTGATATTGATGCCGAGTCCTTTCCATTCGAGAAGCTTAAAGGCGTCTTCCACTGCATTGGTGAAGAGCTTCGGAGAAATAACATCTCCTTGTCTCTCTCCCCTCTGCAAAGAAATCGGCTTAGTGCTCCGCTCCTGTACTCGTACCGATGGTGGCATTGCTGTATAAACACTTCAGCACTTCGATATATCGATGGTCAATATGGCACCGCTGGAGAGACCGCAACACTGCCCATGTCTCGATCGAATCAAAGGCCTTCTCATAGTCCACGAACGCTAGGCATAGTGGCCGATTATACTCTTCCGTTTTTTGTATGATCTGCCGTAGCGTGTGGATATGATCAATGGTACTAAACCCTTTTCGGAAACCGGCTTGTTCGGGAGGCTGGAAGTCATCTAACCTGCGAGCAAGACGATTCGTGATTATCCTTGAAAACAACTTGTAGACATGGCTCAGAAGCGAGATGGGTCTATAGTTCTTCAGCAAGGCTTTACCGCCTTTTTTAAAGAACAGCACCACCACACTTCTGTTCCATGCCTCCGGCGTCACGCCTTCGACCAGGACGGAATTGAAGAGCCTTTGGAGGACCTTCAGTACCGGAATACCACCCGCTCTTAGAAGCTCTGATGTAATTCCATCGTCGCCCGGCGCTTTGTTGTTTTTGAGTTGTTTAAGGGCAGTCCTGATCTCGTACAGGCTGATATTCGGGATGTCTTCAGTATAGTGTCGGGTGAGCTTGGCTCTTGGGTCTTTGCCTAATCTAACAGGTTTAGCGACCGAGGTATATAGCTGTCCATAGAACCTCTCAATCTCCCTTAGCACCTCTGGTATAGTAGACGCTATACTGCCGTCCTCTGTCTTCAGCTTCGTCAACTGGCTCTGCCCAATAGATAATTCTCTTGCGAACACTTTGGAGCCTTGGTTTCGCTCTATTGTCTCCTTAATGCAGCGAGTATTAAAGCTGCGGATGTCGTGTCGCAGAGACTTGGAGATACGTCTAGTGAGCTGCCGATATGCTTTAGCGTCATCAGAGGACTGCAGAGACATTGCGCGCCTTTCCGCCATGAGGTTGAGGGTATTACCAGTTAGTTTCTGGGGTCTATTTCTACGATTAGGTCTAAAGAATTTAGACCCCACCATGTGGACAGTTTCTACCAGCCTGTTATTTATATCGTCCACTGATATGCAATCCTCTAGGCAAGTAAAGCGGTGTGTCAGCTCGAGTTGAAAGCTCTCGGGGTTTTGAATGTGCACGGATGAGGGTCGGAGTGTAGACTTCACTAGTCGTGATCTCTCCCGTTTGACATTAATATTCAATGTGCCTCGAACCATTCGGTGATCGCTACCGGTTTTCACCCTGTTGATCACTGAGACATCATTGAATATCCGTCTATCGGTGGTCAATATGAAGTCTATCTCGTTCCTCGTATGCTTGTTGGGATGGAGCCAGGTCCATTTCCTATGAGGCGGCTTCTTGAAGAAGGAGTTCATCATAAAGAGTCCCTCCATCTCTAGAAAATCGGCCAGCCTCTGGCCCCTGGGGTTCCTGTCGCCGGATCCAAATTGTCCCACTTTCAACTCATTCTCACCCCGCTTGTCCAGTTTCGCATTGAAGTCCCCCATAACAACACAGAAATGAGTTTTAGAGATATGTATGGCTGTACTTATGTCCTCATACATAACCTCCACCTCGTCATCCGGATGCGTCGAGGTCGGCGCGTGTACCTGGAAGACCTTCAACGAGTACCTTTTTGATACTCTGAGTATCAGGTATGCTACCCTGCTCGACACACTCGTGATGGATTTGATACTGTTTACGAGGGATTTGTGAACGATAAACCCAACACCACCCTGCGACTTATGATCACTTTCCCGGTGGTAGAGTAAGTTGCCAGATTTCAGGGTTATCGTATCCTCTCCCTGTCTTCGGACCTCAGATAACCCTACAATATCCCACCGCAACTTACTCATTTCCTCTTCCAGCTCATCGAGCTTTGTGTCCTCCCTCAGCGTGCGCGCATTGTACGTCACCAGCGATACCCACGCCTATGGTCCATTTTCGAAGCATTAGTCGTCGTACAGTTGGAACCCGCCCGGGGATTCTTAGCACCCCTGGCTCCGGTACTTGACCGGCGCCTGTCGGACACGCCAGTGTCGCCTCCGGAGCCGCCGGGCACTTGGGGCCTACCTAGATTACTACTCATTGGGGGGGGGGGGGTTTGGACCGTAACCCGCCACGCTGGTCCAATGCGTGTTGGCGGGTGGCCAGAGCCTCGTTCGTTGTTCTGCAGGGTGCACCGCGAGCAGGTGAGGATGGCTTGGGTCCCGTTAGAAGTTATATGGGACCCCATACACCCCAGATTGATAGTAGTAGTAGAATATTAATAGTAGCAGTATAGATAGACCTCTTATGCTTTTGATAGTGTGTGATATTGTGGACGGACGTCGACCTACCTGCACGAAAGCTACCGTCCATAATAATGTAGACAATAAGTCCCTTACTCCGTCTTATGCTAGATTCCCATGGTACGTGATATAGCGGACATACGTGGACCTGCCTGCACCATAGGACGTCCATCGTCCGTAGTAATACAGACATGTTAAGTAAGGCGAGTGTCCGTCCGTAGTCCTAGGCGATGATCCGCAAGTACGTATCACGTACCGTGGGAAGCCAGTATTAGCAGTATTCAGCTGAAAAACTGGTTATACAGGGCGACTTCACATACGCGGGAATGAAAGGCTCCATTATAGGGTGCACAGTATTTTTTAATTTATGTTTTACTTTTTAGATGCTTTTTACTGTATTCATTCCTATCGAAGAAGGTTTTTATTTGTTTTCTACCCTGTTTGTCTTATTTTACTTTTCCAGTTTTATTTAATAACAAAGGCGTGATTATCTATACAAGATTACTTCCAGCATACCAGATAGCAAAGTGAGACCAATAAAGGTATTTATACCTTAAATTTATGACAAATTATCTATCTATGTACCCATAAAAAAATTAAAATACAATTTATATCTTTGTACGGTCCATTAATGCTAATATTAAGGCTTGTTTAAAATAGATAATCGCTTGACAATTTTAGAATTTGTGAATTTCCGAATTTGACAATTTGCGAATTTGCCAGTTTGCGAATTTGATAATTTGCGAATTTGACAATTTGCACCTAAAGGCTTGTTTCGCTAGCAAAAGAGCCGACCTTTGCTATAACCTAGCCCCAGAATCACACCGCAAACAAACCAAATAAGTTATCATTAGACAAGTTCACAGATACAACAGGCAAACTAATTATACAGATTTTTTTTATATCATATATGTAAAAATATTACGCCTGCTGCCTACAGTTTTTCGCGCCAATTGGCGTTTTCCCACTAGACGACACGATAACGACATGTCCACGACATTTCGTCATGTAGTATGGGGGGCCGTATCGGTGTCGTGTCGTCTAGTGGAAACGAGCCATACTATACAGGATGTTTGTCCGTCGCCACCCTTAACTAAGGGTACGTACTCTATACATCAAATAAAGTAAGTTTATGCCAAAAAAATCTTGGAAAATTCATAGTGTCCAGTGTTTATGCTAGTTTTTTCATAGACAGATATTAATTATTTTTCGTGAGAAATACTTGCTACACATGTCAATGTGCATTTATGCAGAAAAACGCAGTCTATTTACTTAACTTTGGACCGTAATATTTTGGAAACCAGACACTTCCCAGGTATGCTTCCGTTGAGAAAAATGATCGTGATGATGAGGAGATTCCGTAGTTTTCGGGAACGTTGACGATCGAAAATCACCTGTATAATACATTTCAGCTTACAAACAAGCCGTGGTCGTGTTGTGAAAAAACGCCCATTTTAGATAGCTGATGCCAGTAAGTCCACCTCTACTCCATCCTAGCGCGCAATTTGCCCAGATCCAGTCCTCAGCCAATGACTAGGTAATCACGTGGTAATTGGCCTTTAGTTGTCAACCAACACAGTTTACAATTTGGTCATTAGGTGCTATTAAATTGGGTGGGCACTAGACACCTAGATGCCTAGTTAATGATGAGCATTGTTAATTCGATAATATTATGAAAATCTGGGTATTGCTAGAAAAAATTAAAAAGGAGTTACAAAGGCGTTAGTTAAAAATAACAAAACTTTTCAAAGTTTTACCTGCAAGTAAAGACGGATTAACTTTACAAAGTGAAAGGTTTAAGGTTCCAGAATGCTTGAACTTTGACTGGTCAAATAGACAAGAGAGTAGGCAGAATTGTGCACATTACACACTCACTTACGAACAGTTTGGAAAACGTTTCCAAATCCAAGCCTACCTAGATTCGTATGTATTCAATAATTTATTAAACGATATGAAAACAGACAACTTTTATAGACGAGTACTCGTACTGTACTAAACAAAAGGAATAAATAATACCTGCCAACATACACTGCCTGCAGCAAAATCCCACCTGCATTGTATTCATACAAATTCATGTTCAATTACTTTACCCAGTCATAATGAGAGACGGAAGAAAATCATAGCAAACAAGAAACCAGAGAACCATCTCAAAAACCACATTCATCAACTGAAAAGCATTCAAATTACGTATGTATCACCATAGTAATAAAAATTGCGCTTCTCACATGGATGGCAGGCGTAATTTTGCGAGATTCGTGTAAACTCGGCCTGATTTTTCTTTGTTATGTTGAATTTATTTTGCCGGTAATTTGGATGTGTTGTGTATATATGAAATGGAAGCGTTGCTCACTTTTTAATCTGTGAAATTCGCGGTTATATCTACTCGTATATGTGGTTACGGCTGATTGAGGTTAGGTAAACGCAATAACAATTCTGTAATAATAATGATAAAAACCCTGTTTTTTACATGTCATGTAATGAATTGTACGCCATTAGGCAAGTAGGCAGCAATCTTAACATGAAACTAGAGGAATATGGAGTCAATATTCCTAATATTCGATCAAAGCCTTTATGCTTACTTATATATCTGTCACAGTTGGATCTGCGACGCCACCTATTTTCAATTTTTAGAGTTAGAAACGTCAAGTGAGCAGCTGTCACTGTCGCTTGGCCATGGATAAGACAGGGTGCTGAGGGAACACCAGGGAGCACCACCACAATGGCCATATGGTCGGTTGAATTGAGCTGTGGATTATTCTTGTTGCGACTGTCTAGCTATGCACTGGTATCGATCAGCCGTCGTGTACTTGCCGCGTATCTACGTTATCCGTTATAATCTTGGCAATCCTGTGTGTTAATACCGTGAAAGTATTTGTGAAACCTAATTGAAGTTCTCAACTACACGCTGCATTCTTTATTTTGGACCATTGGACCAACCTAACGCCATCGCCCACCTTCGCCCCATCTACGTTATATCTGTAATGAGTCCATAAAGTTCCCCACAAGCATCGAAGGCGTAATTCATAGGAACATTTATAAAATAATTATTTCAGCGCCATAAAAACTTCCTAAAGTATTTAGGTGAAATTTCAAAATTTCATTGCAGTCATATATACAGTGTCGTTGCGCGGAACAGAGACAAAAGTCTGCTGTGATCGGTTCATACTGCGCTGTATAGGATACATTTACCATCGAAATTTCTCGAATATTTGTAGAGTGACTCCACGTATTCCTCTATCTTCATGTTGTTAACATAGGACTTCATTTCAGAACGGGGCGCGGCGTCTTCCAATTTCACGCAATATTTGCTTTTATTGAAGCGAAGAGCGATACACATTACTGTATTCCTTTGCCCAATGGATTGAAATTAAAAAGAATATGTTTCTGCTCTGTTCTTTGAAATATTAGAATAGAGAAATGCAATAATAGATATTGCCAATTGAACGGATTTCATATTCACTACAATATTGGCGTTATATATCAAGATAAATCTCTTTTGTATCAATCAGCAACGTTCACTTTTTGTTGTAAATATTTTGTAGTAACATACCTTCTTTTTATAATTTGAATATTTCAATTTGGTTTTCATTACTATTCAATATATATATATATGTGTGTTGTGTGTGTGTGTGTAAATGTGATAATTTGTGAGAATGGATGTTTGGATGCTGGTTAGTCTCTCACGTTAATACTACTGAACGGATTTTGATGAAACTGTTCACCTATGGAAATGGGAGTTATGTTCAGCAGTGACCTTAAAGGTTGAAATAATGATTATACATATATCCACGAAGCTCTGAATAAGTACTATTAAGGAGGAATTGAAACTTATAGAGAATAAGTATAAAACACGGCTGGAAAATCACCCAAATGACTTGGCTACTGCGTTAGGTATTGTGTAGGTACTTCTGAATTTATAAGGAAAATGTGCAATACTTGCATTTTATATATACAGTTGTGTGTGTTACAAGATTTTATATACTTCGTTATATTATATTTGATGTTTACATATTGGAATTGTGCGTTACTGGTAGCTAACGCCCGCTTGTTCAATTTGTGCCCAAAAACCAGCAGTAGAGTCGCTCCTCATGAGTGTTTTTGATTCCAGTTTTTCCCGTTCCCATGGGAATTCCGAGAAACTATTTCTAATATGATGAATACGTCTTACAATAACATACAAAAATCAGTTTAAAATCAGCGATAGTCATTCAGGATAAAACATTACTCGTATGTGTAGATTTCCCACAAAAAACCTCAATGAACGCCTACATTCGAGTAATAAAAAAAACTGAACAATAACACACAATAGCATGACATAGGAGCCTATTACAGTGATATTTCCTATCATTACTGTGGGTAGCACTAATAGGTAGCGGGTTCGATTCCAATTAGCGTTGGAACCAGCGCGTCAGCTCGTGTCAGCGGCACGCGCTTCGCCAGCGAGATATTTGTAATTGGATTCCGTTAATCCACGATTTTTTTGTTGCGAAATTGTTTGAAAAAAAATCGATTTGTGAATTTTTCATTTGTAGGAAGTAATAAAAACTCTCTAAACAATCATCTTAAGATTAATATTCTTTTATATGATACTTCCTCCGCATTAAAGGGCATTACACCCGTGTGAAGTCGGGGCGGATCCCTACATATATACGATTATATATCAGCTGCCTCTCATTCTGGTCATAGCTGGTCCTATACAGACTGGTTTACTATCGAAAAGGGTGTTAGACAGGGATTTGTAGCGTCACCGTGGCTATTCATTCAATCTATTCATAGACAGTTGTTGCAAGGTTTGAAAGACGATGATTGTGTTCTAAGAATGAATGAGTTATTTATCAAATGCCTTCTCTATGCCGATGACATGGTTTTGCTTGCGTTTTCGGAGGAGGAGTTGCAGGAGATGGTAACAAAAATGCATGGATCATTTGAAAGTAATGGGATGAAGATGAATGTAAGTAAGACGAAAGTGATGGTTTAAGAAAAGGATGAGGTAATAGCAGATTGCAAAATAATGATTGGCTAAGAAAAATTGGATCAAGTGACTAAGTTTGTGTACCTGGAGACTTGGTTTACAAGGGATGGTAAGCATGACAAAGATATTGTAAGGAGAGTGAATGCTGGGAATCGGGTGAATGAGGCACTTAATTCTTTTATGAGTAACCAGAAAGTGTCGCAAGCGGCACGTCTGGCTGTTCATGGAGGTGTTTTGGTGCCGACTCTTATGTATGGAAGTGAAAGTTGGGTATGGCAGAAACCAAAATACCAAAGTACAGTGAATGCAGTGGAAATAAGAGCATTGAGAAGTTTGTGTGGAGTCACTTTGAAAGATAAGAAAAGAACTGATCAGAAAGAAGTGTGGTATAAATGAGGACGTGGTGACGAAGATTATGAAGGGTATGGGAGAGTGGATGGAAGGGTTGTAAGGGGAAGACCTCGCCGAGCCTTCACCGATCAAATTGATGAAATTCTAGAGAAAGGTCAGGTCAAGAGTACTCTAAACCGACGACCGTGCATGTAGAATATCATGAAAGTAGATGAAGCGAAAGAGGCGTGTCAGGATCGTAGCAAATGGAGATCCGTAATCTCTGCCTACCCCTCCAGGAAAGAGGCGTGATTTTTATGTATGCCTCTCATTCAGTGCATGTCATAAGAGTCGACTAAGCTCGGGTATTCTCTCAGGCGATAAGCTAGCAGCTTGTCACTAATCATCCAGATCTATCCTCGATTAGGTCAGCGTGGGTGTGGAATCTGCTCTATGTCCTGTAGCTCTGGCCATCCTATTTCAAACAAATAGTCTTGTCTATATATAGGTATGTGTCCAGCAGTGGAATGCAATAGGCTGATGATGATGATGATGATGATATATGTGTATATATGAATGTATGAGGAATTTGTCATGTTTTACTATTTCAATACCACCAATTTGACCAAGCCTAAAATATTGTACCTAATTCATCTATATGTTGATTATGTATAATGACTTTTCGAAACCATTTCGAGTTAAAATCGTAAATCCAATTTTCCGTTCATATTAATTTTAAATTCTTTATACCTAGTATTTATTTAGCACGGCTAATATTCGTAGAGCAATTTTACGCATTAACAAAACATAATAATTAACAACATAGCAAGATGACCTTCCAAAAATCCGCCCGGAAAATACGTTGGGTCCAAGAATTTAGCAGATTCTCTGCCCTAAGATATACGAGCTCAGTTCGTAGCAGAGGCTACATTAAGCACAATTTATATATCTCCGATGTTAGCTTATCACTAACGCAGTAAATTAGCAATTTATTTGCGTTGCCCTTTCTCGGGGCTATAAGACAGCTATTAAACGGCTAAAACATGTCGGTGAAAAATTATTATTTTGAGTTTAGAATGGATAACGTGCGTGGATCATTACATAATAATAAAATAATTTAGTTTTTACAAGTAGTACATAATTAGCTCCTCTGTGAACGGCCTATTTGACCATTATTTGACATACAAATTATATTTTTTAAGACTTCTTGACAACCTGAATTGTCAAGTTAAAATATAATTAGTAGACAATGATTAGATTAATTCATTATTAGAATAATGACAGAAGGACATAAGGTTAAAAACAAAACAACTGAAGCTAGAAACGTAATATTTGGACCATGGCTTTTTTTGTTCGTGAACAGGGAGTTCCCGAAATTTCCAAAACAACGGGTATTGTAAAATCTACGCAGACAAAACAATCATCGGCCGCTAGATTATATAGGTATACTGTTTATAATATTTATAGGATTTGCATAACAAATTCCAATTTGTACACAAGTTCTTAGCACCTAAGCAAGTCCATTAAATAAAGGTATTAAAACTGCCCTTTCTTTATTTTCTTTTATGAATGGAAGTCTTATAATCTACCTCGCGGCGGTATTAGTAGGGCAGGCGCGGGGTAACGGTTATGGTATATTTACCCCCCTATATTTACCCCCTAAACCGTGGGATTATGTGCGGATGAGCGTTCACTGCTTTCTATTATATTTATGCTTTGCTAGTATTGTTTGTGATGTGTAGGAAAACTGTTGCTTTTACAAGTACACGTAAGTTATTAAATAATCTCGATTTTTGTGAAGTAAATATAAGATATACCTAAAGACTACTGTGTATGTAACTAGCATAACATATAATAACACTCATTATTTTATTTTTTATTTTATTTTTATTATTTTCATGAGACACAAACAGTACTATTAACACAAATATATTTACAATACATAAGTAGCACATACACTAGCAAAGTGTCTACCAATAAAAATACAGAAAAAAAAAATGAAGCTCCAACCTAACACATCAGACTTAAAGGATTATCTACGGTAGGGTAAGCTTACCGATGGCAACATAAGTATATTATAGCATTTATATAACAATCATCATCATCATCAGCCACATAGTCGATTGCTGAACACACCTTCCCCAATAACGTCTACTGCGATCTCTTGGAAGCGGCACTCTATTTTCTATGCTGATACGGAGCTTCACTACCTAATGAATACTCGCATTTTAGCTGTATTTTCTTTCGTCCTATAGCTTTCAAAATCCCCCCTATAGCTACTGCCTTATGGCGTACCGTGGAGGAGGCCAGCAGTGGACTGCAATAGGACGACGACGACGACGACGTACTGTAAAGAAAACCAAAAAGAAGCAACAATCTTACTTAGCTAGAAATCGAACGCTGCCTTTCATTGACTATCCTAGCATTTCGCCACAAAACCATCTGATCGTGTGTTGTATAGAGTCTGAGCAGAGTAACCCCAATTTAATAGTTCGTTACCATGGTAACCGCATATAACAATTAATGAACCGCACAAGCTCAGTAATCCAGGGCCTGTAATTAAATAACTACGGAACCTTTGGATCGGACCCGAGTTAGGGTCAGTACATAATGGAACATATCGGTTTTTGGCTTGAGTTTACAAGAAGTGGTTAGGTAGTACCTATACAGAGTGTGGGTGGCAGCCAGACAAATACTGAAATGCTGAACAAGTACCATTGTGTTGAGTACGACAGTGTTATTACTCGCAGGAATGTATTTTTGATTTGATTATAAGTAATCTTTGCTCTCCGCGCCAATTGTGTCGGGCGATCCTGTGACTAATTAAATGGGCTTATTGGTTATTGTGTGATACATTGCAGTTTTTTTTATCACTTGTGACACTCCATAAGGGTTGATCAGTAAATTGAATTTTTTTGAAGATAACTTTTTTGAAAATCATATTTTGGTTCAAATTTTATTTTTAAGTCATTTTATAAGGCCTAATTAACAAACTTAACTAATTTTTCCTGAAAATATGAAAAAAAAGTCGGATCGTGATCTGAAGTCATGGTATCAATATTTGCCTGGCTGTCACAAACACCCTGTACCTATACCTATAGATATTAGGTACATACCGTGGCATTTTTTTTTCTTAAACTTTGGTTTCCTAGTATAGCGGTGCCATGATATAGCGGTAACTAATTCGAAAATACGCCCTCTTTAGGGTGCCGACATCTAAAAAGCTCGCTCAAGACCGCTATCTGACGTCAGCACTACCCTAGGAAAGCATGGCTTAATTTCAAAAAGGTAATAAGTCATTGGCTATTAGTGATTTGGTTGTTAAATTATTAAAGTATGTATTAACATGGGGCACTGGGCAATGCTTCTATAGAATAGAAAGTAAGTAGTATTAATAAGTACTTAGATATAAGTGGTGGGGGACAAGAGTCACGCATAAACCACCCAGGGATTATGTGACCCTTCATTAAAATTGTAAAAAAAACTATATTAAAAAAAAAAAAAAAACAGTTGTGTGTTCCCAAAATGGGGCAGCTAGAACTGCATGATCAAGAAAGAAATTCTACAGCCACGTTTACTGTAGCGGGGCCAGAAGTACAAGATCTAGTAGGTACATACATAGTAGGTGAGATCTAGTAGAGAACTGGCTAAGTTAATCGCCAGAAAGGACGCCCCTATATGTCTTAGTCGACGCCTTACGACATGCACGGAAGGAGATGCAGCTGATGTACTCTAGTGAAGCCCTGCATCAGCACAGGAATAACCAACATTTACTCATGACAATATTCATTTATTTCAACGACCAAGTTTAACCACAATATTAATTATCATACTGTTATAATGAGGATACAGGTAAATGATAAATAGCTTACAATTTCAACTACAACAAATTTCCATTAGCTAGGTACCTTAAGAACTATCAACATAAATTAATTCCCGTCATCACAGTTCCCGACAATAATCCCTAAAGCCTAATTTCCGTACATTCGCACCCCATTAGGTACCTTTTCATCCCTGTACGAACCAACCTTATTACTACAGCATACGGTTGAAAATAAACGGTTGGTAAAGTAAAGATGTAGCAATTCTGCCAAAACATTAGCTAGTACAGTTGTGTACGCACCTTAACAGTGAAAGACGGCGGTCAGTGTCCTATCAGTTGCGTTTTGAAATGACAACGTTTACGTTACAAACATAAATTGAACTTTATTTGTTGTGCTTTAGAGGTGTATACGAATTTTGAAACTTGATAAATTCAGTAAAGTTGTGTGGTAAGTTTGAGTGGGGACAGCTGTTTAGCGTTATACGCTCTGGCCAGGCTATATGTGTAAAAATCAAAATAAAAAAGCAATGAACATATTGAGGCGCACTATTAAACAGCTTAACAATAATGTTCGCTTTTAACAAATTTCATATACCTAGGTAAAACGAAAATTTATACTTCTGTGCTAGCATTTGGCTTGAGTCAATATTCTGAGTAAAAACCTCATAGTTAGCTACATCGATTGCATATGATATATTTAGAACATTATCTAGTTAATTAGGTATGTATTTTTGCCTTTTAAGTGTCTTTAGGTACAGCATTTGTAATAGAGAATGTAATAAGGGCATTTATGGATGATTCTCATTAGAGCGGGACAGGGCACGGATTAAAAACATTACATACATTTTCCGACCCCGTGCAACAAACGTGGTGTAGACGAGCGTCGAGCGGGTCCGGACGGGACACGGATAATGCACTGTGTAATATAAATTTCTTCACACAAAATGTATGTAACGTTTCTAATCCGTGCCCCGTTTGGGCCACGTACACGGCCCGCCCAGGGCACAGCCCGCTCTAATGAGAATCATCCCTTATAAAGAGGTACGAGTATCCCTGCCAACGCGTACGCAGTGATGTTGGTACTTCAATCTGTCAGCAACTATTAGCAGGGCCATTCTAATCTTGTGCTGTGGTGGATGGGACACGGTAGCAATTCCCCCGGTTTCGAATTACAGCTGAAATGGCCCTTTAGGTGCTTTCGGTTTATTAGTGGGTCGTATTGGTGCTTCACTGTGGTCGTTAATTGCTTGCAATTGCGTGGTCAAGATATTGAATAAATATCGTGTCTTTTGTACAGCCAAATGGAATCTATATAAAGAAATATTTCTTTCTTCAGATTGTTTTTAAATAAAATAGAAATTGTGAAAACAAATTGAAGGTTTCTTCTTCTTCTTCTTCAGCCTATTGCATTCCACTGCTGGACGTAGACCTCCTCCAGGTTTATTGAAGTTTTAATCCACGCAAATTGCCACCGAGACCAAGGAGGCTCGAAGACCTGGAGATGTACCTTCCGGAAGGACAGGAGAAGGTTACGATTGCGATGTATGGTCTGAAAGTCCTTTGCCCAGCTATGGGTAACAATACAGGCTTATTTAGTTTGCTTGGTATTTTTGGCTAAATATATAAAAAGAAATCACATAGCCATAAGAAGTTTGAAATTAGCAATAAATTGTTCTGAGAATATAAATTAATCAATTTAGAAACTGACCTTTTCTCTACGTACCCCCTCCTTCTCTCTTCCCCCTCCAGACTTTCTTCTGTACAAACAAATAACTAAAGATACGTAGTATTTTCTATTGAAAAAAAAACATAAATCCATTGTGAAAACTGAAACACAATGAACTGACAATATACCGGAATTTACAAAAGGAGCGAGAATCAAAAGATTCCCTTTATCTCGGAGAAAATGTCCTCAGATCATTCATGGTGCTCAACTTAAAAATAAGTGACAATTTCATGAAAGCAATATCTGTCAACTTTTTCTTTTGTCCGCACCCGAGCTCTAGCTATTTTAAAATGAAAATCATATTTTAGAAATTCTCTCCTATGCAAGTTCAAAGAAAATATTAAAAAATATTTCTCAGTCGATCATGTAGTCTGACAACGATTCGCCCCCTAATATAATAATATCTAATACTAGCAAACGATGCAAATATGGCAAAAAGTGTGCCATTTTCGCTGGTCCGTGTTGACAACATGTACCTATATGTTCTTATTATTTTTAAAACCATTTATCGCATTTTAAAATTCCTTTATGTACTTAAGGCAGGTCTCCAGTATCAATGCCAATATAGTGTCATGATATGACATTCTTAATTGAAATCGTTGATAATATTAGTTACTTGACATTTTCCCGAAAAACCAGGTCTAGATTTCGGTTAATCTACTTCTCCTTAAGTAATATAACGATATTTTAGCCGGGATAAAGTGGAAATTTGATGAGGAGCGTAATGGTTCGGCTGCCTAACGAACCGGCACGTCAAGCTCTCTGACTCTATTCTGAGGCCTGTTGGATGTATAAACTGACGATGTGGCATTTATTTCATGAATACATTCAAGTCCTTACGGGCTTCAGTAGAATACATCAGCTGCATCTCCTTCCATGCATGTCGTAAGAGTCGACTGAGGAACTTTGACATTTTCTTATACGATAAGCCAGCAACTTGTCACTGATGACCATCTGTCAACGCTATGCTACGCGTGGCTGAGAGGATCATCAGGATCTTGTAGTACTGGCTACCCCTTTAAGGGAACACAGCTGTGGGTGTGTTTTGTATGTATATCATAAAGTACAGCTTATGATAGATACCTATTTGGAGTTGGGCAGAAACATTTTCCCATTATATTCGTTGGCGATCGCTAGACTGTTGTATTTGTGCCTAAAAACGGTGATAGGCTCAGGCTAAGAGTGACTGTTCTACCCAATCTCAAAATACTGTTTCAAAGCGCAATTTAATTGTATACGCCCGTTTTCCAATCGTCGATAAAGCGCACATCATTTGATCTACGAGTAGTTAAATCTAAGCCGCATTCATGGTACTAATCAATACCCAGCACATAAATTAACTCCAATTTAAAAACACTTACGAAACCACAAAGTAATTCAATCGTAAAACTTTCGACTTACCGCATTCATTTTAACACAAAAAGGAATCAGAACAATTCGACCCCCAAAAAAGTGCCCTATCCATAATTCATCCAAGTTTTTGTCCCGCAAAAAAGTCGCCACGTACTTTTTATGATGACTTTTTCTTGGAGCAATACCGACATTCACCACTTTGCTTAAGTGTCCATGTAATGCAGGCGGGGCCTGCGGAACCCCACTTTCTCGTTAAATTTCATTAGCACGGGGGCCTTGAGCGCGGCTTGTGCAGACTTGCTACCAACTGATTATAATTGGCTTTAATTTTACATTTACTTAAAGTGTTACATATTACAAAATAATTTAAAATGTTCAAGCTAATTATTGCCTAAATTTGACAGATATTCCACACATTTTTCTATCATATGTCAGCTTTAACCAGTGTCTAACTTTAGATGCAGTTTTGTTATAATACCTACCGAGAGATTTTACCTAGTCCTGTTCACTGAAGGAGTTTCGCGTTCAGATTATTAGGATCCTGTAAAAATTAGGATGGTCAACAGACCTCCTATAGGTATACCATAGCCCTAAGTAGTTTTAAGTTAGTTATAGATATTCTAAATTTTCTATGATCCGGTTGTTGAATGAATAAATTGGAACGTGATTATTACGCTGACGATTTTCAAGATGTACAAATTACAATGATGATGATTTCCGACCGTATTTCGGCCAAGGCAACAAATCTCTACGGAGATTGGCCAGGTATGCAGGAGATATTATAGTGCACAAGTGTGTTCGTAAACACAGATGCACTCTCTATTCCATTACTCTCATAGTCCGATGGGACGGAAAGCCGACACGACCGGAGAGAGATCATGCGCAGGAGAAATTACAATATATGAGTGATTACGAGTATACGCAAGACTACAATTTTATTGTTTTTTATTATTTTATTGATTTAGATTATTGCGTGGGCTCAGAGAATTTTCAAATCATAATTTGACCCTAAGTTGGCACTGTTATTGGCTTATAGTAATAGAAGTAGCTGTCGGTGCACTCGCAATAATATAAAAACAACATACCTACCTACCGGGCTATTTAAAACCTAGTCGCGTGTCTGCGCATCGGAAAATACAAAAGTTATGTTTTTCTTTCATTCTGCTACAGATTTAATAAGGAAAAGATAAAAAGCGGTTACGCTTTGTAATTATTTAAATCTAGGCTCCATTGTTGTACAGTTTATTGTTATTGATCTAATGAATTTCGCCTTTTTTAATTTTCTTACGGCATTACTTTAAAGCAGTATTTCTATATAATGGGAGAGAAAATTGCTGAAAATTTTCATTGGTACACGTGATCAGATTTTTAATGTTCATTTTAGTCCCTAAGTATTATACTTCGCATACTTTGCCTTAGTAAAAAAATTTACAAATATCTTAGGTATTCGCAAAGTTATCCAACTATAGCCTAGATCGTATATTTCGACTTCAAAAAGGAGTTTCCAATCAACTTCACCTTCAATACTTCGTCACTCGCGTACAAAAAGTATTAATATATCAGTAAAATTCAGCAGATTGAAAATACAACAAAATTATCTCCAAAGAAAAGTGAGACCAAGGATTGTGGAAATCATCTGTCCCTTTTTATTATTTCTCACACAAAGGAAACCGCCGGGTAAATCTGTGTTTTGAAAGAAGACATTCTCGGGTCCTACTACGAGTTTTCATATTTTCTAAGATTTTTTTAATGATGTTCGAGATCTTGATAATAAATGATACAGTATATTAAGGTGGCGCATTGCTAAATAATGAAATCGAAAACGATCATATCCGGAGGCCGATTGAGGGAGGTTTATTTCCATGCAAATATGAGCGGGGTCTACTTATAGACTTAAACTAAAAGAACGCAAGTGAATTGTTAATGTTAATGACAACACCCTTGCTTGCTGAGTGATTGCAATAATTACATCATAACACTCATACAGCCTTATCTACATTAAAAATTTGGACACACTATTATACCCCAAACTACAGGGTGTAACAAAAAGGGTATGTTAAGCGAAAAGCTATATGAACAGCCCACCGTAGAGAACCTATCCACAAAATTTGAGAACCGAAATCACATGTTTATTTTTCCGGATAGTATGGAGAATTTTTAAATATCTCAGGAATTTTCATACAATCTTGAAAAATAAAAATGTGATTTCGAGTCTTAAATTTTGTAGATGGGTTCTCTATAGTGGGCTATTTACATAGCTTTTCGCTTAACATACCCTTTTTGTTACACCCTGTATAAGTGGCAAGTAAACAAATGGCTAAATATTGGATTAGCGTAATTGTAAATGACTCCTAAGCCCAGCGCGGCAGCGTTCGAAAACCGGCAAAAGCAAATATTGATAAAATGAATATTGACATTTGTTTTCGAGTCATGAATGCTTCAATATTTATTCATCGTTATTTATACATACATACATACATACATACAGGGTGATTTTTGGTCGTCAACGTTCCCAAAAACTACGGAATCTCCTCATCATCACGATCATTTTTCTCCATGGAAGCATACCTGGGAAGTGTCTGGTTTCTAAAATATTAGGATCCAAAGTTGAGTAAATATACTGCGTTTTTCTGCATAAATGCACATAGACGCGCGTAGCAAGATTTTTTCACGAGAAATAATTAATATCTGTCTATAATAAAACTAATATAAACATAGACCCTATAAATTTCGCCCGATAAAGTAATAAAAAAAAATAAAAAAAATTCCCAGCATGTTTTTTGGCATAAACTTACTTTATTTGATGTATAGAGAACGTACCCTTCGTTAATGGTGGCCACAAAAGAACACTCTGTATAATCACGCCTTTATCCGTTACGGGGTAGGCAGAGCACCAAGGGCCGATAGAACCACATGGTGCCTAGAACCACATCGTTATTTATATACCTAACAACTACTCGTACGTGTATTATGGGACTAGGTAACATAATGTCAAAAAACTTAATTCTGGAACATACATAGGTATATCTATAAGTAGGTATACATCCACACTGATGTGTTCCTAAAGTGAGATAACGAGAACTGCAAGATCATAAAGGAGATTATCAGTCACTATGTAAAATCTAGAATATATTTACAAATAAATTTATTGGTCTTAATAGTTAATAGTGTGACTAGCGACCAATTTCAATACTAGATAATAATATCAAAAGAATCTTGTTTTTTTTAATTCCAAATTTGAAATTTTGTATGAAAACAATGGAACATTTATGAATCTCTCGAGATCAGTTATTGAAGAAGTGAGTTTCAATCGAGAACCAGAAGTACCTAGCGATCATTTGGAAATGCCACCGAGGGAAATCTGTAATCGGGTTTGTCTATTATGGCCTATCCCGGGATCCCGGCCAGGGTCCCGGGCTTATCCTTAAAACGGGACTGTTGACATGAGGGCGTAATTCTCGATTGAACCCTTAACCGTTTCCGCTGATGCGAGCCAGCAGCCGGTGGAACGGTAATATCGTCCCGGGAAAATTAGGCTTGTTCGCTATTCCCAATAATTTCCCAAAATGTTTCGGGATAGAAATGTGTTGCGATTTGTTGCTGTGGCGTTTGCTGTTATCAATTTCTGATTGGTTTATGGTAGAGAGATTTGCTTCTACTTTATATCTTCCATGTACAGCCAGCTATCCGATACCATTTTATTTATATATATAAAGATTGTTGCATATAAAACGCATCCATAGCATAATCTAGCTTTTTTATCCTAATAACGTCTCAGCAGCAAAGTTGAGTTCAAAATGTCATAATTGTGAATCGACGAATATTATAAACGCGAAAGTTTGTGATGTAGGTATGTATGTAAGAATGCAAGGATGTTTGTTGCTCTTTTACTACAAAAAATATGGATTTTAACGGAACTTCACAATAATATAACCATCAGAATAACACATAGGCTACATTTATCCCGGAAAAATATTTTTATCCCGGATAATTTCGACATTTTGATCTTTTCGTACGGACGGAGTCGAGGGCGTCCACTATTCATACATGTTTCCTTTTCCATTCCCGACTGCATACGAGTAAGTAGTGCAAGATGTAAATTAGTTTCATGATACCGAGCAGTAAGCGCATTCCCCATCACAAAGGTCTGCCCGACAAAGGTACGAACACAATGCGTCTAACCAACTTGTCGCTACTCATTACCTAAAAGCATTCAGTTTTACAATGTACGACTTTATTTCATCGTTATACAGCGCGTACGATGTCGTTCGCGTGAAGTTTAGAATTTCCGTTACAATGGAAATTTGGGAAATCCAACTCCGTGTCTTCTAGAGAGAATAGAGGCAGCTACATGCAATAAATAAAAAAAAATGATGTCAATAATGGTATTGGCTCTATAAAGAAGCAGAAAACCTTGGCATTTATTACACGATTTCGTCATCCGATTTTACACAGCACGACTATTTATAAAAAAAATCGTCACGTGTAATTTTCTTGAGCAAATTCCGCGAGACCATGCACCATGTAAATAGTGGTAGAGTATCGTAGGTCGTGAACTAACTATATTTCCATGGAAAATAAGCTACATACTCGTACCTTTGCTGTAGAAGCTACTCAAATTCCAGGACGTTACAACATTATGTTTTGTACCTAAAACAAAGTAGCTTCCCACTGTCTGTCCCTATGTATGCTTAGATCTTTCCAAATACGTAACGGATTTTAATGCGTTTTTTTATTAGATAGAGGGAGTTAAGAGGAAGGTTTAAACAGGGCGGAAGTGACAGCCAGGAAAATATTTATATGGCGACTTCAGACCATGATTATGAGGCAAAAACCACTGAAAATTGTCACAGGAATTTTCACATATTTTTTTTTTCATTTTTTCAGGAAAAAAATTGTATAGTTCGTTTAAGAAGGCCTTAGATAATGACTTAACACAAAATTTTAATCTATAAATGATTTTCAAAAAAAAGTTAGTCCCAAAAAAGTTCAAAATACTGATCAACTCCAATGGAGAGTCACAAGTGGTCCAAAAAACAGTAATGTATCACACAATAATCAATAAGCTCATTTAATTAGTCACAGATCGCCTGATACAATTGGCGCGAAAAGCAAACATTGCGGATAATCAAATTAAAAATGCATTTCCTGCGAGTAATAACACTGTCGTATAACTCAAACAATGGTACTTGTTCAGTACTTCAGTATTTGCCTGGCTGTCACACACACCCTGTATGTAGGTATAACTAGGGACTCGCTCTGGCTTCACACGGGTGTAATGCCCTTTCATACGGACGAAGTCGTGGGCGGCCGTAAGTTACTCGTATATGAAAATTTCATTACTTAGTATTGTTAAGTTAAGCACGAGTTCAATTTCAAATTTTTAGCAATATTCCTTGAATTGAATGAGATAATACTAATTTAATAGATACTTTACTCGTACCTTACTATGCGATTTCGCCTACTTCAACATAATCGCGTTGTTTCGCCAATCAACAAATCGCCATCTACCGACAAACGCTGACAAACCTTTGTTATAACTAGATTTTCATGGAACCACCGCGCTATAATCAAAAGCCGATTTGTGCCGAACGCAAATTACCTATTTGTGCATCCTTACCTGACCTATTGCGAATAAATCGATTCCCATTTGTGTACCTTGGTTGACGTATGTGTACACATCAGCCTGTTGCAGTCCACTGCTGGACCAATACCTTCAAATATATTATTATACTGAATACTATAATATTATTATGTGGATTCTGAACATATATCACCGCCAAAGTTCATGAATCAAATCAATCTCTATGTAAGACGTTGGATCAGAATAGGGATTTTTGATTGGAGTTTTAGCCAATCAGTGAATTGAGATTACTGCAGGGCGATCTGAGTGATTCTTGAGGGAAATTGATAATTTTTCGGTTCGTCTGGCTGTTAGGGTAATTTGACGATCGGTATAATTAGGGTTGCCAATTTAAGGAATTGTATTTTCCGGCTTATTGCTTTTATTAAGTTGATATGAATTCTTTAGCCTTGTTTCAGGTACAGATCTTGAAATATGGTTTAGAACGAAAACTCACAAACTGAGATAGCCAGAATCTTAAATAATATCCCACTGTCACAGTTAACATAGCGGATGTAAAAAATCAATGATATGTTGCTAGTTAGAGCCTAAGAGAACGCCCCTATGTTTCTTAGTCGACTCTTACGACATTGCATGGAGATGCAGCTGATGTATTCTACTGAAAACCCGCAATTGCACACGAAAATACATAATGCCTGGATTGAATTAATAATTCTATGCAAATAAAATAGACACTGTAGTATAAATAAAAAATTTAGGGGTGGGATGACGTAAAAAAATTTTAGGGCATGTCACTAGTCAAACAGACAGCATTCAGAATGCAAATGGAGGCTGATGCGGCCACTAAGGCTGACTGTATACGTTCGTTTTCCGTATTCGATTTGTTCATTCTTAGCTATAAATTATAGTTACTGGCGCACATATCTGCTTGTTTCCGAAAGAAATAAGTACTGACATTGATTTTTGGTATTAAATTATTCATTAATCATAAATCTCAAGTTTTTCTGTACATCTGAGATATGGTGGTAAAAAAATATTGAGAGTCAGTCTGTCTGTATGTTTGTTAAAAGTACTGAATGAAAATAAATGCTGTTTTTACAACGCTGTCAATATCCGTAATGACAGAAAAACAAGTATCTGCGCTAGGCACGCGGTGTACGGAAAACGAATTGGGAAATCAAATACGGAAAACGAGTGTATGCGGCGACTAACCCAGTTTTTAGTTGACTCACTTAAAAATAGATGACCGCTCAAAGTTACCTATTATGCCTGGCGGGTCAAACTTTTATTTGAATACCTACTAGTTTCTCTCCTCGGCAACTCCGTGGAGTTATGGACTGTTGGTAGTTTAGAGACAATTTTTCACGAGCATTTTCTATTATAGTCTCTGCCTTCTCTAGGATATTTGGTTTAACATGGCTGCGTTCCCGAAATGGGGTAACATAGAGGAGAATAACTTAAATGGCGTAGCCAGAATTACAGGATCGTAAAAGAGATCACATAACCACGATTAGCATAGCGGGGACAAATGTGACATTCGTCTCGTTGAGGAAAAACCCATTATTTTCGGTATCGCATTATAACATTTGCTCTATACGTCTCCAAAAGATGGGCTCTACATAACATATACAACTTCTATCATATGCCCGTTTTAGTTCTTTAGGCCACGATGACGATTTCGTCGAACCGGAAATAAAGTACAACAGACAACCAGGATTAGCGTTCTTGAAACTAACTGGCAGAAAATGGATTGATTTAAAAATTGATCAAAGTTAGCATGAGATACCGGCATATCATACGCCAGTGAGATACACGTCTATATCCGTAGTCTAATCACGTATGTGAGCTGGCACGTACACGAAACGACTATACATTCTCTTTGCGTACGAATGTCACGATCTCATGGACTCATGGAAACCTCTTCTCGTTTCTGTTACCCTGATAATACACTCAAAAATATCACATGGTGAACTGTGGTACTATTTGCGTTGATCTGATGTGATGGGGTTTATGTTGGTGCTCCCGTCATATAGGCGTTACTGACGAAAAACCAAGCCCTATTTACGGTACTAACATAATAAAAGTACCTTCCCGGCTATTCTATGAACCTATAGCTTCAGCCATTCATGTATGACAAACAAACAATCAAAGTTTACCTCTTTATAATATTAGTATAGACTAAATTTAGGTATCAGAGTATACAAAAATGTTGGTTACAAAATCATGCATGGTAGTTCGACGGCCTATTAGTCTAGTAGTCATAGTTTGCGACGCCATAGGTCCGAATACCGGTAGGCGCAAACATTTATATAATGAATATCGATGTTTGTTTCTGAGTCATGAAGGTTTCTTATACTTACCCTATACAGGGTGTAACAAAAAGGGTGTGTTAAGCGAAAAGCTATGTAAATAGCCCACTATAGAGAACCTATCCACAAAATTTGAGATCCGAAATCACATGTTTATTTTTTCCGATTGTATGGAGAATTTTTAAATATCTCAGGAATTTTCATACAATCTTGAAAATTAAAAATGTGATTTCGAGTCTCAAATTTTGGGAATAGGTTCTCTATAGTGGGCTATTTATACAGCTTTTCGCTTAACATACCCTTTCTGTTACACCCTATATATTTATATACTATTGCTTATTATCCATGACACAAGACCTGGTGGATCTTAATTTTTAATAATTACCCAGACTGATTGATACTCATATTACAGATAGAATGGTTAAACTTATAACATTTATTGTGCCGGGAATTCCTAGTAGGGGAAAATAAACCACAACAAACTCAACTTGGCACTTTTTTACACGAAAAATTTGGGTTGGTACGAACTTTATGAATAAATTAAGCTGTGTATATGATAATCAGTTGGCTTTCCATACTGTGTGAGGAAAAAAGTTACATTTTGTTACTAAAATATCGTTAAATATGTTTATTTTGTAGAAATACAGGGTGTTTTTTGGTCGTCAACGTTCCCGAAATCTACGGAATCTCCTCATCATCACGATCATTTTTCTCCATGGAAGCATACCTGGAAAGAGTCTCGTTCCCAAGATATTAGGGTCCAAAGTTGAGTAAATAGACTGCGTTTTTGTGCATAAATGCATATAGCAATAGCAAGATTTTTTCACGAGAAATAATTAATATCTGTCTATGAAAAAACTAGCATAAACACTGGACACTATGATCAAGTAATTTTTTATTTTTTTTATTTAGTCGTTTCCCAGCATTTTTTGGTATAAACTTACTTTATTTGATGTATAGAGTATTTACCTTTCGTTAAGGGTGGCAATGAAAAAACATCTTGTATATTAATGTATGAAACAAACTTTTTTTATTGTGAGAGTCATTTCGATGTAGCTGAATTATACGAAAAATTCATAATTTTCATGATTTCTAAAAGTTCTTAAAAAGTTAAATTTAATGTGGGTGGCGTCGCAGGAAACAGCCAATATAGAAAATACCACTATTTTCAAAAATAGAACGCGGAAAGAGCACGTGCAAATCACACAACTTAACCACGGACGGCCACAAGCCACATCCGGTTCCGGTCGGCCTAAAGTCCGGTGTACAATGATTTGTCAATTTCTTTTTATCCGACTGCGCCAAAATGAGGGTTATGTTTTTTTTTCGAGTGTATGCATTGTCGCTTTCAAGCTCATATAGGTGTCATTAAATTCGTCTTAATTGTGAGAGTGACACTGGGTCAAATTTTTTATGCAATCGGTTTTTTTTCCTTGAGGTTATAATTGTTCTGTTAAGGTTCTGTCTGACCAACAGCAATATACACATAGGTACCTATCATGCAAAATGTATGTATCTTTATATTAGTACGAGAAAAAAAATTGGCCGATTGATGTAGTTGATGGTGACCCTGCCTTCCGCGCCATATATCCTAGATTGGAATCCCTATGCCTGGTTGATATGTAAAAAATCCTTCGTAGACGTTTAATCTATACTTAATAATATTATAAAGCTGAAGAGTTTGTTTGTTTGTTTGTTTGTTTGTTTGAACGCGCTAATCTCAGGAACTACTGGTCTGATTTGAAAAATTCTTTCAGTGTTAGATAGCCCATTTACCAAGGAAGGCTACAGTCTATACAACAACCTGCCCGGCTTCGCACGGGTACAACACCCCCTCACGCGGACGAAGTCGTGGGCGGCTGCTAGTGTAAGAATATAGTAATAGTAAGTACATGCGGAAATATAAGTTAAAAGTACGTAGGCACGATGCCACGGTAAAAATAATTATCATTATATTTACAATTATATAGCTGCATTTTTAGTATTTAACCATCATCGCAAGGACGTGTACTATTTATCAACAATCCAACATACCTACCCGTTATATAAAACAGCAAGATACACAATCTACCCGTAACATTTCTAGAACATTCTAATTTAAATTCAAATCAATGCTTCTACTGCAACGGATCGGCAGAACTCGAGTTTATTAAAAACTTTTCCGCACCCATCTGTTCGAAGTTGAAAAAAAAAGAGTCCTGGCCACTACATTGTAGACGTTACCTAACTTTTTCTTTTTTCTTTTAATTTTATTTTCCGAACGCCCGCATCGACGTTACCATTATTGGGTTGCCAGTGCTCTTATTTTTTTCACATTGTGTTAAACTGTCTACTACTGGCGACTAACACTTTATAAAGAAGTCTGTAATATTAATTTACTTGTTAAGAGATTTTGATGATTCTTCGGGTCTTGACTAGAATACTTCACCTGCATCTCCTTCCATGCAAGTCGTAAGAGTCGACTAAGGAACTCAGGGGTGTTCTCTCAGGCGATGAGCTATCAAATTATTACTGACTTTCAATTACTGCCCCGTTATCCTAAGCGTGACTTTATTATCTCCTTCGTATTCCTGAAGTTCTAGTTACCCGTTACCTGACTACTATTACCCCATAATTTCAGGGTGTGTTTGACATATGATCTATGGCCAGTGCAAGCGAAACTAGAATATATCTCCAAAATCCTATATACAGGGTGATTTTTGGTCGTCAACGTTCCCGAAAACTACGGAATCTTCTCATCATCACGATCATTTTTCTCCATGGAAAGTGTCTGCATACCTAGAAAGTGTCTGGTTTCCAAGATATTAGGGTCCAAAGTTAAGTAAATAGACTGCCTTTTTCTACATAAATGCACATTGAAGCGTGTAGCAAGATTTTTTCACGATAAATAATTAATATCTGTCTATGAAAAAACTAGCATAAACACTGGACACTATAAATTTCGCCTAATCTAGAAATAATAAAAAATTACATCGTTTCCCAGCATTTTTTTGCATAAACTTACTTTATTTGATGTATAGAGTACGTATCCTTCGTTAAGGGTGGCAACGAAAACAGCCTGTATATGAACAATCATTGAATTCTACAATGTTTATTGAAGCAGTCAGAGCCATAGCTGCGGTTGCGGTGACTGACCAAGATAGCTGACAGCTGACATGTGACGCGCGTCGAGTATGTGCTGGCATAACAGGGATTTCATAATAATGGATCGAGCATGCTCTACTCATAGAAAAAACCTATCAATTTAATCTATTATTTGTCGATTGTCATTTTTTTTCTATGCTTGTTACTTTCCATGTAAAGGTCTGTAAAGCATGAGTCGGCATTTCGGGGCTTTATGGCCACTAACGTGGAATTAATAACAGTTATGATCGCCTAGAGCACGTTATGGCAAAACCAACATTAGGTTTAATAGGCCGCATGATTTTACTATTACTATTATACTATTTCAGTGAAGTGTCATTGCTTGGGAGAAGATATAGCAAGAAAGCTCCCAGCGATACTGTCAAAACTTAGTAACATATTTAAAAAAGGGGATTATTTCCCCAAAAGTCATCAATGACAAGTGTATGCCGGCTAGTGAAGCAAAAAACTTGGTACATAAGACTCTAATAATATGTTTAAACTAAGTAGGTGGTGATGCCGGCAGAGTAGAATTCGTACCACCCCATGTCTGCCCGTGGGTATCGTACGAGGCGATTAAGGGTTTCCGGGAGGTGGGCAGCAGCGCCTCCCGTGTTGACAACATAGTCCAAAATACAAACTGCGGTCATCAACCCGCCTGCCCAGCGTGGTCACTATGGGCAAATACCTCCCATGGCAGTCTTGTGGCGTGCCCTGGGGGAGGCCTACGTCCAGCAGTGGACTGCAATAGGCTGGTGATGAAGTAGGTATAAACAAAGCAGCATAGTCTTGTGCAGATGCGGAGCTTCACTAGAATACATCAGCTGCATCTCCTTCTATGAATGTCGTCTACTAGAGAATTTAGGGATGTTCTCTTAGGAGATGAGCTAGCAAGTTGTCACTGAACTTTCACACCTGATCCCGCTATACTAAAGGTCGTGATCTTGCATTTCTGGTCACTCTATTTTGAGAACAACAGTCCTGTGTATACAGGATGATTTTTGGCCGTCAACGTTCCCGAAAACTACCGAATTTCCTCATCATCACGATCATTTTTCTCCATGGAAGCATACCTGGGAAGTGTCTTGTTTCCAAAATATTAGGATCCAAAGTTGAGTAAATAGACTGCGTTTTTCTGCATAAATGCACATTGACGCATGTAGAAAGGTTTTTTCACGCGAAATAATTAAAACCTGTCAGCGAAAGAACTAACATAAACACTGGACACGATAAATTTTCCCGGATCAAGTAATTAAAAAAAACCAAAAAATTTACATCGTTTCCGAGTATTTTTTTTTTGTGATAAACTTACTTTATTTGATGTATAGAGTACGTATCTTTCATTAAGGGTGGCAACGAAAAATCATCCTTTATACACATGTCGCATCTGGTCAAATTCAAGTCACAGGCGTGACAGGCGTACCAGCTCGCTTCGACAGAATCTAGGTGCTAGATTCGAATTGCAACGGACTTCACTTTCTGTTGGAGCGTAGTTCGGATAACATCTTGGGACTGTCCTATCGTTCTGTACTGCGGTACCTATAGCTAAGTGTATCAGTGTTTTAAATGTGATTGTAATTAAAATACTCTTTAAACTTGTTATTAAAAAGTGTAATCAAGATTCTCTTTGTGTGTTTCCTCTTTGCTTGATTACCCGCTAACGCCCACGATGTCTGACGACGAGTCTCACTACACTCCGAGATCTCCTACCCTTCCTGTTCCTACACACATATTAATGTATGTATGTAAACATAGCTACTATGACCGTAATCAGACCTTTTGATCTAAAACAATTCCGAGTAAACAACGTTACTACCGTATAAATGAAAGTCTATTAATTTCGACTGGGCCCCGCTATCTCCCAAGGGAACCCTAAATCCATTGTTGCAGAAGCTCCGAGTTTATCGCTACTTTTCCTTATTTATTATACAAATTATTGACTTAGAGCTCGGAGGCTACGGGTTTATGTAATTGGTTTGTATTATTGCATTAGGATTATATTACAATTCTAGGTATAATAAACCTTATTAAATAATATTAAAGATTGACTTTGGGTCTAGGTTAGACTAAAGTCTAACCCACTAACAACTCATAAACTATCTAATCTCGATATGATTATATAAAGATCATTTATAACCAGCAATTTCGTACACCTGGACTAGATAGGTAGCCTATGTCCTTCTCCTTTTTCTCAGCTGTGTGGAAAATTACATAGTTGGTCGGATAAATAAGGCGTGAAGAGGTAACAAACTGACAAAATCACTTTCAAAATCACTTGCATGTATAATATTAAATATGGCTTTTATTCTATAAACATTTGTTAAAATTTTTACGCTTCTTTTTAATCCTGATAGCCCGAAAGGCAAGGTGATACAAGGTCTGCTATAATAACAAAACATCAAAGTTTTCTTCTAATAAGATTTAACAAAATTAAGATCATTATACAAAATCATGAAAATAAGATGTTTCTAATTAAATAATATTAGAGCAGACTTTGAATTTACGTTTCAAAATCATTACTTTAATGTAAACATAATAATGCCATTTTCTAAACTCTAACTTAATAACGTTGTAGACTTAAGATTAAACCCTAAAATATAATGAGCTAACTCCTTAAAACGATAAAACAGAAGCTCTTATATTTAAACAGTTTATCCAATGTAATTTAGTAATTAAATAACTGAGTTATGATAAAATTTACAATATTTAAATAGTTTTAAAAAGGAAAATCCATCATCATTGTATTCTTCGAAAAGTAATTCATATCGCCATATACTTGTATCAGCATATTTTAGAATAAACATAATATTTAGTAACATATTATATAATATCGATAATTATACTTATTTGTGCCGTTTGGCGTGGAGACGCTGGGCCCTTGGGGATCAGCGGCGCTCCAATTCTACAAGCACCTGGCCGGGCGGCTCATGGAGTCCACACGTGACCAAAATGCTGGCTGCTACTTAGGCCAAAGAATAAGTATAGCAATCCAGCGCGGCAACGCAGCCAGCATTTTGGGCGCACTACCTGATAACGGAGATCGGTTGACCAACCTGTGAAAGCGGAATTGGTCGATCGATCTATTGTATACACGCTAGCCCTAAGTAGTTTTTAAGTTAGTCATAGAAATTTCTACTCTTTTGTAAACACTTAATGTTCTTTTTCTTTAAAATAAATAATGAAAAAAAATGTTACAAGTCTTCCAGGATAACTTATACTCTTGTCAAGTTTTAACTGGCCCGCAATGTTCAACGAAAATGTTAAATGTTACTGCAGTTTTTGACGCTGCTTATCATTACTGGTTTTTTAAATGGCGTTATTAGAAATAAATAAACATAGTCCGATCGTCTTTAGGCTCCAGTGGACGGTGCAGAGCGAGGTTGCGGTGCGAACAAATGGAGAAAAATTTACCAATAGGATGGCAAGACTGGAGGTGACCCAATATATGATAGAATCCTACTGATACCTATAACTAATAAAATAATAATAATAAAAAATCATTTATTTGGAAAAAAAAACATACATATAAATTCACGTCAGGCACGTCAAAAACAACCACTTATTTTACCGCGCGCCCGAGCTATACTATACAGGTGTAACAAAAAGGGTATGTTAAGCGAAAAGCTATGTAAATAGCCCACTATAGAGAACTTATCTACAAAATTTAAGACTCAAGATCACATTTTTATTTTTCAAGATTGTATGAAAATTCCTGAGGTATTTAAAAATTCTCCATACTATCGGGAAAAATAAAAACGTGATTTCGGGTCTCAAATTTTGTGAACAGGTTCTCTACAGTGGGCTATTTACATAGCTTTTCGCTTAATATACCCTTTTTGTTACACCCTGTATATAACTATACCTATATACCTTATTGGTTAAAGTTCTCAGTTTCTCCGCTCCAATGGGCAGGCAGGCTTAGGCGGGCAAGCATGTAAATGTCTTGAATTATTCTGCCTTACACCTATTTACAAAAGACAACCCCACTATTTACACAGTCAATACTGTGCCTGGCTGCAATGAAATTAGTTTTCGACGAACCGAATTTAGTTGAAACGTTATTGCTCTAACCAAACTATTTCTCCGAATTCCATTGGTCGAGTAGAAGTAAGACAAAAGCACCAATTTGACGGACAACTTAAACAGTTAGAATTTTAATCAAAGGGCCTTCATAGTATAAGAAAGACTAGGCTAGGTTATCTATGCAAAATAATATTTAGCAGAGGTGTTATTACAAATAAAATTAAAATTAAATAATTCGTATAAACATAAACACCGTTCAAAGTGACGCTTAGCCATTTGCAAAATGTATGGAATATCTTACAAAGTTAGACTTCTATTAACTTAAACAATATGCAAGGATTATTTATAACATGGTGTCTTTAAGGTGCATTTGAGAGATTATTATTTAATGAAGAGCCTCGTAGAGGCCGTTTTTCTTAACATAAAAATTAATTAAATTGCAACCTTTGATCATAATACAAATTTTAAGGTAGAACGGTATAATTGTGAAGGTAAATATTTATGATAATACCAAGCTCTTCTGTAGGTACTACTCGTATACAGGGTGTAACAAAAAGGGTATGTTAAGCGAAAAGCTAAGTAAATAGCCCACTGTAGAGAACCTGTCCACAAAATTTGAGACCCGAAATCACATGTTTATTTTTCCCGATAGTATGGAGAATTTTTAAATATCTCAGAAATTTTCATACAATCTTGAAAAATAAAAATGTGATTTCGAGTCTCAAATTTTGTAGATAGGTTCTCTATAGTGGGCTATTTACATAGCTTTTCGCTTAACATACCCTTTTTGTTACACCCTGTATAAATAACTTTTCTGAAATTGAAAATAAATCTTAGATTTTTAATAGATATCGTAGAAGGCGACTAAGTCTTTCCGGCTGCACCTCAAAAGTTGACAACATAGTCCGAAAATCACACAGCGGTCTCCAGCACGCCTGCCGTGGTGACTATGGAAAAAAAGCTCCCGATGGCAGTAGTTTTATTTTATTTATTTATTTATTTAGGTAAGTACAATATATGATACATTTTTTATTAAATTGCCTATAAACCTTTATAGGTTTGTGTGGCAATAGCATTCGCTTATTTACATTTAACAGATAGAACCTGAGTATCACCAATTAAGTATGAGTAACAGAGTACAAAACAGTAAAGAAACATCAAGGTTACAAATAGACAAATCCAGGAGCAATGGTATGCATATTGCAATAGAAGATAAAGACTTCACTTAAAATAATACTTTGGAGATACTAGTTACAAAGCGGCTGTTTTAGCGGCAAGAATCTGCGCACGTTATTTTGTTGCTAGTTTGGTGATCACTGCGCAGTACTAGCGCCACCCCAATTTTTACAAAGCGCAGAGCACGTTTACCACAGGATTTTTGTGGCATGTGATCTACAAAGGCCGATGTGATAACAATAGTTGTGAAGTAAATAGTATTTCTAATATTTCTCCACTAATAAAGTACCTAACTTGTCTCGTGGTCGAGGCAGGGATATCTATCTCACTTAACTGTTGCGAGATGGACTATTGGGCGGCGCGGCCGTAAGGATTTTAATGCATGTTTTGTGTGCGCCAGTCATAGTTGCATGTATCAGTATTGTGCTACAATTTTAAAATCATTATTCTACCTTTTTAATACATGCGATGTTGGTGTGCCTAATCTTAATAAATAAATAAATAAAGGGAACTAAATTTTCTAAAAATTTACAACAATTAAATATATAATAATATAAGTTTTTGTTTGTTGCGCAGTTACCCATTATGAACCCACTCTAATAATCATTTTTAGTACAGACATGTCCGCCAAAATATACTCTGTAGGTTAATAGTTAGTATTAATAATTCAGGAATGCTGCGCAGCGGCCAGTAGACTGGGTATGTAGAGTGACCATGGCTCACAATGAGTAGGGTTCTATTTACTCCATTAATATTAAATTAAAATTGATTAATTTCATTGGTAAAGACAGCAGCACAAATATTATTATGTTGGAATAGGAAAATTTTATGAAAGATTATTATCATATACTTCTGCGAAGAATTTCCTGCGTATTTTATATAATTTTACAAGTATAAATTTTTAGATTTTTGGAATAACGTTTATTATACTCCTAAAGAAAGAGAACTTACGTTGTTATATACATTTTTTAAATTAGAAAAAGTAGCTTTTATTATTTGTTAACAAAATGAACGTTTATTAAGGTTTTTACAATTATCTTCATAACTAATAAATATAACCTACATACGTGCTAAAATTATTTGCAATAAAAACTACACCTACGAACTAAAATAATAACAAGTTTTACAAGTTAATTTTACAGGTAGCTAAAATATAATAATATTTTTTTGTAATATTGTTTGTCAAAAAATACCTGTATCTAATCAATTTAGTTAACTCAGTTCACTATTAATAGAACTTACTGACATTATTCCTACGGTAAACAATATAAAAATATACTACAATTTTATTCATCCCCCAAATGGATGCAATTGTTTAACCTCATTCATCAAAATGTCCAATCACAATATATTTCATTACGCAGTTTAATATCCAGCACAAAGGAAACAAACTCGGAACGGAGCGCTATCTTAAAAATAAATAGCCGTAGAAATAGCCTCATAATTCCAAACGACACTGTCCTAAATTTCCCATAAATCATGCACACCGCAATGTAAACTCAGCTAAGCCATAGTAAATTAAATAACATAGTTTGGTGTTTTGGTTTTAACGGTTTAAACTATAAGTTAACTGGTGGTGAGGACAGGATGTCTTTTGAAACACACATGTCTTTTGAAAGTAGTTAAGAGTTAATAGTAATAGAAGAAGAAACAAAAAACTTATTTGATTCTAGTTAATGTATGTAAAGTTGACAATGCCCGTGTTGACAACATAGTCCAAAATACAAACTGCGGTCACCAACCCGCCTGCCCAGCGTGGTGACTATGGGCAAATACCCCCCATGGCAGTCTTGTGGCGTGCCCTGGGGGAGGTCTACGTCCAGCAGTGGATTGTAATAGGCTGATGATGATGATAATGAAAGTTAACAATGTTATCAAAGCTTGAAGTAATTGTAACCTGATTTTGATTTTGT
The DNA here is from genome assembly GCA_014607495.2 of Carposina sasakii. Taxonomy (NCBI): domain Eukaryota; kingdom Metazoa; phylum Arthropoda; class Insecta; order Lepidoptera; family Carposinidae; genus Carposina; species Carposina sasakii. The sequence goes on from CP053157.1 coordinate 1,579,613, forward strand.
CAGTGGTCAGAAAGCTTATTTGAAGGATAAAGTTGATTATTTCGTTTAAGAGGAAGCTTTAAATTTAGGTAGGCCAGGTCTTTAGATAGGCTGTTGGCCACTGTGAAAATCGGCCCTACATTTAATTTATCGCCCTAAAACGCGGTTCATAAACTACTCACTAGCATTGACAATGTCTAAGCCCCGAGTATTTCATATTCATGCCCTGTTCCGTAGCTCGTTGTACGAAAAACTTCTACGAAAATTTTTTCGACCACAAATTATGTTTTCTAATGAGTCTATATGCTTCACGTTTGTAATAGTTACGTATTAGTTAGAGCCAGTATGTTTTATAACTGCATTTATAATCAAAACCATCGAAAATCATACCAAAAGCATCGATTTCTATTGATCCCATTTACGTTCTTTTAAAGGCATAGAATAACTAAGCCAGTGACAAATGTATCGAAACCTCTAAATATTATTATTTTTGTACTGATGTAGGGGTTTCACAAGAATACGTCAGCTGCATCTCTTTCCGCGCATGTCATAAGAGTCGACTAAGGAACTCGGGAGAAGCTCGATCAGCTAGCAATAGCAACGGTTAAAGGGTAAAAGGGTTTTGGGCCATCTGTCCTATTTAAGATTCTACAGTTTTACCTCCTCTATTATGCAGTTATATATCTTTTTCCCCAATTATTATATTTTTGGGGGTTGATACAAACTGGAGACGCCTTGCGCATACCATAACACAATTACCAATTAAATTAACGTGCAAATAAACAACAAACAACTCCATGCCTTATTTAATTACGCAGACAATCTGATTTACAACATTTTACCTCGAAATCCTCGGCAAGGGATGGCGGATAATGTTATTAGCATGTGTCTGTATGTAATCATACGAACAAACTGAGAGCGGCGAAGGACCTTAACGCGAAGGAATTATATAGTAGATCCATGAAAAGGATAATAAAATATTCTTGTCACTTCGGAGGCTGTTAGCATACCTTCTACCGGAAATCAAACAAATAAACAATATTTCATTCCATTTCATTTCATTGTGTACTAAATACATAGCTAAGGGTGGGAGAGTGTCGCTACACCACAGAGCTGTGTTGGTGTGGGGCTTCACTACAATACATTGGCTGCATCTCCTGCCGTGCATGAGTCTACTAAAGAACTCAGGGTGAACTGCTAGCAACTTGTAACTGATATTTTACAATTGACCACCCTACTGGCAAATGTTAGTTTATTCGACATAAAATTTTAAAAAATATTATACATACGGACGAATTGAGAACCATTTTTTTGAAGTCGGTTAAAAATGGAACGTATTTTTCGATTAACATATTTTTATGTCACTTTTTATATTTGCTACGGTGTTCACACCTCCACGTTGTCTCTGCTACATGGACATCCCACAATAGTCCTTTGTCAGGTCGCAGCTGATTAATTCGGGTAAAGGCGAAGGGTAATTCAGGCTTTTTCGGGTCACTTTTAGCAATTTTCAATTTCATACTTTACCTGTATAATTTTGCTAGATTAAAGATTGCTGTGTTTGATTTATGCTGTGCTAATGCGGTGATTCACTGAAATACATCAGCTGCATCTCCTTCCGTGAATGTCGGAAAAGTCAACTAAGAAACTCGCGCATTCTCTCAGGCGATACGCTAACAACTTGTCACTGACAGTTTATATTTATAGCTGTGGGATCTCCTTTTAGATCTCCTTTCTCCTGCAGTTCTGGCTATCTCTTTTCGGGAACACAAACGTGGCCACATACATATATGTATGTTACAACTATTTGTAAACCAAATAGTAAATTAGCTCTACTTACAATAAAGATCTTTAGATCATTCATACGCATGCTTTCTCAGTCATTATCCTCAAAGAGATTGGGCAAAAATGTGCTAATTACACATCCACTCTTTACCTGTCAGCTCGGCAAAAACTCTTTAAGAAGACTGTAGTCTTAAATGATCTTGGCTATCGAACTATTTAAAGCGCCGTGGTAGCCTAGGAACAGTAGTGAATTCAAGCCAAAAAAAAGAGCATTACATTTACACAATACAAAGATACAAGTAGTAGTTGATAGTACACAATTTTATCTTTTTTTTTTCGTTTCAGTCATAAATGAGGAGAAGCTTTAAAAAGTGCGCAATATCTGGTATTAACCGGGCAATTTAAAAATGTATGCTTCTTGTTGATGCTTCCTTCCTTAGATGTGACGCATCGTGAGCAATCGCATCGTAATCTTATACACAATATGACGACGCGTAAACGTAAATTTTACTGCAAATTTTACTGCATATAGGCTTTTCCATAAGTCGTGAACGTCGGTTTACGTCGAAGGATTTTGCGCGAAATAAACAACTGACGTTGAAGGAAAATAAACTTGGTATTTTTTATTATTTTTAAAGCTACAAAATGGCAATCAACTGTGGAAACATGGCTGCTTTATAAAAAAAAATAAGGATCTAATAATTTTCATTTGTCATTGCACTGTACAAATTTTAGATATCCTTACTCAAGGACGTCCTTTCGTAAGACATTTTCTAGTTAATACTTTTTACAGAACATACAGCTGTAGTTTAACTTGGGTAAAGCTAGAAGATTGGGTAAACCAAGGTTATGTTAGATTATGCCTAGGGTTACACTTAACAGACAATTTTGGATTAATTTTACTTGGGTAAACCTAGGTTTACTACATCATCTGGCATTACCTGTAACATTAACGATAAGAATTACATTGTTTTAAAAAATCACATCAAGATCAACTAAAGTACATACATATACCTACTGTGTATAAAGTGTGTGTAATTGGCAGATACTCGTACAATTATACATTACATTTAACAACAAAATGTAAAGAATATCTGTCAAATAAAACAATGTATAGCTTATACAGTGTTTAAAAATGTTGTATTATTAGTATAGCCCAGCTTACTGAAAAAAATATTTGTACCTACAAAGAAGAAAAATACAACGCGAATCCACAACAGAAAGCAATAAAAAAATAAAAGGAAATAAAATCATAACGGTAGACTTATCTACAATGTAAGTGATAACATTGGTAGTAAAAATAAATCAATAAAACAATCATACGATAACTGTAAACTATTTTTGTACTCCGTTACATTTTGATACAAAAAGTTTTTTTTTTGTTATACACAAACACACTTATAATAATAGGAGTCTATTGCTGAACATAGGCCTCCCCCAGGACACGCCACTAAGCTACTCGCATTGTCACCACGCTGGACAAGCGGGTTGGCGACCGCAGTGCGATTTTCGGTCTAAAAACGTTGGGTTCATTATTAAATACAAATCATACTGAATAACCTATAATATAACAAACTATGATACAAATATTGTATTAGATTTGATAGTTTGTAATAGATGCGAATGTTGAGATGGATGTGTACAAGGTGTTACAAGAATAGATAAGATCAGGAATTAGAATATAAAAGTAAGTTTAAAAGTTGCACAGATCATAGACAAGTTGCAAAGTAACCGTTTGACACGATAAGGACACGTTAAGCGACGGGATGAAAGGCATATTTTACCAAGAGTGCCATGAATGTGGATGGTTATAGAGGGAAAGAAAGATCTAAAAATTGTTGAATAGACTGTGTGAGAGAGGATATGCATGTACTGGGAGTGAGTAATGAGATGACGGATCATGAATGAAAGAAAAATACATAGGTATTATGCCGACCTCAAGAAAATAGGAACAGAACAGGAAGAAGAAGAGTTAATGATGGATGTTTTCAGTTTGTTTTTAGAAGTGTCTGGTTTTGGCCTTAAGATGCGAATTAACGCGACCTTTATTCCACAACAGTTATACTAACACAGTATTTTTACACTATTATTATTGGTCATATAAACACTGTATTCAATATCGATCTTCTGAGCACTGCACACTAGCAGCTATAAAGATTGCTTTATATTTATATAGTACATATATTAGGATCCCTAAGCACAAATATGAACAGACAATCCTATGGCCGCTATATGTATCACTGTTAGTCAATCAGTAGAAAAACAAGACATTTTGCTTACGCTGACACACTAGACTAGAGGCACAATAGAACGTTTCTATACTGGCTCTCTATAGCTCATGTATGCTCTATTTGCACATGATATTTCGTTTTCTTATTTATTTCCATCATCCGTGACGATACCGTGGAGTAATCCGTGTTGTGTCCGATTGAAATGGCGACATGCCGTCAGAATGGCGACTTGTGTACTTGTAAATGTTTTCTAATTGCACTCTATTTTACAAAAAATAAAACATTTTGCTTCCATTACTATGATAATATCGCGTTACCCTCAGTAATTCCACACTTGGTTGGGTGTTATTCCCAATAATTATATCCTTAGTACAATATTCTATAAAAGTTATTGTCGCGGCCAAAAAACAGAAAAATAATAACAACATAAAAGCAACATAGCGTTTACATTTTATGAACATAGTAGCGTACGTTTCTAAAGTCTACGATGTAATGTTGAGTTCTATGTATTACGTAGCAAGTCTTGATAAAAAACTAACTAGTTACTCCCTGTGACTCCGATTGTGTTTAGCTATGATTTCCCGAGATAGGCCGAACAAATGCAAAAAGGCAGCCAACTTTACGATACCTGATATATGAACTGGAGTGCAAGACTAACGAACCGTTAACGAAACGCGGTGCGAAGCAATATTTACTTACCGCTTGAGTAATAAGGTGTATTTTAGCACGCATCGGTCGCGAGTATGACAGAATAAAAACAAATATCTGTCTCTTGCTGAAATGTGACTAATTACGTCACCATAAAATAATTATTGCTTTGTTCAGCGTCTACAACAGTTCCGTTACGGCTTCGTACCAACTCGATACTTTTCGAGAATTTCCCCCGATCCTTCACGGCTGCTACATAACCAAAGCTTTAGGTGACTATTTTTATGACGGAAGATGTAGTTTTTATTTCAAATAGAATAGAAGCCAATTCTCCTGAAATTTTTAGTGTTAAGACATTCAAACAAAAAATATTTGCTTTATTATATTACCTTGCTATAAAAATAGTACGTAAAGATTATTTCACAGCATTGCGGTCTCTCAATATGATCGCACCGACCGTATTTCGGGCAAGGCGACCAATCTCTATGGAGATTGGGCAGGTACGCAGAAGATATTATAGTGCACAAGTATGTGCGCAAATACAGATGCACTCTTTATTCCGTTACTCTCATAGTCCGATGGGATGGAAAGCCGACATGACCGGAGAGAATTCAGGCGCAGGACCAACTGTTTTTAACCGACTTCAAAAAAAGGAGGAGGTTCTCAATTCGTCTGTATGTATAATATTTTTTTTTGTTTTTGCTTTTCGAGGCACGAGCTAAGTGACAATTCTACAACATTAAAATCTGTACATTAATTAAATTCATCGGTACAAGCCCGTGACTGGGATCGAACTTACGTCTCCCGCTTGGAAGGTGAACGTCTTAACCACTAACTGACATGCCCTTGGGTTGAAATATTTTCATTCAAACATCTTTACAAGCACGTCACAATCCATATTAGAAATTTTAAAGCAGAACGTTTGAAAAAACGTATTTTTTACTTTATTGCACATACACAGAAAATATATTTAAAAACGGTAAACGAAGAGAAGCATGTACAATAGCAAGCTTATCTCTACAAGAGATCTCTTCCGGCAAGCAAGCAAATAAACTTAGATTTTTTAACTTAATACAAAGTGTCATCATCAAGTCAGTAGAGGGACAAGAGGGTCTTGGTGTTTTGTAGACGATGGGCTAACTATCTGTCACTACTAACCGAACTTGAACATCTCAACTATATATAGGTTTAGCAAAGTGCCAATTTTAGTAACTTAATACAAATGTCTAATTGTAAAATATGAAATGTGCAATGTTTAAAGGTTATTTTTAACCGGCCTTAACTAGAAAACGTACTTGGAATCACCAGGTCGTTAACGCATTTGCCAGTCGAACAGACCAATGAAATCCCGAATAGCGCCGTGCTTTCCGGTTTTAGAAAACGTTCGTTCCTTTTATGTTAGCCTGGTACTTTTGTCACGTCGGCCGGCAGAATAATGGGATTTTTGCTAACTTTTTGAATGCATGCGTGGGCAAAACAATTTTATTACATTTTTTTGGAAGAGGAAAATTTCTGTAGAAATTTGGTAGTTTTTTTTGCAAAGTGAATGGCGGTGGACGATCATCACAGAGGCGAAGGAAGTAGGGAAGACCTGGAGCGAATTAAAACGAGAAGCTCAAAGCCGACCTGGATGGCGGAGAACTGTGGAGGCCCTCTGCTTCATCAAGTAAGGGTTTCTATCAAGGATCGAACATACGGTGTCGTTCAACTGGAAGGCATAAGCAAACCTGTTGAGTGGTCGCATCACTACGTATCATAAAACAAAGTCGTCCCGCTGTCTGTCTGTTCCTATGTATGCTTAGATCTTTAAAACTACATAACGGATTTTGATGCGGTTTAATAGATAGAGTGATTTAAGAGTAAGGTTTATTATGTATAACTAGGGATGAATTAGCGATATAAAAACATAAAAAATAGATTCCAGATTCCGATATACAAATCCGCTCTTTGCCTATAACGTAATCAGATCATACAGGGTGTAACAGAAAGGGTATGTTAAGCGAAAATCTATGTAAATAGCCCACTATAGAGAACCTATTTCCAAAATTTGAGACTCGAAATCACATTTTTATTTTTCAAGATTGTATGAAAATTCCTGAGATATTTAAAAATTCTCCATACTATCGGGAAAAATAAACATGTTATTTAAGGTCTCAAATTTTGTGGATAGGTTTTCTACAATGGGCTATTTACATAGCTTTTCGCTTAACATACCCTTTTTGTTACACCCTGTATAAATAATACCAACACCCAACTATCCGAATACATTGTCAACAACAAAATCGTATGTGGAATAAAATCTGTTGTTTCGCTTACACAGGCCCTTTGTTTTCTTTGTTACTGGCTTTAGACCTTTGAACCCCTGTCATAGGTTGAAATACGGTGAAATACGTATATAGACTACCAGTGGACGCCCGCGACTCCGTCGGCCTGAACTGCAGAAAAAAAAAAACAAAATGTCGAAATTATCCGGGATAAAATTATTTTTCCGGGATAAAAAGTAGCCTATGTGTCATTCTGATATGTAAGCTATATCATTATGAAGTTTGTTTTTGCGTGAGAGACCAACAAACATACTAACAAATTTTCGCGTTTATAATATTAGCAGGACAAGCTTTTATTGCCGTGTAAATAACCGTTATATCGCAAAACGGTTGAATATCAAATTGGATATTATAGTTTGCTTTGTGGTATAGGGAATATATATTTGAGGGTGTGTTTGTTCGGAAGTTTTCATCATTTCAGCAGGCAAAGATTAGTTTTCATGCTTTGGGAGGTATTAATTTTAGGAGGCTTTGTGAGTAAGGTTTTCTGTAATCTATTGAAAGGTGTCATATCTATAGTAAAGTTTAGGGTGCTTTAAGCCGGAATTATATTGCGCTGACGCTAACGTGAGGTGATGGGTTCATAACATTAAAGTCGGCTTTTACTATGGGATGGAATATTACATTACATCCCATAGTAAAAACAAGACCAATCAACTTATCAATAATCGGTGACTCAAACATCAATCACACTCAACTATTGAAAACAAGACAAACAAATTACTGTCATCCCTTAATCGAGTGCCCTTAAGAGAAAATTTACTACTGAGAATACGTCGGTTTATCATTGTGCGACTAAGCTCATTCCAATCCCGATGTGCAATATTTATCGCCGAGTAGTTACTCTGTAGTTACTCTACCCGCGTCTACTGATCGTAGGTTCACAGCACTGTAAGAACAAACATTGGCATGGCATGGTACGATCGACGATGCTACCCGTATGTGGGTTTGTGTCCATTTCTGTTCATTCTTCATTGTTCTGACCAAGGGCACAAGCTACTTTTTATCCCAGGAAAATGGCCGGATAATTTCGACTTTTTGTTTTTTTTTTCTGTAGTCCAAGCTGGCGGAGTGGCGGGCGACCACTCACTAGTAGAATTTATCATCATATAATATACGTCGCCTATTTCCCATAATTACAAATTACTGCATAAAATATGCAGTTTATAGAAATAGAACATTAGGAGCAGTCCAAGTGCGATAAATTTTCATACAAATAGTAAATTTAGTTAGAAACTCAGCGCCAGCGGGCTTGGTGTTGATAAAACAGAAATGTTCTGCGGAACCACAGAGCAATAACTTACAGTCCACAGAGTACGGTTTAACTGACAATGTTCGTGCTTCGGGAAGTGTTGAACTATAATATTGCAGCGTAATTTAGATTAAATTTGTCTGTATGAAATTCACACTTAATTTTATCACTGGTATAATTGGAAAAGTTGTCTTTGTTTTATCTCCGATTGAGTTATTTTGATTTAAATGTAGTTTTTATAACCAAATAGACTACTAGTCTATAAAACATTTGTTTTTATCGATATCTACATAATGGGGTATTTTAAAACCCTACATTTCTCACACACATTACCTGTCAATTTCTTTTAAGGAAATACATTTTTAGAATCCATATCTAGAGTAATGGCTTTGACCATTCGTTACATAACGTCTCTAGAATGTACCTATTAAATGTAAAAGAAAGACATATGAGTACCTAGAAATCGATATAATAAAAAACTAAAACTACAACCCAATTCATACTTGATCCACTGCTACCTTACTCTGTGCCCTACTTGGTATGTAAACAACAGGGTCCTGTGTCGCTAGAAACGTTCGATGTTGTTTTAAATAACATGCCGAATAATCAACTCAGTACACCGGCTTTTACAGCTGGGGATAGTGTTGACTATGCTGTGTGTATCGCTAACAAGGATGTACTACTTTCTACTGGATGTAAATCGTAAGGAATCCGACGTCTGTCTTTCCTGTTTCTAAGTTAATAAATAAAATAAATATTTAAGGGCTGATTTTTTTGACTTAAAGAGGACGGCTGGTAGTGACTGGATAGCCTAAGTCAAACAGTGGACTGCAATAGGCCGACAAACAACGGTAGAATTAGATGTATAAAGGATGTAGGAACTACAGAAAGGGGCGGTTGTCGTGGGTGCTCGGTCACGAATTTCGAAGAACTGTCAAAGCAGTTACCTTTAATGTCAAAAGCAAAGTGTGCAGTTATATCGAGAATTTCTATTTAACAAGCCTAATATTAGCAAACGTGCAGTCGAGAAAGTCTATTTTTAGTCCACTGCGGTGAATATTATATTATACTAGAGTATTATAACTCCGACTATTAAATCCTATTTATTCCATGTACCTAACAAAACCATTTTTAAATTTAAAAGATACATGTTCATATAAATTGTCATACGGTTTAAAAAAAAGGGATAGACAGAACTGCAGGATTATAAACTAGATCCTATAGTCACGTTTAGCATAACAGGATCATGTAAAAGATAAATAAATATTATTATTTATATTTATATATTCACACACTGATGATGATCTCCGGCCGTATTTCGGCCAAGGCGACCAATCTCTACGGAGATTGGCCAGGTACGCAGGAGATATTATAGTGCACAAGTGTGTGCGCAAACACAGATGCACTCTCTATTCCCTCACTCTCATAGACCGATGGGACGGAAAGCCGACACGACCGGAGAGAGATCAGGCGCAGGACCAACAGTTTCGCGTGCTTTTCGAGGCACGAGCTAAGTGACAATTTTGCAACATTAAAATCTGTACATGAAATAAATTCATTGGTATAGGCCCGTGACTGGGATCGAACTTACGCCTCTCGCTTGGAAGGTGCACGTCTTAACCACTGGGCTATCACCGCTTATTCACACACTACACAACACATTAACTTAGTCCCACATTAAGGTCTTATGTCGCGGGTAATAAGCAACGGTATATCAATACATAGGTAAGAATAGAAACATCCATGACTCGGAAACAAACATCGATATTCATCATATCATTGTTTGCACCTACCGGGATTCGAACCCAGGACCTATGGCGTCGCAGGTAGGGTCGCTACCTACTAGACCAATCGGCCGTCATCAAAAGATCAGTTGCCAGTTGCTACCTCATCGCATCAGTACAGGACTTAAATTTTAATTATGTATGCCGTAATTAATGAACGGTTAGGTAGACATATAATCGAATGTGCCCTTTGTAAACTAAAAGGGATTAATTCTATTCTGTAAGTTATATAGGTATATTCACTGACTGAATAGTCCGCCGTTTCTGGTAAAATTTTCACCTGATACGCAGCTTATAAAGAAGCGGAAGAAGTACGGTGTGAAATTTACTATACGGTAAAGCAATTAGTAAATAATAATTGACTGTAAAATGCTTCAATCTGCCTACCACACTAAAATCATGTTGCTGGGCCCAACAGGGTCATTATGTTATCTGTAAATTAACTAAGATCTTTAACTACATAATATGAATGCAATTAATGATTGAGTATTGAGTAATAGTAGTTAGTAGTGTGAGTTAGGAAAGATATTGCTTCTCTCCGCATTTCTACAAACGTTCCGTATCGGTTACGTTTCAGCTGGAAAATTTACCAGAATGAGGGGCTGAGAAAATCTTTAGTAGGAATGCCATTGACATCATAGCCTACTAGATATTACGTGTGAAATGACAAACAAACGTGATTTCATTGAGATAACTCAGAACAGTAGATAGTATTAAGTATCTGATTACTATAATAAATTAAAAGGCCTTTGAAAGACCTTTCCATAAATAAATTTAGTATTGTAGTAGGTACGATACATTAATACCAGATTTGTAGTTTTAATAGCAATTCTGATCGTTATTCAACTGTAAGCCCATATCACTAGAAATTATTTAGTTAAGTAGGTACCGATTTATATTTTCGTATTTTGACGACCACCCATATATACAAATACCTGCTTATTTTATCTTTAAAATATATAGGCAATTTCCTTGATACATCGTCATCGTCAGCCTATTGCAGTCCACTGCTGGACGTAGGCCCCAGTGTACGCCACACGGCTCGATCTCCCGTTTTTGCCATCCAGTCACTACCAGCCGTCTTCTTTAAGTCATCGGTCCATCTGGCCGGAGGGCGCCCAACGCTACGCTTGCCGAGGCGCGGTCTCCATTCGAGAACCCGTTTACTCCACCGTCCATCGGTTCTACGACAGATGTGGCCGGGCCACTGCCACTTCAGTCTGCTACATTTCGAGACTATGTCTGTCACTTTGGTCTTCTGCCGGATAATCTCGTTTCGGACTTTGTCCATTCGCGAGATTCCGAGCATTGACCTTTCCTTAGCTCTCTGAGTGACATGTAATCGGTGAGCCAGCCCCACCGCCAGGTTCCATGTCTTGGCTCCGTAAGTCATGGCTGGTAGAACGCACTGATCGAACACCTTGGTCTTCAGGCATTGTGGCAAGGATGACTCAAAGATATGACGCAACTTCCCAAACGCTGCCCACCCAAGCTGCACTCTTCTGGTGATTTCTCCCTCGAAGTTGTCTTTACCCAACTGCAATATTTGCCCAAGGTATACATACTTCTGAACAACTTCTAGGGCTACACCTTCAACGTATATCGGCTCAGGGATGATGTGTCGATTGAACATTACCTTGGTCTTGTCCAGGTTCATCCCGAGTCCCACACGCCTCGAGGCAGTATTGAGACGCGAAGATGCGGGAGACATTCACCATTGACGTTGATGCCTAGTCCATCCCATTGTAGCGTCTTGAAGACGTCCTCCATCGCGTTAGTGAAGAGTTTCGGGGATATTACGTCACCCTGTCTCACACCTCGGAGTAATTGGATCGGTTTTGTTTGGTGGGATTGGACTCAAATGGACATGATTGCCATTTGGTAGATATTTCTCAGCACCTCCACATCGCCAGTCGATTTGGCATCGCTGCAAGGATTCCAAAACGGCCCAGGTTTCGATGGAGTCGAAGGCTTTCTCGTAGTCCACAAAAGCCATACACAGCGGTTGGTTATACTCCTCGGACTTCTGTACAACCTGCCGTACAGTATGGATGTTCCTTGATACATCTAGCACTAAATCCAAAGCGAAAAAAATAGAATCCAAAAATAGAAACTTAATGATAATTCAAACGAGAAAATTAAAATTACACTAAGCCTTGGGGAGGCCTACGTCCAGCAGTGGACGGCTATTAGGCCCCGATCTGTCACCCTTTTTATCGCCCTACGGTGACATATCGGAAAAATAGGCTGACAATGACACTGGTACACGTACTATTTGCTTTTTTTTACAACTTTCACAATGGCGGAGTCTATAATGGTTGTATATTAATGTGACTACTCTTATTCAAGACAAGTCACATTCGGATTTAGACAGAATTGATACAATTATTTGAAACGTTGGGTTTAATTAAATTAAGATTGATTTTGAGTGTTATATTAAATTCCATTGCGTAGTTTGATATCATTTAAATAAAACATATAGATATATAATACATATAGACACGGCTACTCGTATGCACATAAAATTGTGAAGTCAGAACTGCTCCTGCAGAGAAATCCCACAGCCACGTTTAGTATAACGGGGACAGATGTAATTGATCAGTGACAAGTTGCTAGCGTATCGCCTGAGAGAATGCCCTATTAGATAAGTATACAGGGTGATTTTTGGTCGCCAACGTTCCCGAAAACTACGGAATCTGCTCATCATCACGATCATTTTTCTCCATGGAAGCATAACTGGGAAGGGTCCGGTTTCTAAAATATTGGGGTCCAAAGTTGAGTAGACTGCGTTTTACTGCATAAATGCACATTGACGCGTGTAACAAGATTTTTTCACGAGAAATAATTCATATCTATCTATGACAAAACTAGCATAAACACTGGACACTATAAATTTGCCCGATAAAGAAATATAAAAATAAAAAAAATTCACTATGGGTGCGTTTCCCAGCCACCAGGGTGTTTTTTTGGGCCCTTAAAGGAAGGGTACACCCTCGTTAAGGGTGGCACTGACCCTGAACGAATTTTTTTTTTTCAATTTTGATCTGATAACTAGTGTTTATGTTAGTTTTTTTATCATTAATTGCGACAACAGGCACTTGCACTAACTACAATCGCCATGAGAAACCAGACCCGAGCACCTAGCATGCAAGACGATACATTGCACCATTCCGAAATAATTTTATAATGGTTTTAAACTAGATAAATAATCTTTTTACATTTCTTTGTTACTTGTGCCTTTTCGCCAACAACCGTGGCATCCTCAGACCGATCGTTATAGAAATTAGTAAACTTTTAGTTTCTTTTTTAATTTACCACTAATTACTATGATACCTCTTGTCTACTTACACAGAATCTAACTACTCCTCTACTAAGTATTAAAAAATATATAAATAATTACCCACCATTACGGTGTCTCGTTTTCTCTTGCAGACCAACATTGATGAAAAATTATATACTATTTGTGCACACAAACCAAATAGTATTGGGTGAATTAGTTAAATTTAAATGAAAAAATTCAAAAATTCACTGTTGAAAGCAAAATATTGATAAATTAGTAAACGAACAACATACGGATAGATTATTGGAACAGTAGCAATATTCCATTGCCCACTAAAAAACTTGATGTAAAATTGTTATTGTCCACATTCCAACGACAAGCCACTACAGTGTTCTAAGGAAAACATACTGTTTATTTATTTATTCTGAAAAGCCAATTGTGAGGAGTTCAATAGAACAGTACACATGTGCAGACGAACGGAATTCGTAGAGTTTGTAACCTGTTGCCTCGTGGGTTTACGAATTAAGGTTTCCGGGACACTGACAGAATATTTGGCTGATAACATTCAAAAAAATCTCCAACCCGCCTGTTCCAAAATATGGGTAAAACCCCCCTAGACGAATGCCCTTTTCACACGTATGCAGACTAACAAAACTGTGGTCATCTGGAATTTTATGATTTGAAACTAACAAGTGTTTGGCAAAATGTGATTTTTCAGGGAAATTGTTCCTATAAGCTGCCAAATGTTCTTGGTATCTAATCTTGAAGTTACGACCCGTTTGACCTATATAAACAGAATTACAGTCACTGCTGGTTCCCAAAACAGTGCAGTTAGCTATACGGAACTCCTGATTTTTTATCAGCCATTGGTAATATTTAGCGTTTTGTGTTAATCAGTGAGAATCTATTTATCGCCTGGAAGAATTATTTTCTAAAGTCGTCTTAAGTAGCCAGACCAAGATGTTTGGAAACATGTTTTTTCAATGTAAATTTTGCAATCAGTGTTCTCTCTCTGAGATATAGCCAAAATATGGTAAACTACCAGTCGCGTAAATATTTGTAATCTCCTCTATTTTTGGGTACAACATTTGTTTAACTAAAATGTTTGCATTCTTTTTATCAATTAGGTTATAAATTAGCCGGTTGTGAACTATATCCATTTGATCTGGCTATTTGTATAATAGTATTTATTTCTTTAACATAATTAAAGTTATTAAGCGGTAACGTTACTAACCTGTGTATCATTGATTTGTATGCCGCAAGCTTATGTTGCCATGGATGGAAAGAATCAATTGGAATAGTTACATCTGTATGTGTTGGTTTCCGGTAAACTGAAAAATCATGATAATCTCCCAATCTAGTAATAGTTACATCTAAAAAATTTATACTATTGTTTATTTCTTGTTCTATTTTAAATTTAATCTTAGGATGTTTTGTGTTAAGGACGTTAACAAAAAGATGAAACTGCCTAACTGTGCCTGTCCAACATAAGATGATATCATCAACATATCTAAAATAATATTTTATATGATTATTACTATTAACAATATATTCATTTTCAAACCAATCCATAAATATATCGGCTAAAAGAGGTGAAAGCGGAGAACCCATAGTAAGACCATCCTTTTGTATGTAATATGTATTATTATAGCAGAAATAATTCTGGCTCATACAAAGTCTAGTTAAGGTAATAAGATTATCTGCCTCCATTGGATTTAGTTTAACTTTTTCACACCAAGTTTTAATAATATTTAAACATTCCTTGTAAGGAACATTTGTAAACAAACTCTCAACATCTAAAGAAAATAATTTGGAATTTGTTGATAATTTAATATTTTTAATTTTATCTATTAAATTTAGACTATTATTGACACTATATTTGGGTGTAAATTGAATTTTTTCCTTTATAATGTCATTCAGAAATTTTGCTAATTTATAAGCTGGAGCTCCAATATATGAAACGACTGGCCTTAATGGTATATTATCTTTATGAATTTTTGGTAAACCATATAACAATGGTGTTACCGGGTTCATTGGAATATAACGTTCCTTTAAATAAGCAGAATTTTTTGGAAAAATATATTCAGCAGAAGTAATACATTGCTTTAATTGTGCATGGAATTTCTTAGTTGGATCAAATGGTAAAATTTGAAATTCATCTGTATTGAGGATCTCCATTATCTTACCATGATACACCTCATGCTTCATTATTACCAAAGTATTACCCTTGTCCGCTTTACTAATTAAAAGATTATTATGATTTATTTTTAGTTGTATAGATTTATATATTTTAGAAAAGTGTGTAGGATGATTATAATTACTAAAATTATTCAATGTATTATTTTGTAAAGACCTCATCTCGCCGGCCAAGACACTTTTTCCAATGGTATCCACTTTATTTCTTACTAATGTTATTTCAGTGTCCACTGCCAAACGTTCAAAAGATTTGTAGCTGGAAATGTCTTTTGGTGGGCAAAATTTCAATCCCTTCATCAACAACCCATTTTTTTTTAAATTTTGCCCACCAAAAGACATTTCCAACAAATCTTTTGAACGTTTGGAGTGGACAAAATAACTGAAATAACATTAGTAAGAAATAAAGTGGATACCATTGGAAAAAGTGTCTTGGCCGGCGAGATGAGGTCTTTACAAAATAATACATTGAATAATTTTAGTAATTATAATCATCCTACACACTTTTCTAAAATATATAAATCTATACAACTAAAAATAAATCATAATAATCTTTTAATTAGTAAAGCGGACAAGGGTAATACTTTGGTAATAATGAAGCATGAGGTGTATCATGGTAAGATAATGGAGATCCTCAATACAGATGAATTTCAAATTTTACCATTTGATCCAACTAAGAAATTCCATGCACAATTAAAGCAATGTATTACTTCTGCTGAATATATTTTTCCAAAAAATTCTGCTTATTTAAAGGAACGTTATATTCCAATGAACCCGGTAACACCATTGTTATATGGTTTACCAAAAATTCATAAAGATAATATACCATTAAGGCCAGTCGTTTCATATATTGGAGCTCCAGCTTATAAATTAGCAAAATTTCTGAATGACATTATAAAGGAAAAAATTCAATTTACACCCAAATATAGTGTCAATAATAGTCTAAATTTAATAGATAAAATTAAAAATATTAAATTATCAACAAATTCCAAATTATTTTCTTTAGATGTTGAGAGTTTGTTTACAAATGTTCCTTACAAGGAATGTTTAAATATTATTAAAACTTGGTGTGAAAAAGTTAAACTAAATCCAATGGAGGCAGATAATCTTATTACCTTAACTAGACTTTGTATGAGCCAGAATTATTTCTGCTATAATAATACATATTACATACAAAAGGATGGTCTTACTATGGGTTCTCCGCTTTCACCTCTTTTAGCCGATATATTTATGGATTGGTTTGAAAATGAATATATTGTTAATAGTAATAATCATATAAAATATTATTTTAGATATGTTGATGATATCATCTTATGTTGGACAGGCACAGTTAGGCAGTTTCATCTTTTTGTTAACGTCCTTAACACAAAACATCCTAAGATTAAATTTAAAATAGAACAAGAAATAAACAATAGTATAAATTTTTTAGATGTAACTATTACTAGATTGGGAGATTATCATGATTTTTCAGTTTACCGGAAACCAACACATACAGATGTAACTATTCCAATTGATTCTTTCCATCCATGGCAACATAAGCTTGCGGCATACAAATCAATGATACACAGGTTAGTAACGTTACCGCTTAATAACTTTAATTATGTTAAAGAAATAAATACTATTATACAAATAGCCAGATCAAATGGATATAGTTCACAACTAATTTGCCATAACCTACCGGAGGGTGCCCAGGAGGCTGATAAAAAGAAAAACATTTTGCCAGTTAAATGGCAAATGCTAATTTTTTGTACCCAAAAATAGAGGAGATTACAAATATTTACACTGGTAGTTTACAGGCATATTTTGGCTATATCTCAGAGATGATTGCAAAATCATTGAAAAAACAAAACATCTTGGTGGCTTTTAAGACTGCATTTAATTCTTTAAATAGATTAATTAACACAAAACAAATATTACCAATTGATAAAAAATCAGGAGTTTATAGCTTGCACTGTCCTGACTGTAATTCTGTTTATATAGGTCAAACGGGTCGTAACTTCAAGATTAGATACCAAGAACATTTGGCAGCTTATAGGAACAATTTCCCTGAAAAATCACATTTTGCCAAACACTTGTTAGTTTCAAATCATAAAATTCCAGATGACCACAGTTTTGTTAGTCTGCATACGTGTGAAAAGGGCATTCGTCTATCTATTTTGGAACAGTTGGAGATTTTGAAAGCCAAATATTCTGGTGTAAACCTTTTAAATGAACAGGTTGAATTTTCGTCTCCGCTATTGAACTCATTGGCTAGAATAAATAAATAAACAGTAACCTTAGAATGTAGTGGCTTGTCAATGTCAATAACAATTTTTGTTTTTGTGGGCAATGGAATATGTTGTTCCATACATCCTTGTTTTCTTTACTAATTTATCAATATTTTGGTGAATTTTTGAATTTTTTCATTTAAATTTAACTAATTCACCCAATACTATTTGGTTTGTGTGCACAAATAGTATATATTTATTTGAAATATAAATAATGGTGGGTAATTATTTATATATTTTTTAATACTTAGTAGAGGGTAGTTAATTCTGTGTAAGTAATGTGTTGGGTTTTAGAGGTTCATAGTAATTAGTGGTTTACTAATTTACTAATTTCTATAATCCTGAGGATGCCACGGTTGTTGGCGAAACATATGTAGATTATTTATCTAGTTTTTGATTTCGGAATGGTGCAATGTATCGTCTTGCATGCTAGGTGCTCGGGTCTGGTTTCTCATGGCGATTGTAGTTAGTGCAAGTGCCTGTTGTCGCAATTATGAGTTATCAGATCCGAGGGTCAGTGGAGGGTGTAGGGCCCGGTGGTGGGCGCACCCATAGTGAATGTTTGAACTTCCGAATTGTAACGCCTAATACAATTTCATCGATAAAGAAATATAAAAATTAAAAAAATTACATTGTTTCCCAGCATTTTTTTGGCATAAACTTACTTTATTTGATGTATAGAGTACGTACCCTTCGTTAAGGGTGGCAACGAAAAAATACCCTGAACGTATGTATAGATTTATTAATTTGTATAATCTGGTCAAGTATGCTATGCATCATATTTAATATGTTTAAGATGGTTTTAAATATGTAAATATTTGCTTTTTAATTTCTTTGTTACTTGTGCCCTGTTCGCGTTAAAACTGCTGGACATCTCGACCGATCGTTATGGAATTTTCTTTCACTATAACTTTTATGTTTCTTTTTTATATTTATTTCATTAATTCACTTTTCGATACCATTTCTTGTCTACTCTCTCTCTCTTGTTTTCTCTTTTACCACCTTGGCACGGTGTCTCGTTTTCTCTTGCAGACCAACATTGATTGTGGTTTTGAAAACATTTAGCCAGATTTTCTTTACACAATCCATCTTCTTCTGAACAAGCAAATATATTTCTGTAGTGAACCAAATGTCACATTGACGAACTTCTTTTGATTCGATCAAGACCATGTTACTTTATCCAAGACTAAGGATCCTGAATTACTAATGGGATCACAAAAACGCGTCTGAAAATTAAACACTGTTGAAAGCAAAATTTATAAAACGTCTGTCTATATTAGACATAAATTAACGAAAACAATGTCTAGATTTTTAGTAATACGGATAGATTATTGTCACGAAAAGCTGGTCTCAAAATAAAGTATCAATTTTTTCTTTAACGTTCCTGTGAGATCCCAGCTAACAAAACTTGATGTAAATATTCGTCTATTTTGTCCACTTTTCCAACGAATACTCGAGTGTCGTCCCAAATGGAAGGAAAACATAACTTTGTTTATATATTTTACTGAAAACTTTCCGCGACATATTGTGAGGAAGCTCACTAGAACATGGCGGGTACACATGTGCAGAAACGGAATTATACGTAGAGTTTGTACCATCCCATGCCTGCCCGTGGGTATCGTACGAGGCGATTGAGGGTTTCCGGGAGGCTACTGACAACATAGTGCTGATAACATAGTCCAAAAATCACACTGCGGTCACCAACCCGCCTGCTAGTAACTATGGGTAAAACTCCCCTATGGAAGTAGCCTTGTGGCGCGCTCTGGGGGAGGCCTACGTCCAGCAGTGGACTAAAATAGTCTGAAGAGGATAATATACGTATAGTAGAGCCATCCTAGAAAAATTTAAAAAGGGTCGGAAAATTTCAGAATTTTCCTCCAAACATTATGGTCCTGTCGCCTAAGAATCATGGTCTGAAGTCAGCATATCAATATATTACTGGTTGTCACTCACAAAATATACAGAAGCCGTACAATTTAGTGGCACTGCTGCGTTCCCAAAAAGTGGCAGTTAGTACTACAGAATCCCGAAGGATATCCCACAGCCACGTTTAATATAGCGGGGCCAGATGTAAAAGATCAGTGAAAAGTTGCTAGCTTATCGCCTGGGAGAATGCCTTATTTTCTAAAGTCGACTCTTACGAGTACGACATGCACAGAAAGTGATGCAGCTGATGTATTCTAGTGATTCTCTGCATCAGCACATGGTAAACTGTACCCTCGATGAAAACTGTGGGGTAAGCGAACCTTTTTACGCGGCGTAATGCTAACGACTCGCTAGCAAAGTCTATGTGATTTGACAGTTTGACGATAGCGTTACGGACTATCGAGAGTTTCGTGCTTACCCCTCTAAAAGTCGAGTTATATCACTTTTGATTTTACTTCACATTTTAATGTATATAAATGCTGTTTTCTGTCTATCTATACCACATTGTCTCTAGCTCTTCTATATTCGGAGAAAAGTTCTCGTAAATCTTTGTACATACTAAATTTAAAAATTAAACAATGCCAACTTGACCTCCTCCATTATCCACCCATTAAATTAACTTTATTTAAATATAAAAGGCTTTTTTAGTCTGATTAAATATTTATGACAAAAAATATTTTAAATATTACTGAGTGGGTGGTTCACACATAGAATAATTTTATTTAAATAGCAATTGGTAGGGCGTTTTTTTTATAATCCCAAGATAACCTCAAACTGTTATCATGAAATTCAGAAGCCTTTTGTATCTGTATATCTTTTGATCTGTCTGTCCATGAAAAGATAGTTTAAAGGATTACAAAAAGATATAAAATATGTTTTAAAAAAATACATATAAAATAAATGTAAAAATATATGTTACTTATATTCAGCTATGTATAATTTAAAAAATAAATATAAAGTACTACGGGTAAAGTACTAAAGTGCTACAATTCCAACTTAACAATTATAATTGCGAAAGTAAGTTAAATTTGTTACCTCTTCAAACTTCTTAAAATTCTGCACACATAGTTAAGACTACGGAGAAGGACATAGACTACATTCTGTAATCAACGCGGACGTAGTCGCGGGCAACTGCTTGTATTTCTATATAATAAAATCGCGTTCACAGTAACACCGTATCAGACGACAGTTGTTAAACTACTGTTAAGCTTAAACAATGTTATCATCGCTATCTACGTATTCCTTCTGTACAACTACCTTTGCCCAACCATAGAATGTTCCGGAAATATTTTCGTAAGTTCCATATGTGCCACGAGACTTAAAGCATTAAAGTAACTTAGCACTTCCAAACTAATGTGATGAAGTCACTAATGTACGATATATTCTTGTTTCTAAGTACGTGCCGGGTTTATTGTCTAAATAATAATGTTCCACTGTGGCATATATAATATAGTATTATTATAAAAATATTTTATTTTATTGTACTAAACATTTTAGTATTCCTATTTATATATAGCGCTAAATATCTGTTAACTATAATCAAAAATTTAACTGATGCTAGTAATCAAACTAATAGACTTAGATTACAGTGAATAATACTCTAATTATCTCGTTTAACCTAAATTAATCATAATAACGAAACAGTTTCAATGGTTGTAGGTAGGCAGTATAGTTGTGAAGTGATATACGTACTCGTATAATTACTGCCGCTGATCAATCTATACATAATATTTATTAATTGATCAGTTAAAAAAATGCTCACTGTCTCCATATTTATCAAGTTTCAGAGCAAGACCATTAAATAGGCACTAAAGTAACCATGTACGTTTATCTTACTTTTTATCTTTACTAGGTACACCTCTATTGCGCCACTATCATATTTATTTATATATTCTTTTTTTATTGTGCACACACAAAAAATATAATAGAAATTAAGAGATGTATAACTGCAAGCTTATCTCTATAAGAGATCTCTTCCATTGATGCAAAACAAATAAAATTAAATTAACATATGGGTTTAGTATTAATATATCTATTATGTATCTGTAATTTTTAAATAAAGAACTTTCTATACTAATGACTGTGTACAGAGTTTGTCGCATTTTAAATTACACTCGACAAATGAACATAAACACAAATTAAAGCCACAAACTCACCACGCCCACATCACACACGCCGACGCCTCCAACACTTCGCTCCATCCATCATATCCTCTGCCATTGGCGCTAGTGTCTTCACTTCAATTAGACATTATAGGTTAATATATATTATATAATATTATAAAATAGGTTTAATGGCACCCTGAACCTAATTGTAATTCTTTTAAAAAATCTGAAATAAATTAAAAAAAAATATATATATATATTTTACTTCATTATACAGGGATGATTTTTCGTCGACAACGAACGTATTTCCTCATGGAAGCATATCTGGGAAGTATCTCGTTTTCAAGATATTAAGGTCTAAACTTGAGTTATTTGATTGCATTTTTTGCAGAGATGTACTCGTACGTAGACGCGTGCAACAAACTTAAAATATCGTATTATAAAACCAACGCAAAGACTAGAGAACATTATTATGGGCAACCAAGCCAATAGAAAAAAATGCATGAAAAAATTATGAATCGTTTCCCAGCATTTTTTTTTTGGCATAAACTAACTTTATTTGATGTGTAGAGCACGTACCCAACTTAAACGGTGGCAACCAAAAAACACCTGCATATTTGCTTCATTATATTTATTTCCATGTACAACCGCGGGACATGGTTTAGGGTACATACGTTACATAATCCTATGCTACGACTGCCTTCGCATTTCATTAAAACTTCATCGACGAGGGAGGGTAATTTTATTTGGAAACTTCCCTCCGGATTGCCAAAGGGTGTTAAGGTTATTGCACACTGGGTACAATTAAGAACTGTCTGTACGCGAATTATGTCTATATCCAGATGAACGTGTATCCGTAGTAAAATTTATTTGTAAATCAGTAGTAAAATTTATTTGTAAATGACTTGCATGTGTCCGTGATGTGATGTTTTCTGGTAGATAAGTTTTGTTTAATTGTGATTCCTAGTGCCTCAGCGGCGGCTCGGCATCCACTAGTCATGATGATGATGATCTCCGACTGTATTTCGGCTAAGGCGACCAATCTCTACGGAGATTGACCAGATGCAGGAGATATTATAGTGCACAAGTGTGTGCGCAAACACATATGCACTCTCTATTCTTTCACTCTCATAGTCCGATGGGACGGAAAGTCGACACGACCGGAGAGAGATCAGGCGCAGGACCAAAAGTTTTACGTGCTTTCCGAGGCACAAGCTAAGTGACAATTTTTACAACATTCAAATCTGTACATGAAATAAATTCATTGATACCGGCCCGTGACTGGGATCGAACTTACGCCTCCTGCTTGGAAGGTGCACGTCTTAACCACTGGGCTATCACCGCTTGATCATGATGATCACTATGTCATAAACAAATATTGAAAGATAACTCTCTCTCTCTCTCTCTCTCTCTCAGACATGTATGATTTTATAACTCTTATTAGCTCCACGTTGGTGGCTATTAAGCCCCGACTCGCCAACTTATGCCTGACAGACCGTAACAAATCGCACCTTGGGGTGGTGACCGTTGCCAAAGCAAAAGCTTTGCGATTATTTTTTTTGGGTTGTTTAAATTCACCTCCTTTTTTGTTTGGTAGCGGTTTCATTTTGGGGTGCGAACATAGAAAGTAACATATAATTAGACAATCGACAAACAAGTTGTTAATGCTTTCATGTCGAATAAATGATTTTGAATTTGAATTTTTCACTAGCAATTATTAAAAGTGTGATTATTCGTTTAAATTATTTATATATCTTTCTGTTAATACCCGGTAAACCTAATAAATATTTTGATAGCAAACATAGCAACATTAATAAGTCACGGTTCATTCTTAAATGCAAGCTATGTTATAATTTTCAATATGTAATAAAGAACATTAATAATACACGATTTATACTTTAACGTAAGCATACAATGTTGTATTTTTAATATAAAAGAAACAATCGTATTATGTAATGGCCTTAAGGGATCGGTATGTGTAGAAAAATTTCATTATCTCAAAATAAGGACCGCCTAACCAAATTCGTATTGGATTTTTATTTAACTTTATTCATTAGGCTCTTAAGTTAACATGAGCTTTGATTTTTACCCGACTGCGCCACAAGAAAGGTTATGTTTTTCGAATAATAAAATTTAAAATATGGAAAATAAAATAATGAATTTCGGAAAAAGAAAGGGACCAATTGCTGCGTCTGACGGCTACGATCTAAGTATGTAGTTAGCGATGTCGGCACTGATTACATATTATAGGTAATAACCAGAGGTCGGAATTAGGTAGAGTCATTTATGTACTTGCACTGATTTCATACAGCGAAAGAATAAAGTGGATATGCCTCAAATTCCGGTATTAATTTTAAAGAGCAGAAATTTTATGTTAATTCTTTGTTTTATTTGTCTATCTCTGAGGGTTTTATTATTATTTATTTGTAATATTGTTGGCCACACGGGATTGTCCATTAGAAATCCTGGGAAGGTCCACATTCATATCAACATTTCGATGCAAGTACATAAATGACTCTACCTAATTCCGACCTCTGGTAATAACTGTCAGTTCCATTTTACCTCACCAATTTGACTGCTGCACTTGTGTAGGATTTTACTATCGATTAACAAATTGTTGATATTTTTCATACGCATACAGTTTCATTCAAATTCACGTTACATGGCATCTAAATTTGTACCATGTAACAGAAATAACAAAGCCTAGGCGAGCGATTTCTAGTTCTGTAAATATCCGTTGTGATGACAAATGAGGAAAGCACTTATGCCTGTGACACAAGGTCTACCTGGTATGGGCATCAGAAGAACTGCGGACTTAAATTTACAATGGTTACTGAGTCTTGATTATGCTGGGTAGCCTGGAAGTATAGTTTAAGTTGCTATTGTAAACATTATTATTATTTGAAATAAATTGAATTATTATTATTATTTTGTAGTCAACTGCAATCCTTAAAATATTAAAAATGTGAAAGTAACTCTGTTTGTATTTTTTTTTTGTTTAGTTTATCCCGAATCCATCTGTCAGTCTGTAGTATGTTGCCCTTTCACGCCAAAACTACTTTAATTGAAATTAAATTTTATAAGCACAGGTAATCTAGAGCCAAAGGGACCTCCACACTGGCGTCAACGCCGACGTTCAAAAGACGCTCATTAGACGCCAGTCTCTAAAACCTTGGCAATATGAGTTATGAAAGAAAAAAATATTGCGCCGATAATAGGATAAGGGCTGGAGTATGATGATGATTATTGAATGCAAACAGTTCTACAGGATGTTTTTTCGTTGCCACCCTTAATGAAGGGTACGTACTCTATACATCAAATAAAGTAAGTTTATGCCAAAAAATGCTGGGAAACGATGTAAATTTTATTGAAAAAAAAATTTTCGTTACTTGATCGGGCGAAATTTATAGTGTACTGTATTTATGCTAGTTTTTTCATAGACAGATATTAATTATTTCTCGTGAAAAAAATCTTGTTACACGCGTCAATGTGCATTTATGCAGAAAAACGCAGTCTATTTACTCAACTCTGGACCCTAATATTTTGGAAAGCAGACACTTCCATGGAGAAAAATTATCGTGATGATGGGGAGATTCCGTAGTTTTTGGAAACGTTGACGACCAAAAATCACCTTGTATATTTGAACCATCTTTATCTAATACCTCTGAACTCAGAGTATGAAAGTGCAGAATAGAACTTCTGTTCCGTTATTATGTTTGCTATTATGATAATGATATTGATCTTCAAACGCACTGTTATAGTTCCAAGAAGTTTCCTTTACTTTTCCACTCGAAAATATAGGAAAATTATAACTGCATTTACAAGTCATTTTTTTTACCATATTGTTTACCATTTTATTTAAAAAACACTTTTTTTTTCATTTATTGCATACATCAGCTACATCTCCAACAGCACATAGTACATCTTACTAATAATATAAACGCGAAAGTTTGTGAGTATGGATGGATGGATGTTTGTTACTCTTTCACGTAAAAACGGCTGGCGTGATTTTAATAAAATTTGGTATGGAGTTAGCTGACACCCTGGATTAACACATAGGCTACTTTTAATCCCGGGAAAATGTTTTTATGCCGGATATTTTTGACATTTTGTTTTTTCTGCAGTCCCCGCGGACGAAGTCACGGGCGTGCACTATACACACGGCTGTGTTGCCGAAACGTGGTAACCAGAACTGCGAGTCAGATCCCACAGCCACGTTCAGCATCAGTGACAAGTTGCTAGCTCATCGCCTGAAATCGCTCCAAAGACACATGCAACGAATTAAGTACCTCATTTGTTTAAACATTCCGACCGCATAAAATTTTTTGACCCACTCTCACGCACACACCTCTTTGACACACCTCTCAATCTTAAATACGACAAGCCGTTTAGGCTTAAGAGCGTACCAGAAAAAAATACATACATACATTTATAAACATAACCCTCCTTCTAGTGTAGTCTGGTAAAAAGTATAATTGGTCACTCCATCTATACGACAAACCATTTGCACTGTACGAGTAGTATGAGGTCACAGGCCGTGGGAATCCCCTTTAGAAACGTGCAGCACTCGTAGTCGGCCTGGCATTATAAACAGCAGCTGTCGATGTGCGGTAATCGAGCAAACTCATTACACGCTGTACTTACTGCGACCGCGTACTGTGCGAACTTTATGGCTGATTTTTCAAGTCAAATAAATCTATCTGCGTTTTCATTTTTTTATCAATATATTCTGTGCTGATGCGCGACTTTTTTGGAATACATCAGCTGCATCTCATCTCTCTCTACTTACTAAGGAAAAACTAAGGAACTCGGGCATTTTCTCAGGCGATAAGCTAACAACATGTCATTGATCATTTACATCAGCTGTCCCCGATCTCCTTATGGCCCTGCAGTCTCCATTTTAGAAACATAGCTGAGTGTATTATGTATCTATGTATATAACCTCATGCGACATCCATCAGTCAGATTTCTTTAAAAAAAAGCGATAATTGTACAATTCTCGAAATTCAAAATACGTTATATCTTTAGCAGCGACTCCCATTATAAACCGCGCCAAATTCTAGTCGAGATAAACATTGATATGATTAATGATTTTCGAGTTTGAATTCAACCTAATATTCTTCCATCAGTAGGTACGTATCACACTCGTAAATTGTCAGTTAAGTTCGAACACACAGTGGTGTATTTTCAAGTTGTTTATCCGCGGTGCCGGAATAGCGTTTGCCGAATTCACGCTATACTTAATTAAATTTCCTTCAATACTTAGGTATACAGAGCATAATGAGCAATGCTTTGATGTAACGCACTCGTAATTTCTTCTTGAACTCTCCATAATAGGAAACAAAGCAGAATGTGCTGCGGGTTTTGAGATGGGGAGTTGTTTGTGTAATGAACATGTTTGTAAATACATATAATAAAGTAGATTACGTATGTGTGGGTTTATTGATTTTTTTATTAGCCTGTAGTGTTTTCTACTGTTGGGCAAAAGCCATCCCACCCTTACGTTTGTACTGTCATGGAAGGGGGATTGGATCATGGGTCCACCATGATGGTACAGTGCGGATTGAGGTGAGGTGTTGGCTTGGTCTCCAAAAGAGGTATCCTACTGTCCGTGTTTATTACATTTAGGATTCCTGTTAGATCCTGTTCCAGTGGGAATTTCGGAAAATCCTTTTCTACGTCTTATTCTTTATTGTACATCAACGTTTGTATATATAAGATTTGGGCCTCAGCTATTCTGCATATGCTGAGCTGGGACCATTTTGCCATTTGTATATTATTTTATAGTCTATTGTACATACATAACATTTGATTAGAAAAATATTAGTTCTCTAATAATTTATTGACGATGCTGTTTCATCATTAGGTTAGCAAAGAGTCAAGTCTTAAGTCGACGTTCAATAGTTGATTAGCTTTCAATACAAACTCAACATTTTCCCTGTCAAACATAAAGTCCGTTTCATAGAATAATACCTATGCCTGCTTTCGGAACTAACATTTTTTGCATACAGCGACACAGAAAATGTTGTCATGCACATAGTAACTAGCGCCATCATCCAGCGGAACTATACGGCTACGAGTAATGCAATCGAAGACATCGGCAAAATTAAAAATAACTACATAGCTTCTTGAGCATCTTATCGTAAATATCAATCTAAATAAATATTTCTCCAGCATTCTTATTATTGCAAAAAGGAAAATACTTTTTACTTACGTTTCTGTATCAAATTCATTTCACATAGGTCTAACATTCACAAGGTATGTGATTATCACAGAGCACATTGTTATGCGATTTTTTATGAGACCGTAACAGTCTATACAAGATGCGACAGAAGGAGTAAGCTTTGTACTTATATGTATAGGGCGAAATAGAGTCCAGTGTAGAGAACCTTTCCACAAAAATTGAGACTCAAAATAATATATTTGTTTTTTTTTTCATATAGTTTGGAGAATTACCCAACAACAAATATTATTCATATAATTTTGAAAAATAGATATATAAGTAGTGGACTATTTTCATAGCATTTTGCTTAACATGGCCCTTTTTATTACAACCTGTATCTTACTAATATCATAAATGCGAAAGTTTGTATGTATGGGTGTATGGACGGATGGATCTTTGTTTGTCTTTCACGTAAAAACGGCTGGGGCGATTTTAATAAAATTTGGTATGGAGTTAGCTGATACCCTGGATTAACACATAGGCTATACTTTTTATCCCGGGAAAATATTTTTATCTCGGATAATTTCGACATTTTGTTTTTTTGTTTTGTCGCGGCCGTCCACTATAATAAATATCAAGCATAAAAAGATTCCAAATAAAAT
Organism: Carposina sasakii; assembly: GCA_014607495.2. Taxonomy (NCBI): domain Eukaryota; kingdom Metazoa; phylum Arthropoda; class Insecta; order Lepidoptera; family Carposinidae; genus Carposina; species Carposina sasakii. The sequence goes on from CP053157.1 coordinate 1,608,212, forward strand.
AGTGCACCTACGTAGACTGCATCGCGTACTTTATGTTGTTTTTCCTTGCATTTTATGTTATTTTATGTTAGTTTTAAAAGTTCATACAGGAGGTTTGTGGAGTCAACACGGTGAAATTACAATGGTAATTTATTAGCCATAACAAAAGTTGTTGGGAGTCGGTGCCAAGCATAGAGCTGGAGGTTTGTGGAGTCAACACTGTGCATTGGAAGCTGAGATTTCCAACTGATGTTACTCGTGCCCTGCATTTATTTATTTAGGTTTACCACCTATATAATATATATATATATATATTGGGTGTAAAAAGACATATTTAACTTATTTATGATCTTTGTTCAGTTATAAAAATAAAAATAAGTAATATTTTAAACCTAATACAGGAATTAAAGTGTGCTCGTATTCTTGGAAACACCGAACATGTAACATCACAAAGGTGAATTTGGTCAAGGAGGTATAGAAAAATTTTTCCCTGGAAAACCCCATGGATTTTTTTATAGAGTTCAACAGTTTTAATATTAGCACTCTTTTTTGGCTGTTACTGATGATATAATTAAAGTTATAAAATAAATACGCCTGGATCGATGGATTCGTAGTCAAATTATTTAAACTGTTATAAGTTTTTTTTTTTTTCGAGCACGGGTCAGAAAAATTAAAGCTAACTATCATAAAACCTATTTTTAAAAGGGAAGATCGTGAAAATATGAAATGCATAATGCCCTTATCCCTATATTTTCAAAATGAAAAAATTATCTATAATTAGTTTTGTAGGTCAAGGAACAAAACATTTAGAAAAGGCAAAAAGTTCTACTTTATATGAATTTTTGCGCATCAAACATTGTATAAATACATTGCTTGCTACTATTGAATAAATTTGCGGCACACCATAAATGATGATTCATATTTGGGAGGCAGGCAACAGAGGACACAAATATATATTACTAAAATAGAGAAAATATATTAACTAAAAATGTTTAAAAGATTCTTATATATATAAATGATATCCAAGGACTCACAGATGATAGATCTTTTTATAAATAATGATTTAAGTAATATAATTGCCAGTAATATAAATAATAGAAACTGCAATGGTTAAATTTTAATATCTCCAATTTAGATACAGTTGAAAAACAACACCACAACTTTTAAATATAAATTATGAATCCAAAAATATGAGGAGACAGAGACTACAAAATTTCAAATTGATAATAAATTAAATTGGACCATATTGAAACGAACTTAGTAGATACATATTATCGTAAAGTGGTGAATCAGCATGAGTAAGCACCTAGCATCAACTCTTAGGTATGGTATTATGTAATTCAACTGTATAAGGCACAAAAACGTATTCGGTCCATGTGTTTTCTTAAACAAACGGAACTCGCATTTTATGATTAAAAATACTTACACTCCCATCTATTTACTATGAGAGTGTGTTATTTGTTCGGCAAAATATACATTTATTTGAATATCCCCAGACATAAAAACAAACTCTTGACCCAAGAGAGTATTTTTTGTATGGGTGAGTTCAACAAGTGGACTTGTAATATAACTATTAATAGTTTTAAACATAATGTGCGCGCATTGTAGGTAACTTATAGGCTATTTAACTAGACATAATATTTGAATACCAACCATTTTGGGATATATAGTATTATTTGACCATAATACTTTTTACTATAACACATTTAATTTTATAACCTTTGTTATTTGTCATAAAATAATTTAACATTTATTATAATGACTTGATTTGATTTATTATTATTGTTTAGAATTTATTTGGTTCATACGCCCACGGGTCAAGCTTACCAAACACCTCTCAAATAAAGAATATTTGATTTGATTTGATTTACTCCTCATATAAATTAAATTGCGAATTTTTATACCTTTTTATAGCTAATGCTATAAAATAAAATATGAAATAAAATAGTCTCTAGTGTCTTGGACATTGCAGTCTATCCAAGTTACAGAATTAGCTACCGTGAGACGAAAGTGTCTTCAAATAAGTATTGAGTGTTGACTCCACATTATCTCTAACTTCATGGCACTAAGACAGGTTAAGCGTGCTCACTATTATCCCAACGGCTGATGGTTTAGTTGGAATGGGGTTACATCTTTATGCAATATTTTTATGCTGGGGACGACAAAAATAACTATGCTACTTATTGTTGCTATCTAGTGTGGTATGAAAACGTGAAAGGAAATAATAACTAGCTTTAATATGTACATCATCATCATCAGCCTATTGCAGTCCACTGCTGAACGTAGGCCTCCCCCAGAGCACGCCATAAGACACAGGGGGGTTTTGCCCATAGTCACCACGCTGGGCAGGCGGGTTGGTGGCCGCAGTTTGTATTTTGGACTATGTTGTCAAGACGGGAGGCGCTGCTGCCCACCTCCCGGAAACCCTTAATCGCCTCATACGATACCCACAGACAGACATGGGGTGGTGCGAATTCTACTGCAACTCATATGTACTTAGATACAGCTATTCAAACCCCGGGGTTTATATCCTAATTTACTCAAAAACAATAAACTCTGTAAGGTATGTACAAGGAATTAATATTGTTTAATTCTATCTAGGGTCACCTGCCCTACTATATACTGAAAGATATTATTACATGAGATCAGATGATAGGTTCTGGTATTTTCTATAAGAGACGTTTACATTATTGTATGTCCAGTTTTGGATTATACAAAACGAAGGCATTTTAAATATGTGTTTTGAATTTGGTATCAGGCGTCACTATTCGGAGGTTAGTTCAAATCGAGTCTATTGAGCGAGCGAGCATGTCCCTGCCACCCGGGCCTGGCCGTTTATACGCCTATACCCTATACCATGTTAGTTCTATCTAACTAACGTATAATCGACACTAACCTTCATGGAAAACTCAATACCAATGATGATGCCACAGGTATATGGCGAAACATATGTCGATTAAAATGTTTACCATTAGGGTCACCTGCCCTGAGCTATGTAAAACTGATTGCATTAGGTGCATGGATCTGGCTTCTCGTATAGAGACTGTAGTGTCTTATCGTAGAGACGAGGGTCAAGGGTATTTTAGGGCCCGGTGGCGGGCGATCCCTCAATAGAGATTTAAAATTTACATAAACACGTAACTATTGCAACCATAGAAATAGATAATTTAATAGACACAGTCACACATACACACACGGCTGTGTTTCCGAAATAAGGTAACCAAATCTGCAAGATCACGAAGGAGAAGCCGCTGCCACGCTTAGCATAGCGAGGACAGATGTAAAACATCAGCTATAAACTTGCTAGCTAGCTTATCGCCATGAACGTATAAAGAACAACGGACGTAATGCTGTCAATGCACAGATTGAAGCACCGTAATGGCGGCGCGTTGCGCGTGTGTGCGTGTTTTCTAATAGGCGCCGAGCTTACTATGGTTTGTATGTGTGGGTGGATAACGCGTCATTTCACATCCCTATTCCATGGAATATCGTTACCGAGCTTACTATGAATGCCTCACTCTGTGTATTGACAACACTCTGTCTGTTATTCTTTATACGTTCATGCTTATCGCTTGAGGCAACGCCCCTGAGTTCCTTAGTCGACTCTTACGACATGCACGGAAGGAGATGCAGCTGATATATTCTAGTGAAGCCCCGCATCAGCACAGGATTTATGACCACTATCGAGAGGACGTAAAGTTTCAACTCTCTTCAGGTAATTTTATAAGTTTAAGCTTACTTTAATACTTTAATTTGTTAGTGTTATCCAACAAGCAATAAATATTAATTTTACGCTCAAATAAAACCGGTGATAAAAAAAACCATTTTAATTTATTTTCGTTTAGTCTAATAACAATTTCAGTCTATATTGATTCACGTCGCCAGAAATATGCCGTAAACTTTACGATCATCCATATTATTGGTGCCGCGCTGATGGAATCAATAAAACATTGGCTTTTACGTTTTATTGCTGTACGATTAAAATATAATCCTCTTGTATTAACAAACATTATCTTGCGCTGGCGCGGGGCTTCAATAGAATACATCAGCTGCATCTCCTTCCATATCGTAAGAGTTGGTTAAGAAACTCAAGGGCGGTCTCTCAGGCGATAAGCTAGCTACTTGTCACTAATCTCTTACATCTGACCCCGCTTTGCAGAATGTGACTGTAGGATTTCTGTCATGATCTAGATCCCAAATTGGGAATACTCGTATGTACTCGTATATGCGAGTATGTGATTCCGAGTCTCAAATTTTTGGGATAGGTTCTTCATAGTGTATTTCATAGTATTTCACATACACTTTTGTTACGGCCTGTACATGTACCTACACAAGACTGCGTTCCTAAAATGAAGTATTAAGAACTTCATTAAATATTGAATTGTATCAGGCGTCACTATTCGGAAGTTCAAATCTCTATTGAGGGATCGCCCACCACCGGGCCCTATACCCTCCGCTGACCCTCGGATCTGCCTACTTATGATCACGAACACAAGACACTACAGTCGCAACGAGAAGCCAGATCCAAGCACCTAGCATGCAACCATAAATACATAGCTGCTAATCCGAAAAACAAACTGGTTTTCGGATATAGGGCCCGGTGGTGGGCGATCCCTCAATAGAAGAACTTCATTGTCACGAAGGAAATAAGGAAGGAGAGAAGGAGAAGAGCCAGTAACTTAAGTACATAATAGTTTTTTAGTTAAATTTAACAAAAAAGCATTGAACTGTATCTATAGGTACTAACTTGCAATCTTAAATCCCATGAAGACCACATACTAGCTTTAATATAAACAGCGGCTTATTCTATAAAGTTAATACAAAATCTTACCCACCCTTGTCGGATCTCGATACAAATTGAAATGTCAATACGACATGGGTCCCGGAGCCCGTAGCCCGTCGCCGAGCTTTGACAAGTTGACGTGACAACACACACCTAATCTACTGACGAGGACCTTTTCGTGACAAAATAGAGTCCCTTTGAATGGTCACTTGATGGGGTGGAATTAAGTTTTTAATAATTTGTAATCTTTGAAAGTTATGACAATTTTTGGGCGGGTTATTATCTTATCACTGTGCCCTTATCACATTACTTACGGTGATGGAGTAGTTTTTAAAAATTATACATACATACATATAATCACGCCTTTATCCCTTACGGGGTAGGCAGAGCACCAAGGGCCGATAGAACCACATGGTGCCACTTCTGACCAATTTTGAGGGTATAGTTCAGAAGTTCAGTTAGTAGTGACAGGTGGTCAGCCCATCGCCTACAAAACATGAAGACTCTTGTCCCTCTACTGACTTGTACAGTATGCCCGGGAAGAGAAGCAGCTGTCGTATTATACGTTTTTTTTCACTCCCAGAGCAGCATAGAAGAATAATTATAAATGAGAAAAATAAGAAATAAAAATGGAATAAGAATCTATACTATATAATATATATATATATATATATATATATATATATATATATTATATATTTATATATTAATATTATAAAGCTGAAGAGTTTGTTTGTTTGTTTCTTTGATTGAACGCGCTAATCTCCGGAACTACTGGGTCGAATTAAAAAATTCTTTTTGTGTTGGATAGTACATTTATCGAGGAAGGTAAGGTAAGAAAGTATATCATCACAGTGCGACCAATAGGGACGAAGAATAAGAGGAAAATGTGGAAAAAACGGGGAAAATTATTCAACTTTGGAGACTTCCGTTGCGTGCGCTGCGTAAACGGTTCAAGTTATCCAAAAAATATGTATGAAAGAATAAAATGACGTAGAAATGATATGAAAGAAAAAAATTGAAGGTCTAGACTGCCTGATGCAGAACCCTTAGCAGCCCAGCTAAATTTTGAGAGATATGAAAATACCGTCTTAGGAAAAGTTGCTCAGCATGATAAGCACTTTCTAATAACGTAATAAAATTGAAGGTCTAGATAACCTGATGCAGAACCCTTAACAGCCCAGCTAAATTTTGAGAGATATGAAAATACCGTCTTAGGAAAAGTTATTCAACATTTTAAAAGAATTCAATTCCCTGTTAAGTTATCTTTTGCTGTAACAATTAATAAATCACAGGGGCAAACGTTTAAACACGTTGGAATTGACTTACGTCAAGACTGCTTTTCACACGGCCAATTATATGTCGCGTTGTCAAGATCGGGTTGCGGAGAAAATCAGTATGTTCTTCTGCCACAAGAAAATAAAACAAAAAATATAATTTACGCAGAAGTACTTTAAAATATTTTATTCTGTTTGTTGACGCGGACGAAGTCGCGGGCAAGGCCTTTACTTGAATATATGAAACTTATATTAAACTAGTCATGATAATAATCTCAGTAATATATCACCTATTCTATCCAATTCATTACCATGTTACTTTGCATAAGAGAAACATTGTTCGTTTGAAGTATGTTACTTATTTACAGGATTTAATTGTCGAATTGTTATTTGTTTCATATCACCATTTGTCAAACCACAAGCGATTTTCAACCCAGTTACCTTTAATTACGTGTTAGATTATCCCGTGTGCGAGAGCTTTCCTGTACAAACGCTACATTACACTCTTGAATGGCTTGTTGAGATAAGTGCCGATTGTCCTCTCGGGTAGGGTGACTATACTTTCATATAAAGATGTACACATACATACATCAAAATCACGCCTCTTTACCGGAAGGGTAGATCACGGATCTCCATTTGCTACGATCCTGACATACCTCTTTCGCTTTATCTACTTTCATGATATTCTTTATGCACGTTCATCGGTTTAGGGTACTCTTGACCTGACCTTTCTCTAGAATTTCACCAATTCGATCGGTGAAAGTCCGGCGAGGTTTTCCCCTTCCAACCTTTCCATCCACTACAGATGTACATATATGTACGGAAAATGCTATAATTTACAAAAGAAAAGTAAGTAAAGTACATAGACTTTTTATGTCAGGTATGAAAAGGATTCAGATAATAAAAAATGTAGGCAGCAAATATACCTATCAAGGACGTTGTGAACATGCATAATTTTAAGATTTAAGTTGACAAACCCACACACCACCACTATGGTTGATAATGTCCAATATGAAACAGATCTAGGAATAAGCTAAATTTGGTAATTTATACTATATGTACTCGTACACTTGCTTGTACGTTGGTTAATAAAAGAAGTCTTCTTTCATAAAAACGTTTGTTCTATTTTCCCAAATCACTAGACATAATTATTATTGAACAAAGTCTCTAACGGATTTTGATGCAATATGATTTGATGATTTTCAATAGATAGAGTGATTCAAGAGGAAGGTTTATATGTATAATTCGGGATCCGTCCTGGCTTTGCACGGGTGCAATACCCCCTCGCGCGGACGAAGTCGTGGGCGGCTGGCGGCCGCCGTATTTAGATAAAACATTAATGATGTAGTAGGAAGTTCTCAAACATAGGGTCTCTCTCTACGCATCCATCGGGATATATTTATTTATTTACTCATATTTTCCGAAACTGTAACCACATTAATGTCACCCTACACCAGTCCGAATTTGAAAAGCTCGCCTTTTATTATCAGCCGCATTATCGGCCAATCGGAGGCCGAGGGTCTATTGTACGTGCCAATGAGATGACAGTAAAAGGTTGGTATCGTACAAAGACAATTTTAGTTCTGATTTTTGCTTTTACTGTATCAAATAATGTTATTTCTCTGGGCTCTGGATTTTACACAGAACAATCAGGTCACATGATTATACTTATTTTCGGTGTTGCTTTTGAATTTACCCTTATAATATAAAATATATGTCGCAGGCATGTTGACTAACACGTCGTATTTGAAATGGCTAAGCATTTTTAATAATATGAAAGAAAAAATATCGTTCTAGTAATAAGGCTCCCGTCACTGATTGATCTGGGAATTCTAACTACTAGTAATTCATAATAGGTTTAGCTTTTTTCAATACCCATGACTCCATCACCGTGGACTGTAGAATAAAGGAATAAAAGATATACTAGTTTTTAATTAGTAGGAGAGTACCATAAAACAGTGAAACCCGTATTCTAACCGTGTTTTTAAGTGATGCGTGAACATACAGACAGACAGACATAGTAATCTATGCAGACAGACCAACAAAAACCCAAAAAAAAGTGTCGTTATGGTATTAGTCGAAGACACCAACATCCCACAACACATACCCGACAAAACATTTATATAGCTACATTAATAATTTATTCTTGCACATTAACAGAGAATTTAAATGTCTTGAAAGCCAGATTTCTGGTGGAGACAGCTATGTAACGATGATATGGCTGGAGATGTCTCGAAGCCTGTTATTGGCACCCGCTGTCTTGTCCCTCACGCACAACTAGCCAATGTTTAAACATTAATAGTATACTAGTTTAATAGAGAATGTATTAGTAATAAGTACCTATACAATATATTTATACTTACATAACTGTGTTCCCGAAATGGGGATCGGTGCTCGGGTCTGGTTTCTCGTGGCGATTATAGTTAGTGCAAGTGCCTGTTTTCGCAATTATGAGTTATCAGATCCGAGGGTCAGTGGAGGGTGTAGGGCCCGGTGGTGGGCGCACCCATAGTGAATCGGCAGGATCGTAAATGAGAACCCACGGGCACGTTTAGCGTACCGGGGACTATGTATACGTCTAAGTTGATGCGGGGCTTCACTAGAATACATCAGCTGCATCTCCTTTCGTGCGTGTCGTAAGAGTCGACTATGGAACTCAGGAGCTTAATGATCATTTACACCCCGCTATGCTAAAATTTCGGGAATTTCGGGAACTAACAATAGGTATACCTAAATTATGTTGGTAATCGGTTGACCACCGCATGCTTTATTTACAATACATAAGGCCATCAAAATATATATAAAACGGTTCCCAGAGTCGCTATATTTAACAAGAGCTCGAGATAAAACCTGCATAACAAATATGCATCGCCTGCTGCATTCAGTGCAGCACAATGCATCTATTGCGTCGGAACGTGGACGAGTATTGTCGTGGCCGAGCTTTTGTTGCTGCCCTGGAGTCGATAGAAGCAGAGATGGTCTAAGAAACTCATGGGTAAGAGGCTGTGGGAATATCAAAATCTTCGATTCGACGGTAAAGTCGACGTTAAAATATAATATAGTATTTTTAATTACCTCCATGGATATAAATCTCTCAGTTTTCATTCCGTTTTTAGTGTAACGCAGATTTTCTCAAGCACGATTAACCCATCATTAGCGAAGCAATACATTTTTTCACATATGGTCTCCTCTCTCTTCGCGTTAAATAAACTGCAAAATAACTCATTATTTAGCGAAGCAATGGTTTGCCCTTTTATACTTTTACTCATGCATCAGTGGTAACCCTTGAGTGCATTTGGAATCAGATCCTTTGTTTTTTTTTGGCATTTGAGTTATTTTTAATTGCTGAGTGATGTGAGTGTGTTTAAAGTTCGAGTCAACGATTAATGATGTACCGAAATTGTGGGTTAACACACAAATCCCTAGAATCAGTAGGTATAGCCCAATAAACCTCATATTATTGGTTTACACAGATTTCTCTAAACATATTTAGGTAAGGGTTACCTCTTACGTTCGTATTACAAAGAACATTCCGGAACATCTAACCCTCTGTCATCGTTTATCTGGGACGATAAAAACAAAGTATTTTCTTACCACTTACGCGTTTATTTCCTCAAATTACCAGCCAATAACAATTCCACGGACCAGCCTCACAGCTTTCGCTTGTTTTTTGCCGTAGACATTAGGATTAAGCGATTAGTTTGCTGGGAAGAATTCGTATTTTAGAGGCAAGCCCGTCTATGCAAGTGTAAAGAAGTCGCAGAAATATATAAGAATGTAGTTTCTTAGAATTTGTTTAATTGCACATGTTACCCTGTTTGTTAAAAATTTCTCTTTACTTGCTTGGCTTGCTGGAAGAGATCTCTGGTAGAGATAAGCTTGCCATTGTACATGCATCTCTTCTTTTATGTTGTATGCCATATTTCTTTTTGTGTATGTGCAATCTATACATATATAAAAATGTAACGGATCGCTGTCTGTACATGGAAGATATATGAGAAAAAATATTATAGGAGACCTTTATCAACGCAATAGAACCCAAAACGATGATTTTTTGAATTTTTGTCTGTTTGTCTGTTTGTCGGTTTGTCTGTGCGTTTGTGCACGCTAATCTCAGAAACGGCTGAACCGATTTCGATGCAGTTTTCAGGAGTATATTGTGACTGGTCCCACTTAACATATAGGCTACTTTTTATCCCGGGGAAATGTTTTTACCCCGGATAATTTCGACATTTTGTTTTTTCTCTAGTCCACGCAGACGGAGTCGCGGGCGTCCACTAGTCAAGAATAAGAATATAGGTACAATCGTCCGTCATTTTCAACCATAACCTTGACTCCGACCTGTCGGAAGCGGCTTGCATCCAACAGATACCCGCAACTGTTGGACCATGTGACCTTTATTCGTCTACGAACAGGGCCAGATTTAGGGGAGGACAACCGGGGCGAATGCCCTAGGGCCTCCACAAACAGGGGGCCCCACAATAGAGATTTTGGGAAAAAAACAACTTTCAAATTTCAACTATTAAACACTTATGTGAATATATTTATATATATTTGTTAAATATTAAGAGAATCTACTTGGTTTCACAAATTAGTTATTGAAAAACTCGACTGAAAAAAAAATTGTTACCCCTTTGTTGCCCCGAGGCCTCCAGACCTCTAAATCTGGCCCTGTCTACGAATTTTCTCATTCTTGATTTGATCGCGCAGAGAAACCCCAAGCATAGCCCTCCCTACATACTCATACATAAATAGATACATATATACATTCATACAATCAAATAATAGAAGAACACGTTAGACATAATAACAATAAACAGGCTAGGAATAAAATAAACTTTCACTATGGGTGCGCCCACCACCGGGCCCTACACCCTCCACTGACCCTCGGATCTGATAACTCATAATTGCGACAACAGGCACTTGCACTAACTACAATCGCCATGAGAAGTGCAAGTGCCTGTTGTCGCAATTATGAGTTATCAGATCCGAGGGTCAGTGGAGGGTGTAGGGCCCGGTGGTGGGCGCACCCATAGTGAATGTTTGAACTTCCGAATTGTAACGCCTAATACAATTTCATTTATAAAATAAACTTGCAATAGGAATCTTTCTACGATGGTCACCAAATCTATCTAGCTAGTACCCCCCAAGCGCGCAACTGGCGGCTAAGCAGCAATGGGCAGGCCGCGGTGGTCCGAATTCACCGATATGTATGCATTGCCAATATATTTTTATCGCTTCTACTCCTAACTTGTGGCGTAACCAGAAAACGCGTCTCGTTAGCGTCAGTAACGCGATTTTAACTTTCGCCCTGTAGCCAATGAGCGACGGCAATTGGGCCTATTAGTCGAGTTCGCGGGTAATTGTTCGGCGGCTAAACTTTTTTGTTACTAACTCCATGTTGGTGAAGAACTGAACTAATTGTTTTGGCTTTGGACGTGCGTGCTTATCATGAACATGGTGTTAAGTGGAGTGGATACTCGAAAATCTATTTAATACAATTAGAGGTCCCAACCTCCTTGGCGGTACATTATGTAAAAATGCTTTAATTCAGCCTATGGCTTTAATATGAAAGTAGTTATAAAATTGTCCACGGCTTTAGATAATGTCGCAAAATAACGTGCAGTGGTTAGTAATTCCATTATTTGAAACTAATTACATCAGCTGCATATACATGCGTTCGACTAGAGAAAGGTCAGGCGATGACCAACTTGTCACTGATATGGAAAAAATTGGGAATCGAACCCACGACCTCTGCATTCCGTGCCTGAGCCACCGATTTTTGGAATTACCGTTTTATTTTCATCCCGATAGGCCAAATCTCGGGCTGAATCCCTCAGCACATTTCATCATTGTGTTGAGGGATTCAGCTTTTTTTGCCGAGATTTGGCTTATGTATAGCTATCGGGATGAAAAAATAACGTTTCCAATAATGTAATTCCAAAAAGAGATGGTAAAATTCGTCATCCGAGTAATTGACCCGGTGGCTCAGTGGTAAGAGCGCTGGCACGGAATGCAGAGGTCGTGGGTTCGATTCCCACCCGGGTGAGGAATTTTTTCCATTTCTTTATTAATAATTTTATAATATATGTATAATATCTTGACTAAGATAAAAACACTTCTCCATAATTTAACATATATCCTAGTTATGTTATATGTGGCTGTGGGATGTCCTTTATAATCCTGCGGTTCTAGCTACAATTATTAAAAGTACATTCGGCCAAAATGGGGTAGAATAAGGGGAATAATAATCGGTGATAATAATAGTATGTTATGTATTTGAATACTCCACTTCTCCCACATCTTCGTGGTTTGACGCATTATAGTTATATTAGCGAACGTCAGATGCCACTTACGCTAAGTAGTACTTTGCCTAGAGCCGCCAATGCGAACTATAACAAATTAGTAAGAACAAATGAAAACAAAGGTTGAGAACAAAATTGAATCATCGCGTCTACGAGAAACATCACAGAAAAAACACTCAGTTTTATTTAATTTACTTATTATTATGTAAGGTATTTAGAGCCGAGTTTTCCAAACGTCTGATAACCTATCAGAAGCATCAAAATGGCTCGCTCGCAACCACATGACTATAAAAAAGGGACAATATCCGCAAGGTCATAGGAATCTTAACGGGCCACTGTCCGCTACAAAAACACCTGCACCCCTGTGTCAAACAGCCCCCTCTGCAGAGAATGCAAGGAGGCGGAAGAAACGCCACAGCACGTGATCATGGAATGCATAAGCGTGGCCGAACAACGGGCACTGATCGCCAGCACTCTCGATCACTCTCGAAAGCATGCAGCAAGCCTAGAAGGCTGCTGACCTTCTGGGAAAATCTGGTTTGGTTGGAGTAGACAGGTAAGGTAAAATACGTACAATGGCCTCACTTACTCTTATAACTAACTACCCTATCAGAAGAACAAAGTTAATACTGTCTTGCTCTAAAACTTGATCATAAGAGTGACAGCATCGACTTTACTTTTCAGATAGCCTATCTGCCCTTATTCCATTATTTCAATAACTAATTTGATGTTTATACAGGCTGATTTTTGGTCGTCAACGTTCCCGAAAACTACGGGATCTCCTCATAATCACAATCATTTTTCTCCATGGAAGCATACCTTGCAAGTGTCTGGTTACCAAGATACAAGGGTCCAAAGTTTAGTAAATAGACTGCGTTTTTCTGCATAAATGCACATAGTCGCGCGTAGCAAGATTTTTTCACGAGAAATAATTAATATCTATGGAAAAACTAGCATAGACACTATAAATTTCGCCCTATCAAGTAATTTTTTTTTATGGCATCTTTCCCAGCATTTTTTTTGCATAAACTTACTTTATTTGATGGATACAGGGTGTAACAAAAAGGGTATGTTAAGCGAGAAGCTATGTAAATAGCCCACTATAGAGAACCTACCCACAAAATTTGAGATCCGAAATCACATTTTTATTTTTCCCGATACGAGTAGTATGGAGAATTTTTAAATATCTCAGGAATTTTCATACAATCATTTCGAGTCTCAATAGGTTCTCTATAATTTATACATAAAAATCCTGTAGAGATACCCTTCGTTAAGTCTCAAATTTTGGACAAAGCGATTGTAGTTAGTTCTCTATAGTCCGAGGGCTAGGGCCCGGTGGTTTATGTTTACTTCCAGCTAATACAATTTCGAAATCAGGTTAACATACCCAAGTTTCAGAGTGTTACAAGTATCAAATCGGTGAAGTAGAGTACGCTTTACCCTTCGTTGGTTAACGAAACGTCTATGTTAGCAACTGAAAAAAACAAGATCCTGTATTATCGAAATCAGGTAAACATAACCACTGAACAGACCCGGACAAGTTTCAGCCAGAGTGGACTACTAGCGGGAACAAGACAAGTATGGGCTCAAATCGGTGAGGTCTTCGCCCAGCAGTAAGATATAGCATTTCGTTGCAGTTTTTTTACCCGCATGTGTCGGGCTATAAAAAAACACATTCTACATGAAATAATCCTTCACGTAGGTATTTAAGGCAAACTTAACTGAAAATGTACTTAGGGCAATTACATGGGCCTACTGTCCACGACACGTCGACACGTTCGCTATTGTACGCTTGATTGCAGCCTATACATACATACAAAACTTTGTGCTATATAAAGCGTAATCAAGCTAAAAGCACAATAACTGACTAGGCTCATTCTTAAATAACTTCATTCAATATTTACGTTTCAAAGAAAAAGATCGACACAAACATCATAAAATTCATTTATTGCAGAGAAGGAGAATATTTATGAACCTGCTACATATGTACTTATTTTATTATATTACAAAATAAACTTTAGCAAATATATAAAATTGAGTAGCTGATATTTTTTCCATTAATTATCTATACCGAAGAGCAAATTATCCGATGTTCAATACCCACGCTCCGGGAACACGCGGTAATGAAAAGGGAAGCAAGGGAATGGGCACGGAAGGGAATGAACTTGTAATTAGTAACCACCTGTAACTACTGGGTGCCGCTAATTAACTGCTCCTCCATTTTTAGGGGTCCGCTGGCTTTTTGAGTGTTAAGTAATAGGTGTCGGAATTTTTTTTTTGTTTATGTGAGTGTTGTTGTCAAAGGAGGTTTATTGAAGTGAGTGATGAAGATTTGATTTGGTATAATCTAGACACGCGGCAGAACAGATCGGTGTAGTTACTTACTACACCGATCTGTTAACCAATCGAAATTTATACCATATGTAAGATATTTTAATTACAAAAGTAATCATATAGACTTGGCTGCAAACGCATGTGATGAAAGAAAATTAATTAAATTAAAAATAGCTATGAACACTTTTCAATAGGCAAGTCACAATAGGCATATTTGTTGATAAATTATATTATGATAAAAAATATGTCTCATCGAGTTATCAGATCGGTGAAGGTCGACCTTTACAGTCTCCTCTACTATAACGATCAGTGACAAGTTGCCAACTTATCGCCTGAGAGAATGGCCGGAATTTCGTTAGTTGACTCAGCATTAAAGAAATTGTTCAGTATAGTCAATCAAATATGTGTTTTATGATACTTATCAGGAATTGTAGAAATATAATTTAATGTTGTATGATATGTTGTATGTTTTCAAGCCTGAAATTATTTTATAGAGTTGATTGACTGAGAAGTGACATAAAATACGTCTTTCATTTATTTTTATTCGCCAATAACTAAAAGAAAACCTCAAACGAAAAAGTGGTTTAGTTTAACATTTTAACCACACGCGACACACGGTTTCGTGACACCACTTTGATTTAGTTTCAACAAAGGCTAAAACACATGAAAGGGCTTCGCGAAACAATTCGCTGATTTATAGTTTTTGCGGTTAAGTACCATTTCTCACTGTGCGTATAATCGTGTAATACGTAAATACCGTTACTTAGGTACATACATAAAGTTGTAAATAAGAAACTTAGGAATTTTGAAGAGGCGACTTAGGAATTTAGACGTGCTCTCTCAGACGACGAGCTAAGCTTTTACATTTGGCCTAGTTATACTAAACGTGGCTTTAGGGTCGTTTTACGTGATCCTGCAGTTCTGACCACGCTAATTTTGAGAACACAGCCATGTGTATACACACATGTTATACACATGGCAGTGTTCCCGAAATGAGGTTTGTAGCACAGGACCTACAATCAAGATCTCAGTGTGGGGCTATCTATATATGGGTTCATCATCATCATTTACAGCCCTGAGAAGTCCACTGTTGGACATAGGCCTCCCCCAACAATCTCCACTCCGATCGGTCGGAAGCAGCCTGTTTCCAACCGACGCCCGCGACCTTGGCCAGGTCCGTCCGCCCACCTCGCGGGTGGCCTTCCCACGCTGCGTTTGCCGATACGTGGTATCCACTCTAGATCTTTCCGACTCCATCGGCCATCAGTTCTTCGAGCTATGGGCCTGCCCATTGCCACTTCAGCTTGCTGGACCGTTGAGCTATGTCGGTGATCTTTGTACGTCTGCGGATCTCCTCATTTCTGATTCGATCACAGGGCTAGGTTAATGTGTTTTAAAGACAATATTTAATAAAAAGACTTAAATAATGTACAATAAGTCGGCATAATAACGTTAATTTATCTTCAACCTTCTCCTGTAAGTTAACATCAAGGTGTTAACAGCATGTTAGTACGAGTATGTATGAATACAAGTAGAAACGTAAACGTTACAGATGTTGATTACATATTCCATTTATGAAATATTTACCATTTTATAACAATTTATCAGATATTTTAAGCCTATAACAGGCATCTGTCTCCGCTGTAATGGACACAGAACAAAATGTTAATTTAATTACGCTAAATACTCCGCCCGTCCGGGTTTCAATGCAAATTAAGAGATATTCCTCTTTAGTAAAATCCGGCGATGAAAAGATTTATCCGTTACGAAATGTTTGAAAATGTGTTAAAAAAATATCGTTTTGTTTTTTATATCCACGGTTTACATTAAAGCTGTGCTTCCAAAATTAGTTTTCATTAGGTTTGGTGAAATTCAATTATAGTTGGTTAAATAAATGTAGATTAACTAAAGCGAGAGAATCACAGCAAGATTAGCCAACGTGATGCCGCTATATACAATAGAGAGCGCTATCTCGCTCTCGCGATGGGAACAATACTTCTTTTCTAGTTCATGTTAATCACAAACGATAAGAATCTATCTATTACGATGGTATCCGACTTTTAGCATGTGCACCTGCCTATTAAACAAATCATAAAGAGATGATGGTCGTGTCAATATCTAACGAAATTTAAAATTAGGCCCTCTTGCAGCACGTGCTAAATCTACATATAGGTACATACATAATATACAAGTGCTCGCGGCTGTGTTCCGGAATTGAGGTAGCCAAAACTGCTAGATGATAAAAAAAATTACCCATTTGCTGTAAGTGGGGTTTAGACTATTTTGCCTAGTCACAGGCAACAGCTATAAGATTAGAATTTAATTTATCGGATTAACCTAAGTTATCTCACTCCACGCCAGACGTTTCCAGGAGTTTCGAGACTCGATATCGAGTCCCCAAAAGGAAGCAATCACGCGAGAACAGACAAACTTTCAGGGGACTCTGAAGATGGTATCTTTGATCTTGTAATCGGGGCTTCGAAGACTTAGGTCCTTGAGACGAACTATTTTACATGTAGATATTATACATATTATTATATTATTTTGAATAATATATATTACTTCTATGCTGCTCTGGGAGTGAAAAAAAAACGTATAATACTACAGCTGCTTCTCTTCCCCGGCATACTGTACAAGTCAGTAGAGGGACAAGGGGGTTTTGGTGTTTTTTTTGTTGGCGATGGGCTGACCACCTGTCACTACTAACCGAACTTGTACATCTCAACTATACCCTCAAAATTGGTCAGAAGTGGCGCCATGTAGTTCTATCGGCCCTTGGTGCTCTTCCTACCCCGTAAGGGATAAAGGCGTGATTATATGTATGTATAAATATATTCTCTATGGGGATTTTTATGCCTGCACTACAAGTACTATTAACTAAGGGCTGATTTTTCCAGTAGTCAGACGGATTAAGTTGACGCTGTAACTATCTTGATCATATTTTAGAGAAAGCCAGCATCGATGTGGTCCTTCTGGGAAGAGATCATTTAAGAAAATGGACATTATGATACTAAAGGACATTTTTGACGTGTATTAGCTAATATTAATGGTATGTATTTAATATTCACATGTATGGACATGTGAAGCGAAAGCATGAAAGGCATATTCTTCAGAGAGCACTGGGCTTGAATGTGGATAGTTATAGAGAAAGACGTGAACTTTGTGAAAGAGGTTATGCATATGCTGGGAGTGAGTAATTAGAGAATGAATAAATAAATAAATAAATAAATATTACGCTGACCCCAAGTAGAATAGGAACAGGCCAAAAAGAACATAAACCAATAGTAAAGTATCACCACTGACAAACAATTTGGCCTAATTCACTGAAGTACTCGTAACTAGCTAACTAATTATAAGATCACATACATTAACTCGACGATTAAATAATCGCACAAACAAAACCCGCCGTTTCTCACGAGACATCACTGAGCGCTTTCTCTGTCTAGCGCAGATTTTGCAAACAAATGAGGCAAAACAAAAGACTGGGTAATTCCGAGCAAATTTCCGGAACTTCCATACGTTTGGGATAATAAGTCTGTGCTTGACAGCTATTCCTATTTGGTGAATATCAAAAGTAGGCGAGTATTCGGAGATAGTAGCCGGACTATTCGTTTATTTTCTTTAGCTGAATGAAAGTTGACCCATTTTTTACATAATATAGTAGAGACTTTGTACATAGGTAGGTACTGTGTCGGTTTAGCCTAAGTATATGTTATTCTGACGTAAGCAGAAAATACACATAACATAAAATTATATTATTATTCACACAAATTCCACAAACTTGGAATTTGTAAACCAATTTTTTTCTGTGCTGATGCCAGCTTCACTAGAATAGTGCAGCTTTATCTTCTTCTTTTCATATCGTAAGAGTCGACTAACCGCCAATTTCTATAACTGATCTTGAGAGATTAATTGCATATCTCAGATATAATCTTCAATTGTTTTCATACAAAATTTCAAATTAGGAATAAAAGAATCTGAGATTCTTTTTAATCTCTCGTATAGAAATTGGCCGTATGAAACCCCGGCATTCGCTCAGACGATAAGCTAGCTTGCTATCTCCCTTATGATCTTGTAGTTCTGGCTACTCCGTATCGGAGACACAGCAGTGCTAATACACCTAATACCTTTATCGAGGAGTAGTAGATAAAGTGTATATAAGGTCTACTAAAAAGTACTGATTATCTTTTGACATGAAACTAGGTAGGTAAAAAGAAACAACTTTCATTATGGGACCAACTCCGAAATAGTGAAAAAAATCAGCTGTCCCGTACATATCATGTATATATATATTTTATCCCTTACGGGGTAGGCAGAGCACCAAGGTCCGATAGAACCACATGGTGCCACTTCTGACCAATTTTGAGGGTAAAATTGAGATGTACAAGTTTGGTACATATCAGTGCGGTAATTATTCATGATTGTATGGAACAGCAGATTTTTTTTTCACTATTTCGGAGTTGGTCTCATAATGAAAGTTGTTTCTTTTTACCTACCTACCTAGTTTCGTGTCAAAAGATAATCAGTACTTACTTTTTGGTAGACCTTATATAATTTTATTTCTATAACCCACTTCATACAATGTCATAAAGTGTAACTAGTTTAGCATAAAAGCCAAACCTTTCGTACAACAAAGATAAATACATTAGAGCACACACCATTTATCCCTTGGAGTTGGCACGGCTCTCCAGCTCCCTTCGGGCACCACTTGAATGAAGTAGAATATATTAGAGTTATGCATTTCTACAACTTAGCCAATGAGTTTTGTTACGTGTATATCTAGTTATTGGTTGTAAATGATGATTTCCGACCGTATTTCGGTCAAGGCGACCAATCTCTGCGGAGATTGGCCAGGTACGCAAGAGATATTATAGTGCACAAGTGTGTGCGCAAACACAGATGCACTCTCTATTCCGTTACTCTCATAGTCCGATGGGACGGAAAGCCGACACGACCTGGACAGAGATCAGGCGCAGGACCAACGGTTTTACGTGCTTTCCGATGCACGAGCTAAGTGACAATTTTGCAACATTAAAATCTGTACATGAAATAAATTCATTGGTACAGGCCCGTGACTGGGATCGAACATACGCCTCCCGCTTGGAAGGTGCACGTCTTAACCACTGGGCTATCACCGCTGGTTGTAAATACATAGTATAAGAAGTTGTGTTAGGAAACTTGTCTTCTTAAAATACACACAACTCGGGTACAGATCTATAATATCATGAGTCAATGACAACGTTGCTAGCTAATCGCCCGAATTCCCTAGTCTACTCTTACCAAATGCACGGAAGGAGGCAACTGACTATTCTAGTGAATCTGCACAGGATATTTTTAAATATGCAAGCTTATTTGCAAAACTCTTATTTTCTTCTTCTATTCTTTGAATCGGAGAATCTCTATGTTTCAATACGTCCAGATCACTGCGTGTATGTTCAGGATAAATAATCGTAGACTTTTAGAAAATGCAATAGGTAAATTGGTTTTATAATAACCTTAAGTAGGTAGCCATAAATTCTCACGTAACAGACTTTGCTTTTAAATGATATTAAAGTGTTTATTAACTCAAAGATCACATTTAAGTGGGAGTCCTATTTAGTAGCTTGAAATAGTTTTGTCCAAAGTTTGTTAGTAACCAGGCTTAGAATGTCAACTGATTGAGGATTCAAGTTACAAGCGGATGCTAATGTTAGTAAAATTTCAAAATAATTTGTTGCTTATATATAACACACATTGGACCAAGATCCCAGAGACCCCAGACCTTACTTATTTTCTCACAAATACTACTTATGGGATTAAATAGTGTTAGAAGGTGATTTCAGTGTGTCATACCTGCTAGCTTGAGTTCATAGACTAATTCATAGATACCAAGTGCTAAAGATAGGAAAAAATTGATTCACTTTTCTTAAAGTCTCAATGCTGATTTTTACGTAGGTATATTTTATAGATTATTCATAAGATCAATCAATCAATCAATATGTTTATTTGCTCAAATATGTGTATATATACATGTTATTATTTGTATTTACAGCAAGCGTTCTACATATTTCGTCATATCTGACATGCAAATTTTTATTTCATACAATTTAAGAATAAATAATCTTTCTTTGAGACACTTTCTGCCGGCGCTTTCTCATACCAGACGCTTTAAATCTCCAAAAAAATAACATAACATTACCTATAATCACAGTCTTGATTTTTACACATGACACTCGGAAAACTCTGTCAATACTTTAGGTCAGCAGTCAGACAAGTTGGAAGGGCTAAATATCCCCCAAGACATACATAATTATGATTTTGAACAACAATTAATTTAAAAAAATAGTAGTTTATTGACGTCTTGCAATAATGTGTGTCTGGAGGAACTCGAAATGGGATAGCTGGAGCTGTAAGATCATAAACACGACCCACGCAGGGACAGAATGATCAAGTAACAAGTTTGCGATCAATTTCACAAAATTGACTTATTATCTACAATTTGGTTTCTTTCACAATTCCACAGAGCCGGCTCTCATATTACGTATCTAGGAAAAAGAAAAACAGTGGGAGAGCCTACTTACCAATCGGTAATTCTTCATTTTACGTTTTACACCTTAAAATCGCTTCCGTTTTCAACTTGTAAACTTTTAAAGTTACTAGTATCATTGTTTCAGATTTCGCTTTGTGTCTCGACTCACTAACTCTGAGACCTTACCGTTTTGAGTTCAAGGCACGACTTCATCAGGGCGCTTATGCACTGAGCCTCTGACGGTCACAGCCTAGTTTATTGTAGTAACCCAGAGAACTTATCTGGTATGCTGGAAGAAATCTCTTGCAGAGATAAGCACGCATTTGTATGCATTTCTTTTGTAAATTTCTCTGTATTTATTGTAATGTTTTGTGTACAATAAATAATAACAATAAGAACTTATATACCACAGAGTAATAGGGATACAGTACTGGCACTGGACGATGAAGAATTTTTGGTATACGAAAGGCCTATGGACTTCTTATTGCTCAAATGAAATAAGTAATCAGTTTATTTCTATCAGTTGTATTACTGGTCAAAAAAGCTTTACGTCTCTTAAGTAAATGTACCTCGACAGTGTTCAGTACAATTGTGTTTATGTTTGAATTTAAATATGTTTGTTCCTCATAACTTTGGCCGTACAAATAACAATATAAGCTCATTTAAACAAACTTTATTGGTGTTATTTCCAATTTGCGTCTAATGTTAGGCACTGTTTTATATGACACCTGTATATCTGTAAAAAAAATTGCTAGTAGCATCGAAAAAATATAATTTAAAAAATCATATCGTATCGGTTAAACAGTTAAAAGTGTCAAACTAGTCTATCGATGATTATATTCACAAATAAATTAAATAGCTAACAGGAACCGCAAGATACGACCTGAGTAGTGACCAACTCTAGACAAATTCTCGGCCTTGGAAGTGACCACCAGAACAGTAGACGAGTTACTGCACATAAACGACAACAGAACTTTCTGGGCTCGAGTAAAATAGGTACTAACTAACACACTGGCGGTTAGGGTAGATAACCAAGCCAATATAATAAAGTTAGTATTGGTCACTTACGTAGAAGCCTCCTTATTCCAAACGTCAATTTTTTTGTGCACTAATCATAACTAAATACCAACTTTACTGACTAAGTAATGGCCGAGTCGCTGATTGTTTCTCCTAAATTAAATTAGAATTTTTGGGGAAACCAGTCAAGAACAAATCTGAGGTAGTCAAAACATCGCCTACAAAATGAAAAAGGCTACAAACTTACTTTTCGCTTCTATATTTTATCATCGTGAAACTTTATATTGTAACCTCAGTATATCAAGCAATTTTAAAATTGTCTGGGTCAATCTAAAAATAAATATAATTCAGTAAAGCCCGCAACAGAACCCCTGACCGCGCTCTCCGATGCCTTATCTTGTAAGTGGATAATCTTCGATATTCACCGATTCCCGAGGCCGTACGTCCACCACTTTGCTCCACAACCTTACCTATTCCATCCCTAAGTTTAAATCCATCCTTATATTTAAAAGCATAAGGTTGAATAGTGCCGGGGAACGTGTTACTTCACGTTTGCGTCTCAAATGAGACTGCTCTATTGAGTTTGCGGCCACTTCAGGGAGTTTGGGATGGCCTCACAACTTGGTATTGTTATTCCGCTTTTAAGATCGTGATGTTAAAAGTGTTTAGTGTTTTTCGTGTCACTTTACTTGCACTTGTTTTTAACGTTTTAAGCGGTGCACCATATTTATGTAAACTTTTCAAGCCACTTAGACTTGCACATACTTATAAAGATGATGCTGGTTCAATGCTGTTACCATGTTAATTAATGAAATAAAAAAATTAAAGGGTCATTATAGATAGATTGTTTATTTACAGCATTGTGTGCGTTCTATCTAATTATTTCGGGTATAATAAAAGTATGTTTTAAGTGTAGGTACGTAGAATACAACGTATAAACGTAGATACACAGGGAAATAAAATAGAAGCCGTAGGTAATCAAGACATAGATTATTAAGATGATCTCCGACCGTATTTCGGCCAAGGCGACCAACATTTACGGAGGCGCGCAGGACCAGTGGTTTTTCATGCTTTTCGAGGCACGAGTCAAGTGATAATTTTGCAACATTAAAATCTGTACATAAAATAAATTCATTGGTACAGGCCCGTGACCGCGACGCTTCCCGCTTGGAAGGTGCACGTCTTAACCACTGGGCTATCACCGCTTTTATAGATTATTATAATAAGTGAATGACTGACAGACAATGCACAGTCGAACTGAGGAAATGTAACTAATTATCTTATACATAATAAAACAGGATTTCCCAAAATTAAAGAATATTATAATCCGTAAGTATCTACATGAAATAAAGTCAGTCCGTGACTGCAATCGAACACACGCCTTCCAACTGAAAGGGCATCTTAACTATCAGGCTATCACCGCAGCCACTTTTCTAGGACAAACAACTTAATTCTCCTCGAGCTTTTTGTGTTCAATGTTTTAACTATTAACGACATATAACAGTATTTTGGTTGGTTCAATCATACTAAAACAACTCAGTGAGTTTATGGAGTAATGAAAAGCTAGTTTTTATGCCCGTATAAAAGACCTCGCGGTGAAATAAAAGTGTCGTACGTTAAAATAAAACTCATAGGTCAAAATGTGAATTTGATTGTAGCATTAGTATGCAGTTTTGAAGTTGAAGATATGAATAGGTGGAAAAAGGTGACAGTCAATTGATATGTATCTTTACCTAAGATAGACAAAGACAACAGTAGCTATGGAAATATTTTGCATCAGAAACAAAAACCTATGCTGATGCAGAGCGTTTACTAGAATACATCAGTTCCGTGCATGTCAAAATATCAAAATCAAAATTTCTTTATTTGCAACATTATGTAGTTGTACACATAATAATAAAATCAAGTTAAGACTATAAGTATTAAAAGAGTAATATACAAATGTTGCAAAATGGTCCCAGCTCAGCATATGCAATATGTGAATTGCGCTGATCTTCCGCTGAGGCCATTGGATATATATACACAGATATATACATACACACATACACACACACATTCCTATATATACATACACATACATATACTAATACACACATACACATATAGACATACATACACATACATACATATATACATATACATACACATACACACACATATACATATACATATACATATACACATACACATACACATACACATATATATAGTAAATAATAAATGTTTAGTTTAACAAAAAAAAATTACAATTGGCAGTTTGTTATAAAATTTTCCCAATCCAGCAAATTCATTATAGGTAGGTATAAACTAAAGAGAAGTAAAACCGTCTAAAAATAAAAAAAATCTAATGGTACGGGCATTAAATTACGACGGGATGACAGGCATATTTTACAGAGAGCGTTGTGCATGCGTGTGGGTGGATATAAAGGAAGATGGACGATGTTGGATGGACTGGGTGAGGGAGGATATGCGTGTACTGGGAGTGAGCAATAAGATGACGGATAATAGGGTAGAATGGAAGAAAAGAACATATTGCGCCGACCCCAAATAAATGGGAACAGGACAGGAAGATGATGATCAGGTAGCTGGATCATAGACAGCTGTCCTAACTCGCTGGCAATATTCTGTTCTCCGAGTTTATTACTAACGCGGGTATAATAGTGTAAAGTGTAAAAAAAAATGTAAAAAGCCGTAATTTCTTCTTTTATTTACTGAGTGTTCGTGTAAAGTGGCCGGAACATGGAGGAAGAATAAAAAGGAACTGCGACTAACAATAACTAACTCGCCATTGTTATTTTCATGTTAGCAAAATTCAAATTTGACATACGCTAAGCGTAACTGTGGAAGCTTCTTTACAATCCTACAGTTCCGTCTACCTGTGCAGCATTACCGTGTGTAATTTATTATCATCATCATCATCATCATTCTCAGCCCTGGGAAGTCCACTGCTGAATAGGCCTCCCTCAAATCATAATGAATAAATAAATTATAGTAATTTATTATATTATGTATTATAATTTTTAAATTTCCTCACAAAATGATGATCGACCTTATTTTCATTTTTAAATTTCCTCACACAAAATGACCAACATTATTTTAATTTTTTAATTTCCTCACACAATGATGACCAGTGGTCGGAGTAGGTATATTGATTTTACATACTTGCGTCATGATATCATAACATGGACATGCATTTTTTCCGGAATGTACCGGAGTTTCCAAAAACTAGCAGCATAGCGTTGAGAGTATTGATACATTTTTAACTAGTTTCATGTAATAATTTCGAAGTTTCGGTATTTTTATTTTATTTTTATCATAATAATCCGGAAACTCGGAGGCGTATCCATATTAACATATACGTTTGATGTCAATGACCTTAATTCAATATACCTACTCCGACCACTGATGATGACCGACCTTATTTTAATTTTTAAATTTCCTCACACAATTTTGACCGACCTTCCTTCAGGGTCACAGCAATACCTAAATATAAACTTACCTATAGACACATTGTACAAGGACTGGCGGCTGAAGTAAGCTGAAAGCACCCTAAGGTACCGGACGCCCATTAGTAGGGTACATAGAATTATTTTATTATTCCCAAATCCCTATGAGGGTACCACAATATGTATGTTCTAACTTTTCTGGTTTAGTTTATCCCGAATGAAACTATGCCCATACAGCTATTGTATTTTATATATGACAAAAACAAATTATATGAAAAATCATTTTCGACTCAATTAATTTTATTCAGCTCACGTATAATGTAACGTAACCCAAAGTTGTAACACCACCTCCTTCGCATCCTTCCTCCATGATCGACGACGCATTAATCAGGAGGCGAAGTGCGCGCACCGCTAATGCACGCGCACCTGCAACTAATGTAATGCTTTTACGGACTTTTTAACACATTTTTCCGGCTCTTTTGCCGAATTTTTCGGCATGTGACCCGCGCATTTAGTGGCGTATGGCCATAAATGGCTTTTTAAATGATTGTTAATTCTGTATGTTTTATATTGTCGTGTTAGTGATAGGTAGATGTAGAATTTAGCTATACTTAAAAAGCTAAGGGAAAGACTTAGATAATACTAATGGACGCCCGCGAAATTATCGGTGTTGAAATTATCCCAGATAAAAATATTTTCCCAGGATAAAAAGTAGCCTATGTGTTAATCCAGGGTGTCAGCTAACTCCATACCAATTTAATTTCATTAAAATCACTCCAAACGATTTTACGTGAAAGAGTAACAAACATCCATCCATCCATCCATCCACACTCACAAACTTTCGCATTTATAATATTAGTAGGACTAGTAGGAAGTAGGATTTTGATGACTAAAATTGGGGGGGATTTTGTCCATAGTCACAACGATTGCCATTTATAGATATAGTAATACACAGCAAATCATTAGAACAGGATTTTTCAAAGTCGGCGATAACCCCTTGTGGGCGCTAGGGTTTAAAAGGGAGTGTTAAGGGACCCAGGAAAAATTACGATACCAATTTTTAAGACGAAAATAAATGGAGAGCGCTACAAAATAATTGATTTCAAAGTGAATATTCTTAGATGAAATAAGTGTGGAAACTTTGCCTTAAAAGATATTAGCACGTTGATATCTTTATACCTAAAAATCCACACATTTCAATTCAACTGCACTTAGAAAGCGCTAAAATAACCCGCTAGGTGGAGTGGAGGTAGCGAGTGATTTATGCCACTATTACACGCCACTGTGCTGTCGGCAAATAAATGTGTACACGCCTTAAAAGCAACGCAAAAATTCAGAGGAGCATGTGTGGATGCGGCTTAGGTGATGACCGATCGATTGGTTTAGTTGATAGTGAACCTGCCTGCCCGTGGTATAAGTATGTACTGGGTTCAAATCGTGGTAGGTTTACGAATTGATATATTGATGCATGTTTGTTTGCTCGTTTTGTGTTTTCGTATCATTTCGTTTAAAAATTTTAAATTAACATACCTCTTTTATTATACTCTGTAGATAGAACACATTTTTTATATTTGTATGGAAATGGTACATCATTTAAGTAGTATATCACGGGCATGAAAAAGAAACACTATATTTTAATACTAAAGATGCCTACCAAGTACATCGTAGTACTCGTAGTCTTTCTACGTATTCGTAGTCTGCCTACGGATTCGTAGTCGCACCACAGTGTAGTAGAATTTGCAGAGCCGCGAAATAATTTTCACATTTCACTGATTCATATCTTGAAATTCATGTAGTAACACAAAAAAACACACCAAAAACATGTCCGTTGGTACACTGTTTTTCCCACCTGTCGCGGCGGTTTAACGCGTTTGCTTAAAATAAATGGGTTTTTAGTTGAGCGCAAATTTGAGTTGACACAGCTTGGGTTACTTGTTAATAAAATATACGGACTCGGAATTTGTGGTGGACCGCAGCAGTTAAATCAAATGAGATACCAATTTGAAGCTGTCTGTTTCTATGTAAACGTTTTATAATTTTTTTATAACCATTGAATGGAATTTGGCTTTCAACTATACTATTTTATAAAATATTATTAAAATATACTATTTAACGGACTTTAAATATACCTATACATATATCATCATCATCATCAGCCTATTGCAGTCCACTGCTAGACGTGGGCCTCCCCCAGGGCACGCCACAAGGCTACTGCCACAGGGGGGTATTTGCCCATAGTCACCACGCTGGGCAAGCGGGTTGGTGATCGCAGTTTGTATTTTGGACTATGTTGTCAACACGGGAAGCGCTGCTGCCCACCTCCCGGAAACCCTTAATCGCCTCGTACGATACCCACGTTCAGATATGGGGTGGTACGAATTCTACTCTGCGGGCACCACGCGGCAAATACATATATACACGACTGTATTCCAGTAATGGGGTAGCCAAGAACTTCAGGATCATAAAGGGGATCCTGCAGCCACGTTTAGCATATCGTGTTTAGATGTGAATATTCAATGCCAAGTTGCTAGCGTATCGCCTGAGAAAATACGCGAATGTACTGCTGTGCAACCCGTATTAAGCGGAAACACGGGCAGAAACCGCACTATGGCAGTAGCCTTGTGGCCAGGGCCGGATTTAGAGGTCCGGAGGCCTCGGGGCAACAAAGAAGCGGAAGGCCCCCTTGCCCCAAATTATTTAATTAATTTAAATACAGAATAATATAATCATGTATGTACAAAGTACTGTAAGTAAAGATAAAAGAGCCAAAAAAAAATCACCCGTTTGTGGAGGCCCTGGGGCTTTCGCCCCGGTTGCCCTCCCTTAAATCCGGCCCTGCTTGTGGCCTAGAACACGCCACGTAAAGGCCTAGATCTAGGAGTGGACTGAATATAAGCTGATTTAAGCACACTATGGTACTACTGTTAAAGTTACTGTTATAATTTCATTGCGTTTCAGGCCACATTGGTCAGCCGTATGTTGTCACAGTCACGAGATAACCTCAGTCAAGTTGTATTATGTTATGACGCATATGTAACATACTCGCGCTCAGGGGTTTCATTCTCGCACCCCTCGACATATATCTACTCTCGAATATGCTAATGATACAATAAACGAGAATGACAAAAAAAATTAAATTGTCGACCGATTCGCAATGTAGGAAATAAGTAAATAATAATAATAATAATAAATAAATATTCACACACTGCACAACACAACACATTGACATAGACTTGTCGTAGGTACTAAGCAACGGTATATAAATACATAGATAAGTCTATACTTGATATTCATCATATCAATGTTTGCACCTACCGGGATTCGAACCCAGGACCTATGGCGTCGCAGGCAGGGTCACTACCCACTAGACCAGTCGGCCGTCAAAGGAATGTTATCTTTTATGAGTTTTAAAGTGATATGATAGATTCATCAATAGATACCTATGTATGTTACGGTGAAAGTGATTACTATGGTTATTATTAATAATAACCGGTAATTATTAATACTTACTTCATGATTTGGTAAATGTGATGAAAACTGTGAAATTCATCACTTTTACCGGTTTTTATTGATAAGTATAATCTTGCGGTCTTCAAGTCGAGAGTGAACCGGTTTCTTTTAGGCAAGCACCTGCAACGATGCTTACCATCAGGCGCGTTGTGGTCAAGCGTAAGCCTATTTAATATAAAAGAAAAAAAAAAGGTATTACACCTTACTCTTGGTAAATGTGATAAATTTTTTAAATGGTGTTATTTGAATGTTTAGCATTAGTTCGTATTTTTGTGAGCAGAAAATTATAATCTGTGAGCAACAATTATTATGAATTATGTAGGTAATTATTAATAATTTTCATTTATTCACACTTACCGTAACATATATACCTTTTTCTTTGTTAGCCGAGTCCCACTTCTGGGCTTAGGTCTCCCTGATTTGAGCCCACATTTGTCTTGTTCCCGCTATAAGCAAACAATAGACATGGTGTGGAGAAATGTGTATGTTCTTATGTGATTTCACTTTTAAACGAACTTAGATGAATCACGTCACTGTAAACGAACATAAAAGTGGAATTCGAAAGACGAGGCACACAAAATCGGGCCCTTGATGTTTATTTAGCATTTTATTTAATCTCGCTCAAAGCCGAAATAAAACAGAGCTAAAATATCCAATAATATTTTTGAAAATTAATTATTATTGTAAATAAATATTGTAAATAAGTAGTTATTACAGTAGGTACTACATTACAAGGAAAAATATTAAATTTGTGACTCTTCAACAGCTTTATTTGAGCTTAAAACTTGTAACTAATATTTTCGTCTAGTCTTGCTAACTAGCTATGCTAACGTGGATGTAGTGTATCCTTTCTGATCGTGCGGTTCTGGCTACTTTGGGAAGACAGTCGTGTGTATACAGGGTTCATTTTCAAAACATCAATAACCTCGCAAGACTAGGTAGCTACCATCATAAACGACAACATTTGTTCTACGAGTTTTGATAATTTGTCACATTTTACTTTCATACAAAAATAAATATCAATTTAATGTTACCTCTGAATGTTCTTAAGTCTGTACATAATACTGAGGCGCGCGCGATCGCGGGCGTTAACCTTTTCGTATACTACGAATGGAACAAAGACTTACAAATGTCACGACAGTACAATAAAAGCTTGGAAAATTATTTTTAATTAATGTATTGAGTTATGATAAAACTCGTAGAACAAATGTTATTGTTTATGATTTAAGCTATCTAGTCCTGCGAGGTTATTGGTGTTTTAAAATTAACCCTTTATACATTTTTGGATTTGTGGTCGTCAACGTTCCCGAAAACTACGGAATCTCCTCATCATCACGATCATTTTTCTTCATACATGGGAAGTGTTCCCAAGATATTAGGGTCCAAAGTTGATTAAATAGACTGCGTTTTTCTACATAAGTGCACACCGACGCGCGTAGGAAGATTTTTTCACGAGAAATAATTAATATCTTTCTATGAAAAAACTAGCATAAACACTGGACACTATAAATTTCGCCCGATCAGGTAATTAATAATTTACATCGTTTCCCAGCATTTTTTTTACATAAGCTTACTTTAATTGATGTATATGTCGAAGGCATATTGTAAAACAGGCCCATTATAAAAAAAATGCTCGGCATTTTGAATAGTATGAGAGAAAAAATTCCTTTTAGCACTTCGCCGGTCGCTGCAGGGACATGCTCGCTACGCTCACCCGACTCGTGCGTTGTTATTTTAACAGGTCTAACATAACCTAATCTAATTAATTAAGCAGACCAATTGCTAGAAGTCAAATTGTCTCTCTCCAAAACCCATACTATTCAAAATGCCTAGTCGTTTTGTAATAGGGCGTGTTTTACAATATGCCTTCGACATATAGAGTACGTACTCTTCGTTAAGGGTGGCAACGAAAAAACATCCTGTATAATATAGCATCATCATCATCTACCTGCCCTTAACCCATTATTTATGGGGTCTATGCAATATGGTTTCTTTCGAAACTCACATTTTTTTTAATGGCCGGCTGCCTGCCTGTCGCCAACCATTCTCGGTTATAGCTAAGTGACAATTTTTAGAAAAAATTTTAGAAGAAATAAATTCAGTGGTACAGACCCGTGACTGGTATCGAACTCACGCCTCTCGACTGAAAGGCGCACGTCTTAACCATTGGGCTATCACCGCATATACTATGTGTATATAATATATCAACATCATCATCATCAACATATTCCAGTCCACTGCTGGACGTAGGCCTCCCCCGGGGCACGCCACAATACTGCAATGGGGGGATTTGCCCACAGTCACCACGCTGGACAGGCGTCAGTTTGTATTTTAGGACTATGTTGTCAACACGGAAAGCGCTGCTGCCCACCTCCCGGAAATGTAATATATATGACATAATATTAGGTTACTAACATGAGGCTATGACAAAGGTGACTTAAATTTGTCGTTAATTTACTTTGGCATTTATAAATGAGACTGTTTTATCTTCTATAGCCTATACAGGGTGTAACAAAAAGGGTATGTTAAGCGAAAAGATATGTAAATAGCCCACTGTAGAGAACCTACTCAAAAAGTTTGAGACTAGAAATCACATGTTTGTTTTTCTAGATAGTATGGAGAATTCTTAACCGTCTCAAGAATTTTCATACAGTCTTAAAAAATAAACTTGTGATTTCGAGTCTCAAATTTTATGGATAGGTTCTTTATAGTGGGCTATTTTCATAGCTTTTCGCTTAACATACCCTTTTTGTTACACCCTGTATAGTAATTTTATTAACTGATTATAATTCCAAAACAAATATTACAGGACGTTAAAAGCTACTAACTGTTCATTATCTGTAACAGTTTATTACATTGAAAAAGTAACATTTATTAGCTTTGAAATTAGAATAAATGGGCAATTATGGAGGAAAACGCCTTCCAATAAATAACATTTAACGAGATTTTTTATTAGCGGATACAGTGTTAGATTCCACAAGAAATATGTTTTTTAGAGACCACAATACACTGTCCCTAGAATCAAAGTTTTCATGGATATCTCGCTATCTGTGAGACAAATTTTACGTTATTCCATCTAGTTGTTTTATGTACTCGTAACAACATAATAGAGAGTGGATGTTATGAAACTTATACATTAAAATAACACATACATACATAAATAACTCATAAAATACGAATTTCCGCGCGGCTAAAAATAGTAATTTGAATGAATATTTTAGTTCTTTAAGATCTTCATTGAAATATACTTCCAGGCTACTTTTTGTTTGTTAAAACAGCGAAGTGGCCGGTGTAATTTCTCAAAGGCGTCGCGAATCAATACGCTTCATAGGCGAGAGCTCTCGAACTCAATACCTTTTCAAAGACATTGATTACGGATGGGAAAGAAAAATACCAATACCGGTAATAGGCTTGTGTCCTAAAATGTAATTAGTGGTTCATTCTTTTCTTTCTTACATATATATCAGAAATAAGTTAATATTTCTACAATAATCAATCACTAACATAATTATTTACGGTTTTTAAAAAACCTGTTCGAATATTTCATGAAAACGCTCTAAACTGTCATGGCGTCTTCAATGACGTCATTCAGTGCGTCCAAACCAAAACAAACCGTGAACGTGAATACTTTTTTTACATTTAATAATTTAAAAATGAATTCCATGTTTTATAAGTATTGTGTAGTGCCTGAGTGTAAAAGCACAAGTGTAATGACACCAAACAAATTGTTTGTAAGAGTTCCCATGAATGAACAAATACGGAGAAAGTGGTTAAAACTTGCACGGAGAGATGATGCCCGTATTTTGTCTGTAGATTCAAGAATGTACTTTTGCGAAGATCATTTTGATGTAAGTATTTAAACAAAGATGACTTTCCAGTCCCTGTACCTATATTACAATGAAAAAAACACTTTGTAAATGTAGCTATTAAATTATTTGAGGTTATTTTGATTCTGACTTAATTTTGTACTAACTGATGTAATCTGAGATTTTATGTTGTAGGTATCATTGTTAAATACAGGTTATTGTTATTTTTCTAGATGCCAAACGATATGACGAATTTTATGGAGTATCAAATCATGGGAAAAGTATCAAAGATACTTATGAAATCAGGTTGCATTCCAACAAAGTTTGAGTGCCAAGAAGACAGAAGAAAACGAATGAGCAGCATCATAGAACGGCCATACATTGTAAAGAAACAAAGAACTGAGACCATTGCAGAGTGTCTAAATGAATATAATACAAGTTGTACAACAAGTTCATCTCTAGAAGATACTTCTAATATCATTTCAAGTGAGTCTACCTAACATATAAAACAAGTAGTTCAGAGTACAAGTACCAATAGTTACATTACTTTTATCATTTCTAATTTTATAATTCTAACCAAATAGTTGGTTCATACATGAATTTCAAATATTAATGTTACCTACTAAATGTCATATTTTTTATAAAGTTAAAGTTTATTTTGATAATAAATACTGTCAGAATCTTTATAGCCCCGTGTGTTGTGTATACTATAATACTTACCTCTAGATTAGACTGTGTATTATAAATATCCTTGTTTGTAGTATGATCCGTCTCTGTGCTATATGATTAAATAAATAAATATTTTTAGATTGCAAGTTGGGTGAAGAAAATGTCCAAGAAGTTATAAGTAAAACATCAGACAAGTTTGTTCAAGCCTTAATAACACCAAAATTCAGAAGTAAAGCTGTGCAAGCTGGAGCGAAGTACAAAGATCAGGCATTGTCACCATTGAAACCATCGCTAGTATCAAGTTTCACATCCCCATTCAAAGTTAAGACTTTCAAGAAATCAAGACCTGCGGAGACGGGTAAAATAACAAGAAATATATTTACCGAGGATGAGCCC
Source organism: Carposina sasakii (assembly GCA_014607495.2). Lineage (NCBI taxonomy): Eukaryota > Metazoa > Arthropoda > Insecta > Lepidoptera > Carposinidae > Carposina > Carposina sasakii. The sequence continues at coordinate 1,642,242 of CP053157.1, forward strand.
TCAGATGGTGAAATTTCTCTATACTCAGGAGGTATCAGGAGTCACTCACCTTCTGTGCATTCACTGCAAACCAAATCATCTTCTGACTGCAGCGAAATACTTGAAGATTACAAGAAACAACAACAAGCTACAGAGACTCTATCGAACACATTAAAAAAGATAGAGAAGAAGCCTCGATTGTACATTGGTCTTTCAAAAACTTGTTATTACTTGATTGACATTATTCAGGAGACTTTAAATATTCCCAAACATCATATATTATTATGTTTACATAAAATTAGGTTGGATAATACATTTAATCAACTGGCAGATGATTATGAGAATACTCCATCATATTTAAGTAAGGTGTTTAATAAAAATATACCATTAATAGCCAGTGTTATGCGTTCTTTTATTGTTAATCTTGACAGTGAAATTACTAAAAAAAACTTACCTATATCATTTAGACATAATTTTCACAATGCCAGTTGTATTATTGACTGCCTTGAAATTGAAGTGCAGAAGCCATCCAAAGCAGTAAATCAAGCCCTAACTTGGTCTGACTATAAAAAGGCCAATACAATTAAATACCTAATATCCTGTACACCCAACGGATTAATAAATTATATTTCTCCTGGGTTTGGGGGCAGAACAACAGACACTTTATTAGTAGAATCATGTGATTTTATAAAAACATTAAAGCCTGGTATGTGTGTTTTAGCAGATAGAGGTTTCAAGCATGTTGAACAATATCTGCATAAGTCAGGAGTTACATTGATAAGACCTCCAAGTGTTGAAAGTGGAGTGAAAATGACTAAAAATGATGCAAAGTTAACTAAACAGATAGCCAGCATAAGGATACATATAGAGCGTCTAATACGTCGTTTACGAGAATTTTGTATGCTAAAACCACATGCATGTATAAATTTTAATTTTATTAAAATACTAGATGATATTATAATTATAGCATGCGGTTTAGTTAACTTACAAGACTCTTTGATAAAATAAAACAACTAATACAAAAAATTGTTTTTTATTAAGATCCCATAACAAATATTATACCTATCCTATGATAAAAATAACACAATCTTATATTACACTCTTATATAATAAAGGATATATATTATTTTTCCAAAATAAGACTAACTTTTCACTGATATTTTGTACATATTTATGATCAAATGGCACATTTATAATTTCCACTTGTTTATTTTTAACATAGTCAGGGTCAGCTACACAAAAGTATCCACTTTTCATTGCTGTTAGGTACATTTGCAGCTGCATCTGAGCATTACATCTCTCTGAAGGCTGGCCATTGTATATATAGTTTTTATAAGTTTTGGCACTTATGGGACATTTTATTTCAACAATATTGCCATCACATAATCCGTCTGGAGAGCCAGCGATCATGGGGTAATGACTACTCAATACAAGACCGCACTTGGTAATATTTTTTTTTAGCATATCTTCCACGGTTCTTCTCACTTGATCTTCAAGCACACGGCCCCGTTTCATATGTTTGGTTTCTGGAATTTTTCCACCTAGTATCAAAGATACAAGTGTACCGTCAGCTGTTTTGCAACGACTAACTTCATATGCCTTTGATGCGGTTATCCGGCCATACCTTAATTCAAACCAGAGATTGCTTTTGGATTGCTCTATTGTTTCTTCTTTAACCTTCTCAATTAGAGCTGTTGTAATGATAACATTGCTCAAAAATGTATCAACACATTTCTCTTTATATTTTAGCATAAGCTGATGCATTGAAAGTGCTTCAGTTTCTCTTGGAGAATAATTGGGTTGATATCTTAAAAGCTCGCAGTCATGCACTTTTCTTTTCCTTCCTTCTTCTATGAATTTTGCCAGAACTATGTTATTTGCTGGCAATAAGGGGCTGCTCTTTGACAGTTGTTTGGTCGTGATTGATTTCAAAGTACTGCCAACTCTAGACAACTTTGATTTTTTCCAATAGCACTCGGTTGATGTACAAGAAGGCTCCTCGCTACGACGGTGAACCCAAAATAAAAAAGCGATTGCGTGTTTGCAACCACCTCTTGAAGCAACACAGTCCTCACATACTACTGAAACAATCACATCATCTTCTTCATCAATAATCAGGGTGCATCCATATAGTTTAGCGTGAACTTTGTGTTCTGGACACATTTTGCATTTCACTGCGCACAAATGGGCGTCACGCTTCAGCTGCACGTAGCTAATAGCATCGTCTCCGTATGATGCTCTAGAAGACCTGAAAAAAAAATGCAACTAGTTGGTACATAAAATCAAGTCAAAAATAACCTAAAATCAAAGTCTTTATTTCAGGAAATATAACTCATTTTATTTAGTAAACTGAATGAATGCTTACTAAGTAATGTTTTACATTTCTGTTTACTTACATTGAAGTCTTAACGTTGCGAAATTCCGAAGAACAAAAATCACTGTTAGTTGCGAAAATGTTCCGAGCATAACAGCGTCAATTTTTGGTAGATTAGTCGAATTTGCTTTACTAAATCCGGACTCCATAGCTATTTATCTCAACCTTTTGAAATATCGATAATTCAGAAGTTTTTTTGCAAAAATCGGCGAATAATTGTTACTGGGTTTGTGTATTTACTACTAAAACGTCAACAACAACAATGGCGCACGCACTAACTGACGTCACGCTCTCTGATTGGCGTTCACTGTCACGTGATTAAATTTATATTTTTCGGTTTTAAATAATGAAAAATATTAATAATCTTACATTTTTATAATAAATAAATAATTGTATTTACTTCTATACATAACAATAAAGTTATATATATTACAACATGACCTATTATTTTTTAGTGGACACAAGCCTATTGGTATAGGGTTTCGAACTTGAGAGTTGTTCAGAGAGTCCAGAATACGTGTGCGCGATTTTACTTTCATATTCCCCCTCGCACGCATGTGACACCCTATCTCAACTCATCCAGCTTATTGAAGATGAAGGCGCGGAGGAGACTCCACCTTGCTACCCTTCTTTTCGGAGTTCTACATTCGGGGATCCCGAATTATCTTTACTCTAAGCTGAAGTAGGCTCGGGATCAATATGGTTGCTATGCAAGAAGGGAGTGTACTCACGTATTCGTTATGCCAAGACATAAGTTAGTAGCCTTCCGAGGTTCGTTTAGATACGCAGCATTGCAATGCTGGTACGATCTTCCCCCACCAATACGGACCTTGAAGACACTCAGCACATTTGAAATTCATCTCAAGAAACTGCTCCTGTCTTCACAGGTCAATCTTGGATGAGCTGCTATGCATAGCCAACGGCATACAATGGGGTTCTGGCACTCCCGTATATTATAAAATTATTAATAAAGAAATGGAAAAAAATTCCTCACCCGGGTGGGAATCGAACCCACGACCTCTGCATTCCGTGCCGAGCTCCCGTATATGTTTGATTTTTAAATTATTATGATTGTTATTTCTTTAGATTTTATTTATTTTCTCAATTTAATTTCAGTAATTAAATTTTATCTTAGAAATTGGTATTTTAACAATTAAATTTAATTTCATAGCATATGTAGGTACCTATTTTAATTTCAGCTAATATATGTATTTTGTTTATTATTAACCGACTTCAAAAAGAGAGGTTATCAATTCGTCTGTATGTTTTTTTTTTTTTTTTTTTTATGTGTGTTACCTCAGAACTCCGTCATTTATGAACCGATTTCAATTTTTTTTTTATAGTTGGTCATGGTATACTTCCAGGTTGGTCCCATATTCACCATATCAGGATCTGATGATGGGATCTTGGAGAAATCGAGGGCAATCCTCGAATATTGTAGGCACATGTAGTCTGTTTTTATACTTTTACTGAGCGTTTTGATCACCTACATATAAAACATAACATCTGATGATGGAATCTCTAAGGAATCTAGGGATATCCTCAAATATAAAAGGTACGAGTAGTCCGTTTTTAGATTTTTATAGAGAATTTTGGTCAGCTACACATAATATAAAGGAAACGAGGGTTTGATGATGGAGCCGCCGAAAAACAGATAGTGGAACTTTTTAGTAACAAAATCCCCCTATGGCAGGGGGGGGGCTACGTCCAGTAATAGGCTTATGAAGATGAAGATAATTGTGTTAAGTCATTAAATTATATGTTGCGTTAAGCCGTGTCCGAAGTAAGATGGTTATAGAGGAAGAGGTAGACATGAGAAAAACGAGATGACGGATAATAGGGATGAATGAAAAAAGAGTACCTACATATTGCACCGACCCCAAATGATTGGGAACAGGGCAGGAAGAAGGAGTGTAATTATATGTTGCTTAAATAAGTGTGTACATGGCTGTTGTGCTGCCAAATCTCTTATATTCCTCCGAGGCGTGGTGCATGTACCATCGCCACATACGCATTCTGGATCGATTCCACCTCAAGTGCCTCCGATCCATCATGAGAATCAGATGGTCCAACCGAGTGCGTAATACCGAAGTATTGCGAAGAGCCAATGTAAGTGCCATTGAGGCCTACTTAATGCGTCGGCAGCTTCGGTGGTGCGGTCATGTGTCTCGTATGGCGGAGGAGAGATTGGCTAAGAGCATCTTCTTTTCTGAACTAGCACAACGACCAGAGTGGCGCAGGACGGTGATAAAGCAAGTACACGAGTTCGAGGAGCAGCGTCAAGCTCGTCCTCCTGCTGCCATTATCTATAATACAATAATGGCGTACTAACCTGTCCTCTGTGTGCGCGGGCGTTCAGGGCGAAGATTGGCTATGTAAATGTGAGCCATCTCCGAGCGCAAGAACGCCAACTTAGTAATATCTAGGAGTAGAAGTGGTCGCCATGACCGAAATTGGTCGGAGGTCATCATTATCATCATAATCATCATATTGTCAGACGTAAAGTTTCGAAGCCTAGTCCTTTTTCTCTTTTGTCATGTGGCCTATTTTATATAAAAATTATATAAATCTGACAATATTATGCCTTCTTAACTTCGTACACGGCTTAACGCAATATATATTTGCCTTTTAGTTAAATTTTACTTTTGTAAGCTCGAGTTTTGGGAGGAAGTCGGTTTTTCGTTTTAAAAAAATTATGTAAATATTATATTTATCTTTTTACTAGCTATTGCCCGCGACTTTGTCCGCGCGGTAAAAAAATCAATAAAAGTCCGCAATAAAAAGCAGCCTATGTCTTTTCTCGGGCTCTGGACTATATGTGTACAAAATTTCATCCAAATCGGTTCAATAGTTTTGCCGTGGAAGACGGACAAACATGCACACACACACACACACACATACACACATTTATAATACTAGAATAGATGTCACTCCCTCCAGGTCTCTTTTGAAAACCTATCCTCAAGCAGCATTATAAGGGCAAGGGTATGTCAGTAATATGAAGTAATATAATATAGGGCCCGGTGGCGGGCGATTCCTCAATAGAGATTTGAACTTCCGAATAGTGACGCCTGATACAATTCAATAGTAATATGAAGAACCCGCTAAGCTAAATGTGGCTGTGATCTCCTTTTTGATCCTGCAGTTTTTACTACTCCATTTCGGGAACACAGCTATATGTATATATGTTACGGGCAACGTGATTAACTGGGCATTATTAATAAGTGATTAATGTAGCCATTATTAATAATGCCCGACGGCTTGTGGTCCATGTAATAAGTCAGAGTGTGAGAAAGCTTGAATTTATCATTTGGACCGGGCTGTATGAATAGGTTAAGGTAGGTTAGGTTTTAGGACTTTCATGACAATTTTGTAAGTTTAATTTCATTTATTAAGCAAAAACACTACAGTTCACCTATTTTATTACTTTGCTCAAGATAGGGTGGTGGGCATAATGGCCGGGAAGAGTGATCAATCATGCTGTTTTAATCACATTGTCCAATTGAGTCGGGTATTATGAATACAGACCGGCTATTATTAATAGTGTCCGGACTTATCAGATTGCCCGTAACATATAGGTATATATAAGTCGTAAACCAATATCGATACCGAAACAAAAACCAAAACAGATCTCCCATCACTACGTCTAATATTCGAAGATCTTGCATAAATCGGTCGAGTGCCATCATCCCACTGTACCTTTCGAGACCCTCAAGTTAATGCATTTCCTTTGGATTTTGAAATTCATGAGTCCTAGAGATGGGTCCTTAATATTCCTAGGTGGCCTTTATGTCGCGTTGAATCTTAATCAGATCGGTTTGAAATGAAGTTTTATGGCCTTAATAAAGGATAGAAGACGGTTTTCAATGAATATGAAGACTAGTTCCGTAGACGCTGGAATTTAAATGGTTTATAGTCAAGTTCAATACCAAAGATACCTACAAGTCGGTGGATTGATTTTATTAAACATAATATATTTTTATTAAATAGTAAAAAGTTAAGGAGGAACTAGCTAATAATTTGATGAATGTTAACTAATGTTATGATTGCGAAAGAAAGTTTGTTGGGTTGGTTTATTATACTTCTTCACGTTTTTTTACTCTTCTTGAAATTATGGATACACTAGTTAGGGTTCCGTACCTCAAAAGGAAAAAACGGAACCCTTATAGGATCACTTTGTTGTCCGTCTGTCCGTCCGTCCGTCCGTCTGTCAAGACCCTTTTTCTCAGGAACGCGTGGAGGTATGAAGCTGAAATTTATATCAATTACTCAGGTCTACTGTCCCTTGAAGCTGTGAAAAAATCAAACTTCTAAGCCAACGCAATCAAAAGATACAGCCGTTTATGCCGCAAATTTTCGACACTTGCAAGGGAATCAAAACCTACAGGGTGCTTCCCGTGAACTCAGAATCTTGAAATTTGGTACGAAGCAACGTCTTATAGCATAGATAAAGGAAAAATTACGAAAACCATAAATTTTTAGTTACATCACATAATATTTTTTTTTTAAATAATTTTAAACTTACTACCCATTTCCTCATAAACGCGTAGAGGTATTAAATTGAAATTCATACCAAATACTCAGGTCTATAAAGGGTACTTCCAGTCGACCTAGAATCTTGAAATTTGGCATGAAGCAACGTTTTATAGCACACATAAAGGAAAAATTCCGAAAACCTTAAATTTTTAGTTACATTACAAAATATATATTTTTTAATAAATATAAACTTATTACTTTTTTCCTCATGAACGCGTAGAGCTATCAAGTTGAAATTCATATCAAATACTTTTTTAGAATGAATCCCCAAAATGGAATTTCCACATATTTTTCATCCATAAACATGTTTCCGTTAATAAACAGTAGCACTACACGAAGTTGTACAACTATTGATAACGTTTTTCGAACTTAAATGTTCAATGTGGTACTATTCATACCTTTTTCAGTCACCATTTACAGGTCTGGTTCAAATTTAATACTTAATTAATATTTTTGAACCAGATTTCTAAATAGTGACTAAAAAACTTAGTAAATAAATAACTTTAATAAAAGAACTTTCGCAAGTCTGCTGCAAGGCTAGTATAAGTGTTTCAGTTATATTATAGATAAATGATATGTGTTAATATAAAATAAAGGATTACTTAAACGATAAAGAGATCTTTGTCTTAAATTTATGCTTCTCCATCTTTCCCCATTGTAATGTTATGAATTTCATTTTGCAATAAAAATACCATAGTTATGACTCGATTGTCGTAATGAACGAACTTTGTAAACCTTGCAGGTTTGTACGGAACCCTCGGTGCGCGAGTCCGACTCGCACTTGGCCGGTTTTTTTTTTTTTACATATGTATATGGTACACTAGTGGACAACCGCGACTTCGTCCGCGTGGATTGCAGAAAAAACACAAAGTCGAAATTATCCGGGACAAAAATATCTTCCCGGGATAAAAAGTAGCCTATGTGTTAATCCAAGGTGTCAGCTAACTCCATACCAAATTTTATTAAAATCGCTTCAGCCCTTTTTACGTGAAAGAGTAACATCCATCCATCCATACTTACAAATTTTGCATTTATAATATTTGTAAGATATAGTTGGGATATATAGTTAACCGCGTGGTGCCGGCGGAGTAGAGTTTGTACCACCCCTGCCTGCCCGTGAGTATCGTACAAGGCGATTAAGGGTTTCCGGGAGGTGGGCAGCAGCGCCTCCCGTATTGACAACATAGTCTGAAAATCACAATGCGGTCACCAACCCGCCTGCCCACTACTTTATCAATAGGTTATTATTAGTTTTACAATTTTCAACTGATTTTATAGAGAATTTCATTATATTTTCAGTTACGTTAACACGTTAGCGGCCATCGCACGTATAACCTAGCTTTAACTTTATAAACTCTGCTTGATATATTTTTCTCATCTCGACGGTGCAATATCGCCTCCCCCCTCCGCCCACCCGGGTCGGATTCCCGGATTAACCGGTTATTGGCTCAGACGATCTCCGGCAAGATTTACCGGACACCTACACCACATTTTAGTTATAAAGTCCTCCGTCACCGGCGCTACTGTCTTTGTAGCTGTAATTCTGTATCATCTGTTTTCTATACTTCCATAAAAATCTGGAGGACTTGGTTTTTGAAATGAATATTAAACACGTGGTATTAAAGTTTAATACTGGATCAGATATGTGATCTTATTGGAGATGGATCATCATTTATTGAGTGATTGAGTGACTGCCACAACACACAGTCGAAACTATAGAATGTAGTTGAAGGCATATTAATGTAGGTATCTAACGGTTACGAGTATTACTCTACGTATTGAACTTACAATATTTTTAATATCTGAAGGATAAAGTTGATGTTGCCTCTATCTTGATCAAGTCTTAGAGAGAGACAGCATCTCTTTAGATAGGCTTTACGACGGTTAGATAAATTGATCCTCAATAGCGATTTGGTATCTACTGAAAGGCAGTTCAATAAAATACCTAAATATATAAGGTCTACCAAAAAGTAGTGTTCACGATTGTATACCCAAAATGGGGTAGCCAGAAACTGTACTAGGCCAAGTTTAGCAAGGTCAGATATAGAGCCAGTAACAGCTTGCTAGCTCATTGTCTTAAACAACGCCCTGAAGTTCCTTAGTCGACTCTTACAACAAGCACGGAAGGAGATACAGCTATATTCTAGTAAAACCCGCATCAGCACAGGGGGCCAAGCATGAAGCTCTCGATCGTCCGTAACGCTATCATCACACTGTCATATCTCATAGATTTTGCTTGCGAGTCGCCAGCGTTACGGCGCGTAAAAAGGTTCCTGTTTACCCTACAGGACACATTTCTCAGTACCAACGCAATAAGTTAATCCGAATCCATCGCAGATAATATTCAGTTACGTTTCATGTAGCTCGGGCATCCATTATCGGTGATCCATACGTCAGGGATCCGACTTACGATGATGGATTCATATCCTGATTGATGCGCGATGTGCGAAATTCAGCGAAAATATTATGCTATCACGGATTTTTCAACACGTTTTACATGTCGCTGTTGCGACACCTACCTGCAATATCATACATACAAATCAATCTATAACATATTGCTAGCTTATCGCCTGAGAGAATGCCCGAGATCCTTAGTCGACTCTTACGATATGCATGAAAAGAGATGCAGCTAATGACTTGCATGCAAAGTTAATAAAAATTCACAAATAAGCTTACAAGTAGTCGGCCTGAGTACATAGACAATGTAACATTATATTCCATAGACATTTGTATCACTCCTACCCACGTGACTAGACTAATATGTGAAAGTGATAACTTGCTATTGGAGATACCGTGTCAGTGATGATCGAACCTCTATCGATTCACGAAATAGTGTTAGTACTTTGTCTATGCCCCCTGTTTGCTAAAGGCTAATAGGATTGCGTGTTACAGAGTGGATGCACCAAATGAGAGAACCAAAACATTACTTTACCAAATCTGTTAGAGATAAAACAAAAAGCCAACATAAATTAAGCCAACCAATCAGATTACGTATTCCACACATATCGATACGACGCAAACGGGCCGTTCTTCAATGCCTACAGCTTTTCTCTCACCTTTTCGCCTGAGAACGAGGGGGATGGAGGTATTTTTTTGTCAGCCGATGTTCTGTTCTGGATGCACGCGCCGCCTGTCATGTCAATCAGTGAAATTGAACTGTCTTTCTGATTTCCGCTCGATTCCAATTGACAGCTGCGACATGACATGACTTATCTGCGCGAGTTACAGAGTAATATGGATACAGTGTGTTTACCAAACTATTGTGGTCAATTCTGACCGTCACGCGCAATAGTTTGACGTATTTACCAAAGATAAACCACAACCAAAAACGTTATGTGATGCACATTAATTCATATCGCGCTAAATTTTGACAACCTTCAAAGCCAAAGAAACGCTGTCAAATGAACGACCAAACCAAAGCTAAACCATAACCGAAAACGTTCGGTTGAAAGGTTATAAACGTTGTCATTTTGCGCCATTGCCCTCCTGGTCTGTTCGTCTCTATCCTTAACATTAATAAATGGCTGCGACAAAAAGGGCAGGTAGGACCAATTTGAAGTTTAGGTTTAAGTGAGACGGTCAGAATCGACCACATTAGGGTGGTAATTTGTGCATTAAATATGTACAAAGTAAATTATTATGTCACCTATCCATTCAGCTGTCCTGAAATACGAGAGTTTAGCCTGCTACCAGTGACCATAGTGATCGGCATATAACAGTGGCTGTTTTCGTTGATGCAACGATATTCATTTGACATATATTTACGTTTATGCATTTTTAATTCTAAAATGTTCATCAATCACACTGGCACCCATGCTCTGTGAAGTAGATAGGTAGAATATAATTAGTAAGTAATATCAATGCATTTGGCACAAGTGAGCCCTGGCCATCAGAATGTTCTTACAAGACATGTATGCGTCGATCTTTAATTAACTAATTTTTCATATTTTTTTCTATAAGAATAGCTAAATCGAAGGCGCACTAACAATACGAACAGAATACCGTAATATATGGCGTAATACCGATTAAGTCAATCATAATTATATGAGATGACCGAACATCAAAAGTTTTACAAAACCAATCCCTTGAATAAACATACAAAATCTTAAGGTAAGATCAAATGCAAATTTCAGTGTAGTATACATTAAGATAGTGGAAGAAGAGAGTTGGAAGGCATTTGGGAGTTTGCATTACAATGACTTACCTATATAAAAACGTAGCTTAACTCACTGTTTGCTATCTAATCTGTGATCCAGCACAGTGCCTACATCTACATATTCTGTGACGACGAGAGCTATTTACATAGCGTTACGTGCCTATGCCTGCAGTGGAGTTCATTTATCTATTTCACGGTTTGATCTTTAGGAAATAGGCTTTAAACAGGAAATTTACGTTTATGTAGTGCGGACATAGAAGAAAAACGTCTATTTACTACAACCAAACGTAAAGCTACCCACGTTTACTTATAGCTACTATACAGAAGCATTATAATTTATATGTGGTTGTTAGTATACAGGGTTATGTTAAGCGAAATGCTATGAAAATAGCCCACTATAAGGAACCTATGAAATTTGAGATTCGCAATCACATATTTATTTTTTCAGATAGTATGGAGAATTCCTAAACAACACACGAATGTTCATCATCAATTAGGTTCTCTTTAGTAGGCTATTATCATAGCATTTCGCTTAACATACCCCTTCTGCTACACCTTGTGTAGACGATTTTTTTTACGGGAAAAGCGATGGCATTGGGTAGAGGTTATCTTTATTGTGGCTAATTAATCAACCACATTGTGGAACGTTATCTAACTCCTAATAATATCAATGGAAATGCTGTTTTAAACTAAAACCAGTCATTTTCGTGAACACTCAGCCAACCAAGCCAACAAATTATAAAAGTTCCCTACATTTTTATTCGCGATTCGAGCCCGTCTCCCGATTGCATTCTTCAGCTCAAGCCAAGCCGTCAATGGCCATTGAAATAGAAAATTAAACTTGGAGAAAACAAAGAGATTTTAAAATAGCTATATTCTAAAAATCTCAAGTGCTATACACACAAAGGAACCTCTTTTCTCTCACGTACATGGCATAATTACTTCGTATAATCATAATAGTAGATCGTATTGAATGACACCTATGTTATGTAAATCTCTTACCTATTACGAGATCATTTATCGTAAAATGCTATTTCTACGTAGTGATTTAAAATCTTCCATCGGTAATTAGGTATATTTTTGAGCTTGTGAGGATTTAGATTTACCCTCCGGGGGTAAGCTAGCATGAACTTATCGACTCGCAAGCAAAATCTACAATGAAGTGTAATAAAACTGATTTATTTGTAAGCTCAAAAGTATAATTTTGGCGTATTTTACAATGCTACCGTGCTTTCGATAACAGCAGTAAGTACATCTCGGATAGTTTAGAGAAAATGGCTTCCAAGAATTTTGACACATTTTTTTCTTTTTCTGATTATATATTTAAAGTTATCAAAAATGTGGTTTTTGATTGATGTAGCCTAATGCACGTTCTTTCTTTTCCTCATATCAATTTTATCCTATTTTTTACACAGTGTGTTTAAATGACGAGAAACCGTTTATACTTAGGGCGTTCATTAATGACGTAAACAATTATTGCTAGGAATAACCGCAGTAAGTACCAAGTTACTGCTGATATTTTATGCATCTAATATATAGGTATATCTGTACTGATATTATAAAGAGGTAAACTTTGATTTGTATGTTTGCAGTGAATATACTCTGAAACTACTAGACCGATTTCGAAAATTCTTTCACCGTTAGAATCCTTATTGGACCCAAGATAAAGGACTAACGTTTTTACTGCTTATATTTGAAACTATTCCAATTGATTCCAATGGTCAAAATACCACAAGTTGCTTATTATTCAAACAGTATGGACAGTTACTGTTAATAATCTAAGCAATAACTACAAAATTTTGCGTAATTATATCTAAATATGCGTAAATATATCTAAATATGCGTAAATATATCTAAATATGCGTAAATATATCCGCCGCGTGGAGCCGGCAGAGTAGAATTCGTACCACCCCTTGTCTGCCCATGGGTATCGTACGAGGCGATTAAGGGTTTCCGGGAGGTGGGCAGCAGCGCCTCCCGTGTTGACAACATAGTTCAAAATACAAACTGCGGTCACCAACCCGCCTGCCCAGCGTGGTGACTATGGGCAAATACCCCCCATGGCAGTCTTGTGGCGTGTCCTGGGGGAGGCCTACGTCCAGCAGTGGACTGTAATAGGCTGATGATGATGATGGTGATCTAAATATGACTACAGTATCTCTAGTTACTCCTGTTAAGCTAAGATTTTATAATCATGAAAAATATAAGGTATTACTTACTATATCCACAGCATGTAAAGTTACTGCTGATACTTTAAGCATGTCATGGTTTGTAGTAAACGAGCGTCACTTGTTGTAACCGCAGTACCTTTAGTTACTGCCATTATCAGTAACAGCTTTAAAACGTGAATTTTAGAGTTGTGCCACAAAATTAGGCCTAAGCATACTTTACTGCCGTAATACTAAGGATGAGTTCTCGTTTATCAGACTTACTGTCCTTATGCTTATCCAAATTATTAGGTTCCCGGCAAGTAATCAAAATAAGGATCAGATCATGTTGTAGAGCTTGTTACGCTGATATCAAATATATAACTAACTCAAATTTGACAAAATTGGTACTTACTGGCCTTACCGATAGTACGGTAGAATGTAGGATCTCATAGTAGGTATACCTATGTAGCAGTTTGCTAGAACATCATAATAGTAGATCCATTAAATACCTATAGCTCTCCTTAGGTTTAGATACCTAGTGATTTATCTACTATGTATTATCTCAGTATGCTGCCTAACATCTGCCCAATAGAATAGCATTAGGAATCGTACACTTTACTGTTTTACTCTTGTTCTTATACAATGATAATTAGCTTAAACCCCGCCAATACTGCCTATTTAGCTGAAAGCGTTTTCGGATCGGCCGATCCGTATCCGGTTCCGGGCCGGTTTGCCGATCCGCTAAGTTCGGATCCGTGTTGGAGAAAGCCACTTTTGCTGATCAGGTGGGAAATGTGGAAGATTCTTTCTTATACGTCTTTAGGTGGCTTGAGTTGTAAAAATACTGCGAATAATCTACATACAGATTAGGTAGTAGGTACCAATCAATTCTTCATCAATTCAGCCATACGAAGTATAGGCGAATCAGCCTATTGTAGTCCACTGTTGGACCTAGGCCTCCCCGAGGGCACGCCACAAGGTTTTTGGTCATAGTCAACACGTTGGGCGGGCGGGTTGGCGACCGCAGTGTGATGTTGTCAATGTGGGAAGCGCTGCTGCCCACCTTCCGCCTCTTACTACTTACCTACCTACGGGTATTAAATAGCGTGTTACATTTTGGTGGTATAATTAATAACATTTATTAGTACCTTCTTTTTCCTCTTGCTATCACAATGTAACACGCTTTTATTTATAAAATTGGGACTGTGATAAAAACGGGAAGATTTTCTTATCAGAGTTAATTTATTTTTAACTTTTTAGTTAATTTTATGAACAAATAATAAAAGATTTTTTTAAACGGGGTTTATTTTTTTAATTTGAAACACATTAGGTATAGGTATAGGCTTCTAAACAAAATAAAATGGTAGCACCTAAAAATAAACTGTGATAAGCAAACAATAAAACATTTACAAAAAAGTAACCAGAAATGAAAAAGAAAGCACTCAGAGCGCGTTTACGTTTCAGGAAATTCCATTATGATTTTCTTAGAAAATGGCGGATTTCAGGTGCTTACCGGGCGACGGATTTGTAAAATAATATGTTTGTTTTTGCGACATCGTGCCAGGGGATAGAAACATTTTAGAGAATCACTTGTTTTTTCTGACCGCCTGAAAATTATATTTTCTGAAAAGGGGACACATGTTCAAGGAATAGTTATAACCACGGTTGTTAAGTTAAACATAATTCTAAATCCCTCCACTGGCAATACGTACCTACTTGTACTCATGTACTTATCTATGTTTGTAACTATTTCACTAGCTCCGTACGCGACTTGGTCCGCGTGAACTTTTAAGTTTATGGCATACTGTGTACTTAATATAAAATAATATATTGTATAATATAATACTAATATAAAAGCGAAAGTTTGTAAGTATGGATGGCTGACCTGACACCCTGGATTAACACAGAGGCTACTTTTTATCACGGAAAAATATTTTTATCGCGGATAATTTCGACATTTTGTTTTTTCTGCAGTCCACGCGTACGAAGTCGCGGGCGTCCACTAGTTCTAATCAAAGACAATGTTCTAATATAAGTAGGAAGGATAGCTATATAATTTGCTAAGTTTAATTAATAAACTTAGCAAATCATATAATTAGAACATTGTCTTTGATTAGAACTAGTGGACGCCCGCGACTTCGTACGCGTGGACTGCAGAAAAAATTGAAGTCCGTGTGGTAGTTTTTTCTTAAACTTTATACATAAACATCTACTCTCACTCACAAGTTTTTATACATCTATAATTTTTTTAGTACCTATATGTATAAGTACTACAATTTTATAGTGGCGTTGAAATCGTTACAAGTGGGTGAGTACAGAGCTTATCTGCAATTCTGCATTGACATGATAATAGAACAATTCGTACTACACAGTCTCTCCCCTGGGAATATACAATCTATGTCTATGATAGCTATATTTGCATGTACGATAAGTATTTTTGCCTATGTATAAAAGCTGTCATCATTGACATTCCTGGTGGATTAAAGCCTCGAGCACACCGGATGCGTATGCGTTCACGTAAGCGTAGACGTATACGTATCTCTGAGTTTAATGTATAAAACTGTCACCGCTTGACGTCTATGCTTACGTCTACGCATACGCATCCGATCTGCCCGTGCCTATACAGTTCCATACATTACAATTCAGAGGTACGTGTACGTCTACGCTTACGCATCTGGTGTGCCTTGATTTAATGGAAACAAAAATCATAAGTATTCTTATATTCATCGGTTCTGTTCAGTATTTTCCATAGACTTGTAATAAAAAACCTTTACTTACTCTACCTATAATGTAGCTAAGGAAAGATACACAGTAACGTCTATCTACAGAGCGGAAATGAAGAAGCGCTTCTTGCCCACTAATCAAGCCCGCACGATGGGCCATGAGAACCGCGGAATTATGAACACGAGAACAATAGACAGAGGTGTATAATTAGTCTGACATGAGCATTAGTGCCCAAGTAATTTAAACACTATTTCATTATCTTTTGATTTGGTTTATGTTATACCTAAATCCACCGGACCTCTAACGTTTTTCTGTATCAATTGATAAACAGTCTCTCTATTCCGCCTCCTGAATCCATGATAAGGTCCTTATACATAGAGCCGCTTCAATATTCTATCAGGTGAGATGATGTTCAAACGCAAATAATTGTCTCACGTAAAAAGAGCACACGATACGTAAAAATATTATCTACCGATATGGTTTTAAAAAGTTATTCCAGTATTTCTTGCGGCTCCACTTCTAGCTCTGCGCACGAAAAGCATCCCAAACACGCGGACCGCTCTATATGTATGGAAGTACCTAGGACAGAACCTGTAAACGTTTAGCTAGCTACTTAACTGAAAGTACACATTTGTAACACGATAAATACAACCCTGGGTTTTGTTTCTAAACAAATTGTTTGGGTTTGAATTCCCACATGAAAATGATAATTTGGCGTGTGAATAACTGACTGATAGGTACATCAGCACATAACCTAAACTAGTGAGCATGTGTTCCTTGGGTGATTCTGATTACCTACTAACTTAAAAAAGATTTCCCGAAAATCGCTTAGGAACGGCAAAAAACGAGAACCCCTAAGTTTAAGCTAACGTGATTGTGGCTGGAAGCTAGAAAGTAAAATGGAAATGGAAAGCATATTTAAGTATGTATACTATACCTACATACTCGTACTTAAATACATTGTATAGGTAAGTACCTACCTACGTAAGGTATTTCTACTCTCCACCTATGTATAGTTAACCTAAGCATACAAAAGTCCGTCAGAGGGGGTTCCCTAGATCTGCCTTGTAAGTATGGCCAAGGGTCTGTTTACTTCTACGATACAGCCTTCTAGAAGAGAAGCAATAGAACCTAGTAGAACCCATTATTATCAGCCTGGACCTAAAGTACCCTAATTTCAGCCATCAACGATGCATCCAGGCATGAAAATTACGGACAATAGGCCGCAGCTACATCCGGAAGTTTCTTGTTATACCAAATCCAGTGGGACAATGCACTTATTATTCCATTATTTAATGATCCTGCCCCACAGCGCACCGCTTGGAGAGTTTCATAACAATCTGAGATAACAATTGAAGTTGACTTTGTAATATTCCTTAATCTGAATAAAGTTGCTTTTCATTGTTTCTGGGGATTTAATGATAATAATATTATTGCGAAATTGTTTATGTACAAAGTTATTTCTTTCGGTAATTAATGTTTACACCACACGTAGGTACCTATATGTGTATAAGTATGACGTAGGTATATTAGCATGGATGTCGTTTATATTATGAGGAATATGAATAAATAGGCCTCTAAGACCTACCTATGGGTATTAATAGTAATTACACATAGACCTTGGGTATTGTTTAGGTACCTACCTAATGTCTTCATCTTCATCTTTAGAAAATCGGGATTAGGTAGGTACTGCCCAGTAAAGTGGGCATTTCACCAAGGTACCTACTTCAGTTTGAAAGTCAAAGCTATCAGAATAATCGCTAATCATACCCGTATCCATAGAAATGTATAAATGTATACAAGCTGGAAACAGCGCTTCTTACTAAAAACTGCCTCCCGAAAATTTGACCAATTTGACCTTGAAAAACTAGACGGGGAAAAAGTAGAGTGTACTCACAATTTAATTTTAATGGACATTTCATTCAATGACATTTCTACCACGAACAACCCAAGTAACACAGGAAGCATTTTAACAAACGGATAATTAACTTATGTAGAACTTAAGGTTCGTAGAAACTCTTATATGAGTTTACCGAGCATCTTGATGCTTTATATGAGCATTTTGAAACCATTATGATGCTTTACACTTTATAAGGGGTGGATAATGGCATATCAAAATGATTTTGTAATGCCTGTAGTTTTAGTGCATCAATACACAAAGCAGCTTTGCAGCTTTCAGCTGTTTTTAGTACATTTGGCTCTACAATTGCATTTTTAAGTAGGATATAAATGCTCAATGCTGTTTAGTAACATAAACATAAACCATTATGTCATGTAAATGCCATACAGCTTTTAGCTGTTTTTTATGTCTAAGGGTCTACAATAGCATTTTTAAATAGTAAGATAATGCCTAATGCTGCATAATAGCATAAACTTGTGCTATTATAATGCAGCGTAATTCCATTCTACAGCTTTGGGCTGTTTTAGTGCCCTTCGTTATTTAATAGCACTTTTAACTAGTAAGGAAATGCCTAGTATTGCTAAGTAGCATAAACGTGAATCAATGTAATGCTTGCATTTTTGAAGTCAACTGAGTTCTTTTAAACAGCTAATTTTTATGGTGGATACGTAATAATTAATAAGTAAAGATTAGATTATCCGTTTCTAAAGAAAAGTAGGAATAATTGCAGAGAACCCAATGGAATTTGTATTGGCCTAAATATAGGTAACATAAAATTTGCACAATTTACATTACACATTTACAAAATATAAAAGGATAGTCTTAGCCATTGTGATATTGTCCGTGATCCTAAAGACCTGGAATGTAAATTGGTATATTTACGAGTACATAATTATGAATACTTATATTTCGTACCACTATTGCATACGTACAAATAAGAAACGTTGTTTTAAGTGCTTTAGTGTCTTATTTAGATTAAAGGGATTTAACAACTATTAAATAAATAACCATTAAATATCTTTTATTTTATTTGCACAAGTTTTTCCATCGTTCTTTGAAGCTGAGCATAAGAACGATAAATGTTTTTGTAATGAACGACAAATGTTTTGTGCTCTATCTGCCAGTAATTGATCCAGTGATATAATATTTCGGTAGCTGTAACGTTACTATAATCCATACGTGGGTTTCCTTGTTTATCTGAAAATTTATATTTTAGCACCTATACTAACTAGTGATTACAAAATGTTACAGTGACAGGCGCCACCAAGCTAGGCGTTTAAACCTTTTCTGGGTCCACCCAAAGCTACGCAGAGAAAATTATCACTAAAATTAATCCGCTTAGTAAATGGCGGCAGTAGGCGTAAAAGCGAGACAGACAGAGTTACTTTCACATTTATAATGTTATATATGATAATAAAAAGTATAACATTCCTAAATAAATTAATTGTAGGGTCGGTCTCTTGTTATGGAAAAGTATGTGCACCCTACTCAAAAATATACAATACACAGAAAATGTTTAAAAAGTAGCTTCAGAAGCAAATATTGGGATTATGAGGATAAGCAACTAACTAAATAAAGTTTTGTGACATATATTTAAAAAAGCAAGAGTGAATATTGCCTAAAATTTGCCGTTTAAGTTTTTTACCTAGGGCCATAGTTTGGAAATTCAATTTTGTACTTACGAGTGATATAATAAGTTGGATCCTGGATGCCACTCGCTTCTGCAACCACGAACAATACATTTCACTACTGTATTTATATCAATACCACCAAAATATCTTATTTAGTCCAAACAAATATGCGAAGCGATTCAAACAAATCGACTTGACATGATTTGACAAAATTGTCATGTGCTACCCAGGGATACCATTACATAGCAACAGAACATTCCTTAAAATACAGAATTTTTGCTACCGCGAAGGTTTGTTTTACTATATTATGTACACTTTATTTATAATACAAATTACATTAAATACATTTCATTACTCTATTAAATATAAACATTTTCAAAACGAATCCAAGTTTTTCATGATAATATTATATTTATGCCTTTTTCAACGTCTTTACTTACATTATATTTCTTGTTCAGAGCTTGGAATCCATCCTAAGAGGAGATACCAAATCCCTGCCCGTATCAGGCTACAGGTATCTACTTGCCTACCATTCTCCTCTATGTATGTACCTACTACTGTGTACAAATACCTACTTATTTAAAGGTGGGGCTTTATCACTGCGAATGATGAATGCACTCACCTAGGTAAGTACTGGTATAAATTATAAGCACCTAACTTTACTAACGTGTCTTATATGAACGCACTAGCAAAGTTTCCCAAGAATTATTTAGAACTTCGAGTCAATATCTTACTTTTCACTTATTTACACAGCATGGCTGTATAATATTTTCTCGTCTTAGGGATAGATGAAAAACGTGATTGATAGTGACAGTGACATAAATTTTGACAATGACATTGACATTTTATTTTTTGGCGGCAAAATTTTGGCGCATTTATTTTTGCTTCGCTTGCTTAGATATTTGAATTTTAATAATTATTATATTCCTGTGTACTTTCTACGAATAGTTATTAGTTTTATAAAGCTAAACCCAATATAAATATATATCATCAAAGTGTCTTAGAATATCAAAGTGTACAAACATGAATGGACTTGCGAAAGTTACACGGTCAGCAAGCAGACCCTTTAGGGTTTCAATTGAAGGGAATATAGGCTCTGGAAAATCTACATGCATAAAGTTCTTCGATAGCTTTAATAATGTTGAAACTCACACGGTAAGTTCTAGACATCATAACATAACCTAACCTTAGCGCATCACACTGTTTATCTCCAAAAAACTAAGTCTTACCTTCAACGAAATGTTCTAGGAACCTCTAGACGAATGGCGAAACGTGAGTGGTCATAATCTATTCAGTTTGATGTATGAAGACTTGAAGAAATGGTCGTTTGCGTTTCAACACTATGTCCATCTTAGCAGGCTAAAAATTCAGATCAGCCCACCTGCAAATCCTAATATAACTGTGAAAATGTTTGAAAGGTAAGTTTAAGAATGAATGAGACATCATTCCTGTAGAATAACTTAATCTTCTTCAGTCAGTGTCTAGCACTGCAGATAGGGTCCCTTCAGATCCCTTGCAATACCAACACCATGTTTGTTTTGACTTTTCATACCCATTTTTTGTTCTAGGTCAGTACAAAACAGCAGGTACTGCTTTGTAGAGAATGCTAGACTTCATAATAATCTGCAAAACCCAGAATATGAAGTACTAAACTCCTGGTTTGACTATACAGAGAAGAATTTAGATATTAGTTTAGATCTAATTGGTGAGTAATTGCTATTTGCTATCATTTTTATATGTATGTATGTTGTTGTATAGGTACTATCAACTTAGGCGCCAGTGACATGCCTTAAGGTTTAATTTAGTTTGCAGAGCGTTAGTAAACCACCCTTTAATAGAAGGTTAGAAAAACATTACAATAGACTTTTTTATTATTGACTAGTGGCCCGCCCTCGCTTCGCTTCGGTACATATCAATACATAGATACAACTTTATATGTAGGTACAGCGGTTTTCGTTTAAATTTGGAACTCCCGTTGGTCCCCTTCCCGTGGGAATTTCGGGAAATCCGTTCTTAGAGCTTCCTTGTAGCCCTAATCCGATTTCAGCTTCGTATAAATAGCTGTTTTCGTAAAAAAATTAAATTCCCGTAACTCCCCTTCCCATAGGAATTTCGGGAAATCCGTTCTTAGTGCTCCCTCGCAGTCCCTAATGAACATACAGGTCCAATTTCAAATTCATATGTATCGCAGTTGTCGTAAAAAAAATGAATTCCCGTTTGTCCCCTTCCCGTGGGAATATCGGGAAATCCGTTTGAATTCCCATTTGTCCCTTCCCTTGGGAATTTCGGGAAATCCGTTTTTAGTCCTTCCTCGTTGTCCCCAATGAACATATATGCCCGATTTCAGCTTCATATGTATAGCGGTTCTCGTAAAAATTATGAATTCCCGTTAGTCCCCTTCCCGTGGGAATTTCGGGAAATCCGTTTTTAGTCCTTCCTCGTTGTCCCCAATGAACATATATGCCCGATTTCAGCTTCATATGTATAGCGGTTTTCGTAAAAAATATTAAATTCCCGTTGGTCGCCTTCCCGTGGGAATATCGGGAAATTCTTATAGCCTATGTTCATCCAGGTCCAATAAGGATTCTAACGGTGAAAGAATTTTTGAAATCGGTCCAGTAGTTTCGGAGCCTATTCATTACAACCAAACAAACAAAGTTTTCCTCTTTATAATATTAGTATAGACAAAATGTAAAACAATAAAAATATTGGCTGACTAGCACAGATGTCAAACGTAAGAATATTCTTAACATTGATTTTTATGCCCTCTCCTGTTGTTTTGGGTTTCTCAAGACAAAGGCTCATTTTATGTAACTTTTAAAAAAAAATGATATAAAAAATTATTGAAATAAACAGATTGGTACGCAGCAGTAAAGGGTATAAGGAACTATCGTAGCTTATCGTAAAATTTTTAGAATTGTTTCAGTGGAGCCTTGGTTGATAGTACTTGTCCATATTATGATTGCATATACACTTAAGTATGAAAGTTAGTGATATAGAAATAGAAATTCTAGAAATTTTTTATAAAAGCCTTTACTTAGCTCTCTTTATTTATCTGATATATTTAACCAAACCATTCATAACTTATAAGGTAGTAAATGTCATAAATCATGATACAGACTTAACTACTGTGGCATGACACTAAATAAGAACACAAGCAAAGTATTTTCCTTGAAAAATATGTGCATTATCATTGTGAACTGATTGTCTGTATAAAATGTTTGTGTACAAAGTGTTTTACGTTACTTAAGTTTACTCACATATTTGTGTTATACTTTCCAGTTTACTTGCGGACATCACCACAGACAGTGTGGGAGAGAATTATGAAGAGGGGACGAGCTGAAGAATCTGAGATATCCCTTGACTATTTACAACAGGTACATATGTGATTTCTATATTAGTTTTTATACTGTAAGTGTACAACTTGAAATTGTTTAACACTTTGGTGAATACTTTAAAAAAATCCAAAAATCCGACTGCTTAAAAAATAACCAAATAATGTACATAATAAAAAAACTGAAAAGAAAAAAACAAGCACTTAGATGTTCGGTGGTCTAGAATTCTATGATGTTATTATGGAATGAATACTACTATTGAAGAACATAAAATATTTTCTAATTATCGTAACATAACAACTGAACAGCCAGGATCCAATAAAATATTAGCTTGGCTGTTGGATAATGGATCCCGACTGTTTAGTCGCGCGTGCGCATCCGAACGCATCGGTGGTGTCGTGCTATCAATTGCACGAGGCAATTGTCGTTACGAATTCTTTTAAAATGTCTTCGACAATAGTAAAGTGTAATACGTGCAATATCGTAATTGACGAATTGCTAGCATACGTGCAAAATAAAATATCTGTGATCGACGAGGTTAGCTTGGTTAGAATATGTGTGTCTGCCTTCAAAAGTGATGAAATCAAAAGATCGAAGTCGTTACTATTCGATTCTTTACCGACGGACAAGCGTAAAATCCTCCGAAAGCGACAAGGGAACGAGAATCGTGATCTTGAAGATATGATCTCACTTATTAAGGGTACCGCTGCAGAAGTAATGCCTGTGTTTGTAGCTAAGGACCTGGAGAAACTACCCCCGGTAACATTCGACCATGTAGATGTCACTAAGGTTTTAAAAGACCTAGTTCTTTTAAACAGGAGTTAGCGGAGGTGAATGATAGATTTGTTACGAGGAGTGAACTGGATGCACTAAGGGAAGAGATGCGTCAAGTCAACCCTGAGCCGCCTGATTTATTTCAAAGTGGCTATCGAAATATCAATGTTAACTTAAAGCGCGGCGGATGCCTGGATAGTGGGCCGGTTGGTTTATCTCATTTGGATATGACAATAATAAATGAATCAGAAAATGTAATCCTGTTGTCTCCTGAACATCAAAACCTCTCGACATCAGTAAACTACGCGCATCCTATATCGAACGATACAAATAAGCGCGAGGGTAGTTGTGAGCAGCCTAATAGGTCTGCACGGCCACAGCCGCCCGATGGTGAGTCACGCGAGTGTAGTACATCAGATAATGCACCAGCTGTTTCTGTTGCGGATAAGATTATATCACCTAGCCGAAATTACAGTGAGGCCCTGCAAACGGAGGGCGAGTGGAAAACTGTTAATCGACGCCGAAATATAAGATCAATTAATCGTTTCATAGGTAAAACCGGTTTGTGCAAGCGAGAGCGATACAAATTTTAGGGCCGCTGAAATGAAAGTACCCATATTTATCACGAAGGTACATAAGGAAACAACAGAAGAGGATATAGCGAAGTATATACAAAATAAAACCCAGGAATGTATAGTTCTGGAGAAAATTGCATCTCATCAAGAAAAATATTATAATGCGTACAAGTTCTTTGTATCGAAACAAAAGCTTCCAATGTTTTTAGATAAGACATTGTGGCCCCAAGGCATTATATTTCGACAGTTTGTGCATTTTAAACGTAAATATGTACACAACAGCGAAGTACATAAGAACGGCGCGATAAGGATAGCACAGGATGGATAAAGTAATTGATAAGAGTACTTCTAAACTCGTGAGCTTTAATTGCAGCAACGTAAAAAGATCTATTGATAGCATACGTGAATTATGTCGTACCTGCGACATAATTGCTTTACAAGAAACTTGGTTGACGCCGGATGATATCCCATTTCTTAGCAGCATCGATGACAAGTTTGGATGCACGGGAACCTCGGCGATGGACACAGGTGTCGGTATGTGGCGCGGTCGACCGTACGGGGGCGTCGCTTTGTTGTGGAACAAGAATGTGTTTAGCGATGTGTCGGTGGTGCAGTGTAATAACCCGCGAGTTTGTGCAATAAGAGTATCCTTGTGTCAAAGGTCACTCTTAGTGTTTAGTGTGTATATGCCTACGGATGAGACTGCTAACCTACCTGATTTTACGGATTGTCTTAGTCTGGTGAGTGCAATTGTTGACAGTAATGGTTCGGATTCTGTGTACGTTCTCGGGGATTTCAATGCTCATCCTGGTCAACGTTTTTATAGTGAACTTATGTATTTCTGTAACGAGCATGAATGGGTTTGTACTGACATTGAGAGATTAGGTATTTCGTCAAATACCATCACGTATATAAGTGTAATAAACGGGGCTAAGCGATGGTTAGACCATTGTATTACAAGTAAATCTGCTGATAGTTCAATTATAAATGTATATATAAAGTGTGATGTAACATGGTCAGACCACTTTCCTTTAATTATTGAATGTAATTTAAACTTAATTAAATCCAAATTGACATTTTATAATAAAAAAGAATTTAACACAATTATATGGGGGGATAGGAATCGGGAACAAATTAAATTGTATAACTCAGATTGTAATAATATATTAAGATTGATTGATTTTCCGGGCGACTTTCGTAATTGTTGTGGTCGTACTTGTATTAATTCGGAACATAGGATTTATTATTGACAAATTGTATAACGAAATAACAGAGGGCTTATTTCGTGCGGCTGCCTCGAGTAACACACATAAGCGTTTCAATAGAAAAAGACCAGTGGTGAGGATGGAATAAGCATGTGAGCGATGCGCACAGGGAGGCGAAGTGTAAGTTGCAATTGTGGTTAGATCAGGGAGGTCCTAGAACTGGTATCCTATATGATGAAATGCGTAGTAGTAGAAAAATTTTCAAGTCTCGTTTACAGTGGTGTCAGAGACACGAGGGTCAGATAAAAATGGATATTATCGCAGAACATCATTCTAATCGTGATTTTCGAAATTTCTGGAAGGCTACTAACAAGCTGAGTAATAGGCCTAGTCTCCCTGTGAGTGTCGAGGGTATTAGCGACCAGAAGTGTATCGCTGATATGTTTATGAAAAATTTTACTGTAAAATCGCCTCTGGGGCCACCACAGTGTGTGACTATGATTGGCGCAGGCATTCAGGGACAGGAGATGAGTACTGCGTTCACGGCAAAAGATGTTAGTAAAGCCATAAAAGCCATATCAAGGGGCAAATCCCCTGGTCATGATGGCCTGAGTATTGAACACCTTCTGCACGCCGGCCCGCACTTGCCTAGAGCTCTCGCCATGTTTTACTCTTTTTGCGTGAGCCATTCATACTTGCCAGCTGACATGATGAGGACTGTGGTGGTGCCAATCGTGAAAAATAAAACGGGTGATGTAAGCGACAAAAGCAACTATAGGCCAATCTCACTGGCAACTATAATTGCTAAGGTATTTGACAGTTTGCTTGACTCCCAGTTAGATAGATACCTTACACTTTTTGATAACCAATTTGGGTTCAGGACAAAGCTCTCTACCGAAAGTGCTATTTTGAGTCTCAAGCGGACTGTCAAGTACTATGTGGACAGGCATACCCCGGTTTACGCATGTTTTCTTGATCTGTCAAAAGCATTTGACCTGGTAAGTTATGACATCTTGTGGCAAAAACTAAATGACATATCCATGCCTGTGGAACTAATTAATATCTTTAAATATTGGTACCACAACCAGGTAAATGTTGTGCGATGGGCGGAAACTTTTTCAGAGCCATATGTGTTGGAGTGCGGAGTGAGGCAGGGGGGGTTGACCTCACCCAAGCTGTTTAACTTATATGTAAATGCGCTGATAGGGGAGCTCAGGGGCGCCCGTGTTGGCTGCTATATTGACGACATTTGTGTTACAGTGCTATCAACTTAAGCTGAGAATTGCATTTGTGTGAGTGCACACCGATAGTGTAGAGTGGTAATCGGCTTGTGGCGCGGCGCGTCCCGCGCATGGTTTAAACCGGTTTATACTAGTTTATAGCAAGCGGCCTGAGGCGCGGCGCGTCCGTCCCACATACTTCACTTCACCTCTGGTACTGGTAGCAGATAGACGTGTAATTTTATGTGATTGGTTTCGAAATATTAGTGAAATGGCTCCTACTGTAAGTGAATTTCCTGTACGAAAACCATTAAGCAGCCAAGTGAAAGAAATTTTATGTAAATTGAATACGTATTTTAAAGGAGTGAACGAAAAGGATGTGTCAAGTGTCGTTACATCGGCCCAATTGGTAGCGACATCGACGGGAATTCCGCTGTCAACTGTACACAGAGTTTTAGCAGAAGGTAAACGTGCTTTGGAACATGGAAGAAAATTTAAATCTCCGAAAAAAACAAGATGCAGACAAAATACCATCGTCATTGACGATTTTGACAAAGCAGTAATACGGAGAACAATCCACAACTTTCACGTCACTGACAGACAGGTTCCCACCATGAAAATATTGCACGAAAAGTTAAAAACAGAAATTAATTTTCCGGGTGGAATTACGACGCTGAGAAAAGAAGTGGCTCTGTTGGGATTTAAATGGAAAAGGACAGAAGACAATCGCAGAATCCTTATGGAGAAGCACCAAATAAGATATCTGCGAATATTGTTCCTGATTAAAATAACTGAATATCGTGCCCAGGGCCGTCCAATCGTGTATACTGACGAAACATATATCGACACGTGTCACACTTCGTCGAAGTCTTATTCAGATGGAAGCACCTCTGGCTTAAAGAAACCAATTTCCAAGGAAATCGTTTGATAATAGTTCATGCCGGCGGAAAGGACGGTTTTATACCCAATGCCCTACTCATGTTCAAGGCAAACCAAAAAACTGGCGACTATCATCATAATATGAACACCGAGAATTACACAAAATGGTTGCAAACGCAGCTGATTCCAAATTTAGAACCGAATAGTGTTGTGGTGGTTGACAACGCTGCATATCATAATACGTTACATAATCCCGCCCCCAATTCAAACCATCGTAAACAAACTATGATTGAATGGCTCAAATATAGAAATATCGACCACTCTGCAGAGATGCTCAACCGCAACTTTATCAGTTGATTCTACAAAACAAAGCAAGATTTGTTGAATATAAAATTGATAATTTGTTCGAAGAACATGGTCACAGCGTTCTACGTCTACCACCCTACCACCCTGATTTCAATCCCATTGAAAATATATGGTCAATGGTAAAAGGATACGTAGCCAAAAGAAACGTGTCAATGAATATGGACACTATAATGAAATTAACAAATAAAAAAGTTGACGCGATCACTGTACAAGAGTGGAAAAATGTTTGTGACCATGCAATTAAAAAAGAAAAAGAATTTCAAAGTCGAGAAACCACAATCGACGATATAAACGGAACGATTATTATTAACACAGGCTCTGACTCTGATGAGTCATCAGACGAGAGTGAAGATGAAGATGCAATGAGCGGAGTAGAAGAGTTATAAGATTCAGTCATTATGAGGTCGAGAATTGGACAGTTAGTAACATTGTGTTTTATGGACTTCCTTTTAATAAAACATTAATTTTATTTGTATGTGTTTTACTAACAGTACTTTTGGCGATCACTCACACAAATGCAATTCTCAGCTTAAGTTGATAGCACTGTAACAATATTAGCTATGCAGACGACATGGTGCTGCTGAGTGCTTCTGTTTGTGGTCTGGCAAAACTTATTAAAATTTGTGAGAAGTATGCCGCTGGACATGGCCTAAAGTATAACGAAAATAAAAGCGAATACATGGTATTTGAGGTCAAAACAAATGTCTGCCTCATGTTCCACCAATAATGTTGAACGGGAATCCACTTAGAGAGTATACGAGTTTAGATATTAGGACATATTGTAATGTTTTGACCTCAAAGACGGTGCAGACATCGAACGGGAACGCAGAGCACTGTCTGTGAGAGCCATATGATTGCTCGGAGATTTGCACACTGTTCTACGGAGGCGAAGATTACATTGTTTGGTGCCTACTGTACAACATTCTATACAAGCAGTCTGTGGCTTGATTATACGCAAAAACAGTACAGTGCCCTGCGTGTTCAATATAACAACGCTTTCAGGATGCTGATGGGTCTGCCGCGGTACTGCAGTGCGTCAGGTATGTTCGCAGAGGCGCGGGTCGACTGCTTTTACACCATAATGCGTAAGCGATGTACTTCCCTGGCGTGCAGGGTCCGAGCTAGCCCCAACAGTATCCTGAGCATGTTTGCGAACCGTCTAGACTGTCCGTATCTGAGTCACTGTGTGCTATGACTCATTTGCAAATAATTGTAGTGTCTCGAGGTAGCCGAGTAGTAAATTATTATGTTACACAGTCAAGTATAATACTTGATTGTGTAACATAATAATTTAAAATTTAAAATGACAAATGTATTACTATCTACTATCAAATTAATAAATTATTGCTATTATTGCTACTAACATTAAAATATATGTGTTTATCTAATAATATAATTTGTAACTAACAAAAATGGGTCTTAGTTACCTGAATAAATGAATTTATTATTATTATTATTATTATGTTCAGTTGTTATGTTTCGATCATTATAAAAAATTTATGTTCTTCAATAGTATTCATTCCATAATATTATGTACATTATTTGGTTCTTTTTTAAGCAGTCGGGTTTTTTGATTTTTTAAATTATGTTTTTTTATTTTATACTTTTTTGTTATGAGTACCTAGCTGCTAATAGGTACGCTTCAAGAAACGTGCTAAACATACTCAGCAGCAAGAAGTTTTTGTCTTGCTGCTGTCTAATCTATACTAATATTATAAAGCTGAAGAGTTTGTTTGTTTTTTTGTTTGTTTGTTTGATGAACGCGCTAATCTCCGGACTACTGGGTCGAATTAAAAAATTCTTTTTGTGTTGGATAGTCCATTTATCGAGGAAGGCTTTAGGCTATATATCATCACAGTGCGACCAATAGGGACGAAGAATAAGAGGAAAATGTGGAAAAAACGGGAAAATTATTCAACTTTGGAGACTTCCGTTGCGTGCGCTGCGTAAACGTTCAAGTTATCCAAAAAATATGTATGAAAGAATAAAATGACGTAGAAATGATATGAAAGAAAAAAATTGAAGGTCTAGACTGCCTGATGCAGACCCCTTAGCAGCCCAGCTAAACTTTGAGAGATATGAAAATACCGTCTTAGGAAAAGTTGCTCAGCATGATAAGCACTTTCTAATAACGTAATAAAATTGAAGGTCTAGATAACCTGATACAGAACCCTTAACAGCCCAGCTAAATTTTGAGAGATATGAAAATACCGTCTTAGGAAAAGTTATTCAACATTTTAAAAGAATTCAATTCCCTGTTAAGTTATCTTTTGCTGTAACAATTAATAAATCACAGGGGCAACGTTTAACACGTTGGAATTGACTTACGTCAAGACTGCTTTTCACACGGCCAATTTATGTCGCGTTGTCAAGATCGGGTTGCGGAAAAATCTGCCACAAGAAATAAAACAAAAAATATATTTTACGCAGAAGTACTTAAAATATTTTATTCTGTTTGTTGACGCGGACGAAGTCGCGGGCAACAGCTAGTAACTTATATGAGAATGATTGTTACGCAACTTTCAATCGATATAGATCCTAAACGGTTGGTGGAATCGAAAAATGTTGAGAGAAACCAGTTTTAATTTTTAAATACCTATTCAACGATATCCCACTCGATATAGTTTGTCAACTTTATTTTTTTTTTTTCACAACATGGCGTCCAGTAGTCACCATATTGGATTTTCACTAACGTCATGTTTTCAGTGACACTCGCCGGACTAAGCGGAATCGATTGACGTATGAATCATAAAAATCGGCCGAGGCGTTTGCTCTGTGTAGTGCTTCAAAGGAACATACAAAAATACATACATAGGCTGTTAAACACAATACCACTCCTTTGCCTCGCGCAGTCGGGTAAAAAGAGCAATAACTGATATTACAAATTATATGAAGGTCTTTTTCTTTTGCCTGTTCACAAAAAACACCTCTTAATAAAAATGGCATTATGTTTTTCCTGTTCTCCAAGGAGACAGGTCCATATGAACCATAGACAATGAACAGATATCCGTTTGACCTACCTATTAAGGAAGTTAAGCAATTTAAAGGAATCTTTTAATATTTTTTATTTTCAGATACATGACTCATATGAAAATTGGGTGAACTCTCCAAACATAGGCACTGAAGTGCTCACTATTGATGCTAATAAAAACCTTGATGGTGTACTAGAAGACTTGAAAAGATACTCCTATAAAATATTAGGTGGAAATCATACCAACTGACCCTGATTGTAAATAGCTAAGTTATAATTATTTATTGCACAAAAATGTATAATAGAAGAAACAAAACAATAATAATGTTGAATTTAACTGATTGAGTATTTCTATAACCAAAGAGAAGAATGTAATTATTTATTGCAAAAAGCCTGGGTGTTCAAGTAGACAGGAAAGCTTTGAAAAATCTAGAACTAGCCATATAAATATTATCAAAGTAAGTAATATTCAGATGGATTTGTTTGTAAAACAATTACTAATAATTATACCGATACCAATAAATTATATAACACCCTGTCGTTTTTGCGTCGGGGGTTAAAAAATAAACACAGCAGAGAGTGTAGTGAGCTTGAGATCATGTGTGATTTTTCAACACCATAGATTGAAACTATCTATTAGTCTCATTAAATTTTATGGAACCAAATTGAAAGATGAACATTTTAAGTAAGTTACTTTTGACTGGTGTATTAAATGTAGCTCTAAATAAGTATAACTTTATTATAAATATCCAACAGCTACGATTTTAATACAATATCACTTTGAACAAAGATCTACCTCATTTATTTATGTTATAATACTTGTGCATCGAAATAATTTATTGTAATGTCTATGGTAATATCATCATCAGCCTATTGCAGTCCACTGCTGGACGTAGGCCGCCCCCAGGGCACTCTAGGCAGGTGGGTTGGTGACTGCATTTGTATTTTGGACTGTTATCAACACGGGAAGCCCTGCTGCCCACCTCCCGGAAACCCTTAATCGCCTCGTACGATATCCACGGGCAGACATGAAGTGGTACGAATTCTACTCTGCCGGCACCACGCGGCCAGTTTTATATATAATGGTAATATAATATCTAATAAATTGGTCAAAAGTGGCACCATGTGGTTCTATCGGCCCTTGGTGCTCTGCCTACCCCATAAGGGATAAAGGCGTGATTATATATAATATCTATGACCTATATTTTTTTTGTACTAGTTAAATATTCTTAATTTTGTATTAATTTAATAAAAAAAAAGATGGTAAAATTCGTCATCCGAGTAATTGACCCGGTAGCTCAGTTGGTAAGAGCACTTGTACAGAATGCAGAGGTCATGGGTTCGAGTCCCACTCGGGTGAAGAATTTTTTTCCATTTCTTTATTAATAATTTTTTTATTTAATAATCATACGTTTGAATAATAAAAACGAAAATGAACTGAGATAGTATTGATTTTATTTATCACAAATAATAATTTATTAACTAAGTATAATTGTAAAGCCTGATTACTTATGTAATATCATTTATGTACATTCCATATTTCTTATTGTCGTTGTGAAGAACCAACCTACAGATAAACCACCCCCTTATTACCTCACTAGCAAAAGCAAAGAGATAGCAAAAATTGTACAAAAATTGCTGATTGCTTGTCAAATTCATATTACGTAAAATTAATTTCAAAAGAACTTTGACATTTCAAGACGAATATTGTAAAATTTTCACTAACGCTTTGCTTCGGCTTTGCTATTACAAATTAGGTAATCATATAGTATACAATAGGGGGCCTTTTTCTTGATAAATTTTCTTGTGTTTGGTGGCTATAATACCTGTTACAGATATAATCAAGCTTTACACATTTGATTTCTCTAATAAATATAGCAATTTTAACGGTATAAGTGGTCTGCCCTAATGTTGGAAGCTATTTCACTCTCCCACTTGTCTCCATTTAGTAGCAGTTTCTCTTTATTGTATAGAAGCTCTTCATGGGTTTCAGTAGAGAACTCAAAGTTGGGGCCTTCCACAATAGCATCAACTGGGCATGCCTCCTGCAAAGCAGTTTTGATATATTAGTACATAAATATTTGCACCAAAACAGACAAATTGATTGCACTTAATACAACACAAGACCTTAGGGATCTTAATGTGGGACTAGGTCAATGTGTTGTGAAGTCTTTGAATATTTATTATTTATAATAATATTGTAAGTTTCTTTCACAACAGAGACTTTTGTTCACACATGGCTTTGTTCCCAAAATGGGGTAACCAAAACTGCAGGATTACCTTCAGGACATCCTTAAGCCACATTTAGCATGGTGGGCCCATGTAAAAGATCAGTAACAAGTGGCTAACTCATCACCTGAGTGAACACCCCTAAGTTTCTTAGCTAACTCTCAGAACGTGCAAGGACGAAGATGCAGCTTATGTATTCTAATTGACCCCTGCATCAATATAGGACTAGACTTGCATACCTGGCAAAATCCACAGTAGATGCACTTGGTCATATCAATGTCATATCTGGTAGTCCTTCTAGAACCATCTTTACGCTCCTCCGCTTCAATGGTAATTGCCTGAAATAATAAGTTAATAATATAATTCAAATCAAATAAATAATAAAATTGTTGCTTATCTATGGGAGTTGCTTAGATCCATGTATAATTCCATCCACCCACATACTTTCTGATGATCACTTGAAATTGAAAGAATAGATTATATTTATCAGTTACAGCATAGCATACTCTTGGATATACATATAATCACGCCTTTTTCCCTTACAGGGTAGGCATATAATTATACTTTAAACATGTTCAATGCCAGCTGATTTTCTTTTTTATTTATTTATAATAGCCTTTAATCAGAAACATATTAAAATTATGTATTGTTTTTTCTTCTTTTAATTTCTTAAACTACAGTAACTGCTTCTGTGTGCCTTTGGGCAAAGGCCTCCCCCATCCTTTTCCAAATCGTCTCTATTGTGCACTAGTCTGGTCCATGTTTTGGTCCTTCCCGCCATCTCTTCTATTTCATCGGCCCACCTTTTATGTTGCCTACCTCTATTTCTTTTATGGCCTCTAGGATGCCATAATGTAACAATTTTGCTCCATTTATCTACTCCCCTTAAAGTATGTAGCTGATTTTCTTACCTAGTGCTAAAGCACAAAATAAGGTTTGGTTGCACCTCTAGAAAACCAAGAAAAAGCAAATATGTAGTCTGCTGCAGTGAATGTATTAACTATTCTACCTTCATGAAAAGATGTACTAAACTTACCTGGGCAGGGCAGATAGCTTCGCACAGTTTGCATGCAATGCATCTCTCTTCCCCAGATGGATAGCGACGGAGAGCATGTTCCCCTCTGAAACGGGGAGACAGAGGCCCTTTTTCAAACGGATAATTGATTGTTGCAGGCTCCTGCAAATTGGACAAATCAAAATAAAATTAATAAAGTGCAGTATGGAATTGACAGACAGGTTAAGACTGAATTGCGCCTACCAGGTCCTTAATCTACAATTATTTTATTTAGCACAGATGTCCCATTAAAACATTAGATTCCTATGGTGTAATATAGTTTCAAAGTGCCAAATATAAGTTATGGTATCCAATGTAGTACAATTAATGATTAACAAAGGTTACATATACCTTAAATATGTGGGCCAGAGTCACAGCAAATCCTCGCACCATTTCAGTCCAAAACAGAGTCACAGCAGCCCTATCAGATAAACCCTTCAATGTCATTTCGGGATCCTCGGCATTCACATATGTGTATCCAGGAACACTTGGCGGATAGACTTTATCTTTATCTGCTGGTGTGCTATACTGTCGAGCAAGTAGGCTGCTGGCACTAGTAGCTCTCGCTGAAAATGTTATAGCTTTTTAAATGCGAAGTAAACAAAGTAGGTATAGGTTAGAAATCCAGTTGCGTAACAATTTGCGACGCGACTTATGGAATGTAAAGTGAAACTTAAAAACTTTTAATAAACTTTACCTCGAGAGGCTACTGTAAATATTTTTGCAAGAGACATTATGCGAATTTAATCAAATAAACCACAATATTTTGCAAATTCGCTTCCGACAAGAAAATCAACATACGTCAACGAAATGTCAAACAAACGTCAAGTCTTTCAAACATTTAAAAAAAAATTATACTGAAGATAAAACAATGGAAACTATGTTCATACAGCCATATCCCTAAGCAAGAGATTCTTTAATGCTTTAACTAAAGACCGTTTCCTAGTAACTCAATCTTGAATCGCGCCCCATTTATACCTGATTATGTAAATTACATTTTTTAATCCGGTAAAAATAACCCAAAACAACAAATAGTGAATCATTTTAATGGACGGACGCGGCTTCGCGGTAACTTATTTCCTTCGTTTCTGCTAGAACAAAAACAGGTAAGTTTAAACGTCAAACAAAAATATTTCTGTGTGACGTTTACAAATTTTTCTATGCTATCATAAATTCGCATTGTTTTCGCCACGCAGCATGGGAGATGCACCAAATTCTGATTCAGAAGTGGAAAAACATGACCCTGCAGCCAGAAGTCCATCCCAACTGGTAAATCACTTTACTATGGCTGAAACGGTGATGGTGTTTTCAAGTGCTAATTGTGTTCTTATCAACAGGACCGGCGTCCTTTCGGCGGCCTGGAGTTCCAAGTTTCCGAAGTAGTAGGAAGGTTGGAAGCCGGGGTAAACGCCCAGGAAGTTTCTGATGAGGATACCAAGCGAGAGCGTCGTAAAATGAGCACAGGCTTCTTGGAACCGGA
The DNA here is from genome assembly GCA_014607495.2 of Carposina sasakii. NCBI lineage: Eukaryota > Metazoa > Arthropoda > Insecta > Lepidoptera > Carposinidae > Carposina > Carposina sasakii. Next base: position 1,677,780 of record CP053157.1, read on the forward strand.
GGAGACGTCTATGGACGATATCCTCAAGATTTTGGAGGACCTGGTGCTGAAAAGTGATCCTAGTTATGACAGCGTGGAGCCGCCGTTACTGCCGACGGATGCGGTCACTCGTGCGGCTATTCTGTCGCATAGTATTGCTGCTCTTTTTGGAAGACTGGAGAGGAGTCACGCCGGTAGACTTGGCGCTCACATTGCCAGTGAAACAACTCGCTGGATGGCGCATATGTTTAGGTATAGTACTGCCATGTTTTATGATTACAATTTTATGGGCACTGTTGCCTTATCTGTGTTACATTGAATTTAAATGCCTGTTGATAAGATTGTGTGTGTGTAATGGACAGTAAATATTACGTTTAACTATTTGAGGGATTAAATATAATTAGCACCTACCAGTTACTAATATTTAGACACAGTTTTGCAAATGGGAATCATTTCAAAGTAATGGGTAAAATTTCATTGATATTTCAGTAAAATTTACAGATTTGGGTTGATTATGAGTTCATATTTGAAAACTGTGACCTTTTTGAAATCTCTTGATCTTGTAGGTATAGATTTTTTTTTCTGTTTGTACCACTGTGTACAATTTTTTTGAAATCTATCTATCTATCTATTTTAGACATATAATAAAATTGTAACAGATTGATGTTTGTGCACACTAATCACAGAAACAGCTAGACCGATTTCGTTGCAGTTTTCAGAAATATATTGTGACAGGTCCCATTTAACATATAGGCTACTTTTTATCCCAGAAAAATGTTATTATCCTCGATAATTTCGACATTTTGTTTTTTCTGCAGTCCACTAGTTAATAATGAAACATTAAAATTATCATAATCAATATTCAAATACTAATTTGGGTATAAAAACATACTGCACTAACTATACTACTATGAAATTATTAATAAACTACTATACTAAATATATTTTATTGATATTAGTAAATCTCTATTGACCTACACATAGATTAAAACTTTAGTGTAATATCTATAATATTGCAATCTATGACATAGAGGACCATAGCATAAACTTGGTGAGAGTCAGATATCTCACATTTAAATGTAAAATTTACAGACCTTTGTAGTAACTAGCATGAACGTATAAAGAACAACGGATGTAATGCTGTCACTGCACAGATTGAAGCACCGAAATGGCGGAGCGTTGGGCATGTGTGTGTATGGTTTGTATGTGTGTGTGAATAACGCGTCAATACACATCCCTACTCCATGGAATATTGTTGCCAAGCTTACTATGAATGCGTGTAGTCACAACACTGACCGTTATTCTTTATACATTCATGGTAACTAGACTAAATAAGTGTATATATATGTGCATATAAAAATGGTCTTGGGCATTAGAATCGACTTGTACTGTACTGAAATATGTGCTATGCTATGCCTTTTTACACACATGGATATAGACAAGGCTGTGTTTCCATAATGGGGAAGCCAAAACTGCAGGATCATAAAGGAAATCGCACAGTCATGCTTAGCATAGCCAGGACTGGTGTTAATGATCAGTGACAAGTTGCTAGCTTTTTCTACAAAGTTACGGTAATGTAAACGGTACGGTGTACGGTAAACTATAAGCGAAGTTTGAATATAGTTTTTCTTATTTCTTATTTTTGTATTTTTTGATTTAGTAGCACATTTAAATGTATGATAGGTACAATAATAAATCATATATCTACAGACTGTCCCAGGACTACAATGCCTTCTACCACCCGGAGCAGCTTGAGGGGCTCGTCAGAGTCACACGGATGTTACTGCATCATAAATATCCCAGATATTTGGAAGATGGAGGTAATATGTTCAATATTTTTTTTTGTTTAATACTCATTTTCAGTGTTCAAAAGTCTTGTTTAAGGTCTAATACATATTTATTTGTAAAATTTACTATGATATTACTTCTTGATTATGCGTTATCAACAGTCTAAGTCAAAATCCCGCCTAAATATTGTCTGCAATATTAGTTGTCTATTATTTTATTTTGATTAAAGTCTTATTGCTCTGCAATCCTCTTTTAGGCATTGTACGCGAAATCACCATACGCTCGATTACGACTGGCGCTAAAACTCCATTTACAGAAAAAACAAAATGTCGAATTTATCCGGGATAAAAACATTTTCCCGGGATAAAAATTAGCCTATATGTTAAGTGGGACCTATGTATCACAATATATTCCTGAAAACTGCATCGAAATCGGTTCAACCGTTTCTAAGATTAGCGTAAAAAGAGAGAAATTAGCGTAAATCATAAAAACATTCTGTATGTATGGATATATACAGGATGTTTTTTTGTGGCCACCTTTAACGAAGGGTACGTACTCTATACATGAAATGTAAGTTTATGCCAAAAAAAATCCAGGGATAATTTTTTTTTTTTTTTAATTTAAATTCCTTGATCGTGCGAAATTTATAGTGTCTAGTGTTTATGTTAGTTTTTTTATAGACAGATATTAATTATTTTTCGTGAAAAAATCCTGCTACGCGCGTCTATGTGCATTTATGCAGAAAAACGCAGTCTATTTACTCAACTTTGGACCCTAATATTTTGGAAACGAGACACTTCCCAGGTATGCTTCCATGGAGAAAAATGATCGTGATGATGAGGAGATTCCGTAGTTTTCGGGAACGTTGACGACCAAAAATCACCCTGTATAGATATAAATGTGAAAATAACTTGGTCTGTCTGGCTAATACGGTAACACTACTGAACCGATTTAAATGAAATTTGGACTGAGGATGGACATGGCTACAATTTCTACATTATTTTTTCTGCCTGAGTTGCGGGCGTCCACTAGTATTTTATATTTTGGTAGTCTCTTGAAGGTATTGTGTATCTACCTAGTATGATGATGATCTCTCCGGCCGTATTGGCCAGGTACGCAGGAGATATTATAGTGCACAAGTGTGTGCGCAAACACAGATGCACTCTCTATTCCGTCACTCTCATAGTCCGATGGGACGGAAAGCCGACACGACCGGAGAGATCAGGCGCAGGACCAACGGTTTTACGTGCTTTTCGAGGCACGAGCTAAGTGACAATTTTACAACATTAAAATCTGTACATGAAATAAATTCATTGGTACAGGCCCGTGACTGGGATCGAACTTACGCCTCCCGCTTGGAAGGTGCACGTCTTAACCACTGGGCTATCGCCGCTTATTACCTAGTATATCTAAGCATCTAACGTTATCTCCGTAGCGTTGGCCTTCACGCCGCGCCTGCCCAGCATCTACAGCTGTGTGGCGAGTCCGCTGGGTGTGGTGCAGCATCTGTGCCGACAGCTCGGGTTACCGCTGGCGTGTGTGCGGCCGGTGCCGGTGCATCCGTCAGGTATGCACTTTTATATCGGTACATATAGGTACATATACGTACAGGGTGTTTTTTGGTTGCTACGGCTTACGACGGCTCACAGGCACAGATATGCACTTTGACCGGTCACTCGCACCCTGTATACTATACATACTAAAAGCACACAACTAACTTCTCAAAAAGCGGGGTAGCCAGAATTGCTAAAAAATCATAAAGGAGATCTCACGGCCACTGTTTAGTTCCTAAACAATTATAAAATTATCAATAAAGAAATGGAAAAAATTCCTCACCCGGGTGGGAATCGAACCCACGACCTCTGCATTCCGCGTGCCAGCGCTCTCACCACTGAGCCACCGGGTCAATTACTCGGATGACGAATTTTACCATCTCTTTTCTAAATTACATATTGGCAACGTTATTTTTCATCCCGATAGCTATACACTAGAGCCAAATCTCGGCAAACAAAGCTGAATCCCTCAGCACAATGTTTAAAGATGAAACGATCAACCATATCCTAACGGATTATATTAACGGAGAAGTGTTTTTATAAATGTATCTTAGTCAAGATATTATATATTATTAATAAAGAAATAGGAAAAAATTCTTCACCCAAGTGGGAATCGAACCCACAACCACTGCGAACCGTGGCAGCCGCTATAACCACTAATAAATAAATATTTAAAAAAAACAATTTTTATGTATGTTTCTTTAGTGTTTATAACATTAAAGTCAGCAGTATTGTAATAATTTGAAAATATTACAATAGCAATAGCTTCAACTCCGTAATGTCTTACAAAAAATACCTACAGTTTACCTTGATAAGAATTTATGTAAAATTTACTGTGCTGTAACATTCGTAATGTTGGCCGCGTAGATGTTTACTTTTCTAGTTACTGACCTATTTACTTATTTACGTAGGTACTATTATAATCTGACATTGTGTGTGGTCACTACTAACTTGTACATCTCAACTATACCCTCAAAATTTGGTCAGAAGTGGCACCATGTGGTTCTATCGGCCCTTGGTGCTCTGCCTACACCGTAAGGGATAAAGACGTGATTATATGTATGTATATGTGTGGTCGAAAGAGTAGAATAACACCACCCTGGTTCAAGATTGTTTTACTAGTGCAATTACTCATCACTAGATGGGAATATTATATTACGTTTTAGTAAAAAAAAGTACCCAGATAAAAGCGCTAGTGTCTTTGTAATTTTAATACGGTTACAATTCGGAGCACAAGCGTGTGGTTACAGCTACTGCGTTACACTGGCGCTGAAGCTCCGCCCCTATCATGACGTCATGGCCTCACGATTGCCACACGACTCATTTCATAGTCCCATCTCCTCTTTTATACCTTCGTCACGGTTACCATACTGTATTTACTAGGTAATTTATGAAGGTGTGAAAACATTTATGCATCTACATATTTCGACATACAGGCCGTGGCATGGACATAGCAATCCTAGAGAAGCTAACAACAGAAGACGTCGAGAACAACCGCATCCCCCTACTGTTGATATGCGAGGTGGGGGGCGGGGTGCTCGGCGCGGGCTCGGACGTGTGCGCCGCCGCCGCCGTGTGTCGTGCGAGCGGGACGCACTTACATCTGCGCGGGCACTCGCTCGCACTGCCCGCGGTCATGAACACTGACCAGGTCGGTCACGTTGGATCATCATTTACAGCCCTGAGAAGTCCACTGTTGGACATAGGCCTCCCCCAACAACCTCCACTCCGACCGGTCGGAAGCAGCCTGCATCCAACCGGCGCCCGCGACCTTGGCCAGGTCATCCGTCCACCTCGCGGGTGGCCTTCCCACGCTGCGCTTGCCGATACGTGATATCCACTCTAGAACTTTCCGACTACGACACGTTGGATACGTATTAATATTTTGACGGCCGACTGGTGTAGTTTTTGAGTGTGTTAGCTTTATATACAATAGCAGATAGACAGATAGATGATGATGATCTCCGACCGTATTTCGGCCAAGGCGACCAATCTCTACGGAGATTGGCCAGGTACGCAGGAGATATTATAGTGCACAAGTGTGTGCGCAAACACAGATGCGCTCTCTATGCCGTTACTAGTCCGATGGGACGGAAAGCCGACACGACCGGAGAGAGATTAGGCGCAGGACCAACGGTTTTACGCGCTTTCCGAGGCACGAGCTAAGTGACAGATAAATATAATAGCAGTCAAACGTCACTCATATCTTCCAAGTATAAGTGTGCCAATATTTTGCTAACGCTGCTGTTTAGAAATGTTAAGTTGTATCTTTTAAAAAATGTTATATAAGACTCCATTTCATAGAAAAACTCCTATGCCTGATTACGGAACTAACGTTTTTTCTATGCAGTCATCCACGTAGTAACTAGCGCCATCATAGGTACAGACGCGCATCTAATCTAATTTACATCTGTTTGTGTGTTCTTTGTATAACACAGGCATCCCATAAGAAAGGATTTGTAGATTAATTCATCAATTATCTAACTATGTTCATCATGTTATTTCAGACATACAGTATAGCGGACTCGCTCACACTAACTCCGGGTCCATGGTTCGGCGTGCCCGGACTGCCGACCGTTGTATCCTTTTATATTACTGAAGATTATACCTGTACTGATGCGGGGCTTCACTAGAATACATCAGCTGCATCTCATTCCGTGCATGTCGTAAGAGTCGACTAAGGAACTCAGACATTCTCTCAGGCGATAAGCTGGCAACTTGTCACTGATCATTTGCATCTGTCACTTTATGATCCTGTCAGTTCTAGCCACCTCACTTCGGGAACATAGCCGCGTATGTTTACATTAGTCATTTTCGTCAGACGTAATTTTTTTAAATAGGGTAGCTACATATTTTTTTTATCGTGCTTGTATCACGTTAGTAGAAAGGTTAGGCTTATTCTGTTATGTAGTAACGTCACAAAGTTAGGCGTGTGATAAATCCTATTACAGTCAAGTAATATTTTTCTTAACACCAAATGTAGACGTTTTATAAAATACCAGAACCGTTACCAGTGAACGATCTATCGAAAGGCGTAAATACTGTAAGTACCTGCTATGCTAACGCATCAGTTCATTGAACATATTTTTTTTTCAGGCAAAATAAGAGATAGCTAGAAAAACAGACAATATCTTATTTTATTTTATTTAAATAAAGTGTTCAGAATTTTCATTTTTCGTGTTCTAACGTAGCTTGTAAGATTCCTTACTGTACTATCTATGGACTTATTTGTCTGAGGGCTGATTTTTCCAAACGTATCAGACGTCAGATACAGTCTCTATCGTGATTAAGGTTTCGAGAAAAACCGCATCAACTTTATTTTTCTGATAGGCGACTTTTGTGAAAAATCGGACTTGAAACGATTTACCAGTGCCACCACTTTCCCAATCTTTTAGTGTAATGTGTGTTGTAATTAATATAAAGATATTTTTAGCCGAGCAGTCGCGAAGGCGCATTATCAGCTCTCGGCGGGCTGTCGGGCGCGACCCGTCTGCCGCGCTGCCGATGTGGAGCCACTGCGGGCTGCCGGCGCACGCGCGCTGCTGGCGCGGGTCAGGGCGGCGTACGAGGCGGCGCGGGCCGTGCGCGCTCTGGCGGCCGGCGCCCTCACCGCGCTGCTGGTAGGTCCCTCGAGTGAGGGCGGCGTACGAGGCGGCGCGGGCCGTGCGCGCTCTGGCGGCCGGCGCCCTCACCGCGCTGCTGGTAGGTCCCTCGAGTGAGGGCGGCGTACGAGGCGGCGCGGGCCGTGCGCGCTCTGGCGGCCGGCGCCCTCACCGCGCTGCTGGTAGGTCCCTCGAGTGAGGGCGGCGTACGAGGCGGCGCGGGGCCGTGCGCGCTCTGGCGGCCGGCGCCCTCACCGCGCTGCTGGTAGGTCCCTCGAGTGAGGGCGGCGTACGAGGCGGCGCGGGCCGTGCGCGCTCTGGCGGCCGGCGCCCTCACCGCGCTGCTGGTAGGTCCCTCGAGTGAGGGCGGCGTACGAGGCGGCGCGGGCCGTGCGCGCTCTGGCGGCCGGCGCCCTCACCGCGCTGCTGGTAGGTCCCTCGAGTGAGGGCGGCGTACGAGGCGGCGCGGGCCGTGCGCGCTCTGGCGGCCGGCGCCCTCACCGCGCTGCTGGTAGGTCCCTCGAGTGAGGGCGGCGTACGAGGCGGCGCGGGCCGTGCGCGCTCTGGCGGCGGCGCCCTCACCGCGCTGCTGGTAGGTCCCTCGAGTGAGGGCGGCGTACGAGGCGGCGCGGGCCGTGCGCGCTCTGGCGGCCGGCGCCCTCACACGCGCTGCTGGTAGGTCCCTCGAGTGAGGGCGGCGTACGAGGCGGCGCGGGCCGTGCGCGCTCTGGCGGCCGGCGCCCTCACCGCGCTGCTGGTAGGTCCCTCGAGTGAGGGCGGCGTAAACGAGGCGGCGCGGGCCGTGCGCGCTCTGGCGGCCGGCGCCCTCACCGCGCTGCTGGTAGGTCCCTCGAGTGAGGGCGGCGTACGAGGCGGCGCGGGCCGTGCGCGCTCTGGCGGCCGGCGCCCTCACCTCGCTGCTGGTAGGTCCCTCGAGTGAGGGCGGCGTACGAGGCGGCGCGGGCCGTGCGCGCTCTGGCGGCCGGCGCCCTCACCGCGCTGCTGGTAGGCGGCGCGGGCCGTGCGCGCTCTCGGCGGGCTGTCGGGCGCGACCCGTCTGCCCGCGCTGCCGATGTGGAGCACACTGCGGGCTGCCGGCGCACGCGCGCTGCTGGCGCGGGTCAGGGTGGCGTACGAGGCGGCGCGGGCCGTGCGCGCTCTGGCGGCCGGCGCCCTCACCGCGCTGCTGGTAGGTCCCTCGAGTGAGGGCGGCGTACGAGGCGGCGCGGGCCGTGCGCGCTCTGGCGGCCGGCGCCTCACCGCGCTGCTGGTAGGTCCCCGAGTGAGGGCGGCGTACGAGGCGGCGCGGGCCGTGCGCGCTCTGGCGGCCGGCGCCCTCACCGCGCTGCTGGTAGGTCCTCGAGTGAGGCGGCGTACGAGGCGGCGCGGGCCGTGCGCGCTCTGGCGGCCGGCGCCCTCACCGCGCTGCTGGTAGGTCCCTCGAGTGAGGGCGGCGTACAAGGCCGCACAAGCCGGGCAGAGTGGGCCCACTCAGATCTATAAATTTCCTAAAATTTTATATGAATACTACTTACAACCGTGCCCAGCCGGGGCGGGTCGCTATAGCCTGTAACCTTCCTCGATAAATGGACTATCTAACAAATCGAATCGAATCGAATTGGGCCAGTAGTTCCTGAGATTAACGCGTTCAACCAAACAAAGAAATTCTTCAGCTTTATAATATTAGCATAGATCATGGAGAAGGTATAAAAGAGGAGCAGCGGATAAGTATATTTTCATACAAAAATAGTGTGCCGCCGAGCGGAGGTGAAGTATGGGACGAGGAGAACATCCTTACACTGTAGCCCTGCCCATTTACACAGAAACCACCTTGTAGTGACTAGTCAAACTATTTACATAAGCGTATGGTTACAACTACTGCGTTACACACACTGGCCCTGAAGCTCCGCCCCTATCATGACGTCATGGCCTCACGATTGCCACACGACTCGGTTCATAACCCACCTCCTCTTTTATACCTTCTCCGTGACACACTACTGCCGCGAATCCTATAATTTTATTTTTCTTTCAGAGTGAGCGTCCTGGCGGCGACGAGCCACATAATACAGATATAGTGGTAAATAATTTACATACACACCTTAGTTACTGTTGTAGCAACAAAATTATTCAAAAAATTATTAATAAAGAAATGGAAAAAATTCCTCACCCGGGTGGGAATCGAACCCACGACCTCTGCATTCCGTGCCAGCGCTCTTACCACTGAGCCACCGGGTCAATTACTCGGGTGACGAATTTTACCATCTCTTTTTGAAATTACATTATTGGAAACGTTATTTTTCATCCCGATAGCTATACATAAGCACACATTCATCTATCACAAATTTTGCTTCTAATCTTACTTACCTTTTGCCTTATAATATACATAGTTGGGTAAATGTAAAACGTTATGCATAATTTTACCGAGTTACGTGTGTTCGAGTTTCGAATGGAGACCGCGTCTTAGCCGTAGCGTTGGACGCCCTCCGGCCAGATGGGCAGATGACTTAAGGGTGCTGGTTTAACTGGAGGGCAAAAACGGGAGGTCGAGCCTTGTAGCGTGCTCTGGGGCAGGCGTACGTCCAGTAGGCTAACGAATGCAAAAATTATATAGGAATAGATTGAAGGTATAAAATATAGATTTTCTCTGTGTAAACATAACAAATTATTGTTTAATTTCAGGAAGCGATAAGCAACGCGTCGTCATGCGTGACATTCCAGTTTACAAACGGAGAGTTATTAGCGCAGCGTCCGCCGCCGTACTACGACAAACTCAACTCGTGGCTCGGGCAGGTGCTGCAGCGGGGGCCGGAAGCGGTGAGATCATGCTTTTTGTTTGTGTTTTTGTTGTTGTACTTAGTCTTTAGGGTAACGTAACGAAAGGCTTTTCAGAAATTATAGGCTATTACACGATTTTTCGAAAAGAAAACGCTAATCGCCATGCTGTGACGTCACTCCAATAGAAAAGTGTAGAATACGTGCGACTGCAGATACCACCGAGTAATTTGACTTTGATTACTGTGTGGATGACGTCACAAAATGGTGAATTACGTCAATTTAGGTCTCAGATCAGAGAGCGCACTGTATTATAGAATGCATTTCTTTTCTCTCATCTAGATAAGCATAGAAGTCTGCGAGACGGAGTCCCACGGGGTGGTCCTCCGCTACTGCCCGCTAGAGGGCGCCCCCCCTCCCCCTCCCCCCCGCCTGCCCGCGTGGGGCGCCGGTCTGCGAGCACAGCTGCACGTGCTGCATACCACGGCCGAGCTGCGAGAACCCTTCCGTGCGCACGTGCAGGCGTGTCCCGCGCTGCGCCTGGTCAACGTGCCGGGCTGGGCGGGTGAGTGCAGGCGTGTGCCGCGCTGCGCCTGGTCAACGTGCCGGGCTGGGCGGGTGAGTGCAGGCGTGTGCCGCGCTGTGCCCGGTCAACGTGCCGGGCTGGGCGGGTGAGTGCAGGCGTGTGCCGCGCTGTGCCCGGTCAACGTGCCGGGCTGGGCGGGTGAGTGCAGGCGTGTGACGCGCTGTGCCCGGTCAACGTGCCGGGCTGGGCGGGTGAGTGCAGGCGTGTCCCGCGCTGTGCCCGGTCAACGTGCCGGGCTGGGCGGGTGAGTGCAGGCGTGTGCCGCGCTGTGCCCGGTCAACGTGCCGGGCTGGGCGGGTGAGTGCAGGCGTGTCCCGCGCTGTGCCCGGTCAACGTGCCGGGCTGGGCGGGTGAGTGCAGGCGTGTGCCGCGCTGTGCCCGGTCAACGTGCCGGGCTGGGCGGGTGAATGGGGTGAAAGCGGGCAGGGCAGTGCGACCCGTTTAGTGCGCACGTGCAGGCGTGTGCCGCGCTGCGATTGGTCAACGTGCCGGGCTGGGCGGCTGAGGCTTATTTTAACACATTCTAGCGGCGGCGCACCACAATTTCGTTTCATTTGCACTCGTGCAAAGCCGGGGCGGGTTCCTAGTTATATGTGGGGTTTGGCTGGTAAATGATGGAATAAGGCGAGTAACTCAGGGAACAGTTTAGTAACGCAGGTGGCAGGATGACTAGCGTAGGAGACAATGTGTACTGTATAGTAACACAGGTCCCTGTATTGGTAACGCAGATGGTACCAATGTGAGAATCTGTTCTGTGCGCCTTGTACAGGACCGATAATGCACAGGACAAAGCAATCTAAACACTGGGGTAAATACAGAGAAATTCATGTAAAGGCGTGCATATCTCTGCAAGAAAATTGTCACCTTTATCTTATTACGACTTGATAGGCTTTTCAACCGATTGAAATCGGAAGGAGGTGTCTCAATTCGGCCGTGAGTATATATTTTTTTAATTGTATTCGCAGATGACTTCGTAATTTATTAACCGATTTTATCGTTGCAGGTTTGGGAGGCGTGCGCTACGTGCCGCCCGGCTGGGAGTCTGCACCAGAGGCCTCCCTCGCAGACCTCAACCGCCGCCTCGTGACCGCGCTGCTGGCCAGTGACGAGGCCTTCAGCTGCGGCCCCGCGGACGACGGAGCGCCCTGTGTGAGGTACGACTAGTGACGTCAGCCTACCGCCGCCGACTGACCGCGCTGCTGGCCGTTTGTTACATAGACCTGTGCTAATCCAAGGCTTCACTAGAATACATTAGCTACATCTCTTTCGGTACATGTCGTATGAGTGGACAAAAAACTCATTTTCGCATTTATATTAAGAATATAGGTACCTGTAAGCGGTGATAGCCCAGTGGTTAAGACGTGCACCTTCCAAGCGGGAGACGTAAGTTCGATCCCAGTCACGGGCCTGTACCAATGAATTTATTTCATGTACAGATTTTAATGTTGTAAAATTGTCACTTAGCTCGTGCCTCGAAAATCACGTAAAACCGTCGGTCCTGCGCCTGATCTCTCTCCGGTCGTGTCGGCTTTCCGTACCATCGGAATAGAGAGTGCATCTGCACAGTGCAGTGCAAAGCGCACACTTGTGCACTATAATATCTACTGCGTACCTGATCAATCTCCGTAGAGATTGGTCGCCTTGGCCGAAATACGGTCGGAGATCATCATTTATTTTTTTATTTATTTTATTTTATTTGGGATAACAACAGCCATATTACATTTTGTTACAATAGTATGTGCTATTTGTAAGGCCAATTATAGCTATCCGCGTAGTTTCTAGGTTACATTAAGCAAACAAACATGCATAGAAAAATTAAAATTAATATCAACTTAAGATAACAGCTGTCCCATCATTGTATAGGTACAGGCAGGTACCTAAATGTGTTAGATTTAGGTAATTTATTAAGAGTAGCTAGTAATTTCATTGGTACAGCTGTTTTCGGTGACTGGGCAGATGACTAAAGACGTTATTTAATTTAATAAGGCACTGTGCATTTTAATTAATTAATTGTTCATTACTAACTATAATACTTATAACATCCCGTAAAAATAACAATGCACAAAAATATTCATAGATGCTTCTAAGATTACGTAACCTAATTTGTATTGTGTAACTTATTTATGTCAATAATAAATATAGATAGTAAAAATAAAGAAAAAGAAGAAGCTAAAATAACATACAATCTTTAGAGGTAGTTATGTAGTTACAATTCAATTACGCACACAAACCTAGGTACATTAGAATAGAACACAATATTACGATAGACATGAGTAACACGTTACGTTATGGATTCCATAAATGGTCACCTGCCCTAAAATTAAATAAACTTCTAAACACAAAGTATCACGTCAGCTTTTTTTTTTTTTACACCTCAACGTTGAGGGTAACAGAAAATAAGTTTGACTAACGCATCAACATTGCGAATTATTAGATACTTATACAAAACAAAACTGAGCAGATGATGCGTGTTGGTAAGTAACCATGACCAATGACTGTGTTTGGTAGAAATGTGACAACACAACAAGAAAAAGGAGCTTTACGCTAAACAATAAATATAATATGATGAAATTTATGAAAGGTTATTTTATCGAGATTCGTATTCTGATGTAATAATATGTTTTTTCACTTGGTCCATGAATGCTTTCTTACTTAGTGCAAAAAGGTCAATATGAATAAATTTATCATTATATGTGCGCGTGATTCTTGTAAGTACGGCATTTTTTCCATAAAGTGTTGCGTGGAGAGGAATATTAAATAAGTGTTTGTTTCGGGTACGGTAAATGGGTGTTTTAAATTCAATTTTAGCAAGCAGTTCTGGGCTGTTTATACGTCCGTTAAGTATGTCATAAAGCAGACCCATGTCCATCAGAGTACGACGTTCGTTCAGAGTTAGTAAACCAAATTTACGACAGTTTGCAGTATAATCTAAAGACGGCAATTTGAATTTATAGTTGAGATGCTTTATATATTTTTTTTGTATACGTTCTAGTCTGTTAATGTGTGTGACGTAAAATGGTGACCAGACGGAACTGGCGTATTCTAGGATGCCTTTTACATAGGCGTAGTATACAATATTGAGACTGAGAATCGTGGAACGGCTTGCATGTGCGGATTACAAAGCCCAGATTTCTGTATGACCTGTTGATTATATTATCAATATGAGCAGTCATTGACATCTTTGAATCTAATATAACTCCCAGGTCGCGGACAGAATCAGCCCTTACTATTTGATTACCGTCAAAGTTATAATTATACAAAAGGGGCTTATTTTTACGACTGAAACTGATACACTGACACTTGGCAATATTGACTGATATTCGGTTTTTTATGTAATATATATGTAAATTATTCAGGCCTGCTTGTAACTTTTCACAGTCTGCAACGGAATTAATTTTGATAAATATCTTTTTGTCGTCAGCAAACGATAAGTGTTGCGAGTTATTAAAACATCCATAGATATCGTATATGTAAGAATTGTATAAAAGAGGTCCGAGTATGGAACCTTGTGGCACACCTGAAGGTATCAAAATGAAGTCCGATTTAAAACCACCCAGAACAACTGCTTGTGAGCGATTCCGAAGATATGACGTGATCCATCGCAGCAGATCACCACAGATACCCAGATCTTGAAGTTTGCGTAAAAGGATGACGTGGTCCACACGATCGAACGCTTTTTCGAAATCAGTGTAGACCACGTCAACCTGACCGCCACCTTCCATACCTCCCAGTACAAAATCAGAGAACAACGATAGATTTGTAACAGTGGAACGCCCTTTGAGAAATCCATGTTGCGAGAAGGGTAAACCTTTAGAAATTATGGGGTAAATGTTTTTAAAGACAATTTTTTCGAATGTTTTCCCAAGCGTATTTAGGATTGATATGGGACGATAGTTTTCGATCTTAGTTTTAGGTCCTTTCTTATGAATAGGCATTATATGGGCTTTCTTACAAAAGTTAGGAAATATGCAGTCCCTGAGCGAACGCCTAAAAAGTGTGGTGACTGGGAGAGCCAAACTGCTAGCACAATTGCGTAGCAGAATAGGAGGGACTCCATCGCAACCAGCACCCTTAGAGATATCTAAAGACTTTAAAAGATCGTGTACCTGTTCCACACTGACGTGGATTTGCGATATAGAATCGTGATTAGAAAGTTCAAAATTAGGCAGTGCGGTGAAAGGCTCACTGGACCTAAGGAATACACTCTCAAAGAAATCGTTAAACGCAGTACATATAGTGCTAGCATCTTTAAACGAAACGGTGCCTAATGTGAATTGCTGTGGATAACTTGAACCACCACGCTTGGATTTGACGTACGACCAAAAATATTTTGGGTTGCGCTTAATGTTTTCCTCAGCACACCTCGTGAACCGATCAAAGCACATATTCGTAACTCTCTGTTGACGGTTTCTAAGAAGAGTAAACTCGTCGTAGTCTCTGGGGTTACCGAATTTTTTCCAGCGCCTATGAGCAATTGATTTTTCCTTTATTATTCTAACCAGAGAAGGACTGTACCAAACGGGGTAGCTTTGATTTTTAACTGCTATAGGTACATACAGAGAAAAACATTCGTCAAGTTTACTGTAGAAAATGTCAACAGCAGTGTCAATATTTTGAACATCTAATATGGTATCCCAGTTAATTTTTTTGAAGTGGTCGTTTAGTTTATTGTAATCACATTTGTTAAAATTATATCTTGCCTGAGAGTTTTCCTTCAGTGGTCGCATATACAGATCTGTTATGACTATGTCGAATGGAGGATGAGCGGGGTCTAGTTTTACCAGAGGGTCAGCTAAGATGACAGATAGAGCAAGATTACAAAAGCATAAGTCGAGAGTGTTGTCGCTAGTATTTTTTAAGTTGCTATACTGATTAAGACCTAAAAGATGTAAACTATCGACAAAATCCTGAGCTGCATTCTGTGTTTCAATTCTACCAATGTGTTTTACCACATAATCACCAGCAGTCCAACCCAAGCATGAAAGATTAAAATCACCTATCAACAAGTAATAGTCCGTAGGATTTTTATCAATGATACTTTTCAACATTGAGTAAATATTGTTGAGGCTTATACATATAAGATCATCCTCAGGTGGGATGTAAGGTAAGATAATGTGTAGGTCCACCATCGATTGTAATTTATGCGAAGAAATTGTTAAGCATACTGATTCGATAAATTGACATGACCAGTCCTTGTGGACTGATGCACCAAGCTCGTGCCGGATACATACCATTGCGCCGCCACCGGTACGTTTACCTGTTAACTCAAGATTTCGGTCACAACGGAACACGTCATACCTCCCATCACATAATTCTGTGTCAAGTATATCACTTTGCAGCCAAGTTTCGGTAATAAGTATAATGTCATAATCATGTGTTAGTATGCTATTAAATAATTCTAAACACTTTGTGCGTAAGCCGCGCACATTTTGATAAAATATTTTTAAGTTATTGAATGGTAATTATTATAATAAAATTTACGCATTACTGAACCAGTGAAAAAGATTATTTTCAAATAATAATCTATTTTATTTCGTTTTCTTACAATGTATAGATAAATCTCAACAAAAATAAATGAATTTGAAATAATAAAAAATGCTAGTGCAAAGATAAATGGTACGTTGTTGTTGATTATGAAACAGTCATTAGTCACGGGAATAAAGACATCTTCATACATAGTTAGGCACAGATTTGAATAATGAAATGGAAACACAGTTAAATAATTTTTTTTAAGTCGGAAGAATGGTTTAATAATATTTTTGGTGACGTATCGTCCTTTCTCACGAATATTTTCCCGTCGCGTATCCAGGTAAATTGGTAGTTTTTTGCGGTCGATATTTCGCGAGCCTTTTTGTATAGTATTTTATTAGTTAGGGTCAAATGTTCATTTATATAAATTTTCTTAGCTTCGCCAGATATACCGATATTCGCTGTATTTAAACCCTTCTTCGCTCGTACCCCCGACAGAATAGAATCGCGTAATTTCTTCGATTGAAGTTTAGCCACAACTAATTTTGGCCGACCTGCATTGTTTTTCATACGAGGTTGAACTCTGACTGCACGTACCACATCGATGGGCGTCATCTGTACTCCAACATATCGGGCAATAGTGAGAACATATTCGATCAGATTTTCGCTTGATAATTCCGGTATGCCAGATATTTCGAGGTTGTCTTGGCGGTCGTGCTGCTGCATACTATTCAACTCAGATTGTAGCTTGACTATCTCCAGCTTTAGTGTAGAACAGTCATTATTGATAGCTGTAGAACTTGCCTCAATTGTATTAACTTTTTCACATAATTCTTTGTGTTCTTGATCAATAAAGTTGAGGGTGTTTTTCACGTCGTTCATTTCGGCAAATATTTGGGACTGGTTAGAATTGATCGTTTTTATATCAGATTGTATACGCTCAAGATCTTTTTTAATTACTGTGTTTATGTCGTCCTGAACTGCTAGAATTTTACTACATAAACTCGAGTTGAATGAATTCAGCTTAGATGAAATATCAGTCGTAAACTTCTCAAACAAAGTTATAAGATCATCATCTCTTCCCTTTCTTTTTAGTACTCGCCTGCTTGTGTTAGTCTTAGTAGTATTATCATCAGTCGAGAGAACGTCCGAATCTGAAGGACAGATAGATTCAATCATTGTTTGGATCTGCAATGTCACGGCGGCCGTTTAATAACACTGCACTCAGCACTTAGCACTATGCGTAAAAGAGACACATCATAGGAAAAAGGAAGCGCTTTCTGCCCCACCAGGCTACTAGTTATTATTTGGCCAATGTATACTATTCCGATCGTTGTGAAGAACTATTTCTAGTTCTAGGATTTGTAGAGTTCTGCCTGCGTCCTATAGATGGCTCCGCTACATACGTACGAGTAATTAAGATAGTGTTTAATGGATAATTTGTTTTTTTTTTCTAGATTTGGCATGGTAACCGCAGACACGGATATAAAGGAACTACTAGATTTGGTGCTGACTGCGGCTAAGGAAGTGGAAGACAGCTCTAAAGCATTGACAGATATGGCGGAAGTGGTTAAAAAGGGTGAGGAATATGATCTAAAGAGCACAGGCTTTCGTAAAATAATGATATACAAACTTTTTCAACATTAAATATTGCTCATAAAGTGGTACTTTTTGCAGCGAATTTACCTAATCTATTTTTTAGATAGATTACGATTAGGTACAACTATGAAATTATGAATTTTAATATTTAATTTACTTGTAAATTGTCATAAAAATTATTACACTGCATACAGGACAATGAATACCGATGCATTATGCCAAAAAAATATGTTAAAATGTTGCTTCGAAAAAGAATTACATTACTTGAAAATATACCGGTGTTTTTCTGCTGTCAATATTGGACCTACGGATCAGTGGACGCCCGCGACTCTGTTCGCGCGAACTGCAGATAAAAATCTAATAAAATTTCAAAGTTATCCGGTATAAAAAGTAGCCTGTGTCTGCCCTCAGGCCGTAAACTTCATTTAAATCAGTTTAGTAGTTTTTGCATGAAAGTGAGACCAACAGACAGAGTACCTTTATACCTTTATAATATTAGTAAACAAGTAAGGGTTACCAACATAGCTCACATGTATAACATACAATTCTCGTGTCACTTCAACTTGTACCAAAACATACTATTTTCGGGTTATTCTCGTTCGTCCCAGCAGACTTCGTCTCATCGGTGGGACGAACGAAAATATCAAATAACTATTAAAATTAATTTTAAATGATTAAAAAAACTTTTAAATGCCAGTGGACGCCCGCGACTTCGTCCGCGTGGACTGCAGAAAAAACAAAATGTCGAAATTATCCGGGATAAAAATATTTTCCCGGAATAAAAAGTAGCCTATGTGTTAATCCAGGGTGTCAGCTAATTCCATACCAAATTTTATTAAAATCGCTCCAACTGTTTTTACGTGAAAGAGTAACAGACATCCATCCATACTCACTTATACTCATTTATAATATTAGTAAGATAAAATTAAATTCCCGTTCGTCCCATTGGTAAGACGAAGCCTGGTGGGACGAACGGGAATAACCCCTATTCTCATATTACATCAGGTATAGAGGAAGCACAAGCGGACATCGAACGCGAGCAGTTATCCCGCTTATGGCAGGAGGGAGTGCTGCGTCGTGTGCCGGTGGTGGGGAGAGTGGTGTCGTGGTGGAGCCCCGCGCCTCCCGCGCCTCCCGGGAGGCGGCTGCAGCTGGCGAGCGGGCTGCTACAGCCCACTGATGATGTTTACGAGTGAGTGTAGACGTATGCTTCCTACAGGGCACGCTACAAGATCTTCAAATTTTGCCATCCAGTCGCCCTCTTCAAGTCATCACAGTGACATCACAGTGAGTCATCATCATTGAGCTATACATTACGTAGGGATTGCAGGACG
Organism: Carposina sasakii; assembly: GCA_014607495.2. Lineage (NCBI taxonomy): Eukaryota > Metazoa > Arthropoda > Insecta > Lepidoptera > Carposinidae > Carposina > Carposina sasakii. Next base: position 1,696,462 of record CP053157.1, read on the forward strand.
CCACAAAACTCGATCTCCCGTTTTCGCCAGCCAGTTACTAACAGCCCGGACTCTTCAAATCATCGGTCATCGATTCATTCATGCGACAAATGTGACTAGTCCGCTGCCACTTCAGACTATACAGACGTAGTTACGAGTGAGTGGCTGAGTCAGTTCATAGAGGACGATGGAAGTGTATGGATGAAAGCCCGGCAGACGTTTGCAAGTAACTAGCCGACTGTTGCAGCCCACTGAATATGTTTACAAGTGAGTGCTGCTGAATTTTAGTCTACAAAGTACAATGTAATGTAATGGAGAAAAACATTCGACTGGCAACATCACTGGCACCTTCCGATTGGCAAATTACTTTGGGTGTGATCACGTTTAAATAGTACCTATGTTATTTAGGCGTGTTATATATGTGTATATGGTATATCATGATAGGCATCAGGTGCCAGCTATTGACACGTCACGTTAATATAATATTTTTGCACCTTGATTTATTATAAAATTATCAATAAAGAAAATGGAAAAAATTCTTCACCCGAGTGGGAATCGAACCCACGACCGCTGCAAACCGTGCCAGCCGCTATTACCACTAAGCCACCGGGTCAATTACTCGGATGATGAATTTTACCATCTTGATTTATGTTTAGGAGGAAGTTTAGTAAATATTTAGTTTAACTTCTCCCTTTCTCTCCCACAGACTCGTCCAAAGGAAAGAGGGAGACGGCGATACTGCGCCCGCGCACTCTCCGGCAAGGCAGGCGCAAGTAGACCAATAGTAATACCAGTGATTTATTAGGAATATAATATATCTAAAGTAATAAATGCGATGCCTTCTATAAATATGTGGCTATAAACCTCGAATTATACAGAGAATGTATTGTGGTACACATTAGCAATTTTTTTTCTTCAGTAGTAGTTTGTCGCACTTTATATTATATTATTATTGTCTTTATATATGTGATGTCTAGACTGAAATTTTTACAGATGATTTCTGTTGTCTCCCCTATAACAACTAATACAATTAAAAACAAAAAATAAATATTTAATAAATATTTATACAACAGGCATAGTTTTATGGTAGGCACGGAACGGATTCCGACTCGCACTTGGCAGTTTGTCTATGATTTTACTATTTTCAACTAATATTTTAGTAACTAATAATAATACATTCCGACAGAACGATTATTATCGCAAGGTGTGAATAAATTCGATAATTCTGCTACTAGAGGATACTTTAATTACTTACAGAAACTAAACTGTAAGTAGAAACAAGTGAATATTGTTTACTTTTTCTATCATTTGTTTCTGTTCCACTGCCGTGAGTTTTGCTATTTTATATTATGTGACCGACAAGGCTTAAATATCTATACACGCATACACATAGCCAAAATAATTAGATTCTGACAGTAATCTGGTAGCAAAAAACAAGCTTTTATTATTTAAATGAACTGATCGAATCAAACGAGTCCAAACTCGATGGGGTTGCGTCATTTATTGCGGAGTTTCTAACCTAAGCTTTCAGCTCCATCATCAGATCAGCTCTATGTCATAATAATATTGCATTGTCATCCGATTTATACATGCATTCAATCGGAAACCGGGAAGTAGCTAGATCAAATTTAACTTGCAAGATTTGTTTACAGATAACGGGACAGGTGAAACTAAATAAAAGCTTATAATTATAATTTATTTTAATGCGCGATTTTCTGACAAGTTAAAATAACTTAAAATTCGTCACCCGAGTAATTGACCCGGTGGCTCAGTGGTGAGAGCGCTGGCACGGAATGCAGAGGTCGTGGGTTCGATTCCCACCCGTGTGAGGAATTTTTTCCATTTCTTTATTAATAATTTTAAAATAACTGTCAGAAATAGATGGCGTGAGCGAATCTCCTGTCTAGCTCCTCCTCCTGTACGTGACCAATGACAAAACAGAATTTCGGGATGGAGATTCGCTCACGCCATCCATGTGATTGGTACTATTTTTTTACTTTTAATAGTGGTCAGAAAATTCCTCATTATAAAATAACTCCTATGCCTGATTTCGGAACTAGCATCTTTTGTATTATGCAGTGACACAGATAATGTTGTCATGCACATAGAAACTAGCGCCATCATCCAAAGGAACTATACGGTCAAACGCACTTTATCACAGTTTTCATTGTTGCTAATCGCACACGCTGAGTATAGCAAATCTCATGGTTTTGGCACAAATAGAATACAATACTTGGATTGTGTGTAGTTTTTAAGGTTCAAAGTATTTGTAGAGGTACATAATTAAAATATTATAATCATTTATGTATATTTTCTGTTTCCTACAAAAAAAAAAGTTGCGATAAATCGTTTCTTTTTGCCAAATTACAAATAATAATTTGATATATTTTATAGAAACGCTATGTATGTTATTATTTAGTGTAATATAATTGTCTTTAATAATTATTACAAAATATTCGACAATGAATATAAGTACGTGTACAAAAGTAAAGTTTTATTTTATAGAATAGTTAACTCTTCAAATTATAGTACAGACGTGGAGAACGAATGATTTAGTACAATAACCCCTCACTATTTACAGTTTATGGTTATGTTTTGGTTGTGTACATTTGACGGCGTTTCACATGTTCAACGTCTTTCTTTTGTTTTAAATGTGGTCCAAATGTAACGTTTATACGAAATGTGCATAACATAACGTAGGTATTTGGTTGTGGTTTAGTTTAGGTGAATACGTTCAATAATAGCGTGTTAGCATTCCAGGGTAGGAAAGAGAGAAGATCGCTCACTTATTTATCTATGTATTAGCTACTTGTACATAAATTTAATGGGACAAAGACAAAACATATTGTTTACGCTAACAGCTAAGGGAGATGTATAGTGTGGTAGTATGGGTCATTGTACCTAATTTTTCGTAATCCCCGTTCGCACTTTATTCGCAAAATCGGTCATACATATTACCGACACAAAGCATCAGATACTTGATCAGCGTGAATGACACTAATAATTGATCTATGCTCTGAGTCGGGTTTAGTGGGGTTGGTGAAACAGTTTTTCCCAACCATCCCGTTAACGAATTGTGGTGACCGGCCCCCTGATTATGTAAAAGCAATAGCAAAGCCGAAGCCGCGCGATCGCGATAATCTCGAGTGTGTGCGTGCGCGCAACGAGCGCTCGGCGTCCTCCCGCGCCCCGCACCTCGCCCAAGCACGCACACACTCGAGATTATCGCGATCGCGCGGCTTTGGCTTTGCTACTGCTTTTACGTAATCAGGGGGCGGGGTAGATGTACCCACTCAGACTTTTTATTCTTAAGTCGTATAGAATGTTTAATTCAGCAATAAATATTTACTTGTCATCTTTAGAAATACGTAATTCGAGGTGTCTACTAAACAAACGTCACATTATTAATAAAAAATAAAATAAAGGTGTAAAATAATAAATTATTATAAGTGATACATAAATAAGATGCCAGTAATATCTATGTATTTTATTGACACTTAATTTTGACTGAAATTACAATCCTATTTATGTGTTTAATACCAAATTAGAAAATGTACGAGTATGTTTGATAATATAAAATGTAATTAGTTGAATTTAATTTATATGTATAAATATTAAATTACTTGCTAGTATAAAGTATTAAATTTGTGATGAAAGGTTCTATAATAAATGGAGTAAGTACCATATTATGTGGACGCAAAAATATCAAATTCCAACAAATGAATAACACAATTGGCAATAATTAAACGCTCATGAGTCTATGAAAATACGACTAAACAGATACTGATAGAAAATTGGTGTTATAAAGGTCCTTAGAAAAGTACCTAATTCAGCCATAGTTTTTTACCCACAGTTCTTTTAAGTTACGTAACCACCATAAATAGCATTTTTACATAAATGGACCATTTATACGAGGCAAAATACAATAGAATCTAAGACTTGCGAATAGTGGGGAGCTTACTCTCTTACGAATGTAGATGTATCACTAAATACCTACACACACACATACGCATCAGCTGTTGCAGGCCACTACTGGATGTAGGCTTCCCCCAAGGCTGCTACCATAGGGAGATTTTTGCCCATAGTTACCACGCTGGGCAGGCTAGTTGTTACAGATAGAGGCAAACTTTATGAACATCGAGTGACATGTAAGGGGAAAGTTCGCGCATGTGTACTTACGAGCATAGATAATCGGGTATAATTTTTTATTAGTTTTTCAGTAAGTTATTTTTTCTGAAAAAAATATATTTTTATAATTTCCATATTTCACGTTAATTAATAAAAAAATGTGCTGTGTTTTAAAAGCACTGAAGGTAGGAATAATAACTTAAAAAATAATAATAAGGTAAGTATAAACTTATTTTTATTTTAGGTAAATACGATATTTCTTATATAGGTTCTGAATTAAAAGCAGATCTATATGGAATTTTAATAAAAAGTCAACAATATTTTTTTACAAACGAATTAAAATAATAATCAACTTTTACTGCTCGCGAGTGTATTCAGGAGTAAGCGGGACGTAGGCGCAGCGCGCGGGGAGATGGTGACGGATCAACCAATCAAGCGCTTCCCCGCCTCCGCCAAATAGACCTTATATTTTGTTTCTGCGCATTCAAGGTCAATGTTCATAAAGTTTGCCTCTATCTGTAACCGCAGTGTGATTTTCGGACTTCTCATACCTACTAGAAATAAACACCTATCATATTAGGCTAGCTATCTTTATCTAACTAAGGCACGTAGATAGAGATAGCTAGCCCAATGATACGGATGGTTTGTTCATTTCGAGTGTTCAATGTTCATATAAAGTCATTGTCCTCTATTTCATGAAGTGTAGATCCGCAGTCATCCACGTGGCCATTTTCGGAATGTGGTAACTTGTCATACCCTATGTGAAATAAACATCTGCACTATGCATATCATAGTCTAACCTAACCTAACCTATCGTAATCTAGCATTAAGTCTTTATCAATATAACACACTATCCTAAGCATAGCTACTCTCGTATCCGCCATCTTCACACATAAATAAAACGCGCACAGCGCCTCTAGATAGCGATAGCCCACTTGATGAATGATCGGGCGTTGCCCATATCGAGGATTTTAATCATTTGTATCATGATGTGGCAATAGACAGTTGTATGCGATTTATGAAATGCTCGACCATTTCATGAAATGATATTCTACGATATATATACACTTCACATACATTCATGAGCTCTAGAAATCTTAATAAATAGAAATGTCAATAATTCTAGAATTCATTATTTATACCCCTTCTTAATTTTCCATTACCTATGCGGCATTGTGAATGGTCCCTAATGTATTTAATTATCTTAAGTTATTGAATGATACATAAATAAAACTATACAATGTTAAATTTTAGTTTTATTCTTATTTTTAGTGGCTATTCCTTTATACAAAGTACCCATATATTTTTACTTCATCATCATCATCAGCCTATTGCAGTCCACTGCTGGACGTAGGCTTCCCCAGGGCACGCCACAAGACTGCCATGGGGGTTATTTGCCTATAATCACCACGCTGGGCAAGCGGGTTGGTGACCGCAGTTTGTATTTTGAACTATGTTGTCAACACGGGAGGCGCTGCTGCCCACCTCCCGGAAACCCTTAATCGTCTTGTACGATACCCACGGACAGTCATGGGGTGGAACGAATTCTACTCTGCCGGCACCACGCAGCATTTTTACTTTACTAGTTATTTATTAGCAATATGTGATGTTTCGCCTAATATGCTACTGGTGCTGATATCATTCGTGATGGCGAGATAATGTGCATAGCACAGATTGTTACCCAGTATCCATGGCGTAAATATACCATTGTTACGATCAGTGGTGTAACTATACCATTCTAGTCGGTGGAAAAATTCATCGGATGCCCCGTAAATATGGAGTTGGGATTCCCTTTGACTGGAGACCCTTTCCAGCTGGGGGCCTGTTACATTTTGCCGACTTGCCACCCTGTAGTTAAGCCCCTTGCCTACCCAGTATGAAAGAATCTTAGTTGTACACGTTAATATCAATGCTTTCATGACTAAAATGAGACCGATGTGACTTAAAAATTCTCGGACAGTATTTTTGGGCCAGTTTAGAATACAAAGAATGTTTGGATATGATCAGATTATGGCTAACACTGTTGCAGAAATGGTGGACGTAGACATTTTTAGTTTGTATGTCGATGCTTGAAAAGTATTTTGGAAACTCGAAACATCGGTAAGGGTAAAACATGGTGTATTTATAGACTTCAATACCTGGAACATAAAATATATAGGTAAGCATCTACATTTAAGTCATATCCTATGGGGTGGTTTCATAGTATAGCGGTGAATAGCAGCGTACGCAACGCTCTCTTTACGGTGTCGATATGTAAAAAGAAGGACACCATAAGACCATTATAGAAATAGAGTAGCAGTAGCCAGAACTGCATGATCATGGAGAAGGTATAAAAGAGGAGGTGGGACTATGAATTAAGTTGTGTGGCAATCGTGCGGCCATGACGTCATGATAGGGGCGGAGCTTCAGGGCCAGTGTGTGTAACGCAGTAGCTATAACCACACGCTTATGCAAGTAGTAGTCACTACAAGGTGGTTTCTATGTAAATGGGCAGGTCTACAGTGTTAGGATGCTCCCCTCGTCCCATACTTGACCACCGCTCAGCGGCACACTATTTTTGTATGAAAATATACTTAGCCGCTGTTCTTCTTTTATTTCTTCTCCATGTGCAGGATTAACTACGAAGGAAAACCTATTGCCACGTTTAACATCGCGCGACCACATGTAGAAGTTCAGTGTCAGGTTGAGAGAACGCCCATGCGACTCTTACATGCACGGAAGGAGATGCAGGCACTATACAGGCTGTTTTTTTGTGGCCACCTTTAACGAAGGGTACGTATTCTATACATGAAATAAAGTAAGTTTATGCCAAAAAAAATGCTGGGAAAAAAAAATTATTTTTTTGAAAAGAAATTTTAAATTCCTTGATCGTGCGAAATTTATAGTGTCTAGTGTTTATGTTAGTTTTTTATAGACAGATATTAATTATTTTTTCGTGAAAAAATCCTGCTACGTGCGTCTATGCAGAAAAACGCAGTCTATTTTCTCAACTTTGGACCCTAATATTTTGGAAACCAGACACTTCCCAGGTATGCTTCCATGGAGAAAAATGATCGTGATGATGAGGAGATTACGTAGTTTTCGGGAACGTTGACGACCAAAAATCACCCTGTATGTAATACATAGATGATGCAGGTACCCATGTATCACATAATAGTGGATCACCGCACAGGACAACACGTTAGTATAGTAAAAATCCGGTTTCAAATCAGGGGGCCGATTCTCGAAGTCTCGAGTTGGAACGAAGCCGAAACGGAACCGTTGTAGACGCTCAGAACAAAGCAATAATTACTTTACGGTGATGTAATTAGTCACATTTCAGCACGACACAGATATTTGTTTTCATTGTCATATTCGCGACCGATGCGTGCTAAAATATACCTTATTACTCAAGCAGTAAGTATATATTGCTTCGCACCTCATTTCGTTAACAGTTCGTTAGTGGTTGCGTTTCGGCTCAAAAATTTCAAGAATTGCTCCCAGCTACTACTTACCGCCACAAGTCTCCGCAGACATAAGCGTTATGTTTTGAGTAGAACATATTCTCATGAACACTCTTACTAGGACCGAAGGACCATTGTGACCGAAATACACCTCTGAGAATGTTTGGCTTATTTCTCTAAAAACATTAAAAGAATTTCACATTTGTTCATAGTAGTTTTGTGACTTCATGCAAAGACGATTTATAAGTAGTAGTCGCTATATCTCGCTGCACGCGGGGCAATAGAATTACTATGACACCGCGTGCAGCTAGACATTGCGTAAGTACTCTTAGGTACTGTACCACTTTAATCTTATCCATTTATTCGCAGTTGTACCAAACTTATGAGTGAGTCTTTTGTAGGTACACCGAAGATAACAATACTGTTAGGTTTGCCCATTTATGATCAGCAACATGACTGCCCAAAGGACGTCATGATTCAAGATTAGTTCAAACCATCCTACCTTATAGCAGCAGAAGCTATCTTCCTCCCAACTTTATCTCTTGAAAACGCAATGGCTCCAGCACCCAAAAACTTTCTGTCCTCCATAGCGACCCAATTCTTCGCTAAACTGTTAAAAGACTTCACCACGATGACATCCAGATCCAAGTATACTCCTCCATATTTATACAAAGATAAATATCTTAAGACATCAGAAGTGTGATAGATTGGATAGCGAGATCGGTTCAAAGCGCCGTTAGCTACCAATGAGTAAACTGGCGTGTTCTTCGCATACTTCAACAGATCTATTTGCCAGAAATGCAAGTTCTTGTAATATGATAGTACGTTGAAAAACAGTGGTTTTGGATTCTGCAGAGGAGCAAGGATTATGACATGGATCTGCCATTTTGGGTTAGTTTTAGCGGCTGATTCGACAGCACACGCTTGTCGAGGGTTGAGGGTTCCACTGTAAGAAGTTTCGTGAAAGAAAATTGAGTTTGGAGATGGGGAAAACTTCCGTTTCTGCAGTGATGTTGCTCGTCGCACATTTTTGTGGGCAGTTTGGTTTAGATGTTGTGGGTTATAAGGGGATTCCCAGTAAGTTATCGAAATGTTAATTATATACATGTAGTAAATGACGGTAACACAAATTACAAACGGTAAACATAATGTGCATTTGAGTAATATATGCATTTATAACGTGGTTATGCAGCGACAGCAAGAATAAAATAATGAAACTGATAAAAGCATTAAAAATTACACAGGTATCTAGGTACATACTTGTTATGATTCCCAAGATTAGTTATTATAAGGTCCTCTATTACCTGGTTAGGTAATTCCATATTATAAAAAACTAATTGTAAATAATACAACAGTTGTGTGAAGTGTGTGTGAATCAAAACAAATATTAAGTAGAGTAAACACTCTACTATTCCATTATACGCATTCGGTACCTTTTGTAGGAAGACGTGTTAAAGAGAAATGATTTTCAAATTCAGAAACTTGCTAGCATTTTAGTTATTGCCATTGTATTTTATTGGATCAACAATGTAGATATTGAACCAAATCCCAACGTATATTATGGACAGGCTGAAAACGTGCCAGATTACCAACAGCTCGATAAGACAATATTAGACAGTGTGGAAAACTTAAAGATCAGAGTTCGAAGGTATACCAATACATCGCCCAAATGGAAATTCGCACCACCAGCGACATCTATTTTTTTCCACGAGACTTCCCGCAGTGACACCCTTGGCCCTCGTCAAGCTTGCTCAGTAGAATCTGCAGCCAGAATGAACCCCAGATGGACAGTCCACGTTCTATTTCTTACACCAATGAGAAAACCATCAACAATCTCCATTAAAACTCTCTCAACCTACAAGAGAATAAAGTTCTTTCACATAGATTTGCTGAAATTTTCAAAAAATACTCCGCTACATGACTTGATTAGTATAGGTGGTTTGAATCATTCTCGTTGGCCCACTTTTCACACTTCGGACTTCATTAGATTTATCACGTTGTACAAATGGGGAGGGGTCTATTTGGACCTTGATGTTGTTGTTGTAAAGTCTTTTCGGAATTTGACCGCCAATTGGGTGGCTAGGGAAGATGACATATCATTAGGAGCTGGAGCTTTTGCGTTTTCACAAGATGAAATTGGAAGAGACATAGCTTTGGATGCTATTACGTAAGTTAAATACTTTGCTGTAGTTTTCGAATTAATTACTTAAATATGTAGTAAGTAATTAGGTACATATTACCTTTGTTTTCAGTGACCTAAGTCTAAACTACAAAATAGACGTTTGGAAAAACAATGGACCCGACGTCCTCAACCGTGTATTCACGAAAAGGTGTAAAACTACAGACGTAGTGCGTGGTCAGCTAAAATTTGTGGTGGTGAGATATCATTTTGCTTTCTTGACTTCTACCTCTACTAATAGGTAGGTACTAAGTCGGTCTTATGTATGGTGCTTGGCTTGTCACACCTTATTTACATTAGGTATGCGTGACGTGGCTATCTCCTTCAAATAGACTTGGTTCTGTGATCTGTGCTCCTTCATGATCTTGCAGTTCTAGTGAACCCATTTTGGGAGCACAGGCATCTCCTTCGTGATCAGGATCAGTTCAGTGGAAACACAGCCATGTGTATATTTAACTTCGTTTCTTTAATTCCAGGCGTTGAAGTGTATTCAGCAAAACAATTTTACCCGTACCATCACACGGAACACCAAAAGTACTTCGAGCCAACATACCTGACCGAAGACATTTTCAATAATGAAGTCTACGTTCACCATTTCTGGAACAGCATGACATCCCGATTCGAGTTGTCCAGAGACTCTCTTTATACGAAACTGGCAAAGAAATACTGCCCGAAGATTTACAAAGCGTTCCGTAAGCATTTTGAGGCATCTGATGAGAATAACAAAAATATTATCGATAATATTATTAATCATCTATCGCAGAACTTTTAAGTGGTGTGGCATAATAAATAGCATAGCTAGCTACATATAGAGCAGTCTTCTCTTTGTAATCTAGGTTTATGTTCTAGGTAAAGTTAAATAAAAGTGATGTTTTTATTTTGTTGTGTTATCTTTCCTTCCCTCATTATTCCATCATCATTACCATCTTTTGGGCAGATAGAGTTACCCATTCCTTACCGTTCGTACCTGCAGCAAAACCTTCGAATAATATTTAGACTAGACTGTCAGCTGCCAACTGTGAGCCCATTCGTCAGCATAAATAATTATAAATGACATATTGTCGGTTAGATGTTAACGAAAAAGTATGAAAATACAATAAGCTGCGTAACTGCACTTTCGGCGACTGACAGTTTGGTATAGCTAATGTTAGGTATGACATGAAGGAGAACTGACTTTAGGAGTTCTCCTAGATCTCGACTTTAAGCGATGATTAACCAGTTTCACGTTGGTGGCCATAATGCCCCGAAACGCAAACTTATGCTTGACAGACCGTAACAAATAGAAGGTACACATATAAAAAAACGACAATCGACAAATAAGTTGTGTGTATGCTTGCATGTCGAAAAAATGATTCGAATTTAAGACGTGCGGGCGCTATATGACTAGGTATACTCAGGGAAACCGAAGCTTTAGGATTGACTATTATAGCAGGCAAATGTTAGTGATTGCTACTGCGCTGGAAAGGGTACATTGGTAGTCGAAGAGATTGCCAGTGTGAATTGCAGATTTCAGGCAAGCTTAGGTTTAGTATCAAAAGAGTTTTAAGTAAGGTAGGTAAATAGTCTAGGTACCTATATGTTATAAGGTACCTTTATAATGAATTGTTACCGAACCGGTTTCCCATGAGAGCATCTACTTGTCTATCTATATCTAATCCATGTTTCTAAACATACTATAGATTCTTCCAATATAATAATCGTGCGAAAGTCAACAGACTAGTACAAAATAGTTCAAATTCAACCACGAAAGAAGCATTCGACAAGTTAACCATTTGAAGAAAGACGTGGCCTAAGCAACATGTGCTCAAAATACAAGGGTCTACTGGCATTTGCACTTGTCGTTACCCTGATATACTGTCTAATATACCCAGACCTCAACCCCAGCATGTACGTCGGAATCATAAAAACCGAAAGCACACAGCCCCAGAAAACGTTCTACTCCACAATCATAGAATCAGTTCGAACCCTACAGAACAGGCTGCGTAGAGCTGCCAACACTACCAGAGGATGGAAGCACCTGCCGCCAACGAAGCCAATTTTCTTCCATGAGACTTCGCGCAGCGGATCCCTGAGCCCTCGACAAGCATGCGCTGTGGAGTCCACTGCCAGGAAGAATACAAAGTCAAACGTCTACGTGCTAATGTTAGAACCTATAAGGAGCCCGCAACCTTTAGCCATAGAGGTGCTTCTAACTTACCGAAATACGAGGTTCTTGACCATAGACCTGGTTAAATACTCAAAAAACACACCATTATACAAACTGGTTCAGAACGGTAGATTGAACGAGTCTCATTATCCAATTTATCACACTTCTGATTTCCTGAGATTTATATCTTTGTACAAATGGGGAGGAATACATTTAGATCTGGATGTTATTGTGGTGAAGCCATTACACACGCTGGCCAGGAACTGGGTGGCTAAAGAGGACAACTATTCCATTGGCGCTGGAGCCATTTCACTGAAGACATTAGTAAAATTTTCTAGAGACAATATCCAGATATTTTATTTTATTTTATTTTATTGGAAGGTTGACAACGGCAACTATTTACCATAGCTCTTACTGTTATAACGTGAGTCGTAAAAAGAAAAGCTTAGAGAACCACACTCGAACACACCTCGTGTTTATTTTTGTATTAGGTCTGAATTTGTGATAGTTCTATAGTTACTTTTTGATTTTGGTATAGGTTTTCGGACGAAGTCGCGGGCAACCAGCTAAAATACTAGCTAGATTAAGAATCACAAGACTACCTATCCATCTTATAGGTACCTACCAATTTGGAAACATTTTCTTTCTTTTTACAAAAACGTGGATTATATTTATGGAATACCACTGGAATGGAACTGGAGAGCTCCACATTGTTAACAGGTGTTTCGTTGATAAATATTATAATAACTAGGATTTCAGAAGGAGTGTGGCGATTAGTAACCCCATAAAAATCTTGATATATCTTATCACATGGAAGAAGTTGTGAATTCGATAAAGAGAGTAAATTAGTAGAAGTGGATTTTTTTTACAGAGATCTTAAAGTTGAATAAACCTAGAATACACTACTCTTTCAAAATTTCAAGAGCAGTCACTCATGGAAACTGACAATAGGGACATAACCCTCATTTACAGACCCGATGCAAGAGGAGTACAATCAAACAACAATCAAAAAAAATCAAACAATCGGCACATTTATATATAAAAATGAACCGAGCCTTCACAGAGTTCTGCACTACTGAAGACATAGGATTTGAAGTTATGATTAGATAAAATGAATAAAAGTGCAATCGGATATACTTTCACCAACCTGATTGTCATGGAAGGAAGAGAACCAGATTTCTTGCTAAGAAACAGAATAGTTTGTGTAAGACTGAATGTGGTTTTCAGAAAAAGAAATAATATATTTCCATGCTTATCACGAAGCTCGTAGAGTAGAGTTTTCCAGTGCCTTTTCCAAAGTATTGTTGTGTAAACAAGTTTCTTTATTCTGTATGCATTTTGTCATAATCAGCAGATTCATAATAATATTTTAACCTGGAATTGGCTTTAAGATACATTGCATTTGAGTGAAATAAATATACTTGTGGTATCCTCATACTCGCAAGGTCCAGAATTGTATTGTTTACATTTTTACATTACACTGAAAGAGAGTCGAAGAAATTAATCTGGCTATCACCGCTATTATGCTCGACATTACTAAGATTAAAATCTCCAAGAATAATGAATTACTAACTAACGCTGATAGTTTTTCTGTGAAATTATTAAGTTGTGTATTGAAGGAGTTACCTAAATTTTCTGAACAAAGAAGAAGAAATGGTATAAAACTGTTTTTTAAAAGACTGTTATCCAAAGTCCTGGTTGACTAGTCGGGGCGCTCAACGACCGAAGTGATTTTTGTCGCGTTGCTGAATAATCTCTGTCGCGCCTCCAAACTAAGCAAAAAGTTCTTCTGTTTTTATGTGAGGCCATGACGTCATAAGAACTTAAAAGTATGATATGAGTTTTAGTCCGCGAGTGTTTTTGGTAGTAAATAATATATGGAGTTTCCCATTTCTTTAATCACATAAGTGCCAGTGTAACGCAGTAGCTGTAACCACACGCTTGTGCTCCAAATAAAATTACAAAGACACTAGAGCTTTTATCAGGGTACTTTATTACTAAAACATAGTATAATATTGCCATCTAGTGATGAGTAATTGCACTAGTAAAACAATGTTGAACCATATTGATAATGATCACTAGCAAGTAGTGGACTAGTCACTACAAGGTGGTTTCTACGTAAACGGGCAGGGCTACAGTGTCCAATGCTCCTCTCGTCCCATACTTCACCCCTACTCCGCGGCACACTATTTTTGTATGAAAATATACTTAGCCGCTACTCCTCTTTTATTTCTTCTCCATGATATCTACTAAGTAATTTAATTGACATCTTTGACCAATATGGCACAGCACATCTCTAGTGGCAGAAGTATAATAATAATTCTATTCCACAGGTATTGAAGTGTATCCACCACATCAGTTTTACCCGTATCATCATACAGTTAAAGAGAAATATTTTTTCCCAATGTACTCTACGGACGACTTTTTTAACACAGAGGAAATGATCAACAGTGATGTTATTATGCATCATTTTTGGAACAGTGCCACCAACATGTACCGGTTGTCTAAAAAGTCTCTTTATTCTAAGCTAGCTAAGAGGTATTGTCCCAAAGTTTATGTAGCATATATTACTCACTTTGAAGATTTGGATCGTGAATAAAATTTGAAATGTCAAATTGTTTCATACCTAATTCCTTAATTCATATGAAGCAGTGACATTTCGTTCTCCTATATCTTCAGCTCAAGACAACTGCATTTTGCAACTTATCATCCTATAAAAGTACAACTGGTTGTTGGTTTTTGAGTTCAACAAACTCTATTAGACATATTCTCCAACATTATATCATTGTTGTTGTCTGTTAAACACATAATGTGAAACTAGAGATTTGGAAACAATATGCACATATCTATACATATAATAAAAAATTAAACGGATCGCTGTCTGTACCTACAGGAAGATATGTGAGAAAAAATATTACAGGAGACCTTTATCAGCGCAATAGTACCCAAAATAATGATTTTTGAATTTTTGTCTGTGCGTTTGTGCATGCTAATCTCAGAAATGGCTGAACTAATTTCGATGCAGTTTTCAGTATTGTGATAGGTCCCACTTAACATATAGGCTACTTTTTATCCCAGGAAAATGTTTTTATCCCGGATAATTTCAATATTTTGTTTTTTCTGTGGTCCACACGGACGGAGTCGCGGGCGTCCACTAGTTATACATATATTTCATGAGTGCAATGATTTTTAAGACTTAATTTTTACACTGCCAGCTTTGCAGGCTGACTATTATCCTCCTTTATCAGCCAATAAGATATAATGGACATTTTTTTTACTTATTGAGCTTAACGGAACCTAATGCCAACACAGAGCCTGTAGAAAGTAAAGCCACATAAAGTCCAATCAGACACTACAGTAGAGTCCCTTAGAATTTAATGAATTTCGAATTTGCAACTTTAATTATATATGTATATCTCGCACCCACAGCATTAAAAGGTTTTTTTTTCTATACACATAAGTTAGAAACTGTGGAGATCAGTATTAATGTGCCTATAATTCATACTAATAGGATAAAATCAAAACACTACAATAGTTTTTTTGGTTTTTATTTACTTACAGTGCTATCACATTACTTCTTAGCGGCTGCGCCTACTTTAGATTTCTTGGTACCACGCACTTTCTTCATTCTGTTCTTACGTTCCTTACGCTGTTTGCGTGTTGGTCGCTTCTTTTCATAGAGTCCATGGCGAGCTAACCTGTGTTTAGGCTCGAACTTCTTAGCTAAGTCCAATGTGTCGTATATCAATGCAAAGCCAGTGGACTTGCCACCTCCAAAGTTCGTCTTGAAACCAAAAACGAAGACTACATCAGGAGTCACCTTGTACATTTTAGCAAGCTTTTCACGGATTTCCGTCTTGCTGACGGTGGGTTTTCCTGGATGCAGGACATCGCAAACCATTTGCTTGCGCGCCAACAACCTGTAAATTCACAAAACGTTGTCACATAACCTGTCACGTTGTAGATGCCTTGCTTCACTATGAGTTTTTACATTTTAACAAAGTAAAATTATTTGATCGGCGATTTTACCTGTTGGTCATGAATTTGCGAGTGCGAATTGTAGCGGTTCCTTCACTCATTTTGTATATTTTTTGAGTTTTCGGCGTAAAAGACGCACGTGTCTCAAATATATCCAGGCGAAAAAGAACGTATCAAGGTTGCCAATTTTAAAAATCTTGTTGACATGACTGACATAACATATACAGATGCAATCATTTGAGATAAATGTAAATATCAAAAATAAAATATTAAATCAATCACTATTATCAAGAAAATAAAATGAAACTATAAAAAAAAATTTATTATGGTATTTTAAAATATATAATTTTAAGTAATCTTTGCACTATGACGAATGCAGCCATAACACATTTCGAATGATGGCAACTCCGCTGTACTCTTATAAATTGCACCATGCCAATGGAATATGTTGTCATACAGTCAAAAATGGTCATTCGCTGATTCAAAAATAAAACAATTATTTAAATTTCTAAAAAGAAATTTTGCCTGTGCCAAATGCGGGAGGGTTGTTCTCTCTGAACCGTGGCTATAAGGTTCTCCTTTGTGATCCTGCAGCTCTGTATGTAGGTAGGTATATAAAAATAATTTTATTTTGAAACAGCGGAAAAGTTTAAACGAGTGCAAGTGCACTCCCCGAAACAAAGTTCATAGGAATATCATAACAATACTATTATTAAACAAAGTTGCTTCCCGCTTCCCGCTGTCTGTCTGTATGTATATCATGGATTTTGATACGGTTTTTTAAACGGTGTAACTACTTACTTAGCTAAGTATCTATAGGTATCTATTTTCTGATTCTGAAGGAAAAGTTCGAGATAATTATTATTCTATCCAAAAAATTGGCGATCATCCAAAATTGATTTAAAGATGCGAACAACCTTTTAGGCATGGAAACGACACCCCGGGGAGACGTTCCTTTATCTAAAAGGTCACTACTCTTTTCTTTATTTTGTTGTACCTATCCATTATAGATTTTTAGGAATAACAATGAATGTCGGTGGAGAATAAACAACTACCTGTATAGCCTGTGTAAATATCAAAACATACCTAATAATATTCACACACTACACAACACATTACTAGGTAACCTAGTCCCACACTAAGATCCCTAATAGTCCGGGAGGTAGCGTTGCATTTTACAAAATCATTTCTGGTCGATTGATTAATGTCATAACGTACTTTTCATGGATAGTCATTGAGTAACTCGAACGTCAGCAGCTCCAGTAAGGGTGGGGAGAGAATTTCAAGTATGTCAAAAAAAAAAAAAAAAAAAATTCTGTTCGTCCGAAAATTTGCACATCAGTAGTTTTAACATAATTGTTAAAACTACTGATGTGCAAATTTTCGGACGAACAGAAATAATTTTTTTTTTTTGACATTCTCTCCCCACTCGCCCCACCCTGAGTGCGCCTGCTGACGCTCAATTCAATTGATGTCCTCATCTAAACTATCAATTGCACTCAAAATCGATCGGCCTAAAATCACCATCAAAAATGCAACGCTACCTCCCGGACTATAAGGTCTTGTGTTGCGGCCTTGTGGGTACTAAGCAACGGTAAGTGTATCGTGGTGTATCGTATAAATACATAGATAAGTATAGAAACATCCATGACTCGGAAACAAACATCGATATTCATCATATCAATGTTTGCACCTACCAGGATTCGAACCCAGAACCTATGGCATCGCAGGCACCCTGCCTACTAGACCAAACGGCCGTCATACCTATTATAGGTTTACGACAGGTACTCAGGTACCACCCAGCATTGATGTGTTTCTCAAATGGATTTTGGAATCGCAGTAGCTCTGATATTTGGGATTAGGTAGGAGTTTATTATTTCCTGGTTATGATCACAGATATGATAATACTATAGTAGTATGATTACCAATTATGTTAGGTATGTATTATAATACTCTAGTAGTAGTAATACCTATCTCTAGGAACATATATTTTTAGTCATACTTTGTAGAATGTGTTTCAACCAAATTGGTGACCAAATAGTTCCTTTGAGTGATGGCGCTAGTTACTATGTGTATCATTATGATCATAATCATCAGCCTATTGCTGTCCAAGGGCGTCGCCAGCCGATGGCGCAGGGGGGGGGGCAAGTTGACTTTACCTACTACAATTCATACTTTTCTCATTCTCTATGAATGAGAAAAGTAGGTATGAATTGTAGGTAAAGTCGACAGCACATGAAACTTTTCACGTTTACTACGAGCCTTACATCTACAGCGATTGTAATAACAACAGTATCTTAGTACTATATACATTTATATTCTGTGACAGTACAGAGTCTAATGTGTAAAGCTACACGAGCACGAGCTCTTGACTATGCAATAAAAAACTTGTAAATGAGTTATAACATTTATTAGAAAAATAAAATAAAAAGGAGTTTGAATTCGATTTTCGACGTACGGGAATGATTGTTCAAGGCTTGAACTTCAAGCAAATCAACTCAAAGACTTAGGACTTTGGTTGTATTATATTTGGCAACTTTTTTAGAATCTCTAGGGGGGGCAGCTGCCCCTCCCTGCCCCCCCTTGGCGACGCCCTTGTTGCTGTCCACTGCTGGACGTAGGCCTCCATCAGAGCACGCCACAAAGCTACTGCGAAAGGAGGGTTTTTGCCCATAGTCACCACGCTGGGCAGTCGGAGTGACATGCTACATGTTCAATCCTTTCCCGGATATGATTAGCACATGCCTAATACCCACGGGCAGGCATGGGGTGGCACAAACTCTACTCTGCCGGCATCACGCGGCTATAGTTACTCGTACCTACTATGTGTATGACTACATTATTGTTGTTATTGCATACAAGAAATGTTAGTGCTGAAATCAGGCATGTAGCCGCGCCTTTGGCTTCGGTTAATACTTAGGTGCCACAGGGTTGCCATCTCAAAACGTTGAAACCCAGGATTTGAAGAAGAAATACCAGGACATTTCGATTAAGAGCCAGAGTCTTTAACACATTCAGTGCCGGCGACTACCTACGTATTTGCGTCTTTTAAGCTTTCTATAGGTGCTGCTGACACTTATTTGCGTCGTCGCACAGTGGTTCCAATGTATGGGAGGTGCTGGACATTCGCATCCAAAAAATAAAATTGGTGAATCTTGAGAAACTAATTATGCCATCTTGTTTGGTAGATCAATGTCTTTGAAAGTTATTATTTAAAGTTTTTTTGTAACTGTTATATTTGAGGAGATAATTGAGAAATAGTATCTTCTTACTATGGAAATGGTCAAACTTACTTACATATCTCTTGATTCCGGCCTCGTTTCAAGTTGCGGTCTTCGGTATTGTGTTTATATTTGAGAGAACTACAATTAATGCTAACACACATAGTGCGCCAAACGTGCACTTTCTGCGGTACATAGAGATGTCTATTTTTATATACGAAAAAGTTCCATACTGAACACTACAATGAAAGTGATCTTGTAATTTTGATTTTTGACATGTCCAAAATGTAGGTCAAATGGTTTGAGAACTAAATTACACTAAAATTGTTAGTGGTAGTATTTATTTAATAAAATTCAAAAAATACGAAAAGCACAACATGCATTATAAATCTATAAAATAGTACAGATAAATTTAACTAAAAATGTCTATAAACACAGAGAGAAAGACCCTAGTTACACGAATGAGATCTTTTTATTAAACTGTAATAAAAAATTTATTTATTTATATTTATTTTAATTAAAATTTTAATTTATTTATGAATCGTCTTCACAATCATCATCGATCAATTCTGATGCGGAGTCTATTTCGATTAACTCGTTTATATCGACAAAATTAAATTTACCTGTCTCGGATATAATCAGTTCATAAAATTCTGAGAAACAAGATTTTTTAATAAATTTGTTATACATTGGGCGAATACTTGTAAGAACCGGATCAGAAGATAATAAAAGATTGTGTAGTACATCTTCATTACACGAGACACTGCTATGTTTTCTTGAATGTCCTTCGCGGTACTTTCTAAATTCTTTATTTCGTGCCTCCGAGGCTTCTTCGGACAAAAAGCCGATAGGCATCATTGAAAAGTTCTCAATGACATCTGGCCCATGGACCAGCAATTTGTGGAGACTAGACGGCATATAAAACCATGGATATAATTCCACGTAGAGCAAAGTAGTGTCATTACAGAACATACGAAATTTGTCAATGTCGAGTTTCTCTCCTGAAGATATACACTGTAAAATGACAGCTAGCCTTCTTAAAAGTCTCGCATCTAATCCGGTTAATTCAGCAGATTTTTCTGGGTTTTCAAAAAACCTTCTAGCACAATTACCGGTGTTGGTGGTTCCACTCCCTTGCTTGACAACATCAAGACGCATTCCAGTTTCTTTTTTGAAGTTTTCTTGAATTGCTGATTTTCTTTCAGCAACATTCTTCTTTGCTTCATCACCTCTAGCTTGCCATGATTTTATGTCTAATCTGTATGCGATGTGAAGACAACACTCCATGGTCCGGATCCATGCATGGAGCGAGCTAAGTCCGTATTTAAACATGTCTTCGTGCACTGGCTTGCTTCTTACTTTACTAATGTCGTTCATCTCATTTGGACGCGCTTTGCAAATGTCGCACACTGATGCTGCTGTGCCTGATATGTATGAGTGAATCTTACCATCTATCATCGTCAAATGCAACTGGTGCTTTACACTTACGTCATCGCTCTTAGTAGGTTGCAGAAGCTTAATCTCTTCTTCGAATTCAGACATCTCCATTTGAACATTTTCTTTTGTTTCTTTGATGAACTTGATTAGGATTGGTCGACAAAGAGATGTTGACGAGGGCCGCTCATTTTCCCAAATTATTTGGCCAGTTTCGGATGTGAGCCGGATTGTACAAGACTTGCAACAAATACACTGGCGAAATTCGTTTCCTCAGTTTCACTTGTTTTCTGGTGGTAAACACTTTGATCCGAAGCACCGTCAAAGCCCCATTTGCTCACGAGCACCAGGTTTTTCTCCTCAGTGGTAGAGAGGTTTTGGGTTTGTAGAAGTCTTGTCGTAGTAAGGTCTAGCAACGCTTGCAATTTGATTTTAGCAGAGTGTTCAGTAATTGTAACGTCTTCTTGTTTTGGGTAACATTTCTTTTTTTCTTTCAGAAGCATGTAATAACTGGGATATTGAGCTACTCCTTCTTTAGCATGAAAATCCCGTAAAGTCATATAACGCCATTTTGAAAGGTTCATCGACACAAACAAAGCTAGGGCCTTTAGTGGAGATATACATTTATCTGAATCTGTGGTACTCCGTCCGCCAATGAAATCTTTGATCTTAGAAGCTTCTGTAGGATTTTCCATTAAAAACTTCATAATATCAGCTACATCATTTCCCCTGCAGCCCTAAGACTGCTTTGTGCAGAAAACATAATCTCGTCAGTGCTGCTAGATGCCCTAAGTACTTCAGTGCGTCTTTTCTTTTGACGAGGATTTAAATCTTCAAAGGGCTTACGAGGAGAGACATGAGTACACGTAGAGGCATCGGATTTAGAAGGTAAATTCGTCTGCTCAGTAGTTTCTTCTTCTATTGCGTTCGTAGGTAATACTTGTAAAGGCAAATTATTTCCTTTAGGGAATCCGGCCACTGGACTTCAGACTGCAACCACTCTGAGTGTTTATTTAGAAACTTTCCTTCGCTTCTTCCAGCTTGAGACCATTTAGGATAGATCCGTAGCAAAATCGACGACACCAGTTCTTTAAGTCTTCTTCGGCACCTTCACAAAGAGAAACGTTGCAATTCGTTTTAAGGACACCGAATAGATGATCAAAGTCACGTAGATCATTGTGTTTGCGTAAAGCGCAATAAAGGTCAAGATTTGTAACAAATCCACGGAAAGACATATTTATTAGAACGAAATAGAAATCAAAACTGATGTAAAATAAAGGATTACCAACCAATTTATACTACACTACCCTCATTACTGCGTACTGCGTACAATTGTTATTCTTGTAATGTTTTAGTACTAATGATTTCAATTAATAATCACCTGCATCAAATAATTGTTGAAAATGCTAAAAATTACTCTAAGAATGACATCTGTAATTGATAGAAATGCTAATGACTACTGTCTTAATGATAATGCAATAATTTCATTAATTAATTATTTAAAAGTCTAAGACCGTCTGTGGATCGATCGTTGCCCTCGTTTGCAAATTAATTAATTTAATTATTATTTTTTTATTTCTGCAACATCATTTATCGATACGCATATTTAGAGGGGCCCTTATTCCTCTATGATTTTAACAGAAAATTGTAAGATCCTTGTCATTGTAGTATATTATAATATAAAAATCAAACATTTCTATGTACCGCAGAAAGTGCACGTTTGGCGCACTATGTGTGTTAGCATTAATTGTAGTTCTCTCAAATATAAACACAATACCGAAGACCGCAACTTGAAACGAGGCCGGAATCAAGAGATATGTAAGTAAGTTTGACCATTTCCATAGTAAGAAAACACTATTTCTCAATTATCTCCTCAAATATAACAGTTACAAAAAAACTTAAAATAATAACTTTTGAAGACATTGATCTACCAAACAAGATGGCATAATTCGTTTCTCAAAATTCACCAATTTTATTTTTTGGATGCGAATGTCCAGCACCTCCCATACATTGGAACCACTGTGCGTCGTCGCAAATAGGCGTTTACCTGATTTCAGCACCCTTAGAAAATCTGCCGATAGCGAATGTGTCAGGACTCTAAAACTCAGGACTTTACTTAAAAACTATTCAGGACAGCCCAGGACACCACAAAAAGCAGGACATGCCCTGGGAAAACAGGACGGTTGGCAACCCTAAGGTCCCATTATGTATAAGTATTACCTACCTACAGCGATAGTAAAAATAAACTGTAAACACAATAAGACAGGAAGAGCTTTGGGTAGACCTTGTTATTTGCACATTTTTACGTGAAAGCTTTTCCTTCCTTATATTATAGATAGATAGATTTAGGTATATTATAAATTTTTCCCACCACCCTATGACGTTAGAGTTACGTCACAAAATTTTCAGCCGCCCAGCTAGCAAGACTTCGCAGTTTACCATCCAGCTATTTCTTCTCGTTGTGGGGGTATGAAAGAAGGGGTCTTGGTATGGTTTGGGGGGTGCTACCACCCTCTATTGATCCGCGCTTGGCGCCACACTGTAGACTGCTTCAGGAGAGACCGCCCGTGTCTGTTTCCTGAAACTTAATCGATCACATTGCAGTGTTTCCAGGTTAGTTTTTATTTTGTGTGGATATCGCATACTTATGTATTAATATTTAATCTATTAATGGGTCGGTAAAGACTAACAGTTATTGAGCTGTGATGTGATTCTAATAGTGTATAGGCAATAAGTTCTATATAATGTTTTATTTTGTCGTGATATAAAGGTTCCTTGGCAGTTTTTATTACGTTTTGGTATCAAAGCAGGTATGTGTGTTTTGTACTTTTATTTACGGTAGGTACCTATGGTATAAAAACAAAGAATTCACTCTGTTAAAGTAAAAGTAAGTTGTTACTAGGTAGTCGAGATTTATCTTGGTTTATCTACTTATGAGATACTTTTAGTAAATACCTACTCGTATTACCTGCGTCTGTTTTACCATAGAGGAATAGTTTTATCAAAGCTTGGTATCGGACCAATATTATTAAAGCTATGCCTTTGTAGTTTTGTAGAGTATTTGC
This sequence comes from Carposina sasakii, assembly GCA_014607495.2. NCBI lineage: Eukaryota > Metazoa > Arthropoda > Insecta > Lepidoptera > Carposinidae > Carposina > Carposina sasakii. The sequence continues at coordinate 1,720,035 of CP053157.1, forward strand.
TATTTAATTAAGTAGGCGCTTATCTATTCTATATCTTCTATCTATCTACATATATCTAGGTATACAAAAATGTAACGGGTCGCTATCTGTATATGGAAGATACGAGTATACTTATGAGAAACCTTTATCAACGCAATAGTACCTACCTACCCAAAATAATGATTTTTGGAATTTTTGTCTGTGCGTTTGTGCACGGTAATCTCAGAAACGGCTGAACCGATTTCGATGCAGTTTTCAAGAATAGGTATATTGTGACAGGTCCCACTTAACATATAGGCTACTTTTTGTCCCGGGAAAATGCTTTTATCCCAGATAATTTCGAAATCTTGTTTTTTCTGCAGTCAACGCGGACGGAGTCGCGGGCGTTCACTAGTCATCAATAAAATTTAATGTTACAAACCTGTACCTCAGCCTAAACAAGGTTTTAAAATCCGATAAATATAGAAGACTGTCGTTTCTTACGTAAATCCGTTTTCAAGAGAATTTCCCACAGCTGAGATAAAAAAAAATAATAGCCTATTTAGGTACTTACCAAAGTACATAGGAAGGTATATGATATACCTACCTAGATACTCTATCGACACAAGACCTGTCCATTTTAAAGCCTCAGTTAACGCCTCAGATAATAACCTTAACGCTGGCGACTTGCCAAGAATGCAAACTAGATAATAGATCAGGGATACGTCCAAAAATTGTTTAGTTTAGTGCCTATTTGACATTAACGACAGATTTTTCAATTCATTGTAAGAAGAATAGGTCTATAAGTTGGCAACCCGCCATTTTTCCTTCAGACTCATGGTATAGGTAGGTAGGTACACCAAATCCAGTATATACTTAAATCTGATGTAGTGTCATTACACCATCCTGTTGCAGTCCACTGCTGGAAGTAGGCCTCGCCCAGAGCACGCCACAAGTCTACTGCCTTAGGGGGTTTTTTGCCCGTATCAAGATACTCACGGGCATACATGGGGTTGTACAGTACTTGACCTCAGTAAATGGCAACTGAAAAGTACCTATTCCGTTCGACGCTATTTTCATAAAAAACCGCACTAAAATGTGTTAATCCATTTGGGACAGATTTAATGGCACATAAACCAACAGCCAGCTTTTGGGGTGAACATATAATATCTAGGTTGGCGCCAGTGCCCAGAGGTCAAGGCCGCAGTATCTCCACTCCATTTTCTATTTCATGGCCAAGCCATAAAATGCAGGAGGAAACAATACCTAATTAGCAGAGCGTTGTTTCGCTAAAGTTTCTGGTATAGGAAATTTATGGTGATTCCGTGTTTTAATTTATGTGTTCTTGTCACGCGATACGATTTTATACGCGAGCGTTGCCAGAATGTAAACAAGATAGGTACCTACTGTGTATGTACATTTATATTTACTTACCTGTTTGAAAACAACCCTAGCGATTAGGCGCTAGATACATGTCGTACGTGAAGGTTTAGATATCTTGCCGCACCCCTAATTTACTATTAAGAATGAAATGTGATCTTATAAATGGGAATTTTCTATTACTTACATAATTAACAATTTGAGACTTCTTAAGGTAGGGGTAATCATGTAATAACTATAGGGAACCTATTTCCAAAATTTGGCCCTCGAAATCACATATTCATTTTTCAAGATTGTATGAACATTCCTGACTTGTTTAGAAATTCTCCATACTATCTGGATAACTAAACATGTGATTTCGAGTCTGAAATTTTGTGGATAGGTTCCTTTTAGTGGGTTATTTACATAGCTTTTCGCTTAACATACCCTTTTTGTTACATCCTGTATAGGTAGGTAGATTTACATACCAGTATATTACTACACTACCTATAGCTAGGTATACATACCAGTATATGGTGAAATAAGTAGGTACTTTTACTACGACATTGTTATTAAAAGCTCGCTTTTCTATCTTTCAGATGCTACCATCGGCTTCAGCAGCCAACAACTAACTTAGTGACGTAGTCGTGGCGCACTGCAGCGCCACTTATTTGTAACACGGGTGTATGGGTCACATCACGACAGGAACCACGGACCTGACAAGATTCTTAATGGTGTCCGGCCAAAATAAGCCGAACACCCTCAAGCTCAACAGCGTGGCCAGAGAGTCCAGTCGCTACTCAGCAAGAGACCCACGATTAAGATCATAAACGTCAACCATCCAGCCTATTACCACTGCCAGTATTAAGTCCAAGGTATTATTTCTAGTACAAACATGGATAACGATTGGGAACAGTCTACTGTCAAACTTAGAAACAGCAGGACCCCTAATGATAATGACAATGATGCTGTTGTTAGAGTATCTCTGCTATCAGACTCGACTTCGGGAATTGTAAAAGGAGAGGACGATGATACAGCTAGTGCTACGTCTTCGTTTTCAAGCCCTGACTTGGATGAGAGCAACAGAGAACGACTAATGACGGTCGTATCCAAATCTAATGGTAGAGTAATCATTGATGCTGATGATGAAGTTAAAGTAACACTTTTGGGTAAGAAAGAAGCAAATAAATCTATATTGAAAACAAATGAGGTTAAAATCATAGAGAATCCAGTAAGCATAAATATTGAATGTGCAAAGTCGGATGACGATAACGACACCGAAATTAATAAGAAGGATGGACCGAAAATTCCAGATGGAGGCTGGGGTTGGGTTGTGGTGTTATCCTCTTTTATAATATCGATGATTGCTGATGGCATAAGTTTTTCATTCGGGCTGTTGTACATTGAGTTTCTTGAAGAATTTCAGGCTAGTAAATCCACAACAGCGTGGATCGGCAGCCTATTCATTGCTGTTCCATTACTTTCTGGTCCGGTAATGAGTGCTCTAGTAGATAGATATGGCTGTCGAAGTATGACAATTTTAGGAGGTATAATATCTACATTTGGATTTGTATTAGCCTCAATTTCTACATCACTTGAAATGATGATGATCACCTTTGGCGTTATTGCCGGCTTGGGACTTGGCTTGGTTTATGTTACAGCTGTTGTTTCGATAGCTTATTGGTTTGAGAAGAAAAGGAATTTGGCGGTTGGCTTAGGAGCATGTGGAACTGGTGTTGGTACCTTCATCTATGCTCCAATGACTCAATATTTAATTGAAGAATACGGATGGAGAGGCACCATTCTTCTTCTATCAGGAACTCTGCTAAACTTATGTGTTTGCGGATGTGTTATGAGGGATCCGGAGTGGTGGACATTAGAACAAGAAAAGGAGAAAAGCGGAAAATATGGTAAACTTAAAAAGATTGAAGAACGATCTAAAAGTCCAAGCTCAGCTTCAATTACCAATCCGTATGTTTTTGACTTTGATCCTCCTACAAGAGGAATGAGCATGAAAGGTTTGATCGACCGTGGATTAGCAGCTGAGAAGGTGATACGCAACGAAGCAGCTTCAATAAGACGCCATCAAAATATGATGCAGTTTAAAAAGAAGTATTACAAAATTAAGCCAAGGTCAATGTCACTGATCGATATTCCAACATTTCTAACTTATAACGATAAAGTAAGTACTTATCTATATGAAAAACACATCAATTAAGTGTAAACTATTGTTTATCATGATGTTTTGTGTATTTTCCAGGTATCAATGGATATGTTAGACACGCTGATAAAAAATACAAGCAAAGAGTACGAAATTGAAGTCAAATTCCCATCGTTTGCTCTAAATCTTAAAGGCACGAAGAAACCATTGCTAGAAAACAAGAATGATAATGATCCACCAGTGGTAACCTATCCCAAGCATCGGCTACAACGAACTTTCTCAGATAAATATGACAGTAGAAAAGAAAAATGTCTCGAAAACTATCAGCTCAAAAATCCTAGACAGCGCGTCGGTATAAGAAAAACAAAATCTGAAACTAAAGAAGATAAACCATTGCTAAAACAAGACAGCAAAGAGAATAGAAGAGATTGGCTTAAAAAACAACTATCTGTTAATCACCATTACTTGAGGGACTTGAAAATGCCAATAAATTCCATAAGTCACCGAAATGCCATGCTCAATATCAAGAGATATAGATTGAAGGCATCTTCTTGTCCAGATATTTTCAAGAACTCTATGATTACTATTGATGACAAAGAAGAGGTAAAAAATCATTAGAACTAAAAATTTAAGCTATTATTTCTATAATTATTATGCACCATTAGGCTTCACTAGAATACATCAGTTACATCTCCTTCCGGGCATATCGACTAAGGAACTCTGGAACTCAGGCCATAAGCTGGCAACGTGTCACTAATCTTTACATCTATTCCCGGTGTGGTAAACGTGGCAGTGAGATTTTCTTTATAATCCTGCAGTTCTGGCTATATCTATATTATGTATGTACGTATTATGCACCACAATCTAAATGAATTGTGAACGAATTATTACAGAAATGGTACGACGACTGCGTAAGCTGCCTCGGCGACATGTTTAACATCAACCTTCCTCAAGAAAATGACCTTCAACCTCCTCTGCTTGGGCACCATTATCCTCTTCATCTGGTTCATCGTGCCCTACTTCTACTTAGCTGAGCACATGATTCACAAGGGCTATACCGAAGACGACGGTGCTGTTATGCTGAGCTTGATTGGTATTACAAATACAATTGGAATGGTAGGTTTTGTGTTTATTTTGTATTTGGAAAATATTATAATAGCTACCGATGCGGGGTTTCACTAGAATACATCAGCTGCACCACCTACCGTGTAGGTCGTAAGAATCGACTAGGGAATTTGGGGGCGTTCTCTCAAGTGATGAGCTAGCCCGGTATGCTAGATGTGGATCTCCTACTCGACCCTGCGATTCTGGCTACCTTTATTTTTGTGAACACAGCTGTGTATATTTTTTTATGCCTACTTATACAGGGTGATTTTTGGTCGTCAACGTTCCCGAAAACTACGGAATCTCCTCATCATCACGATCATTTTTCTCCATGGAAGTATACCTGGGAATTGTCTGGTTCCCAAGATATTAGGGGCCAAAGTTGAGTAAATAGACTGCACATAGACGCGCGTAGCAAGATTTTTTCACGAGAAATAATTAATATCTGTCAATGAAAAAACTACATAAACACTGGACACTTAAATTTCGCCCGATCAAAAATTAAAAATTATTAAAAAAAATTACATTGTTTCCCAGCATTTTTTTGGCATAAACTTACTTTATTTGATGTATAGAGTACGTACCCTTCGTTAAGGGTGGCAACGAAAAAACATCCTGTATATGGAAAATAGTGAAGCGGTCGTCCGCTCCTTAGAACCTTGGACATATAAATAGAGCTATTTAAACTGCTGGAGACTGTTAACATACCAATTAATAGTGAGGCTCAAAGGGACATATTGATTAATCGTAATATACTCGTATGTACATCTACACAGTTTTTTTAAATTGGACGATAGATTTAAAGATGAGTCTTTCTTTGTATTTAGGTACAAAATTTGTATTGTAATGGATAAAGATATACAATAAGTGTTATGATTATGCAGAAGGAAGTTACAAAATTACATGCGCTAGAAATAACCCCATTTTCAGTTATTTGGCGACAAATTTGACTGTTTGTGCCAAATCCTCCAGTAACGTAGCGTTTACATAGCAAAACTAGAAACATAGATACTTGCTTCACCAGACATAATTGGCCTAGCAAGAGAGACAAAAATAACATCCGTGTAATTTACTAATATACACATAAATTAGATTAATTCGACCCGAAATTGTAAACAAACACTGTTCGTATATGCCTAGAACCATCTTCATGCCTAGAACTAACGCGTAGTTACAAATTGAGGCACGCAAAGAGGAACTTTGACGGACCGGACGGTGTCTAAAGTTAGAAGTTAGACACTGTTTAAAAATAACATTTGACTGCGGAATGTATAGAATATCGGTCAAATTAGGCAATGTTTAGTTTAGTTTAAACAAATGTTTAAATACTTTTCTAATACACGGTAAGGGTTTCTTATACCGCTGTAAATTAGTATAGCAGTTTGATCTGGGTTATCACGCCTTAAATGAATGTGTCGGTTTACCTTCTTGTCCTTATTCCTCTATGCACTATACATATCTAACCTCTAACACCAATTAGGTACATCAACCGTTTAGGAAATGTTACATACATACATACATATAAACACGCCTTTATCCCTTACGGGATAAGCAGAGCACCAAGGGCCGATAGGACCACATGGTGCCACTTCTGACCAATTTTGAGAGTATAGTGTGAGATGTACAAGTTCGGTTAGTAGTGACAGGTGGTCAGCCCATCGCCTACAAAACACTAAGACCCTCTACTGACTTGTACAGTATGCCCGGGAAGAGAAGCAGCTGTAGTATTATCGTTTTTTCTTCACTCCCAGAGCAGCTTAGAAGAATGTTAATGAAATCTAATTTAACCCCTTTTACAGGTTGGTCTTGGCTGGATTGGAGATTTCCCTCAAGTATCCATAGGGAACCTGTACGCAGTCTGCCTAATCCTGTGTGGCGCATCAGTGGCGGCAATTCCGGTGGCTGCATACAACTTCTGGGCTCTAGTATCCGTGGCATCAGCCTTCGGTCTCCTGTTTGCCGCATCCTTCACATTCACACCAAGTTTGCTGGTAACTTTGGTGTCGCTGGATGACTTTACATCGGCCTATGGACTCGTATTGCTGGCTCAGGGTATTGGGCACTTGATCGGACCGCCACTATCAGGTGAGTCACCTCATCATCTTTGATGATAAATATTATGGTGACAGTTTACTTAAAGGTTTTTTCTTATTTAACAAAAAAAAAATACAGCTAATATGCACCTAAGTTATTTGAACATAATATACCGTTCAGACTGGCCGTGAGAATTCTCGGTGTCAAGATTGTAAATCTAATTACTAGACTTGATTGATTTAAGTATTATGCATCTTATCTTGTAGTATACATCTAATACGATAAAATATCTATGAAGACTTTATGCAATACGGGTAAATAACTGTTTACAACAATTTCAGGGCTCATCTACGATCTGACATTCTCCTGGGAGCTGTCATTCTATTTGGCTGGAGGATGGATCATCGTTGCCGGAATCCTGATCTCCTTCATCCATCCCTGCAAAAAATACCAGGAGAGACGCGAGGAGCAGGAGGAAGGCAGTGAATGCAGCATGGCATAAGATCTAAATAACTGTAAACAACTCTTTAAAAAAACACAGTTTATTAGTTGTATCCGACATTGATTGGCATCGATGGTATGAATGAAAAAGTAGATACATGCATGTATTATTCTGAAATGTGTATAAAATTATTACCCGATATTTACGGGTACCTATGTATCTAGTCAAAAAGAATATTATAACCTAATTGTAGTAAATATGTTAACTAAAGACAATATTTAAATTCAATTTCGTCACTATTTTACATAGTTCTTGTAATCGTAATGAAATCTTTTTAATGTTGACAAAATATTCTAGATAAAGTGAAAAGAAACTATTAATAATCTACGTAAGTACTATTTTTGCCAAGGCCATTCTCGAAAGCCGACATATGTTTCTCATTATCCGATCAAAAGAGAATTCGAGAATTTCTCGCGAAGATTTCTCCCCGCGAGTCTGCAGGGTCCACTATATCGTATCTGCACTATTCAACCCATGCATACACAATAACACACTTCGATGTGTGAACTACATACTTAGACCGTAATGACACAAATTCTCGATGCATTGCAAATTGGGGTTAAGTATCGGCTAGTGTAGTTGTGCCTTTAATTTAAATGGTACCTATTTAGGTATATTTTGAAAAGGACACATTATAGAACAAGTCGAGTTATGAATAAGAAGATGGAAACTTTAGCGGAGGTGCTAAACGAATCGGTTCATTAGCTATCAGAGTGCCTGGACAAAGTAACATTATTTCTCTATCGATAGAGGTTCGCCATCTGTAATGTTGGTAAATACTTCTTAGCTCGTTTTTATATCTTTTTGAGTGAAGTTGTCTTGCATTTTGTTCGCAATTAAATGCTATGGAGTGAACACAGTTCTGTGTTTTGATAGCTTAAAATAGATACCATATACATATTTGCTCCAATAGGAAGCCTTCATTTTTAAGCGTTATTGGTGGAAATGCGATGATCGTTAATGCGAAACGATGTTACATTGTCTTATCACCCTGCTGTGTTGTTTTGTAACGATCTATTAAAAGGTAAAGTCCCAATGGTTTAAAATTCTACAATTTTATAGGGAAGTTCGCAAAGTTATCGAAACAAGATATTCTCCTACAATATGACTCTTAGTATAAGAGACCTATTTGGAGGCGCGTCTTGACGTGATAAAGCTTAATTAATAACCTAATATAACCTAACCACTATTGGATGTTTCGAACTTTGCTGTCGCTTATAAAATTGTTACATTGGCTATGCACTGTATTATGAATTTAAGTGCACTTAGTGAATGGGAAGAAAGGAGTAAGTAGGCAATAAGATTGTTATGCACTTTTCGACTTCGAACGGTCTAATGTATTCTATATACAAAAAGGTTTTTAAATAGATGCCATCATCCTCATGACAAAAAAATATTTTGAACCTTCCTAGCTAGCAACCAGAGCAAATACTCGAAGGAAAAATAATTTTAATACGATACTTTTGATGTTATTTGTTTCCTTTTTACTTACATTTTAAAGTTATTTTCAGTCAATTTACGGAAATGCAATATTTAGTCTAACTACATATACGTACGCGTTAGTTATTAAAGTAAGCCCAGTAACTACCTAAGTACATTATACAACATGTAACCTGATATTTTTTAATAAATAGATATAAATATTACCAAAATCATTGTGAAGTTTTATTTTTGGACTTTATTTTATAAGTCTGCCTTCGAACCTACATGATGATCTCCGACCGTATTTATTAAGGTCAAGGCGACCAATCTCTACGAAGATTGGTCAGGTACGCAGGAGATATTATAGTGCACAAGTGTCTGCGCAAACACAGATGCACTCTCTATTCCGTTACTCTCATAGTCCGATGGGACGGAAAGCCGACACGACCGAAGATAGATCAGGCGCAGGACCAACGGTTTTACGTGCTTGCTTTCCGAGGCACGAGCTAAGTTAGAATTTTGCAACATTAAAATCTGTACATGAAATAAATTCATTGGTACAGGCCCGTGGCTGGGATCGAACTTACGCCTCCTGCTTAATGTGACCTTGCAGTGGATTAAAGGACACAGCGATTCACTCGGAAACGACACAGCTGACGAATTGGCCAAAAGGGGATCCATGGCAAGCGTATATGGCCCGGAACCACTATTGCCGATACCCCAGGCCCAAATACGAATGTGGCTGCGTACGCAAACCGAAGAAACCCATCACGCAGAGTGGAAAAACAGTGCAGGATGCAGGCAGACTAAGATCGCTGTTCCGGAAGCATAAAAATGGCTCGCACGCAACCTCATAAGTCTAAAAAGGGACAGTATCCGTAAGGTTATAGGAATCTTAACGGGCCACTGTCCGCTACAAAAACACCTGCACACCATAGGTGTGTCAAACAGCCCCCTCAGAGGATGCAAGGAGAGGATGCAAGGAGGCGGAAGAAACGCCACAGCACGTGATCATGGAATGCACAAGCGTGGCCGAACAACGGGCACTGATCCTCCGATCGCCAGCATCACTCTCGGAAGCCTGCAGGAAGCCTGCAAAAAAAAAAAAAAAAAAGCCTCACTTATAGAGGCTAAGTGCGGAAATGCCTGGTCAAACTAACTAACTACACTTCCAAGCAGGAGCTTGGAAGGTGCACGGTCTTCCCCGCTTATACCGAACCTACATACAATGTGCGTAAAATAGGTAATTTGTCTTGAAACCTGAAAAAAATAATCTCATTCATGGCACATTGGTGTATGCGTCACGCTGTAAAATTATTGTTCTAAGAGCCGATTTTTCCAATATGGTCAGATAGCCAAAGGATAAAGTTGATATTGTCTGTATCCTGATCAAGTTTTAAAGGATGACATCATCAAATTGATCTTTCTGGTATACTGTATTTACCTTATTAGTAGTTACCATATTGAAAATTTGATTTATATTTTATAGTGTAATCTGGAACACCAATATACGGGTCCAGTTGAAAACCAGCGCTGCAGACCATCTGTTTTTGGTCTGCAGCTGTATGCTGAGCTAGGTCCATTTCAGCATAATTATGTTTTTCTGTTTGGCTGTATTGTGAAACATTTTTAAATACTGAATAAATGATTTCTTTCTTTTTTTTATTTTCTTTCTTACTGAAAATTGGAAAATCGGCCCTAAAATAAATAAATAAGAAATATCTTAAAAACAACTAAGAAATATCTCTCCTACCGAGTATCTCTCCTATCAGGACCTTAGCTCAGAAAAAAGAGCAACCATCAAGTCAATCTCAGACAATGTAGAGTCGAGCGATTGGTACACTCATCTGGCGGCATATTCATATATTATGGAGGTCGCAGCAGGTTCAAATTCATCATGTAACAGTTATAAATAAGCTTTCTATTAGGCCCGATACGGAATAGAGGTCGAATTCATGCCAAATCAATACAAAAATAATACCGTCGTCAATAATCAAGCTGCATCGATTTTATGATAATTTGATTTATTCGATTGATCATCGCTCCAAGAGAAAATTTCATCATTTATTTATTGATTTTGAGCTGCTACAACATTCGGCGGGTCATCTAGTGTCACTTTATTTAGATTGATAAATCTACTTATCAGCATACCTCAGTACCCATATGATTGGAAGAAACCTATACCCAGCAGCAGGTAAACCGCAACAGGTAGATGATGTTTGTCTATGTCTATGACTACGAGTATCTATCATAACTTCTGCTATATTACAAGGAGTTGAGCTCAAGCTATACCTTACTGTAAATGGCTACATCTCAGGGTGGTATCACTTATGTATCAAACTTTATCTTTCTTTGTGATAAATATTTATCTTATCTCTGTTTCAGAAATCATCTAATGCGAGACGGAATAATTTCATGCTTGCTCGAAGATATCTCTCAAGGTAATAAAATATAATCGGGGTAATGTACTGAAAATGCCATAGCACATTAATATTTGAGTAACCAAGGCCGAGATTTTGTTCTGATGACGTCGAGGATATAACTACGAGTTGTCACTCCAATTGTGCAAGATAGCAACAATCTTCGAGGAATGAGCCATGATTTAGTCGATATCTATCGGAGTTTTCCGTCACCCTCTGTACAGGTGCTTAGATAAATTATACGATTATACGAGCGAGTGCAAAGTTTTCAACGTTATCGAAATATTTTCACATAGATTCATCGCGTCAATAAATGTAGGGCTTCTCATCATCATCCTCCTGCCCTTATCCCATTTTTATTGGGTCGGCGCAATATGGTTTCTTTCGAAGGATTTGCGTTCGTTTCACGGCCAACTGCCTGCCTGACGATAACCCTCTTCGGGTATCAAGTGACAATGTTTAGTAAGTAGGTATATTAAAATCGGTACATGAAATAACTTCAGTGGTACAAGCTCTTTAAGATCTAAGTGACTTAGATCGAACCAACTACGCCTTCCGGCGAGAAAGGCTTATGAGGAAAAGTTTCGTTAGCTTTTCGAACGTTGCTGACGTAAAATTGTTAGGTAGGTATATTGTCAAAGCCCCCAGAGTAGGTCTCCGTATTTCACCATGGCAGCTAATCTAACATAGTGGACGTTATATGCACAGTGCATTCAAAAAGTGCACGAATATTATAAAATCAATTTCAAAAATCAGCTGAAAACGATTCAAGTCAGCGTCAAGCTACAGACACTTTATTAAGACCAAAGAGATGGTCAGCGTAGTTGTTATGGTTATGTGATCACTTTTCAAAGCTGAATGTTTTATGTGAAGTTTGTGTAACTGTAAACCTGCAAACGTCAACAATTTTCTTCATTTTGCCGCAGACTGGCCGCAGATGTTTAAGAAACATGGCGAATCTGAGAACGAGGCTTCCCAGAAATAAATTCAACTTTAGTTAGTGCCTATTAAATACACAATTCTCGGAGGTATTTTATTATGAGACGAAGCACTTATGTATTTTACAATAACTGGAGATTAATAGTTGCCATCAGACAGCTCGTAAATAAATCTCTGAAGCGTATTCTCTTTTAATCTATTTAGACTTCTGACTCCGATTGTTTTTGTAGACTTGTGATTCCATATAGACGGATTTGAAAGGAGGGGGGTACATGTCTAATGTATTTTTGTATGCCTACTGTGGATAGAAATTCCACTACAGCATATACCTACTTATAGTCAAATCTGCTCTTGGTGCCCCTCTCCCCAGAAAAAACCCAGGGTCCGCCCTTGTGTACATCCTTCCACCAATCTTGGATAACTAACCAGTCCTTGTTTTGAAGTGTCTTCATAAGTTACGTTCCCAACGTTCTGGCCCTAAGGGTCGGTTTTTATACAGGATGTTTGTGACAGCCAGGCAAATACTGAGATACTGAACAAACTCGTACCCAATATCGTAAATAGATAGCCTCTTTGTAAGATAAAAATGCTGTTTTTCTCTAAAACTGGATGAAGTTAGAGACACCATCCAGTTTATCCTTCAGATAAGCTAACGGATTATTTGAAAAATGATTAGGGTTTTTTAATTTCGGTAAATATGGCCAAATACTTTGCTATTGTGAAGTGTAATTCGTGCGAATAATGCCATCTAGCTTGCCTGTGTGATCTAACCTAACGATAATAGTGTATTTACATACTATATACCTATAAATATATAATGCTAACAAATCAATGAGACTGTTGATCTTGTATTTCATCACATGGTTGTGAAATTCCTGGTGTTATTATGTTATTGCTTAAAAATAACCAAATTACGTATAGGTACCTATCTTACTCAGGTTAGTCCACTCTGATCATACTCGTATTATGATCCGTTGCGACCGGAAACTGATGACGCTTTTTGGTACCTACACTCTGATCACGATATCAGTTTCGCCTCAAATCAAACAAATGAAAAGTGGAATCCGATTGCGTGATCTGATTCAAGAAACAAATTTTCACCAGAAGAAAGTTACTCACAATTTTTACTTATTTTTTGGATTAGATAATATAACATATCTTAGTTTTTGTAACATTTGAAGTAAATCTGATCAGAGTGATCGTTTTCATTTCATTTCATTCGTTTGATTTGAGGCGAAAGTGATATCGTGATCAGAGTGTACCCAAAAACTTGATCAATTTCCACTCGCAACGGATCATATGATCAGAGTGGACTAGCCCATCTACTGGATCTCTGATATGAGCTTATTTCTACTATATCCAGGTCTAATATATCTCATAGAGATTTGACAGAAGTGTGTAAATTATATTAGCCTATGAAGTCCCATGTGTAAGGGTTGACTTACATGACTTAGGTATAATCCTGTGTGTATCCTCTAGATGGGGCAGAGGGCCTCCACAGATCTCCGGCATCCCACTCGGTTCTGAGCTTAGCATTTTAATTCGCTCTAGGTTTTTCTTACTTCGCCTTGCGATAATCATCCGCCGCCAGGTCTGCTTCGGGCGACCACTTTTACGAGGTAAGGATGAGTAAGTGTAATTTGGTTATTAAAAAACGACCACATAATTTGTATTGCTAGAGCCAAACGGCCTAACGCGCGATGACGGAAAAAGGCCCGACGGCATGACACTCATTTCATGGAAGATGGGACGGCCTCTAGTGTGGGACGCTACATGAGTAGATACACTGGCGCAGTCCCACCTTCCTGAAACGTCGCAAAAAGCAGGCGGCGCTGCCGAAGCTGCAGAATCCCTCAAACGGTGTAAATATTCCAGCCTCGACAGGGGCTACTTATTTGCGCCGTTTGGCCAAAGGCTTGGACCAGCGGCGCTCCAATTCTACAAGGTCGGGCCGCTCGTGGAGTCCACACGTGACCAAAATGCTGGCATAAGTATAGCAATCCAGCGCGGCAACGCAGCCAGCAGTTTGGGCACGCTACCTGATAACGGAAATTGACCATCCTGGAAAACCGGAACTGATCGACCGATATACCATACACACGCTAGCCCTAAGTAGTTTTTAAGTTAATTATAGAGTTTTCTACCCTACACCTGTATATTAATTAAATGATTTTTATTCTACACATTAAGTGTACCTATAAAGGTCATACGTTAAGTTTAGGCAAACAAATAAGTACCTACCCATTACCTACCTATTATTTTAGTTAAAAAAAAGTTACAGGATCTATATTTTGTTTGGCATCATCATGACTTTCGGAATCATCTGAAATATGTTGACGGCCGATTGGTGTAGTTGGTAGTGGCCCTGCCTGCGACGCCATAGGTCCTGGGTTCGAATCCCGGTAGGTGCAAACATTGATGTGATGAATATCGATGTTTGTTTCCGAGTCATGGATGTTTATGTATTATCTATATATTTATATACCGTTGCTTAGTACCCACGACACAAGACCTTAGGGATCTTAGTGTGGGACTAGGTCAATGTGTTGTGTAGTGTGTGAATATTTATTTATTTATTTATGTAAGTACCTATTTCATTTATACTGTAAAATCAATTTAATTATGTAGGTATATATGTAGGTATAGCAGGGTCAATACCCTCCCCCTTATTACCTAAATAGCAAAAGCAAAGCGATAGCGAAAATTGTACAAAAATCGCTGACCGCTTGTCAAATTCGTATTACGTAAAATGAATTTCAAAGGAACTTTGACATTTCAAGGCGAATATTGTACAATTTCCGCTATCGCTTTGCTTCGGCTTTGCTATTGTAATATATAGGTAAGTCTCATTTCAGCTCATTAGGCCGACATTTCTACTCCTATCCGAAGGTTAAATTTAATACTTTCTCTCTCTAAAACTTTATCAGGATAGAGACAGCATCAACTTCACTCCTCAGATAGACTACCATTGGAAAAATGGGCCCAAAACGATTCGTAGCATCTATGCGAAATTAACACACATACTCGTACACACCAGTAGCTATCCCTTAAATTAAATAAGATAAATACAAGGGGACACGTGCTATCTATTGAGGAATAAGAACAAATACACTGCTGTTAATATTATTTGTTTTATTAACGAGGGTAGCTGACTTTTGACCTAGTCAGGATAACAGCAACGGTATGATGTTTTTTTGTACAAAGTTTGTGAGTTTTTTTACAGTATTACACCAACTATCAACAGGGGTGGCCAATTTGACCCATAATGTACCTACGCGATTATCATAATAGGCGTACCGCAGGGCTCAATCCTTGGTCGATTTCTTTTACGTAGATATTTATATCAAGGATTTGGCATACTTTGTAGGTAGCGTACATGAGATAGGTAGTATTGTGTGCATGTATGTACACAGGATCTTGATGCCGTGCAGTCCCAAATTAGGACCACTAATATCTTCCTATGCTTACGACAATCAGTCGAAATTAGGTGGTCCTAATAGTCCAAGAGGCCTGGTAGAGGCGATACTAATATATTTTGCAGATGTTGATGATGTAAGAAGCCTACATTATTTATTTATTTATTTATTTATTTACACAGTACTTAGTGTGTTTGGCAGTATGTATGAGAGAGTTTTGAACATATTGGAGAGTTATTGTGATTTTTTACCTTTCTATGGAACACGGGTTCTCTTTTTGCATGGATGATAATCCTTTTAGTTTTGAGGTGAGGAACATCAACACGAACGTGGTGATTTATTATGGTGTTCTGTAAATAAGCAAATACCTGAGATGGAGTTGACGCAAAAATGGGGGTAATGGAATAACTATTTAAAACAAATATGTATTTAAATTACAAACACATCTTACGAATTTCCTACATGAGGATGTTATTACTACAAAAAGCTAAATTATCTAAATTAAAAAGTTGTGTCTTTACAATTGTGCTGTATTTAGAATCAACCCGAGAGTCAATTCGTTTTGCAAATATACTTATACGTTAGATACCAAGATTATTATAATATAAGTACTTTCATTTCCTTCTGCTGTCAAGGAAGGACACAAACACTGTCATCTGGAGCACTCCTTATGAGGAGTAGGTACTCGTCCTTTAAGTTAGTTACTGGGATGTTGCCCTTGCCCACGACATTGTCCTCAAAATATAGGTACTCTTAATTATTTTGTTCTCTACGTTTACTAGTCCATGATGATTAACTCGTACATGTCGTACGTTATGTACCATGACAAACATTCACGCTTGTTATCCCGTTCAAGTCGAGCAAACATCGTATTTCACAGAGCATTATCACGGTATCTAAAATGTATTCATGTGTAATCAGTCGGTAACAGACCTACCCAAAGGTTAATGAACCATTGACCTTGGACCGACCTTGAACCAGTTTCAAATAGGCCTACTAGCCAATGACATGTGCTCAGAAAGAAATCACAGCAATTTACATCAGACGTTTCAAGTCAATAGGTCAACGCTCTTTGATCTTCTTTTGCACGTGCCCAAAACGCTGAATAAAATTTTATCTCCACACAATTTGCTATCCATAAAACTTTTTAAACAAACTGTATATGCCTTTAATTATATGTAAACAGTATTATCATTTTAGTGATAAAGTCACATTCGATGTGATTTCTCCTTAGGGAGTGGACGTGTTATATTTTTAGTGTTAGTGTTATTTTTTACGGGAAATCACCAAAAATGCGGTGCTGCAGAAAGAGGCGCGACGTGCCGCGTCCCGCCTCCTAAAGTGTGTTCGAGCCGCAGAAGTGTAAAGTTTGCCTACCGAACGCACGTGTGCTGCGAACGTTGCGCTACAAAAGTGTCTCTCGGATCGCATTTTTACACCGATTACCTTAATCCGAAAAGTCGTATCCGCTGTCCCACATCAGGTAAGTCACAGTTTTAACACTACTAGGCTAAGTAAACATTTGATTTGTTCCGATAAAGCGACATAACTAAATATTGTGATTCATGTTATCGATATAAATAGAGTCGCGCTACGTCACCGTTTTCATGAATGGAAGAGTTTACCCATTACAGTTTAAATGGTTAACATTTATTATATAAAATGGTTTACAACCAAAGAGTTTGCGGTACTTTTTGTTATGCAGTTACGTTTGTTAGCTATCCTTGGTCGAACTATGTCCGATTATTCGATACCTACTTTCGAAGTTTGTTGAACTGGCTACTTGTTTATGGCTTATGCGCGTGTTTCCTCTGATTCCAATGTTGTGTGGATTGATATCGCATTGCACCGTGTGGTGTAACTTGTAAGAGTTAAATGCCAAATCGTTGTTTGAAAACTCCTCATTGTTATTGTTAATGCACTGTACACTTAATTTGTGTAGAACTTTATAACTTTGCACAGCAGAACTATAACTTATTGTCCCGAGAACTATTAACTGTACGTATCTCGTATTCATACCTTATCTTTATTATCGTAGCTTGTAAACGATTGGTTTGACGGAAATTAAAATGAAACGTTATGCATAGTTGAGAATAGTTGTGTCGCTTACTTAGCAACGTGCATTACATAGTTTGATGAATCCATATCGAGTAATCGTTGTATAAAACAACGTTAGTCTATGTAATATGATATAGTATATAGAGACATATTTGAAGAAGCCGCAAAAGAGAAATTCATAGAATCGAAGACAGACTAGATAAAGAGAATGGCACATATGATTAATTTAGAATATCTCATGATTAACATAGTAACTATCTGAAGCCAGTCATCAGTAATATGAGCTTATTAGAGTCGTCATACATCGACCTAATTTCTGCCGAAAAGTAAAATTAGTTTACATAGAGCAGGTTAATTACGTGTCTATGGATGAATGCACTCGATGGTGTTTGAATGTAAAGGATTTCGATAACTTCACTTAATCATTGACTATTAGATACTAGTACCATAAAGGAATAAAAAGACTTCTTATTCCTCTATGTACATAGTCAATAGTTGTGAAATAAAGAAGTCAGCTTAAACTCTATCCTTGACTCTACTTATGTTCAAACCAACCTTGGTAATTTCAGATTTTAAGCTCAATAATTTTTTGCAGTTGCAATACTAGAGATTAAGTTTACATAGATCGTATATTAGTGACTTTTAAAGTTTTAATTTGGGGTCAAATAATCTAGCAAATTTCGCCCAGCAGTATTGGAGATTAATTTGCGAACCTACTTTGGAGAAGATTGATTGCTTCGCCATTCCGCAACTTTCTTTTAGACCCAGTTTTGGCTGTTGTAGGGGTCAGTTAATGTCTTCACAACTTCGATAAATCCGTTTGCATGCATGGGTAAGGGTGGCAAGTTAGCAAAATGACACGGGCCTCCAGCGAGAAAGGTAAAGGAGAATCCCAACTCCCAACATTTTTATGAGAGCATCCGATGAATTTGCTACGGGCCTCGTACGCTACTGACAGACAAATGTGTATAACTATGTAGTTGATTTCGATGACTCCAATGCATGGCCTACAATCAAAAACTAAACCTAATAAAACTTACTTCTTTCTAGTGTAGCAACCGGGAATTCCACTACTTACTACATTTTTAATCTATTGTTCACATAATTCATATAGAAATTGCGATATTATGTTTTATTTGTCAGCTGATTATTTGATAAGAAACGCATTGAGATACTTAATAGCTACTAATAAACATATTTATGATGCGATAGTGTTGGTATATAAAGGATTTGAGACCTCGACATGTTCAAAAAATCTAGATAGAGTCAATAGACTTCGAAGTGTTAAAAAAAACGAAGACAGTTTTACTGTTTTTGACTTGAAATTCAAGATTTTCAATTATAAAAAAACTAACATATCCGCAGTTTTTAGTATTTCTATAACCTGTTTTATTGAAGAATGTCTAGGTAGAGACATCTTGGTACCTACCTAGAATCTAAAATATAAAATCAACTTAACTTGAACCACAAGATTTATAGCAAAAATCTCGTAGCTATATGTAGAATACGTAAACTATATGTAGATTTATACTATATGTATAAATCTGGTTCCTGGGTACAAATGAATCATAAAAGGGTTTATATCAAGACCTAAAATGGCGTAGGTAAATTAAAAGAAAAATTAATAATTTAGGGGCCCTTCCGTCTATTAACAAAATTAGAAATTTTAGTACTTTCCAAGTTAGACTAATAGCCAAGAAAATTGCGTCATGATATCTATTGAAGACCCTAACACGTCACATGAAGTAAGTGGGTGTTTTATCTAATTCTGTATGTCCCATACTGTTTTCGTATTAATGTAGGTACTATACCATTACGCTATATTAGCTTTCAACTGATATTATAAATGGGTATAATTTAGAATGTCAAACACAAGTTCAAGTGTTTGACGTTACTTTTGAAGACAAGGTTGTGGGTTTGAAGCCCGCCAAGGGTTTGTGGCTTGTGTCCCTTAGATGGGGCAGAGGGCCTCCACAGTTAGCAGGGGTTCCTAGCGTTCATAAAATAATTATGTAAGTACGGATTACGGGGCCTAAGAATAGTGTGATTAAAAGTTCCTGAGTCTAGACTAGATAACAATCATTATTGCTAGTTGCTGAAATAAATAATGAGTCATATCGATAGAGGAAAGTTAAATACTTAAGGTAGATAAGTCATTTTCGACCATGGTGGCGTTTTAGCATTTTTGCCTTTCTGCCTTTTACATATACATACTCATGGATTAAAAAAAACCTCAGGAGATTTGCGCACATGTAGCAGAATTGCACTATGCATCCTTTTAAGATTAACATAGTATACCAAATATGGGTGCAATGATAGCAAATGAAAGGCAATGTTGACTATTATTAATTTATATTCCCAAACAAGAGCGGAAATTTCTAGAAGGTAAACGAGGTCGGTGTTTTTTTTTCTTTTTGCGGTGCGGTTATAGCGATGCCTCTTTAGGGTTCCCTTCGAGATACCGGAGCTTTACACTTTGATTCTTTTTAAGAAAATTTATTATTTGTTAGAGCTGTATATAATAAATTGTCCATTCAATTACTTACCTACATTTAAAAGATGGATTAAAACCAGTATTTAGGGAATTTATTTTTGGCATCAGCTGTGAGTAGATAGGTACCATTTATCATGTAGTCAATATCCTTTTCCGTACTCCTTGGGTACTATATGCATACACAATTTTAAAAAGGTTTGTTTAGCAAATAAGGCGAAGAAATCTTACCTTTACATATAGTTGGGATAAAAAAATATCAGCAGATATTTGCGGTGTTACTACAAAACCGAGTCTAAAGTAAGACACTGTTTAAATGACATATGACAGCAAACTGTATGGAATTATTGAAAACTAGTGGACGCCCGCGACTTCGTCCGCGTGGACTACAGAAAAAACATAATATCGAAATTTTCCCGGGATAAAAAGTAGCCTATGTGTTTATCCAGGGTGTCAGTTAACTCCATAGCAAATTTTATTGAAATCGCTCCATCAATTTTTACCTGAAAGAGTAACAAACATCCATCCATCCATACTCACAAACTTTCGCGTTTATAATGTTAAGTAGGATGATTACAATATGATTGATTACCCAGTTTAAAGGACCCGGTTAACTGGGACGGACGCACACTTTACCAGTTTTTTTACTATAATCTCGGACCGAAGTTTTAACCATAATTCGGATCGGTTAATAAATATTAGCTACGCTACTTGAGTTGAGTCTTTATTTTGTGAGAAATAGGGATTTCAATAGATTTGTGAGTTGTTTGAATAGCTACAATAGTCTGTTCTGTGGCAAGGACACTGCCATGTCATAGTGAATGGGTTTAAATTTTTTGCTCTGTGTCAATGTAAAAGCGAACTTTGTAAGAAGAATAATATTATTTAACTTGACTTGACCGATTTGGTAAAACGTGTATGTAATTTAAATCGTTGAATGAAAATGAAAGTTGAGAGGTTCATCAAAAGTTTTGAAAGCCTGGCTGGACACTTAATTTTATATGTTCACTTACTACTATGTGTTATTATGTAGTCACATATAATCAGGAGGTATGTCATAGGTAGTTTCTCGGTGTTAAAAATATTATTTTTATTACTGACCATGAAGTAACTAACAACTGCATCTACTGAGGAGGAAATAAGATTTGCAAGTACAAGGTTGAGGAAACATGTAGACTATTAATACATTCTCAATAGAGGATAGGTTTAGGTATTACAAACTGGATACTGCCTAGAAATATTTAAGCTTAGGCTTCCTAGGTACTTACTTAAAATTCATACCATAGTTTAGATATTAAAATACTTCAATTCCTGTAACTTTAAGTAGTACAGAAACCTATTATGAGAAACTGATAAACATTACCCCCCTTGGAATTTTCGGGTAAAAATAGCCAGCATGAACGTTTTCTCTCCCATAAACCCCATGACCAGAGTCAAATCGAAGGCCCTGTAGTCTTCACAAGTAACTGCAAAGGGAGATCCCACAGCTATATTTAGCATAACAGGGAGAGCTTGTTGCCTGAGAGAATGCCTAAGTGGAGATGCAGCTGATGTATTCTAGTGAAGCCCTACAAGATTGTACGATGAATGTGTATTTGTAGCGTCTTACGTCAGAGAGTAGACGACGCTGCGTGTAAATACGTGTATTTTAAGAAACGACTGGAGGTATCTTTACGAGTATTTATAGTTTCTGGATTCGACAACATACAATTTATTTACTGGCGATGGGTGAAGGACTCGTAATCAGGCCAAACGAAATTTATAAAATAATACAAACTTGGCATAACATATAGAAATCAGAATATTTAGTCTAGAATCATTAACTATAATTATCCTTGGACAGGGCTAATAAGAGATACCTGAGAGAGGAGAGCAGGCGCAGTCGACTCTTACACAGAAGGAAATGCAGCGGATAGTTCTAATAAAGCTCCGCATTAGTACATGATAAGGTTGAGTATAGTAATAAATCTGTGTAAGAGTCGACTACAGGGGCGCCTGCTCTCCTCTCTCAGGTATCTCTTGGGTACAACTTGTCACTGCTCTTAGTACATCTCGTCCATGTGCATCTGGATTAAGAGCCCATT
The DNA here is from genome assembly GCA_014607495.2 of Carposina sasakii. Lineage (NCBI taxonomy): Eukaryota > Metazoa > Arthropoda > Insecta > Lepidoptera > Carposinidae > Carposina > Carposina sasakii. The sequence goes on from CP053157.1 coordinate 1,741,983, forward strand.
TTTCAAATAATTGCGAAACGAAACGAAACTTACAGGGGAATTAGTTAAAAAATGTCACTTAAAGTATTACATTTAGGAGACTGGACGCTTTGTAAGATTTTAGTTAAAATTTGTTAAAAAACTTACCCTAATGTGCGGCACTGTAGAACGCTTAGCTAAGTCAATATTACCGAAAATATTGGGCTCTCAGTTCAGATATTCATGAACTGAGAGCCCAAGCAAAACCACAAATAATATGTATTGTTTGTGGTTTTGCTTGTGATTCCTGTGATATGAATGTTTATTTGAGGATTTAGTTAAGAATTTCTTAACGAAATTAAGATATTCCTAAATCTTCAAAATGTTAATAATATGTATTGTTAGCATTTTGAAGATTTAGGAATATCTTAATTTCGTTAAGAAATTCTTAACTAAATCCTCAAATAAACATTCATATCACAGAAATCATACTTTCTGAGATTTAGACAATGCGACTTTATGCAGGCGTCTGGATTGAGGGCCCAAGTTATTTAACTATAACAGTTTTGTTTCAAGTTTAAGAAATCTAAGAATCTTTGCTTTAGGTTTTACTAATTTTTAACTAAATCCCCTGTAAGTTTCGTTTCGTTTCGCAATTATTTGAAAAATGGGCTCTCAATCCAGATGCGCATGTTCCCGATATGCTGAACATATATAGCTGAAGGATCTCTTCCGTGATCACTAGACTAGTAGAGAACTTTTAAAAAACTTTTTTATACATTGCGCCCGCGCACTTAAGGCTCTTGTAAGTAAACTCCGGCTAAAACAGGTTTCAACTGCCGACAAACATTACTCTAGCATTAGAACGAGCATAACGTACTATCCTTGTAACAGATAGCGAGATAGGCTGCATTTAGTTATCTATATTGGTATAGAAAGATATCCTAACTAATACCTATAAACTATACGTTTTAAAGGATAGAACAATGGTGATTGTATTTATAATTGATAAAAGGTAGTTACCTATGCATAACATCTGTCCCGGCGATCTATTCCGTTCCGATCCCAGCAAGTGATCCCGCAAAGGATTACATTTATTTAATTTTATACTTATCCGAACTCTTCGCGGGATTAGATGAATATTTCATTTATTTTATGTTCCGTTCTGATCCCGTGTGTCTTCTCAATGATTTTTAGTACTGTTAGCAAGTAAAACAGTAGACACATACAATATTGTTTTTCGAATGATTTTTACTAAGAGATCGAGACTATTTTACTAATTCTTATTTTATTTTTCTTAACTTTGTCGTTCTTCAATAAAACAACGTGTAAAATTTTCATTCCTTTATTTCCTATTTTGTTTTCTGACCTTGCACATTAAAAACATAACTCCACGGGATCAGACCGGAATCTAAAAATTGTTTTTTGTTTCGGTATCAGACCGGAATTTGTTGCGGATTTAAAGTAAAAAGGGATTGGTTTAAGGGATCGGACCGGAATAGATCGTCCCGGCTACTGTGTGCTTAAATATGGCGATGGCGATCTCCCGTATCATGTGCGTGGTGTGACAGACACAGCAGGCACTTCGTCATCCCATTGTGCTCGAGTTAGAGAGATAGATAGATAGATAGAATTTGACAATTACATATACACGGACAGCAACAACATAGAACATGACAATGGAAATAGCTCGGAAATAGGCTAGAAATAGACACAATAGAAAAGAGTAGGCAAACAGGTAAGAACACATATGTAGAAAAGAACAGTAACAGGAAGGACTGTGCACCCTATTTGGAGCCCCGCAGTCACGTCCCGTGTAAGTGCAGTGTAAGAGAGGAGACGTTTCTAATAAGTTCCTTGCGCTTTAAAGTTTCGTCTCAGTCTACTCCACGTTTATTTATTCAAAGCGTGATCCAGGGCTTAGATACATTAGCTGAATCAGCTTCAAAGTCGCAAGGGGTGCGTTCCCTCAGACGATGAGTTAGCCTCTCGTGAATGATAGTGTCCCCGCTTTGCTGAACGTGGCTGTAAATTCCTTTATGATCCTGTAATTCAGGTCAATTAAGTATACATGTATAAGTATATGTATACTTATTGTAATACTGTAAGTATACTATAGTTATAAAGTAAAGCCTGATAAAACCTTTGATGCTGCAGCTTTGCGTCACGCGCCCGGCGTTGCTGACCTCACGGCGGGTCAACGACCTCATCTGCAATGGTGAAGGTACGAGGAATGCACTATGCAAAACTGCATTTTGCAATAGCTGTTTTTAAGTGCTACGATCATGTGCTATTAAACCAGTCATGTTTGTGTAAAGTAGATAACGTTTTTGAAAACGGCTATGTGTATACTGACGTGCAATTATAAAGCTTTATAAGGGATAAAATTTATCTGAGCTGTTGATCATTACGTCGTCGTCGTCGGATTAAAACATGCCGTTTCTTGCTGTTTATGTTATCTGGTATCTTGCAGAGTTAGGGCGTGTAGAGTGAGAAATTGGCTCTACATGAGACTAATAACTTTTTGACAGTGCAAGTCTTGACAACATATTCTTGACGACCTTGGAATTAATTTACAAAAATAACTATGTACATCGTATGTTACACTTAAGTATAAAGTTGCTACTCTGTCGAGGTAGGTTAAACCTGTAAAGATAGAAGTAAGGTATGAAATAAATAAATAAATAAACATTTTAGATGGAAATGTTTTTAGTGGGATTTAGTATTAATTTAGTTTTTAGTGGGATTTAGGATTTAGCATGTGGGACCAAAAGATCACTACAGGAAGGTTGATTCAGTAATAGGGACCAAATATGAAAAGTATCCTATTAACCCACCCACCTATCGAGGGAAAGGAAAAAGTTTTATTTGAAGAATTTCTCGTAGTGTCCAAGTAGAAATATCATACATACAATCAAAAAAGGGGATTACCTAGAATTATATTATACTAGTGGACGCCCTACTGTGCCGCGTGGTGCCGGCAGAGTAGAATTCGTACCACCCCATGTCTGCCCGTGAGTATCGTACGAGGGGATTAAGGGTTTCCGGGAGGTGGGCAGCAGCGTCTCCCGTGTTAACAACATACTCCAAAATACAAACTGCGGTCACCAACCCCAGGCGGGTGACTATAGGTAAATACCCCCCATGGCAGTCTTGTGGCATGCCCTGGGGGAGGCCTACGTCCAGCAGTGGACTGCAAGAGGCTGATGATGATGATGAGTGGACGTCAGCGATTTCGTCCGCGTGGACTGTAACTGTGGACTGAAAAAACAATACGTCGAAATTATCCGAGATAAAAATATTTTCCCAGGATAAAAAGTAGCCTATGTGTTAATCCATGGTGTCAGCTAACTCCATATAAAATTTTATTAAAATCGCTTCAGCCGTTTTTACGTGAAAGAGTAACAAACATTCATCCATCCACACTTACAAACTTTCGCGTTTATAATATTAGTAGCATTAGGTATATTAACGATCATAAAAGAGATCCTACAGCCATGTTAAGTATAGATAATGTAGTAAGCAAGGAATAATGGTTAGCAGTAGCAATATCATATATTATTACGTGATTGGACTAGCAGAATTTATGAAAGTGCCGTGGCCCGCCTTATACGGCGAAGAGCAGCCCTTTCGCCTGTTGGATAGAAAGTTTGGGTTCTTATTCCCATAGGGGCTCAAAGTATTGATAGAAAGATGTCAGAGAATGTGATAGATAGGTTCAGATATCGGGGATATCTGTATTGTTATAATATATATCATAACTAGAGAACTTTAAAATACGCGTGCGTCGGTTTTTCCAGTTATCGGTGGTTTTTATTTTTATCAACTATCATAATAACAATACAGATATACCCTGATATCTGAACCTATCTATCATATTCTCTGATATATTTCTATGTAAAAAGAAATGCTGAATAACTTATGATGAAATGATAAGATTAAAAATGTTTTTGTTTACATAACAATGTTTCAAAATAGGAGTCATAACATTCTTCGGCAAATAAAGTAGCTGATGAATCTATACTCGTATTTTTATGTATTAATAGGTAGGTATGCGAAGCGAAGACTTTGCTCTTTCTAATTAAATTACTAGGGTTTGCAATATTCGTTTCATTTTACTATTCGAATAAAATGTATACTTCTAGAGCTAAACATTCGAATAACATGAATTAAAAATAATACAGTATCAATTCAATACAAATTGCGAACCAGACTTGGAGCCAGAGGGTGGTTATATTCGAGATTCAATCTGGGCAGAGGCTCTGATATTTGATATCATTATATTAGAAACATTTTTAACTAGACATCACATACAAAAGATCCGATGGAATATTCAGAGGCGTATCCAGACAGAGTAATTTAAAATTACAGCAAAATTTTCACGAAAGTACAGAAGTTAAAATGTGGAAAAGGAGATAAATATTTTATATACTACGAGGCTATGGAATCTCCTTTATGATCCTGCAGTTATGGCTACTCCAATTCGGGAATAAAGTCGTGTATATGTCATCATCTTCCTGCTCTGTTCCCATTTATTTGGGGTCGGCGCAATATGTTCTTTTCTTCCATTCATCCCTATTATCCGTCATCTCATCGCTCACTCCCAGTACACGCATATCCTCCCTCACACAGTCCATCCAAGGACTGTGTGAGGGAGGATATGCTCTACCTCTTCCTTTATATCCATCCACACTCATGCACAACGCTCTCTGTAAAATGTGCCTTTCATCCCGTCGCTTTACATGCCCGGACCAAGACAGACGGTTACTTCATTCGTCGACAGTCGTGTATCTGTATGTGTAGACATAAAAAATGCACTCGTAAATACACTAATATACTCGATTCTGACCACGAGGTGACCACGGTCTAGTTTCCTAAAATGAAATATTCCACGAAAGATGCTAACGGAACATTCTGGAATACAATCTATAGGACAGAGTGAAGACATGACAATTGACTTAACAAGATGGCGCTCCACAAATGTATCGGTACACTTAATTGAACAATTGCCTTTGTAATTGACATAGTGCGGTATAAATAGAAACTTAGGGCGCGCGTTTATTAGCAAAGGGTATCGAGAGCGGCAGAAAGAGCGAATAAAAAAAAAGTCATTCTCAAAAATGCATCAACATTGCTGTGTTATCGAAATGGGGCAGCCAGAGCCAGAGTCATGAAGATTCCACGTAGATACGAGTACGTTTAGCGTATCGGGGACAGATGTAGCTGATCAGCGACAAGTTGCTAGCTTATCGCCTGAGAGGATGCCCGAGTTCCTTAGTCGACTCTTATGACATGCACGGAAGGAGATGCTACTTATGTATTCTAGTGAAGCCCCGCATCAACACAGGGGTCTTTTTACACATACCTACTTAAAATCCTTTGGTAGACCAGTAAATAGACCGGTGATAGATTACTGGTCAGGTTTCTTGACTTTCTTTTCTTCAATAAACATGGTATACTAAAAAAGCAGTAAATCAGATTAGGTATTCATTATTTTATTTACAAAAAGTTGGTGTGCATGGAACGGGTGGTAACTACATGGGTGGTGCCAACCTAAAAAGTGACTCGTTGTATGTGATTGGAATACGGGCGGATACAATGCCCTGTGATTACCGAAAGAGCGTGTCAATTTGTGGCCATGATTGGTCGTTAGTTTTCACTGGTCTACATTATATTGGATAATGTGTCTTGGATACTATAGGTACATCTCTAACATTGGGTTGATCAATAGCCCTATTACCTTTTAAGACGTACCAAGACCTGGCGGCGCGGCGGCCGCCTACTATGACCTCATCCACGAAACTTTAGAATAACCGTTGTTACTGTCTCGGTGGGTACTTTGAGTTATTATTCTTTTTCGTATACACAAATATTGTACAACCAGTGGACGCCCGCGACTCCGTCCGAGTGGACTGCAGAAAAAACAAAATGTCGAAATTATACGGGATAAAAACATTTTTCCGGGATAAACAGTAGCCTATATGTTAAGTGGGACCTGTCACAATATATTCCTGAAAACTGCATCGAAATAGGTGTAGCCGTTTCTGAGATTAGCGTACACAAACATCGACCCGCTACAATTTTATTATGTGTATAATTTGATCGAAGTGTGTATAGATAGAATAGAAGAAGATATAGATAGAAGATAGAAAATATACTTATACTTAACCCTGACTTAACATAGTTTCGTCTGTGAATTGTATGTCAGTTACTCACTCAGTTTTGAATTTACCAATCGATTATAAAGTCTGATAGGCTTACAGGCTGCTTAGTCTCACAGGCTGACCTTCACCAGCATCTAATGATCTCCATTCAGTATTGGTTACAGTTACTCCTCTAGCTGACTTTCAGTGTGACAGGGTATGTAAACTATCAGACTTTTAGTAATATCGGTATCCCTCATTACCATAAAAGACTATAGTCATTTACATAGCCGTATTATATCGATTATGTCCTGTGCTGAATCTCTCCACAAAACTCACGCGTAACTCGAAAGCAGGCGCGTGATCTTACTTAGTGGAGTAGTCATTAATTATGATTTACGATAATCCGCGGTGCTGGACACACGGTTTCTGAATTGGCCACGTCTCAAGGATGGCGTCGGATATAGGCAGAAATGTGTGTGACGTCACTTGGCAGCAAACTCTCCAGCGACATTTTTGATGATAAAATATAGAGCTACGAGTATGATCAATCCTATAGGTATGCGACGATCAGACTCATTCTACAGACATACATATATGATTATGTTTTCAAAATAGGGTGGCCATAATTGCAGAATCATGAAAGGAGTCCCACAACCGCATTTAGCTTAGCGGAACTATGTATGAAGAATATCAGTGACACCTCTGAGTTTCTTTCTTAGTCAACTCGTACGATATGCTCGCAAGGATATGAAGCTAGTGTATTCTGCCCCCTTATTACCTAACTAGTAAAAGCAAAGCGATAACGAAAATTGAACATAAATCGCTGATTGCTAGTCAAATTCGTATCACGTCAAATGAATTTCAAAGCAACTTTGACAGTTCAAGGCGAATATTGTACAATTTTCGCTATCGCTTTGCTTCGGCTTTGCTATTGCTTTTACGTAATCAGGGGGCTGACTCAACATCGGGCAAAAATTCGTAAATGAATTTGTAGTTACCACTACCTTTCCCTTAGACGAGAGACTGTAATGTACTTTGCTTTCTTTGTTAAAAGAGTAATTGAGGCCACCAGAACCAGAGTGGCCCAAACCATAATTTGTGAAAATATTAGTTAAGCACGACAATGCCCTTTTCAAACCCCCAAGCTCAAAGCCAGAGTGGCTCAAAGGTAATTTCAGTAAACAATCATAGATGACATAAAAAAAATATGTTGTGGCATCTTGATTCTTATTAAAATATTAATAGAGCATAGTATTTTGGCATATATCCACATATTCGTATTTTGTATTTGGGCCACTCTGGTTCTGGTGGCCTCAATTATTAATCAATGTCAACTATGATGATGAATCTTAGATCGCGGAATATGTAGATAGTTCCCATATACATAGCAGCTAAGTTAAGCTAGCATATGCATATGTATGTATAAGTACCTATAAGTACATTAATGTTTCTCTAGTCTAGTCTATACCAGTTTTACTAGATATTGTAAGGTCAAGAAACTCTCGTCTCAAAAAAGAGAAATCAAAAGTGGCCAAGTGCGAGTTGGTCTGCGGTTAAACGGTTTCGTATAAGTTGGAACCTAATTATAATCTTAGCCTGCATTTCTAACATAAATCGGTTTTCTAAGATTATGTTAAGTTCTTCCTAAAAATCTATGTTTCTTACACAAACTTCGTATTCACGATTTCAAAGTTCGTTTAAATTTATATTTACCTATACAGGGTGTGGGTGACAGCCAGGCAAATACTGAAATGCTGAATCAGTATCATAATGTTGATCTATACGACAGTGTTATTACTCGCAGGAAATGAATTTTTAATATGTTTGCTTTGCGCGCTATTGTATTAAAGTGAAATCATCTTTTGGTTGACATTTTATTTTTATGTCGTTATCTAAGGTATAATTAAACGAACTAAAGTATTTTTTCCTGAAAATATTAAAAAAAATGACGGAAAATTTTAGAATTTTCCTGCGAAAATTTTCAGTGTTTTCCGCCTTATAATCATGGTATCAATATTTGACTGGCTGTCACAAACACCCTGTATATTAAGCTTTCTGGAGCGCATTACTGTTTTATTTGACAACAGGCATATAAGCACACGAATAAAGGTTCTCCCTTTGAAAATACGGACCCTAACAAATTCAACAAGATATGTACGTCTTGTCCATTAATTCATTTAAATGCGATAGTGGACGGATAGACAGAAATGATGGCTGACTTTTTGTTACGTATTTAACATGAGGGATTTTCTGACAACTATTAAAAGTTAAAAAAAATAGTACAAATCACCTGGATAGATGGCGTGAGCGCATCACCATCCCGAAAACAAAAGACATCAACCTGACTATTACAATATCCTTCGAGATGGGGTGGTGAGGTGGGGGAGATTAGGGTAGGAGTTTTTTTTTACTTGTCAGAAAATCCCTCATTGCTCTGTTTGAAAGGGCTGTCGAAGTCTGCAAGAAATTTTGCACAGAGATAGATTATATGGTGGAAGATGTCTTTTTCAGATAAGCTCCACTTTATACAATTCTATATGTAGGTAGGTAAGTAACTGACTTTAATATTGTTTTTTCTCTGTGTCAAAAAGTATTTTACTAATGGAACACTTTCGAAGTCTAGGTACCTTTATTTCTGGCCAAACATAATATTAGAATTTTTACCTGATAATTACGGCTCTTGGCTTTTTTTGCAAAGTTGACGCGACTGCAAAGCCCAAGAGTTACAGCATAGCAACGGAAAAAGGTCGTCTTGCAAATTGCAAGTGTGACTCAAGCTTGGCCGGTTTTTTTCCACGATCACCGACAATGGAACGATGGCGATGATTTTACAGAATGAAACACAATAGCTGAGTTGACACATCGGCCCTTGTGTTTGTATGATAATCATGTGCAAGTCAGTACATATCTGTGTGTGTTACAACTTATTGAACGTACAGCAGTCAGTGTGTTGCTTGTTATATGCATGTGATAATTGATTATCACCAAAGTAGGTAGGTACCTACTTCTCTTCCACCACTTTCACCTGATCCCGACTACTCACAGTTGATGCGCCCTCTTTTGAACCACTATCGCTGAACTTTTTGATGGATAGAGTAGGAAATAGATAGAGTAGTTTTTGATGGATAAACTACATATGAGACGCTGCGTCAAGTTTGCTGGTATGATATAAGTTTGTGATTCTACTGTGCAGATCTTTTATGGCCTATACCTATAATATAAATTCGATGAAGCAATTGACAAAATTCATTCTTTTCATACAACATTACCTATACACCTATCTTAATATTTAGTGTCCGTATGTATTACAATCTGATATTCCTGCTGCTTAATCTTTCTCGCGGATATAAATAGGTACCATTGCGGTTCTTAAACTCAAGTATTACCTAGGTACCCAAACTAGACTAGACTGCATTTTTCATGTTAGCAAAAAGAAGGCAAACGCATCACATTCCAACAGCCACTGGCGCGACTTGCGCCAGATACACCGAGGTAAACATGCAGAAAAAATGGGTCAAGTGCGATGCGTATAGGCAGGGCTTATTATAACTGGTAACTGTTGAGTGGTTGAGATAAAATGACAATTTTCATCAGAACAAGTGAATATAATTTCAAGGTTTGTCATGCAAGCGTGCATGAAGAATATCATGAAAGTTGATGAAGCGAAGAGGTGTGTCAGGATCGTAGCAAATGGTGATCTCTGCTTAGCCCGCCGGAAAAGAGGCATGATTTTTATGTATGCATGTTTGTCGTACAGCAAGGTAAAGAGGTGCTCAAATATTTGAGCACCTATATTGTAACAGAACATCAAGCATTCGTCGTTTTTTATGTCTGTGAAAGTTTGAGCTTCTTACTTAGACAATGTTACAGTTTTACAAAGGAAGGCGAAGCAAAGTTATCGACTATTTCCTTCTATAGATACCTACGAAGGTTTCATTTAGCGCGTTTCGTTAATGACATAATGAAACGCGGAAGTCTCGATGACAATTTTTCGATAACTTTGCGAATTAAATGTTCTCGCTCGTAAAATTGTTAGATTGTCTAAAGAGCAAAACGTAGAGCCGAACATCGCTACTAATTTAACTTCGAAATAGGGCAATCGATCTTGATCCATGTTTAAACAAATTAAAATAAACCTGCTTAAGCTTCTTGTATTGATTAGAGATTTAAAAAATCTGCAAGTAATGGTTATCATAGTTACGTCATTAATAAACCTTGATTTACAAGTGCTGGTATAGAATTTTAACGAGTTTTGTATTAGCCTAGAATATTCCAGGCGCGTCTTGTATACCTGTATTCCGTAATGAGGACAAGTCTGTCTGTCTGTGAATTGTGTTTAACAAAAATCTAGTTCAAGTATATATAGATAGGAATCTTTACGCTGAACGAATATTAAGAAGAAAATCCCTGATAGCTTGAAGTAATCTCTTTTAGAGTTAAGTTTGCCTTTGTGTATATCTTTGGCCGCGTGGTGCCGGGTAGAGTAGAATTCGTACCACCCCATGTCTGCCTGTGGGTATCGTACGAGGCGATTAAGGATTTCCGGGAGGTGGGCAGCGCGTTGAAAACATAGTCCAAAATACAAACTGCGGTCAGCAACCCGCCTGCCCAGCGTGGTGACTATGGGCAAATACCCCCCATGGCAGTCTTGTGGCGTGCCCTGGGGGAGGCCTACCGTCCAGCAGTGGACTGCAATAGGCTGATGATGATGATGATGATGATATCTTTTTTACGGTGTTGTGATAATTCGTGTAAAATAAAGAATACATGCATACGTATACACACGGGCTGTGTTTCCGAAATGGGGTAGCCAGAACTGCAGGATCACAAAAGAAATTCCACAGCCACGTTTAGCATTGGGGAGAGATGTAAATAATCAGTGACAAGAGAGAATGCTAGAGTTCCTTTAGTCGACTCTTACAACATGCACGGAAGGAGATGCAGTTGTAGTGAAGCCTCGCATCGGCACAGGAATAATGAATAAGAAAGATATAAACCTGCCAATAAGTAATGATACTAATGATGCAGATGACCAGATATATCAAATCACGTAACTAAACGGGGTCAATAACCGATGCACGTAGGAACAAGCGCCCATCCAATAGCAGGCCGAACTGAGGCTTGCTTAGCCTAGCTCTACTAGACTATGTATTTAAGTTTATGTGCAATAAAGTTGGTTGCCAATTTCTTGCAATAGTGGTATTCAAGTAACGTGGTAATATACAATCGTTTAAGACCAAACGACACGAAAACCCTTAACTGTAATTGCTGAATTGATACTTTTTTATATTCACCGACACGATTTATGCTAAATTCATAATAGAACCATTAAATCTTCTTGCTTCCTTTGTCTTGGAATAAATATAATTAATTGCTGACCTCCATCGATGTTTAAACGTGGTTTTATGGACATAACACATAAAAAAATGTATTTGGGAAAATTAATGCCCCTTTGATGTTAAACTTTTTTTTTGTTTCATCAATTAACATTTATATGTATGAAAGTAAGTTTGTTTGTTATCCCTTCACGCTTTATTTGCTTAACCGATCTTCAAGAAACTTTGCATTGGGAGTATGGCGAAGGACATAGGGCGCATTCTGTAGTTCACAGAACAGAACTAAATACAAAAAGCGATGTGCAATTTTCAGCATTACTTATAATAATGCTCACTCAATGTCAAGTACTTACCTACCCTACGATATATTGACGACATATCGGAATCGTATGACGTAAAGAAAGGGCACCCAACTGTGTCACTGCCCAATAAGTGGAATGATGGTCTGACGTGTATGGCAGACAGCTTCAGCGAAAAGTAGTGGAAACTAGTCGGCGTAGGACAGTCGATTGTGAGTTAAGTGCTTCCTTTTTGCAACCTGTTTAGCTTTCTTTGATCTCCGGTTATGCAGAGTTGTTGGATAGTTGTTAGCTGTTAGAGAAATCAGTGAGGTATAAGTAGTTGGGGTCTATTTTTGAAGCTAGTGTACTTTGTTTTCTATATTGTTAATTGGCGGCTACTCAATCCTCAATACACACGTACTAAAATAATTTGTATGTATATTTATTAAAGTTTATTCTTTTTATACCTCAAGTGAGTAGCCAATCAATTAAGAGGAGGCAGACCTTATTTAGCATCTTTTTGATGAAATATGCTGAAACGGGTGCATATTTGTTTAATGTGAGACTATTACACTATATTCTTAGTACCCTTAACTATGTCATGTAAAGTCAAAAACATGATTTAATGATTTTCGCTCGATAGTTTTGTTTTTTGAAATCGACATGTTTTTTAGTCATTTTTACTTTTATTTCGGCTATTACATGAGGTAGGCGTTTTAAATAAATTCGGATGTCAAGATAATAATGATAGTAAACTTTTGTAAAGCCAAAATTAAAAAACAATCATAATTGAACACACAATTAATAAAAATCTTTTTGAGACTTACGCTCTTTACTTCTGAGCTCAATCAGTTGTTTAGCGTGCAAGCGATATTCTACTCTAATGCTTACAGAAAAGCGTTAAATAGTAACTTCGTGCCCGCTGACGCTCAGTACCGCGCTGTGCGCCGACGACGTAGGGTCTATGTCGCTTTCGCCACGGCAGTGGCATTTTTTATTATCTTGCGGTGTAGGTATTACTCGATTGAGTTCGGACTAATGGGAAATAAAACTAAAAAATATGTTTCCAAAAGGAAGATGGCTCAACGTTGGAGAGAATTTTCAAAAAAGGGGAGAGAATCAAAGGTGTAAGTAGCTATAATCATAATTAGTAAGTATGTAAAGTTTAGTGCTGAGAATGCATTTTATAATAGACAGGAGAAAAAACAAAATGTCGAAATTACGGGATAAAATATTTACCCGGGATAAAAAGTATAATGTGTTATTCTGATACGTACCTAAGTAATATAAGGTCTTTCCGAAATTAGTGATTTGCCTTTGACACGAAACTAGGAAAGTAAAAAGAAACAACTTTCACTATGGGGCCAACTCCGATATAGTGAAAAAAATCAGCTGTTCTATACATTTCAGGATTTTGCGTGATGAAGTAACAAACATACACACTCACACACATACAAACTTTCACCTTTATAAATTGGTAGAATTCCTTTGAACGATGGCGCTAGTTGCTTTGTTTATCTATGTAAAAGTCTACAAAAGAAATTAGTTCCGAAATCACACACACAGCATGAGAAGTATTCTATAAGCGCACTGCTTTACACATGAAGCACATACACAAATTTTATATACATTTACGAGTATATGTAGGTACAATATCTTTCACTCACCTAAGGAACTTACTTACTACTACAGGTGAGGCATAAATATGGAATAGGTATGTGGATTAGGTATTTTTCAATACTAGTCGGTACTAATACAACGTGATTAGGTCATCATCATCTTCCTGCCCTGTTCCCATTTATTTGGGGTCGGCACAATATGTACTTTTCTTCCATTCATCCCTATTATCCGTCATCTCATGGCTCACTCCCAGTACACGCATATCCTCCCTCACACATAGGGTTGCCACCTTTTCTTTTTGCATTTAAAGTACATTGGCTGTTATAGGTAAGAAAAAAAGTACATAGCATCAAAATAAAGTACCTATAATTTACTTTCTTTATTATTATATTTAGAAACATATTCGCTATTCGAGTTTTTTTATTTTTTACTATGAAATGGCGTTATTTATTGATAAACATTCCATTCTATCAAGTTAATCAGATTTTCCCTGGCATAAAATCCACGGACGCCCTCCAAACTAGGACTAATCCGGGGAACCCGGGCGGATGGCAGCCCTACTTAAGACTAAACTTTTCAAAATCCAAAGAAATCAAATCATACGAAATAAAGTATTTTCACGTACTTTTTTTTTCTCATAAAGTATAGAGTACAATTACCTGAAATAACGTACAATACTTTATTATAAAGTACGGGTGGCAACCCTACTCACACAGTCCATCCAACATTTCTTTGGTCTACTTTCTTTTCTTTATATCCATCCACACTCATGCACAAAGCTCTCTGTAAAATATGCCTTTCATCCCGTCGCTTTACATCATAGACTCATAATATAGCTTTACATGCCCGTACCAAGACAGACGGTTACTTCGTAACTTGTCTGTGATCGGCGCAACTTTCAAACTTCCTCTTATTTTATCCATTCTTGTAACTCCACACATCCATCTCAACATTCTCATCTTGCTTACATGGAATTGATTTTTATCCTTCTTTACGGCCCAGCATTCAGATACAAACAAGACGACATTAGGTATTAGGTATCGCATAAAATATCATCTTATTATGAGAAATCAACCGTAAGGCATAGACTATAAGTTTCAATTTTATTATTTAGCAAAAATACTACAATATCATTAGAATATAAAGGTAATTTTCACCGTTTCTAACAAGTTTATAATAGCCCAGCGGTTACATCGGCGGAGTCGAAAACCAGATATTCCTGGTTCGTATCCGGGTACAGACACGACTTTTTTTTTCCTTTTTTTTTACAAAATAAAAATCCTTTATTTAAACAAAATATTTGACACAAACTAAAAACAATTTAACTAAATATTAAAAATTTAACCTAATATAAAAAATGCATTTCGCTATTATCACGATATTTTCTATTTCCACAACTATCTTTTTACGTAGGTATTTATTAGATAATGGATCATTCACCGAAACCGATACTAAATATTCACCGAATAAAGATTCTACGTATTTATCTAATACGTAATGGATCACAGTAATGGAACGGCCATATTGCATAAATATGAGTATGTATTAGGTCGAACAGGTACGATTTTTACCTAATCCGACCCATCTTTACTTATTACGTAGCATCTTCGGCAGCAGTTCCTTATCTACAATATTTTGTTTATAGAATTCAAACCAATTGTGCCGAACAAAAAGTCCTGGAGTCGCCCGTCAAAGTTTATACCGAAATAATACCACCTGTGATGTTTTAAGAAAAGTGAGTGAGAACCTACCTACCTGCTATAATTTTGTTGTTTTTGCTCACTTGTTTTCACTTTTGGCTACTAAAACTTTTTGATATTTTTAAACTCATTTCATATTTTAGCTCTCCGATTGACAGTTGATGGTAACAGATGAGGTGGAGCATAGAACAGAAGGTATTTTACTGTATAAGGTAAATAGTACATATATATTTCTTGGGGAGTGTAGAGGATTAGTAAGAAAAATCATTTAATTTAATTGTATAGTATTTAAACGCACATCATATAAAATGATTTTTTTTTTAGTCACAAATAATTGGAATTCATATAAAAATTACTGAGTGCACAGCAAAATCCTCAAATGAGAATATTGCTTATTATTATTTTTTTTTTTATTTGAGTAAAGTATGTTACATTTCGTTTTAAATAAACTTAGACACTAGATAGCAAAAACCCTTTGGGTTTATCCGCCTAGTGCGGTCTTTCTTAATAAAACTAATTTTACAACACTTATGCTAAAATAGGTACATATTATTTAGGTAAGTACTGCATATCTAAAAAGTTACCACTTGGAATGAATGGCAACCATCTTGTCTTCCGTCCGTCGGTTTACGTACCCCCATCGTAAACGTATGTAAGTAGGTATACCTACGTACATTTCTCGTTCATATAATGTTGTTTTATTTTATTTATATATTTGTGTGTTTGTAGATAATGAGTTTGTATGTTTATCGGTATCAAACTGCAATTTATATTTGTGGCATACGCATACCGCTATTTATCTTTAAATAAAGTTTTTTTATTTATGCACAGCTAATATTGCGAATGCACATTATACATACCTGTTAACCCTTTATTTAAAAAAACACCTACTATTTATATTTAACATACAGAAATTTACCTAAATGAAACGGCATTTTTTTACATAATCATCTTAATATAAAAATTACTACTTGTAACATTTTAACATATTGACTCACCTAAAAGCCTTTTTAAAAGCGATCTACATGAGTAAATTGGTCCCATTTCACATATGTATCGGATACTATTTTTTGTGATATATAAAATAAATCTTTGATATCTACCATTAATCCGTTTTATTCAAAACAACCTAATACTTGTTTCATTGGATGAATTTCATACATAAATATAACTATGATGCAGGTAATGTGTTCTATTGTATGAATGATTTTTTAACATACCTATATTACTTATTAATAAATTAATTATTTTAATTTAATTGTATTTTGCAAACAAAAATAAAATAAACATAACATTGAAATCAATTATAATAACGACTCTATGGGTTTTTATGTTCTCTGCGTTTGACCTAGCGTTGACCCGCCTGCTCGAAAGCGCGCGAATTTCGAATTTTAACACTACGCAGATCTTTACGCGTATCCTTGCATTGCGGGTGGCGGGGTATGTGGGCGGAGCAACCGTGGGACTTTTATTTGACTGCTGGCTCTTAAAGCAGTTATGTGATTTCAAAGAAAAAAAATGCTTTCAACCCGGGATTTATCTGCGATCTCGGTTTGAAAGTTATTTTAAGCTCTGAATGTCTCACGGAAAGTTTTGCGGGGTTTTTCCGTTGCCTTGCTATCCATCACACTACACAGTGTGTAATAATAGGGTTATATTAAACGAAACGCTTTGAAAATAGCTAACTACTATAAGGAATCTATCCACAAAAATATTCAGACTCGAAACATGTTTATTGTACTATCTTAAAAAAAAAAGTGATTTCAAGTCTAACTTTTGTTATTAATTCCATAGTTTTTAACTTAACATACCGTTCTTGGTTACTTTTCAATGACTGAGATACCGTTGCTCAGTACTCAGGATATAAGATCTTAAGGATCTTAGTTTGGAACTAGGCACAGACTAAGTAGAGATGCTAACGCATGAACTAGGTTAAATGTGCGAATATTTATTTTTATTAATCATTTATTGAAGTAAGAGTCAACGATAAATGAACGTACCAAAGAAAAGGCATCAATTTTAATACAGTGGAACTAAATAATAAATTATCAATAACTATATAAAATAGAATTGAAATCTTCACTATGAGTGCGCCCACCACCGGGCCCCACACCCTCCACAGACCCTCGGATCTGATAACTCAAAACTACGAAAATAAGCACTTGCACTACCTACAATCGCCACGAGAAACCAGACCAAACCATCTATCGTACTATTTCCGAAATCAAAAACTAAATTAATAATCTACATATGTTTCGCCAACAACCGTGGCATCTTCAGGATTATAGAAATTAGTAAACCACTAATTATTATGAAACTCTAAAACCCAACACATTTCATTTATAGAATTGAAATCATCAGCGCAGCAATTTGACGTGTACAGGAACTATTAGATTAGGCACAGTGTTACAATGTTAGGCATTCTATATCTTTACCTTAGAATAAAATTTATCTTCATGGAATGGGCGACCACGACACGGGGCCCCCATATAAAACCATGGTCGTGTCGTGTCGTGCCGTGTCGTCTCGTGGAAAAACGCCCAATGTCTCAATGTACCTTTCTCATTTGGGTACACGGAATTTTGGCTTGCATTATGTTAGGTTTGTTTGCTCATTGTTTTTGTTTTGTTTTTAAAACCAAAATAATATATCTGCCAACAAAAGTTGTTTATGCTATAGTTCGATGATCTTTTTATTGCTACAATAAAATTGTGGTCTGTGTAAATTTTAAATGGGATTCAATTGTAAACAGTCCAAAAATGGAAGGAATCTATCATTCACAGAATCTATAATTATTAACCGACTTAAAATTTTTTTTTATTAAAATATAGTTTTCGTCTATCCTTTGATTCTACTATCCAGTACCTTAGTGATGTCAACTTCTATTTAAAAGGCTTATAGCGAGAGCCGAGATAATAGATTAAGAGTTCCTCTAGTATTCCTCCCCCCTTTCGAGTCCACTCCACACATCCCAGTCCCATAATGCCGCACCCGCGGCCATTCTGGCTGAAATTTGTGAAAATCTCATAAATCAACACATTGCTTAGGTACGTACCTATAAAATCAAATTCTTGGTAAAATACTACATGGAGCTGAGTGCTTCCAAGACACTTCTCATAAACCTCATTGTATGCATTTTACGGCACAAACTGTATGTACCGTAGACAGCCATAGTACAGAAATAGATGGAGGTACATTCTACGGTGCGTTTTACGTAAGAACCGTCTGGGTTGGGGTAAAGCGAGACACGCTTGGCCGTACTCCAGCAGAAAATCGTGACGTTTAGGAGATAAATTTAAGATTTTCAACGGCATTTGGTTCACAATACGAAGGTCTTTGCCGTGGTGTAGAGGACGTGAGAATGTCGACCTAATTTGAAGTTTAGTTCTGCAGGATTATCGGCGGAGTGTGTTTGTGAAGTGAAGTATTTTGTTGAAGTGAAATTACTGAGACTTGAGTGTTGTTTAAATTATGCTGCGGTTAATATGTTATGTCTTTAGTTAAGGAAGGTATACATACAATCTTTATTGCAACTAAAAACTTCATGGATTCTGCATTTTAAATCTACTTCTAATTTAATTTTGAAGACAAGGACAAGGCGAAAGGAGATCTGTAGTCTTTGCCTAAACCTACGGCATAAAGGAATAAGAATATGGCCGATTCCGGCAGTCACACTTAAATCTAAACGTAAAATATTTGTCCTACCTGTCCTTTTCTCTCTTAGCCATTTAATGTTAAGAACGGAGAGAGATAGATACTTAATTGTAAAATTAAGTTGCAGGGTAATTACCTACTGATCTATTTTAAACTATACACAGACAGACATATAAACAGACTATTTTAAATTAGATTTTTTGATACTTTCGTATATTCAGCTTTGTTTACACGGTTAATGGTTAGGTATCTAAAAGGCTAAGGTTATACATAGATGTAAACACTAAATACCAATGTGTACTAGGGATGGTTAGTTTAATTCATAGCCTACTCGGTACATGATGGAATACAAACAAAATAAATATCTTCGAGACTCATGCAGAATGAGGCGACATTCGCTAACTATACAGGATGATTTTTGGTCGTCAACGTTCCCGAAAACTACGGAATCTCCTCATCATCACGATCATTTTTCTCCATGGAAGCATACCTGGGAAGTGTCTGGTTTCCAAAATATTAGGGTCCAAAGTTGAGTAAATAGACTGCGTTTTTCTGCATAAATGCACATAGACGCGCGAAGCAGGATTTTTTCACGAAAAATAATTAATATCTGTCTATAAAAAAACTAACATAAACACTAGACACTATAAATTTCGCACGATCAAGGAATTTAAATAAAAAAAAAAAAAAATCCCAGCATTTTTTTGGCATAAACTTACTTTATTTCATGTATAGAATACGTACCCTTCGTTAAAGGTGGCCACAAAAAAACATCCTGTAGAAGGCATGTCTTCTACAGTTAGCGAATCACAATAGAAGGTGATTCATCAAAAAAACATAGATTGCCTTAATTTTACACTAGCAATTTTCGTGTAAGTATTAGCTTATCACTTCATAAAACTGGTTGGCTGAAAGAAATCTCTATTGGAGATAAACTCGCCCTTGTATAGTAATATTGTTTATGTGGTTTCTACATTTGATTTTTGCGTACCATAAAGAATAACAATAATTTTATCAATATAAGTCGCTAGAAGATTGGATAAACCTATAGGTATAGACAGAAAGCTATAAATAAAGTATTATATTACTTATATTGTTTTTTCCCGGGTGAACTTAGTGATGTTTACATATATGGATACATACAATCACGCCTCCATCCCTGCCATACAGGATAGGCAGAGCACCAAGGGCCGACAGAACCACATGGTGACACTTCTGACCAATTTCGAAAGTATAGTTGATATAGTAATATTTACCCGGAATAAACTAGACTTTATCCATCTTATAGCATTAGATAACCGTAACATATATCCCCATGGAATAATAAGTTCTCCAGAATCCTTGATCACGCACACTATGGAACCTATTGAAGCAACTTATGTCAGTCAAATTGACCTAATTGATTTTTATTTGTCTCCTCCATTAGTCACATTCATCCTATTATTAGGCATATGAGTAGTTTTTACAACCTAATTGCTAGTATAATAAAACTTTTAAAAAAAAACGGATATTTCTTGATTTGGAAACTATACGCGGCTTAGAATGTTTTACCCCCTTTTTTGCTTTACTACCGTGCAAACATTCGATCTCGTTATTCTGTGTACACCCCATATTCATGCCATATACTCGTATATACAGAATGATTATTGGTCGTCAACGTTCCCGAAAACTACGGAATCTCCTCATCATCACGATCATTTTTCTCCATGGAAGCATACCTGGTTTCCAAAATATTAGGGTCCAAAATTGAGTAAATAGACAGCGTTTTTCTGCATAAATGCACATTGACGCGTATAGCAAGATTTTTTCACGAGAAATAATTAATATCTGTCTATGACACTATAAATTTAGCCCGATCAAGTAAAAAAACTAGCATAAATACTGGACACTATAAATTTAGCCCAGATAGGTCTATTAACTTTTTAATGGTTTACGAGTTTCATTACCTCTTGGCATAAAATGCAAAAATTTGGACGCTACAGTCATGTCTAGTACAAATTGAAACTGGAGCTGGTTCTAAATAGCCAGGTAGCCTTCCTACTGCAGATGTAGGAAACACGTGTATTTCTGCATATTTCAAATGCAGAAATAGATAAACTTGAAGGCCAGTTTTCTGTAGTCTACGCAGAGGAAGCCGCTTTTATGTATAGAGTACGTACCCTTCGTTAAGGGTGGCAACGAAAAAACATCCTGTATATCATAGATCCATTAAAGACCGAGCACGAAGTGGTTCAAGTCAGATAGGTCTATTAACTTTTTAATGGTTTACGAGTTTCATTACCTCTTGGCATAAAATGCAAAAATTGGACGCTACCAGTCATGTCTAGTATAAATTTGACACTGGAGCTGTCATTGACCTTAAGGGTCGCTCCCGTGAGAAAAGGTATTCAAAACGTTCACTTAAATAAGTAGGAGAAATCGACATATAAAGAATTTTATATATAAAGCGATAAGATGTGTGCATTCCGGCGAAATCTGATTGGGAGCCATTTCAGCTCTTTTCGAAAATGAGATACGTGATCATACTTGCGTAGTCCGTAGATGTAACGAATACCAAGTTTTGAAGTCTTTCAAGTTTGTCGAGCAGCTCCTCATTGGCATCGGGGTAACAAACGTCAGCATAGTCAAGTAACGGGAGGATAAGGGATTGAGCCAAATAAATTTTGGTTTTGAAAGGAAGAAAACTTTGAAGTCGCTTAAGGGAGTGAAAAGTGACAAACACCTTTCTACACACATCATCAACCTGAGGCGACCAAGATAGAAAACGGTCCATAGTAATTCCTAGATTCTTAACCTTATCTAAATATGGTATCACTGTTCCACTATAGAGAAGATCAGGAACGTCATGCCGAGTAAGAGAGCTGTGTAAAAACTTGCTACCAATTATTATAGCCTGAGACTTATTAGGGTTTACAAGAAGGCCATAAGACTTAGCCCAGTCTCGAAGGCGATCCAAGTCTAAATTCAACCGTACCACGGCCGTCCCGACATCCTCAACATTAAAGTGCCGATAGATCTGCAAGTCGTCTGCGTAAAGATGGAAAGAGGAAGATAGTCGGCTGGTGACAGAGTTAATAAAAATTGAGAACAAGAGAGGAGAGAGAACGCCACCCTGCGGTACACCTGTAGCAAGCTCACACCAGTCAGATGAAAACTCGTCCGAACGTATACACTGCACGCGCCCTCTGAGGTAAGTATTAAACCAGGCTACAGCCTCAGGAGAGACGTTAAGAGAGCCGAGGATACCCAATAAAATGTCAAAGTCTACACAGTTGAATGCGCTGCTGAAGTCTAATAGTGTTAAAATGGTGAGCTGTTTGTTATCAATGGCCAGCCGAATATCTCAGTCACCTTCAGCAGCGCAGTAACCGTGCTGTGTCCAGCTCTAAATCCAGACTGAAATGGTTTAACAGGTTATTGATGGACAGGTAGGAAGAGAGTTGGCTATGTACTACAGATTCAAGGACCTTGGATAACAGAGGAAGGATGGAGATGGACGATATTGAGAAAGGATGTTGGATTAGCTGTTTTGGGCAAGGGTATGACATTAGCTTTTTTCCAGGCTGCTGGGAAGGAGCTCTCTGTCAAGGAAAAGTTAATTATATGTTGGATAGTTGATAGGAGTTCATTAAGAATGGGATGCAACATTTGGGAACTAATTTTGTCATCGCCCACAGCTTTGGAGGAAATGGAGAGGATAGCTTTCTTAACATCATCTGTGGCTACGCGACTAAATTTAAAAGGGTCACAAACAGGTTTGGGCTTGTCAATAAGTGACAGAAGAGTGTTACTTTTTATTTTGTCATCCATGGTGACAGGAGGAGTGGAGAAATGTTGATTTAAGGAATTAAGGTCAACTTTGCACGAGGACGACTCTGAACATTTACCCACCCCTAGCGTTTTTAGGAACTTCCAAATCTGTGATGAGTTGCATTTCTCAATTGAGCTATGGATGTGACGTCTCCTAGCATCTCTACACAAACGACCACAAAAATTTCGCAGACTTTTATATAATGCGTGATTGTCAGCAGTAGGAAATTGTTTAAATTTTAGTTTGGCTCGATCACGCTTACCCATATGTTTCCTGATGTCATCAGTCAACCATGGCGCCGGCAGATGTTTCACTCTTGTCCTCTTCAACGGAGCGTGCTTATCAAAGAGACATAAAATAATCCTATTAAAGTGCTCCACCTTATCGTCCACGGTCGAACTGTCAAGTACGGGTGACCAGTCTATTGCCAATGCATCCCTTTTAAGTGCCTCGATATCCACACCCTTAAAGCTCCGGAGCAGTAAGTATTAGGGTTTACATTTTGGAGCACGCACTTTATATGAAATGTAAATAAGATCATGGTAGGAAAATGGCGCAGTGAGTTGACCATGTGTGGCTACTTTAGCGTTCCTAGAAACAATAATAAGGTCTAAGAGAGAGGGATTAATATTTGGTGAGTGATGTGTCGCAGAAAGCGGTAAGATGTGCATGTCGAATGATGAAATTAAGTTACTAAGTTTTGATGAACGTGAGTAATTTTTTATAAGGCATGTGTTGAAGTCTCCAAGAATAATGATGTCATCATATTGAGGATTAAATACGTCTAATAAAGATTCGAAGTTGGAGAAATAGTCAACATGAAGAGAGGGACTGTACAAAACTCCCACCAATATTTTAGAGTGTATAGAGATAGTATGGAGAAATTTTAAATATCTCAGGAATTTTCATACAATCTTGAAAAATAAACATGTGATTTCGAATCTCAAATTTTGTGGATAGATTCTCTACAGTGGGCTATTTACGTAGCTTTTCGCTTAACATACCCTTTTTGTTACACCCTGTATAATTAATTTTACGTAATTATTATATACGTAAGTATACCTTCCAAATACCATACATAGGATGGTATACGAAATTGCGTACCTGAGTCAAATCTCCGCTTTTCGGGGAATCTGTTGAAGTGTCCATCAAAGGGATACTTGTTAGAATTAGACGTAAAGTTCACGTAAGAATATCAGCTGCATCTCCTTCCGTGCATGTCGTAAGAATCTACTGAAGAACTCAAAGAACCAACGAACTTACTCTGTCACTCTTTCGTGATCCCAACAGTTCTGGCTATCCCAGTTGTTCCCACTTTGGGAATACAGACGTCTGTATACAGGGTGTCGGTGACAGCCAGGCGAACAGATTATTATCAGTAATCTTTGTTCTCCGCGCCAATTGTATTGGGCGATCCTGTGGCTAATTAGATGGGCTTATTGGTTATTGTGTTATTGTTGCATTACTGTTTTTTGCGGTTTTTTGAATCACTTGTGACTCCCAATTAGAGTTAATCAGTTATTTGAACTAATTTGGAGCAACTTTTTTTTTGAAAGTCATCTTTTCTTTAAAATTTTATTTTTAAGTAATTTATCTATGGTCTAATTAACCGAACTAAACTATTTTTTCCTGATAATATGAAAAAAATTACAGAAAATTTTGGAATTTTCCTGCGAAAATTTTCAGTATTTTCCGCCTTAGAATCATGGTATGAAGTCATGGTATCAATATTTGCCTGGCTGTCACAAGCACCCTGTATGTACATATGTGTGTATGGTAGAGCCAAGTCCCACGCCTGTGCGACTTCTTAAGTTCTTACCTAATGCTACCTAATTAGATTTCTTTCCAGTCAGGTCCAGTCTTCACCAGTATCTACTGTTTACGCCATAGTGGTATTTCACGACATTCTGTCGCACGTTGTTATTTATCATCATGGCCTATTGTTCAGAGCCGTGTTAACGGATGTGTGCATTACGAGAACTGGCAAAGTTTATTTATTTATTTCCTCTTTACTTTACATAATTAGCATTGCTAATTCATTATATTTGCAGATTTAAATCATCTACTAAATTATACATACTTACGAAATTAACTGTAGTCTGCATTGTGTGATAGAGATTGGTTTCCACGGTTGACGCATTTGAGCTTGAGAAGAATCATTAGATTCGTTTTAGTCGTCAGAGTGACACCAGAAACTAAAAATTTTACGCATTCAGGTTTCGTCGTCAGCCTATTGCAGTCCACTGCTGGACGTAGGTCTCCCCCAGTGTACGCCACATGGCTCGATCTCCCGTTTTTGCCATCCAGTCACTACCAGCCGTCCACTTTAAGTCATCGGTCCATCTGGCCGGAGGGTGCCCAACTCTACGCTTGCCGAGGCGCGGTCTCCATTCGAGAACGTTTACTTCACCCTCCATCGGTTTTACGACAGATGTGGCCGGCCCACTGCCACTTCATTCTGGTATATAGATTCTTTATTGCACATACACAAAGAATATTACATACAAGATATAACAAGAGATGCATGTACAATGGCAAACATTAATTTATTTTTAGCAATTTCGGTAATCATTAAATTATAATTGATGTAACTATCTACATGCAATGTAATGTAGGAATGTGATGCATTTGCATAGGTACGTGATGCACCATTGAAGTGCAAGGACGACGTAGCATGAACCACAACAATAGAAGACAAACACATTTAGGAATCACGTAATGGAACTAATGGTTAATTTCGAAATGACAAAGCATTTCAGTTCCATTCAAGGTTCTATCATCGTCGTCGTCGTCGTCAGCCTATTGCAGTCCACTGCTGGACGTAGGCCTCCCCCAGTGTACGTCACATGGCTCGATCTCCCGTTTTTGCCATCCAGTCACTACCAGCCGTCCTCTTTAAGTCATCGGTCCATCTGGCCGGAGGGCGCCCGAAGGTTCTATCAATTAAACAATATTTAAACTATGGCTTTAATATTTGAATATTTTAGTTTCTCTGAACACTTTAACTCACTGACTATTTTCTTCCATCTAAACTATGCTAAACGTATGTGGGATCTCTTTATGATGCTGCAGATCTTGCTACCATACCTCATTTCGGTAACCCAGACTTGATGGAACAGTACATTAGAAATGAACTAAGTATACTAAACGCTTAGATAATTACGAGTTTTTATAGTTTACCTAGTGGCTATAGCGTTTCTGACGATAATGATATATTTTAATGCGAAAACGGATTACCAACATCGTTACACATTTCTAAAGCAAAGTAAGTTAAAATAGTTTAGTCTATCTATACATATAGTAAAAATGTAACGGATCGCTGTCTGTACATATGAGAAAAAATATTATAGGAGACCTTTATCAACGCAATAGAACCCAAAACGATGATTTTTGGAATTTTTGTCTGTTTGTCGGTTTGTCTGTGCGTTTGTGCACGCTAATCTCAGAAACGGCTGAATCGATTTCGATGCAGTTTTCAGGAATATATTGTGACAGGTCCCCCTTAACATATAGGCTACTTTTTATCCCGAGAAAATATTTTTATCCGGAATAATTTCGACATTTTATTTTTTCTGTAGTCCACGCGGACAGAGTCGCGGGCGTCCACTAGTACTAGTTAGTAATATTTGTTGCAGCGTGGTTTTAGCGGTCCGTTCGGTCGGGTGATTTTTTTTCTCGAAATCATTATAGCCGCTTCGGAGATACCACTTGCATTACAGGTAAACAAACGTACAAGAATTCTTCATTCATCTGAGAATTTTTTTGAGTATAAAATAAGTGAAGCCAGCTATAAAAGTACATTAAAATAGTTTGTGGGTATTAATAGGAAACTAAAAAGGTTGGTTAACTAGGTTACTTTCTTTCTCTACTCTACAACATACAAGGCTCTACAACATATAAGGGCTACTTTATTACTCAACCGAGCGTGTAGCGAGCATAATGTGAAACCATCTAACTACATAATAAGTATAAGTAAAAATCTATAGTAAAGGGTCGATATTTTCTACGGTCAAATAGCCTAATAGCCAAATAGTATACTTCCAATGGTCAGATAGTAGATAGCCTAAATATATGAAGGATAAAGTTGATCCACTGTCTTTCTCTAAAACTTGATCAAGATAGAGATAGCACCAAGTTTATCTTTAGTTAGGATGCGAACATTGGAAAAATCATATCTCCATCAACCCTTTTTTACAACAGCAAAGCACGGTGACGGCTTCTTAGGTACCTATAAGGTACCATGATATTAGTTTAGTTTAGGTTAGGGTTGCCAACCGTCCTGTTTTCCCAGGGCATGTCCTGCTTTTTGGGGTGTCCTGGGCTGTCCTGGATAGTTTTTAAGCATCGTCCTGGTTTTTAAAGTCCTGACACATTCGCTGTCGTCAAATTTTCTAAGGGTGCCGACATCGGGCAAATAAGCGTTAGCGGCACCTCTAGAAAGCCTAAAAGAAGCAAATACGTAGTCACCGGCACTGTTTTGAAATTCGCACGCCACTAACTCCCCCCAATCGTATTATCACTGGGCTCGCACATGTATAGGTAGTCCTGGCTTTTAATCGAAATGTCCTGGTATTTCTTCCTCAAGGTATTTCGTCCTGGTTTTCAAAGTTTGAGATGGCAACCCTAGTTTAGGTACACCAAAATCTACCCTTACCAGAAAGGAATAACTATGCCCTTACTAAAAGTACAAGGATACGGTTCAAAGATATAGAAAATTATGCTATGCTTAAAGTATAGGTAGCTAGCTATAGGATCTTTTTTTGTAGTTGTCTGGCTGCCTCATTTTTTTGGCTGTGTATATCTATGTAAGTAGGTTTAAAATACCTATATAAATAGAAACTATAGGTAGGTAGGTTACCTAACTTATACACATAAACCTAATGGTAATAATATACTACCTTTGCCATCTTCATCTTTCTGCCCTGACTGTTGGGGGTTTGTTATGCTAAGGGTTGCTATGGGGTCAGCGCAATATAGTTTCTTTTAAAACTCATATTGCCTAGAATTCAGCGTTTGTTTTACAGCTGGCTGCCTGTTTGACACTAACAAACACTACAATATTAAAATCCGTAAATGAAATAACTATATTCAGTGGTAGGTAGGTACAGGCCCGCAACTGAGATCGAACCTACGCTTTCCGACTGAAAGGCACACACTTAACCATTATGGGGGGTTTACATTGGTCGATTTCCGCCGTGCGGCTAATCACTTCACAAGTCGCCTGGGCACGCCGCATCGACCGTCCGTTTTACACTGGTGACTAAAATCGCATGGTACTCGGCCATTTCTTCGAAATTGTTGACCAGTATAGACGTTCCCGGTAGTAGAACAACATGCGCAAATTGGCGCGCGAAAACACCTCATGCGGCGACGATCGCCTGCAACTAATCGTTTACACGGTCGATTTTAGTCACCAGTCGCAAGCGGCGGGCCGCCGCGCCGCACGCCTTAATGTTGAATGCCACCCAACTTTGGGGCTTGCGACTTTAGTCACCTGTGCGACGATGTAGCCGAATTGCCATTTAGACGGACGATTTTCGCCGTGCGGCCAAAGTCGTGCGGCTTTAGTCACCCGTGTAAACCCCGCATTAGTATATTTTTCGCTTAATTAGCATCGGATAGAAAAACATCCATGTGTGGTGGCAGTTTCCATGGCATTCAAGATAAAGTATGATGTCATTCGTATTAACCAGGTAGGTATTTTGTTTTTGGTAGAGCTAATCGAGTAATAGCACATACCTATAAAAACTAATAGCACAATACTTAGGTACAACAGCAAGGCTAGCATGACCTGCGAAACAAGATATGATAAGCTGATTTATCGACATTTAGCCTGTCAAAATACGATAAATATAGCCGCCATGTTGAATTTTGTATAGAGACGATACGATTACCACGATGTGTAGTCATGCTAGAGGGCAGGTACAAACAGCTATTTACCGTGAGCTATTTATTCACTACGACTTATCTAAGCTAATCCTGTGCTGATGCGGGGCTTCACTAGAATACATCAGCTGCATCTTCTTCCGTGCATGTCGTAAGACTAAGGAACTCGAGCAATATTTCAGGCAATAAGATAGCAACTTATCACTGATCATTTACATTTTTCCCGGTTATGCTCAACGTGGCTGTGCGATCCCCTTTATGATCTTGCAGTTCTGGCTACCCCATTTCGAGAGCAGAGCCGAGTGTAGGTAATCGGTATGAATTTTCTGAATGGGTAAGCTGTTGGAAATCAAAGTTTTATCTAATTCAAAGGTAAATCTCCCATGTTCGTGATAAGCTTCAATTTCGTCACTTTAACATAAAAAGTGACACACCTCCCAAAAAATGGCGGGTCATTAACCTAGATTTTCAAATGGATTTTAATATGATTAAGTCTTACCTTGCTGTTTCATGTGACTCTTCTGATTATTTCTTTTTGTTTCGGCGGCGCAAACAACACAACTTCTCGTTTGCTGGAGGAAATATTATCTTCCTTATACATAATCTTATATTATAGGAGCCCTTTATCACCGCAATAGTAGGTACCCAAAAGATTGATTTTTTGAATTTTTGTCTGTTTATCTGTGCGTTTGTGCACGCTAGTCTCAAAAACGGCTGAACCGATTTCGATGCAGTTTTCAGGAATAGGTACCTATATTGTGACAGGTCCCACTTAACATACCTATAGGCTAGGTACTTTTTATCCCGGGAAAATGTTTTTATCCCGGATAATTTCGGCATTTTGTTTTTTCTGTAGTCCACGCGAACGGAGTCGCGGGCGTCCACTAGTTTGTAATAAGTTTAATATTATGTAAGCAGTGCCGGAAGCCATAAAAAATCCTATCCTATCCAATGCTAATTATTACCTATTAAGTACAAAAAATTAGGTACCTACAAACTTTATACATTATTTTAATTTCTAAGTTTGTTGTGTATGTAGATCGAATTACCTATGTAGCAGATCTTAGCAGATGTTAATTAAATTTTTTAACTTTAAACTTTGCGCTATGCCGGCATTGCCGCCAAGCGCGGGAATATATTTACTTGCCATAATTAAAGATTAAGATTCCCTATAACTTTTTATATTTAGATTTGTTTCTGTTATACTCGTACATTACAAGTGAGCCTGGGTCATATTATTACTATAAACTATAAATTACAATAATGCCTAGAGATAATGGCCTGATATTATACTTTTTTTGTTTCAGATTCGACCACGTTTTCCTTCGAGGATAGTGAAATGTTATTGTCATCAAAACTTTAATTCTTAATGTCAAGAAGTAAGAAAGCGTTTAGTGAAAAAACGCATCTTGAAACTGAAAGTGAATTTATCCACAAGTTGAAATCGAGGACTAGCCGGTCCTTGATGAACTCTACAACTTACAACCCTTGCGCTCTAACACTTTGCATTTCAAAGAGACCTTGCAGGTATTCTGCCAGAGATCCGAGATTAAGAAATTGGTCAAGAGAACTATCAATTTGCTCTACGTAGAACAATTTCCAATTGAATTATATTGGAAATTTTCTCACTGTTCAAAAAGGACAGAATAAAGAGACAAAGAAGTACTTAATTAGTAGAGTACAAAGAAATTAAAAGTACTTACTTAGTACTAGAAAATTGTCTAGAAACTAATGGACACGGAAAGAACCTTTGCCAATGGAATTCCAGGCAAAGAAAAATCATTCAAGCAAGAACAAAAAGTACCGTCTGAAGAGGAGAAGACTTCGTCTCCTCTGTTATTGAATACAAATGACTTAAAATACATTGACGCGGGGAATGATGATGAATTGAGAGATGTGAAGAAACTTAAAGTCGATCTCAACACTGTAAATTCTATGAAAACGGATTGTAACAATCATGATGTGTTCTATCATAAGAATGAAAATGGTGACGGTGATGGTGATGAGTCTCCTAATGAAGGCGTTAAGTTCTTTGGACTTGGGGATGCAGATAGTATCTGCTCAAGCAGGCCACCACCAGATCAGGCTCCCGCGATCCCTGATGGAGGTTGGGGATGGGTGGTAGTTATCGCATCATTTTTAATAGCTACAGTTGCTGATGGTCTAGCCTTTTCGTATGGTCTTATGCATGAAAAATTTGTCATATATTTCAATGCAAGTGAAGCCAAGACTTCTCTTATTGGTAGTCTATTCATTTCTGTACCACTCATAGCTGGACCAATAATGAGTGCTTTAGTTGATCGTTACGGATGTCAAAAAATGACAATGGTTGGTGGAGTAGCATCGACGATAGGGTTCGTTGCTGCATCTTTCAGTAACTCTATTGAAGTATTGTATGTAACGTATGGATTGATGGCTGGTCTAGGAATGGGCCTATTATATGTGACAGCAGTGGTATCAATAGCATACTGGTTTGAAAAAAGGCGAAACTTAGCTGTTGGACTTGGATCTTGTGGTGTTGGATTTGGCACTTTCGTATATTCTCCATTAACAACATATCTACTGGATGAGTTCGGATGGCGGGGTGCCTTATTACTCTTAGCTGGTACAGTACTAAACGTGTGCATTTGCGGCGCTGTTATGAGAGATCCAGAGTGGTTAATTCTAGAACAGAAAAAGCAAAGAAGACTTAGTAAAGCGAAAAGAGCTTCAAGTACGGCGTCTATATCTGCTAGATCGGCCAAATCAGGGGGTGGAGAATCTATATACCCTGGAGCTGAAGAATTGAAAATCTTAATGAAAAGTGGAGAAACACCAGAATACATACTTACGGCTTTAGTTGCCTCTATAGCTGAAGCAGAAAATTTAGAGGCTGCTACAAAACACAATGCAGAGTTATCACAGCAAAAAAATAACTCTGTTATAAATCTTCCGACATACTTAAAACAAAGTGAAAAGGTAACATTATTTACAGTTATTTACCTATACCTAATTATATTTAACTTCACAAACGAACTGTAATAATATAACTAGGTATTGTATAGCATTAACTAGTCGGAACATCAATTAGATTATAAAATTATTTTTTATATTTTAGGTACCGGCAGAGGTGTTGGATCAATTAATGGCAAATAAACGTTTTTACAACATTGTATTACAAAACTATCCTTCTCTCTTAGCACTAAGGAGTAATTCAGAACAGAAATTGCCCATTGAACCATCCCCAGAAGCATCTAAGGGAAAACCAATCACGATGTCTATGAAGTTGAAACTGAGCATGAAAGCCAAAAAGGATAAAAAAATATTTGAAAAGAAGTTAGACAAGGTGAAGGAAAATTTACTACAGCCTATAGCTGAAAATAAAATAGCTGTAATACCGCCGGGTCAAAGACGTCAAGATTGGTGGTCTGATCATCACTATTTGAAAGATATTCGAGTCCACAGAAACTCAATCATGCATCGAGGAGCTATGATGAATATTGCTAAATATAAGCTACGTGCATCATCGTGTCCCGACATCTACAAAAACTCTATGTGGTCAATGGAAGAAGAAGAAGAAGAAAAGGTATGTACATATACATATTTCCAGGAATCCAATCAGATTTATATGTTTTTGGATTATTATGTGGAATCGTAAATACTACTCAAAATGAGAGTGGATATTAAACTTAAACATGAATAAATCGCATATTTAATAAAAAAAACCTTTTTAAATTGAATTTATTTACTTACTTTTTTGTTTTGTTTTCAGACATGGTTCAAACGATTCGTTAAAATGTTGAATAAAACATTTGACTTTAATATGTTCACGGAGTTCCATTTCCTTATGATGAATTTATCTACTTTGGTGCTGTTTATTTGGTTCATTGTGCCTTACTTCTACATATCAAACTTTATGCAAATGAGTGGTTATTCTGAGACTGAGGGTGCTATGATGCTCAGTATTTTTGGAGTTGCTACTATTATTGGAATCGTAAGTACTCATTAGTCATTTACAAAATACATAATTTATTACTCAAAAAATACTATTAGATGGGTCTATAATATAAACTCTATATTATTAGTTGGTGGGTGTTCTTATACAGGGCATTCCTTTGGCTATAATACCATGAATCTCATCGTCTGGCTGGCTGAAATTATACTATTACTTTTAATTACAATAAAGTAATAATATTGGATTTTAATTAATATTTATTTACCTACCTACTAGGCATAAAAAATAATATATTAACTAAGTATTTGAATGATTTTTTCTTTCTCTTTGCAGGTGGGCTTGGGATGGATGGGTGATTTACCATGGGTAAACGTAACGAAAACTTACACAGTATGTCTAATATTTTGTGGCATCTCGATTATTATGTTTCCTATCATGATACGAATTTTGGATCCGACAGCGTCTTACAGTTTCTACTTACTGGCAGTGAACGCTGTCATATTTGGATTGATGTTTTCAAGTTCTTACGCTTATACACCGAGTATATTGGTTGAGCTGATCGCTTTAGACCGTTTCACAATGGCTTACGGACTAGTGCTACTTAGTCAAGGCGTTGGACATTTAGTTGGACCTCCAATGGCTGGTGAGTAGTTTCTGGAAATAAAAAATATTTCTAGAATTTAAGGGTTCGTTTTAGCTCTACTGTATTTGGTCTGCCCAAATCCTTACATTTCTACCTATAGTACTATTCATCATCATCATCATCAGCCTATTGCAGTCCACTGCTGGATGTAGGCCTCCCCCAGGGCACGCCACAAGACTGCCATGGGGGGTATTTGCCCATAGTCACCACGCTGGGCAGGCGGGTTGGTGACCGCAGTGTGTATCTTGGACTATGTTGTCAACATGGGAGGTGCTGCTGCCCACCTCCCGGAAATCCTTAATCACCTCGTACGATACCCACGGGCAGACATGGTGTGGTACGAATTCTACTCCGCCGGCACTACGCGGCCAATAACATATACTATTATTAAGTATTATTACTAAGTACTTAGACAAATCTGTCTGTCTGGCTTTCACGGCAAAACTACTATACCGATTTTTTTTGCAATTAACGCCAACGGAGTCGCGGGCTTCTATTAGTAAAGGATATAATTTAAAAGATTTTAATATACATGATGTTTTCGTGCACCTAAACATAAAGTAGGTATTTCTCAGTTAAAGTTTGTAGAAAATTAAACGCTACGGCTTTGTTCGTAATATTTAATAGAGCGTCACTCTTATTATTATTACGTAGTTCGTACCTACATAATAAAGTTATTAGAATATTACTTATCTATAACGTAATGAAAATAACTGCTATAAAATATAACTTGGGTTGGCGATTTTTTGGGCTATTGTTAAAGATATCTTTTAATTTCTAAATATCTTATACGTATCTTATGGTGTAGTGTAGGCGATGTCACTGTGCCGTTTTATATCTATTTTTATCATATTTATTTCAGGTGCCCTTAAAGATAACACTGGATATTGGGATGCCGCATTTTACGTAGCTGGTCTTTGGGTGATGGTTTCAGGAGTGTTAGTAGGAGTCATACCTTATACGAAAAATTTCCGTCTATGTGGGAATGCGCCATTAGCTAAGGATGTTGCAAGTGAAATTGATCCCGGAGTAAAGATAATCATTGCTCATTGAGTGATTATGACAAATTATTTAACTAGCATTAAATAAGATAGGTACTCGTCAAAATGTAATTAACATATTATTTTAATGTTTTTCTGAGGAGCTACTAATTTAATATTTTTATATATTAATAAATTATCATAGGAAGTACCTATACAGGTTGTAACAGAAAGGGTATGTTAAGCAAAAAGCTATGTAAATAGCCCACTATAGGGAACCTATTTCCAAAATTTGGCCCTCGAAATCACATGTTCATTTTTGAAGATTGTATGAACATTCCTAAGTTGTTTAGGAATTCTCCATACTATCTAGAAAAATACACATGTAATTTTGATTCTGAAATTTTGTGCGTAGTTTCTTTTTAGTGGGCTATTTACATAGCTTTTCGCTTAACATACACCTTTTGTTGCACCCTGTATATTTCAAATAAATATTTTGCTATTGATTTATAAGTGATCTGGGTACTAGATAACATTTTCAGGTATCAGGGATTTATACATATAGGAAAAAGAAAGTTTTAAATTTTTTTTAACAGCCGCATATATAGGTAATAAATATATAGGTAAATCAAGAAGAACGTCCACTTCTTTCGAAGCCATTAAGAAATCCAGATTGGTAGACGGTTGCCTTCCTTTTATATTCGTAGTATGTATTATTTATTAAATGTAAGCATGTGATAGATTCCTATGATATCAATATTACAGTTAGGTACAGATAGGTACTTATAATTTTGAAATATTTATGTTCATTTATTATTTGCTAGGTACCTTCATTATAGTTGGTACTAAGTTAATCTTTTTATTTAGGTAATCATGTAGGTAATCATCATGCAGGAGTAAGTACCAATTTAAAAAAAATAGAGATGTTTATATCTATTTGGTTTAAGTAACTTATTTAAACAAATGTGAGACTATAGATACTTTATTTGTCTGAATTTAATAATGTTTTGTTTATAAAATAAACTTGGTAGGTTACGTGCGTACGTAATGAAAATAATTCATATTTTATTTATTATTTTATTAATTACGATTTTTTTGTATTTGAGACATACCTAACCATGGTAGAATACTTGCCGTTTTGATACTGAGATGTAAAAAACGAATTTATTTTTGTCTTTTATTTATTGAAATATTGTACGTATTATTTAGTTTTGTGACTACTTATTTAGACTTAAGAAATATTGTATGTTAATTAACTAAGTTAGTTTGTCTATCGAGAATCCCATAATTAATTTTATTAAACTTCAAAGATTATATTAACCTGTTTTTTTTTAAATCTTAATCCACCGTCGATATAATGTTCCTTGTACTTCATATTTGGAACTTTAGTACTTACATACAGAAGTATGTAGATAGGTAGCATGTATGAGGAAAACTGTCAGGATAAACTAGAGTACCTAGTGTTACAGTTTACAGTCAGCACCAATTCATACATATGAATATATAGCGTACCTTATAATATTAATTATTATTATTATATAAAGTCAATTGATTAAGGGCTATATTTTATAAAAGTAGTTATTATGACTCGCAATATTGTTCTAGGAGGTTGCGATGGTTGTATAAATAGTAGGGTAGAAACTAAATGGTGTCACTTTATTCTTGACTGTTGAGCTTGTAAGACGTTACTCTGGCCAATTGCAGTTTGAAATAAACTACCTCCATTTGTATTTAAAAATGTTAATCATATTGTTCAATTTGTTACTGAAATAACAAGTAAGATAAACAGTGTAAATTAAGTGATATGGTACTGCTTTTCTCGAATATAATACCGCTAAAGGCAGCCTAACTGTGAAATAGTCGAATAAACGGTTGTACATAGTTATACATCGTTTAACTTCTTTTCCTGGATATACCACTGCTTCATCGGATTTCCTGTGGTAATACTAGATAACTAGTTTATTCCAAATGTTACATAAAGATATTCAACAGTAAGTAGGTACGACGAGTATTTAATAATAAGTTCTCCAGACAAAACAAATGAATTGACCTAGTTGATTTATATTTGTCTCCTTCATGAGTCACATTTATACTATTGTTAGGCATATGACTAACAAAATGGTAGGTAATTTTACAATCTTTTTGTTAAGTATATTCAAACGCTATAAAGTGATAATATTTCCCGACTTGTCCACAATTATTATTCACAGTTTAGAAGAGCGGCGGATGCGAGATTTCACTTCGTTTTTTCTTCCTACCCGGCATCTCTTCCTGGGCATACTGTACAAGTAGAGGGACTTGAGGGTCTTGGTGTTTTGTAGGCGAACTTGTACATCTCACTCAACTATACCCTCAAAATTGGTCAGAAGTGGAACCATGTGGTTCTATCGGCCCTTAGTGCTCTGTCTACCCCGTAATGGATAAAGGCGTGATTATATGTATTTTATATGGTACATTATAATACACACATCGTTGTCATTAACAGTAGTTCAAATCGAAGTTCGGGTGAATATTGATTATACAACTATGACATAGGTAGGTACCGTAGAAATTAATAAAAAAAATTACGAGTATGTACTTACTGTTATTAATATTAAATGCCGAAGAGTCCGTATTATTCCTTAATTTTAAGAAATATTAAAAATTTATGGTAACATTACAACTGTCAAGTTGCTGTAGCAATGATTCTTCCTACGAATTCATGGTTATGTATTGATTTTGAGTTATTTATTGTCTATCTCGTTTTAACGTAAGGAGCAAGCGATTGTAGTGTCATGCGCCTTCTCCTTTTATACAACAAATTTCTCTTTGTTTTTATCGATCGATCGCCGAACAAATTGATGTTTGTGATGTGAGTGAGTCGAGTAAAACACGACAAACAAAACTGGTAAAAGCAGTAAAATAATCCAAATTTTCCGGTCGTTTAAAAGATTTATCAATTGAAATTATTGTGAGAAATCTTTATCGAGCTGAGTGTAAAATACTAGAAGTGTTAAAATGCATAAGTAAGTAAACTGAACTGTAATGAAACCATGACCGAATATTTTCACTTTTAATTTTATTGAATTAAATTAACGGTTTCCTTATTCTAGGATAGTTCATT
The DNA here is from genome assembly GCA_014607495.2 of Carposina sasakii. Lineage (NCBI taxonomy): Eukaryota > Metazoa > Arthropoda > Insecta > Lepidoptera > Carposinidae > Carposina > Carposina sasakii. Next base: position 1,779,035 of record CP053157.1, read on the forward strand.
TGGATCTTAAAGGAGCACCTTTAAAATTGCCTTACTTGGAGCAGGTAGGACAGGCTAATAATGGAAGATATATGAGAAAAAATATGATAGGAGACCTTTATCAATGCAATAGTACCCAAAAGACCTGATTTTTGGATTTTTTTCTGTTTGTGCGTTTGTGCACGCTAATCTCAAAAACGGCTGAACCGATTTCGGTGCAGTTTTCGGTAATATATTGTGATAGGTCCCACATAACATATAGGCTACTTTTTATCCTGGAAAAATGTTTTTATCCGGGGTAATTTCGACATTTTGTTTTTTCACTAGTTCTTAATATGGATGGCAAAAACAGAAAGGTATAACAAATAAATTTCTGACACTAGGAGTTGGACTGATACTGGTGTGTTAAGAAAATCTGCTGCCAGCAAATGAGTTATAAAGTGTGGTAGAATTGACCATGATTCATAATTTTTTAATATATTTCAGGTTCTTATCTCAGTCAAATCTTGGGGTGCTACCGGCATACTTTATGAATGGGAAGATACATTTCCTTATGTGGGGGAGCTGGAGGAGATTGGCAGTGCCCACAGCGGTGAGGGGATTTATTCCGCTGATGAGGTGCGGAGGATCATGCAGTTTTCCAAGGAGATTGGTCTGGAACCTGTAAGTATAAACTCATTATTCAGCAGCATTCTGAACAGTGATAAATGGATGATGAATGGAATCACACCTCTTTCCCAGAGGGGTAGGCAGAGATAATTATTGATGTAAGTAATTAAGAATAAAACCCTATAATCCTCCATTGTTGTTGGCTTTTTAACACTTAGTTATTGTTTTGACGTCTATTTACCTTGAAATTAACAATAGGCACACAGGTACTTTAAAAATCAGTGTATGTGGTGCCTTAAAATCTATCATATGTTACTTTTAACACAAGTCTAGGTAGGTAGGTAGTAAGGAGTCTACACCAGATTAGAGCTTTGCTATGTTGCTATATACTTTAAACAGATATGTGTACCACCAAATGAAAGGAAAGGCAGCCTAATCCAAATATTTTTTTATTGCACTAAGTTTGTGAATCTGGACAAAATTCCGAACATATCATCCGTGCCAATTAATTTAACCAGACTTAAAGCAAGAAAATTTCTTCATACCTCCAGATCCAACTAGTACAGACAATTGGCCACATGGAGTTTGTACTAAAGCACCCCGCATTCCGAGGTCTGAGGGAGCTACCTCGTTCCCCAGCTGTACTGTGCCCGATGAAGGAAAACTCCAGAGTTCTTGTGAGGATGATGGTGGACCAGGTGTTGGCAGCACAGCCGGATGCTAAATACTTGCATATCGGTGCTGATGAGGTAGGTAAGGGTGTTTGATTCAGTTTACATAAATAAGATGATAATTATGATGAACTTTTATTATGATTATATGACAGGAACATAAGTTAAGTTATGATTTATATATATATATAATGTACTTTAAAATTTGTCATTCTTGCTGATAAGTTACGTTTTCGTGTTTTATACACAAAATGCACAAAGGCAAGCTTATAATATAATAAAAATAATAATATACATATAATAAAAATATCACTGTCTGTACATGGAAGATATATGAGAAAAAATATTATAGGAGACCTTTATCAACACAAAGTACCCAAAAGAATGATTTTTGGAATTTTTGTCTGTTTGTGCACGCTAATCTCAGAAACGGCTGAACCGATTTCGATGCACTTTTCAGGAATATATTGTGACAACTTGGTAATATTATAAACGTGAAAGTTTGGTGTATGTGTATGTTTGTTGCTCTCTCACGCAAAAACTACTAAATGGATTTTGATAAAACTTCACAATAATATAGCTTACCTACATATCAGAATAACAGATATGCTGCTTTTTATCCCGGGATTTTTTTATCCCGGATAATTTCGACATTTTGTTTTTTCTACAGTCCACGCGGACGTCCACTATACTGCCGTCCATAAGCTATAATGCCGTTATCCAACACGAGGTCGATTGCACATAACGGCATTATAGCTTATGGACGGCAGTATAGTACTCTATTAAATCTGCTATATTTCCCAGGTTTGGCACACGGCGTTATGTACAAATTGTTCAGAAGCTTCATTCCACTCCGAGTTTAAAGGGATATCCCTTTTCCTATCACATGTTCGAGATTTGGCGGCGTATATAAAGGAGAAACGACCGAATTTGACCATACTGATGTGGGATGATATGCTGAGAAACATAGGGGAAGCCGGGTTGAGATGTATGTATGTATGATTTAACTTAGTTTTGCTACAGAGAGTAGAGTTATACAGGGTGTAACAAAGGGGGATGTTGAGTGAAATGTCATGAAGGCATGAAAATAGCTCACTATAGAGATCTATCCACAAAAATTTGAGACTTTCCCGATACTATGGAGAATTCGAAAACATGGAAGGTTCTCTATAGTAGGCTATTTTCATAGAATCTCGCGAAATAAACCCCTTTTGTTAGACCCCCTGTAGAAGATAGACATAGAAGTGTGCATTTAAAAAAATATAGGCTTTTATTCCAAAATTTTATCTTACTAGCGAGCGACCCGCCCCGGCTTCGCACTGGTGCAATGCTGATAAAATACATACATACATATAAACAATTTTTATATTAATTTTTAGTTTAGTTATAGTTAGTGCATGATTACGTATTATAAATTTTCCAGCATTCAACCTAGGCCAGTTAGTGCAGCCAGTGGTGTGGCATTACTACCCCAAAGAGTCGTTTACCCTGGCGGCCGGTATGTGGAGTGCCTACCGCCGCTCATTCCCCGCGGTGTGGGCCGCCTCTGCGTATAAAGGGGCCAATGGGAGTTGTGCGGTTAGTACTTTAATAATTATATTTATTTACATACATACATTCCTATACAGGGTGTAACAGAAAGGGTATGTTAAGCGAAAAGCTATGTAAATAGTCCACTAAAATTCCTAAACAACTCAGGAATGTTCATAAAAAATCACAGTCTGTGATTTAAAGTCTCAAATTTTGGAAATAGGTTCTCTAATAGTGGGTAATTTACTTTTCTGTTACACTCTGTATAGTCACGCCCATTATCCCCAAAGAGGTTGGGCAGAAGTGTGCAAATTCACCCACCTTTCTCCAGTTAGCTTATTAAGTCCCACGTGGTAAGGCCTGAGCCTACCGTCGCTAACTATATTTAATCTTTATATGACCGTTCATCTCGCTGAAGCTGTACGCAAAACTAGAGCCTTTTACGGTGCGGTGCTGACAAGTTAAATTTTCTTCGACACCGCAATATGACGGTACCGCTATCCCAAGGAATTTGCTGTTTGTGTGTGTGTGTGTGTGTGTGTGTCCATTCAATGGTTTTAAAGAAAGCGCAGGAAGAAAGATATAGCCTGAAGGAATGACTAGAGTTGCGGGGTGGTAAAGGGTTAAAAATGCCTAGCTAGCCGTTTTACGGCGTGATACAATATGCTTTCGACATTTACAGAAATTACAGGCTCCGTTATCCATCAAACATGACATCATGGTCGATTCTGACAGTCACACTTAAACGCAAACTTAATCTTAGTCAGGTCTATCCCTCTCCGTTGTTAACATAAACGGCTGAGAGAGAAAGGGACAGGTAGGACTAAATTTTACGTTTAGGTTAAGTGTTACGGTCAGAATCGACCATATTTAGTTTGAATAAGTACTTTTAGTTTAAGTCAGGTCACTGTTCCATACCGATTATAGATCACAAAGTAAAATTCCTTGAAACAGTCGCGCAGTCGTCTCTTGACGGTTGCCAACCAGTCGCAAGTTGAAATTGTGACTTTGTCGATTGTTTTCTAGATAGTGTCCCCAGTGTCGAGATATGTGAGCAACAACGAAGGTTGGCTGGAGGAGATTCGCAAAATGTCGCCCACTGTCAACTTCGCGGGCATCATACTTACCGGATGGTCGAGGTAAGAGATATTAAGTAACTATTTAAGTAATGCTGCTCTGGGAGTGAAAAAAAAGTCTAATACGACAGCTGCTTCTCTTCCCGGGCATACTGTACAAGTCAGTAGAGGGACAAGAGGGTCTTGGTGTTTTGTAGGCGATGGGCTGACCACCTGTCACTACTAACCGAACTTGTACATCTCAACTATACCCTCAAAATTGGTCAGAAGTGGCACCATGTGGTTCTATCGGCACTTGGTGCTCTGCCTACCCCGTAAGGGATAAAGGCGTGATTATATGTATGTATTTAAGTAATATAAATAGCTAACTAAAAAATAAATTAATTAGCGGCCTCCCACGACTAGGAATTCCCGCTGTTTCCCTATACGCTACAAAAGGAAGCCACGGTCCAAATGTTACGTTTCTAACTTTTGTAGTTTTGCTTTGGTGGTCATGAATCATTCAGGACTTCATATTACTTTACACTTAACTAGCGGTCGCCCACGATTTCCCCGCGTTGTCCCTAGCTATACATATAAACCTTTCTCTTGCATCAATCTATATAGGACCTAACAAAAGGGGTATGTTAAGCTAAAAGCTATGATAATAGCCCTCTATAGATGAGAGCCTATTCCCAAAATTTAAGACTCGAAATCAAATGTTTATTTTTCCTGTTAGTATGGATAATTTCTAAACAAGTCAGACATGTTCATACAATCTTGAAAAATAAACATGTGGATTCGAGTCTTAAATTTTGGGAATAAGTTCTTTATAATGGGCTATATTCATAGCTTTTCGCTTAACATACCCTTTTTGTTACACCCTGTATATTAAAAAAAAAAACACATCAGTAGTAAATGAATTGGGCATTCTAGATCAATCATATTTCAATGGCTCGCAAAGCTCGCTGCGCCCCTTCGTGCGCAATTGAAATATGATTGATCTAGACCACCCCAATTCATTAAAATTCAGTAAAAACGATTGGGTTTGATCATAATTGATCATTCAGTAGAAACTCATGAATCACAGCAGTCAAGTTTGATGTTAAACATGAAATTTCTGAAACAAAAGGAATCTCTTAAATTAAAATGTGTTTGCCCTGTTTCAATCAATGAACAAAAACGACATGGAAACTTATTACCAAATACTATACGCAGTATTGTTTGTGGCCCATCAAATTGTGGGAAGACTAATTTAGTAATAAGTTTATTATTACATCAAAACGGACCGAGATTTCAAAACCTTTATGTTTATTCGAAATCTTTATATCAACCTAAATACATATTTCTCGAAAAGGTAATGGATATGGTTGCATCCACATCTTACAACAAGTATAACCATAACAGCGAAATTTTAAGTCCGCACGAAGCTTTACCAAACTCTATAATTATATTTGACGACGTGGCTTGTGAAAATCAAAACAATATACGAGACTATTTTGCTATGGGTCGTCATAAGAATATTGACTGTTTTTATATTAATCAAACTTACACCAAGATACCTAAACAACTAGTAAGAGATAATTCTAACCTTATTATATTATTTAAACAAGATGATATAAATCTTAGACATATTTATGAAGAACATGTAGGATCAGATATGACATGGCCTCAGTTTCGTGAAATGTGCTCCACTGTATGGAGTAAACCTTTTAATTACGTTGTTATCAACAAGGACTGTGAACGAAACAAAGGTTGTTACAGAATGAAGTTTGATACATTTATAGTTGTGGATTAAAGTTTTTAAGTAACAGTTGTGCAACGAACAAAACAGTTCTATTAGAGAAGTCGAAGAGAGTAGAACCCATAACGATGGAACGAAATCTTAAAGAAGAAATCGTAAAATCAGCATCAGCTGTAAAAAGAAAGGTAAAAATGATACAAGATTCAAAAAACATAAATGAAAGGACATTGGAAACTATATTTAAACCTATCGTTAGCCCACTTAAAATATTAGCAAGTAAAACTGGTGACAAACGCCACACCTATGAAGCAATGGATCAAACCCAATTAGTGAAAAGAACTAAGTCTAGCAAAAGCGAGTCATCAAATACTTCTGCTGAAGATTATGAAGAACCTATTAACGAAGACACAGATATAGATATTTCTAAAAGATCTAACAAAACTCTCACTACATCACCCTATGAGGATCAGGACGACTTTGAAAACTCATTTCAATCTCTTCAATCATCGCCAAGTGTAACCAACGATTCATTATCATGGTCCATGTCATCAGAAGAAATGAAAAATATACCCTATGGTGTTAAAAATGTTAAAGGAAAACTTATGCTTGGCAATACCCGTGTTTATGATGATGATCGCATCCTAAAAATTGGAAATTATAGCTTAAAAAAAACTAACGGATTAAAAGAATTGTTGTATAAAAAGGTACCAAATTTAGATCTGATTACAGATGAGGACTTACAAAATTATAAATTATTACTTAGAGATACGAATGCGCACAAGCGTAATTGCGATCCAGCTAAACCAATAATTAGTAACAAAGGATTTAAATATATGAACGTGATTAAACCTTTATTCTCAAGAAGTTATACAAGTAGTGTAGAAAGTCTGCCACGAGGAGAAGGAATCAATATTAAGAAAGAAGTTAAGAAAGATACTGATTTAGTTTACTGGGACGATCCAAATGAGTTAGTAGAACGATTAAAATTACTACTTGCATCTAGGGCTGCTGGTAACACTGGAGTTCATAATGAAATTTATGCTATAATCGAGGAACTAAATGAGGCTGGTATTATAAATAACAATAAATATATAAAGCTTCCATCACAAAGATTAGGTAGTATCATTACGCTACAGACGCCGACAAGACGGCAATGAATATTGACAAATTTGGTCATCACGTTCATAAGCGTTTACGACTATCAGAATTTACTGACTTTTTTACCGATGCATTAGTAAAGTCAGATACAGGTGAATTTGATTTGAAATCATCGACTTTGAAAGGACTACTTACACCGGAAAAGAATGATGAAGCTGTGAATAAAGAATACGTAGATAAATGTTTAGAAGAACTAAAAAATGAAATGAAAACAATCCATGATAGAGTCAAATCATATCTTCATAATTTAGAAAAAATAACGACTAATTATTTGATTACCCAGCATTATACAAAAAAAGAGATTGATTTAATGCTAGCATCCAAACTTGATGTTAAGAATGAGTAAGCAAGACATAGTCAACGAACTTCACAAAGCAGCTAGAAGAAACTTTTTTCGTAGACATACTATTGTAAAGGGGGTAGATGATTTGTGGCAAGCCGATCTTATGGATTTTCAAAAATATTCTTTGTATAATAAAGGATATAAATATGTTCTTGTAGTGATTGACGCTTTATCAAAATACGTATGGGTGAAGCCATTGAAGACAAAATCTAAAAAATACGTTACGGACGCAATGCATAGAATATTATCGGAATCTTCAAGAAAACCTAGAAATTTACAAACAGATCTGGGTACAGAGTTTTATAATGATAATTTTCAGCAGTTAATGAGTAAATATAATATTAATCATTATTCCACATATTCTGTTAAAAAAGCATCTATTGTAGAACGGGTAATAAGAACTATAAAATTACACCTTTATAAAGCGTTCAGTCTATGTGGACGATATAATTGGTTTCAAACTAATTTAGATTCTGTTGTTAACCACTATAACAATACAGTACATCGTATTACAAAATACAGGCCAATTGAAGTTAACCAATCAAATGAGGTTATAGTGAGGTCTAATATTATAAAAACCCAACACCCAAAGATACGAGAAGGACCAACATTTCGAGTTGGTGATTTTGTTCGTATAAGTAAATACAAAGGAGATTTCTATAAAGGTTATACGCCCAATTGGTCTACGGAAATATTTCGCATTGTGAAAATAAAGCAAACTAATCCCCAAACTTATCAAATAGCAGATAAACATAATCAAAATATTCTAGGTTCTTTTTATAGATACGAACTACAAAAAACTAAATATCCTGACCTTTATCTCATTGAAAAAGTTATTAAGAGAAAAGGAAATAAACTTTTTGTAAAATGGTTAGGATTAAGTGATAAAGAAAACAGTTGGGTAAACAAAAGTGAATTAGTGCTTTAGGTATAAAAATAGCTCATTAATAACTCCATGTCTCACTTTATGATTATCGATGAAAGGGGGCAGTGGTATAATTAATAATTTGATAGATCATTTACCGTTTGAGTTACATTTACCTGGATATCAATATTGCGGTCCAGGAACAAAACTTCAAGAAAGGATACGTAAAGGTGATAGAGGTGTAAACAAACTGGATGAAGCTTGCATGCATCACGACATTGCTTACATTAATAAAGATTCCCGCGCTCGAAATAAAGCTGATTTAGAACTTTTAAATATGGCTAAGAGAAGGTTGAAATCAAAAGATGCTGGGAAAGGGGAAAAAATTGCTTCATGGATAGTGAAAAATGCTATGAAGGCAAAAATTAAGGCAGGTAGTGGCATAAAATCATTTAAAAACGGTATCAAAAAAATACGGTCCCAACTGAAATCTCTGAAAACCAAGGATCGCCACTCTGCTATAAAATTTGCATATGCAGCTGCAAAGAAACAGTTTGGTAATAAAAAAGGAATTCGTTTACCGCGTTGTATTCCGCTTCCAAAAAGTGGGGGACTTTTGCCACTTATTCCTATATTTGCTGGTTTGTCAGCTTTGGGTTCTCTAGCTGGAGGAGCAGCAGGTATAGCAAAAGCTGTTAATGATTCTAAAGCTGCACAAAAGAGTCTCCAGGAATCTGAAAGACACAATAGAATGATGGAAGCAGTAGCTCTTGGAAAAGGCTTATATATTAAACCTCATAAAAAAGGAGCCGGCTTATATTTGAATCCACCAAAAAACTAATTAAGACGCTGCCCAGACGTGCACTGACTAACTTAGATATATTAGAACATGCGCATCATATTCCTTACTTTAGAGGCGTTTACATGAGAGATACATTACCTTCTAAACCTAGGAAGAATGAATGTGGAATATTGAATTTGGACAGCAATTTAAATCCTGGGACGCATTGGGTGGCCTTCGTAAAGCAAAACAATTATGTTGAATACTATGATAGTTTTGGTGATTTGAAACCACCATTAGAACTAATAAATTATATGCATAACCTACCTATAAACTATAATTATGTACGACATCAATCGTTCGGTACTACAAACTGTGGTCATCTGTGCTTAAAGTTTTTAAGAAAATATTGGAAAAAACATTTATATATAGAATGAAATAAATTAAAGTGTTAGTATAAAAATGTCTTTCACTGTGTCTATAACTGGGAGAGGTGCATCTTTAATAACCAACTATTCCCCAACATTGGAACTTCAAGGGGACTACGAATGTGGTCTTTTATATTTTTCAACCTTCAACTCTATTCCTAATATAGATGAAAGAAACAATAAGTTTTACTACGGTGACAATGAAATCATAGAAATTCCTGAAGGTTCCTACGAGCTTCAGGATATTTGTGATTATTTGAAAAGCAACATTAAAAACACTGTATTGAAATTAACATGTAATAATAATACATTAAAAACAAGCATCTTTTGCTCCAAATGTATTCATTTTAATAAAAGTTCACTTTGCAAAATTTTAGGTTTTGGAGAGGAAACAATAAATGCCAATATAAGTACAGAATCACAATATCCTGTCAGCATTCTATCAACAACCATCGTGCGGATCGAATGCGACGTAGTTAGTGGTTCGTTTGTAAACGGAAAATCAAGCCATATTATTTATGAATTTGTGCCTAATGTACCACCTGGCTATCGAATAATTGAAATACCTAAAAACTTAATTTATTTTCCTGTTAATCAAAGTTCTATAAGCGCTCTCAATATAAAACTCCTAGACGCTGAAAATAAAGAGATCAATTTAAGAGGTGAAGAAATACAGCTGTATTTACATTTTAGAAAAAAATGATAAACTTCAATAAAAGCCCTACTACATCCTCTGTTCAAGTCAGTTTTAAAAGAACTTCTCGCAAAGGCACACCGCTTCAGCTGAAAAAGAGGCTAACCAAGACCAATAAAGAATTCCTAAAGCTTGTACGCTTAATAAAATGAATATTTTAAATATATCTCAACAAACATCATACGACAACAGCATTGAAAGTTTTGAGTATCATTCATACAAACCATATGTGACAAGTTTCAATAACAATGACGAAATACGTATTCCTATTAATCAACAGGACCTGTATGTGCTGCCTTCACTTAGTAGTTTGTATATCGAGGGAAAAGTGAATGTTTATAACAGTACCACTAAAGAGAAAGTGTCAAATGTACATTTTGTTAATAATCCGGCCCTATTTTTATTTCAAGATATACGATATGAATTAAACGGAGTGGAAATAGATAAAATTAAAAATGCTGGTGTAACTACTACAATTAAATCTTATCTATCTATGAATGAAAACGAATCCAAATCTGCTTGCGTTTGGGGCTGGTCAACTATGGGAACAAAAAATACTAATGGTGGAGTATTTTCAGCATCTATTCCGTTAAACAAAATATTAGGGTTTGCAGAAGATTATGAAAAAATAATCATTAACTGTAAACATGAGTTAGTATTACTTAGAAGTAATACGAATCTAAATGCAATAACTTTAAGTACAGGTGAAGTTATAGAGGATATTATTATCAGTAAAATAATTTGGAGAGTTCCACACGTAAAAGTATCTGATCGTGAGAGAATTAATTTATTAAAACATTTAGAGAAAGATCGAGCTATTCCATTAGCGTTTCGAAATTGGGATCTGTATGAATACCCATTACTACCCAAAACGCGCAAGCATACTTGGTCTATAAAAACATCATCTCAAATAGAGAAACCACGATTTGTTGTAATTGCTTTACAAACCAATCGACGACATAATAGTAAATTGTCGATGGCTGAATTTGACCATTGTAATGTACGTGATGTAAGAGTCTTTTTAAATTCATCATATTATCCCTATGAAGGACTGAATATCAGTTTTTCAGAAGACAAGTTTACTTTATTATATGAACAGTATGCAAGATTTCAGCAGTCGTATCACAGTCGTCGAGCAGAACCATTGATGAGTTTAAAACAATTCAAAGATATCGCTCCTTTATTTGTTATTGATTGTTCCCGACAACACGAAATGCTAAAGGGCTCGATAGACGTGCGAGTTGAAATCGAAACAGATCAAGAAATATCAGATCAGACAGCGGCATATTGTTTGATTTTAAACGATTGTATATTCGAATACAAGCCATTGAGTAATATTGTAAAAAAAATATCATGAATAAAAATACCATACTTGTAGATTTACAAGGTTTTAAAAGTTATAAAAATGAATTCATAGTTAAAGAATTTGTAATATGTACTTTCAATCATACTAACATATTTTTAATAAAACCTCCATACTCTTTTTCTAAACTTACTGATGAAGAAAAAAGGCATGTACGCTGGATCGAAAGAACCAGAGGATATAGATGGAGCGATGGATATATTGATTATAAAGAATTTCGTAGAATCATTAAACCCTACTTAAAAGATCAGAGAATTATTGTTAAAGGTGAAGAAAAGATTAAGTGGGTACAGGAATTATATGATGATGGAAATATTATAGATATAACTGACACAGGTATTCCAAATCTAAAGACTTTATCTGAACTATATGGCAGTAATAATTTTGTTAGTAGTTGCTTGCAACATAAAAAAAATTGTGCTTTAAAAAATGTATTGTATATTAAACAATGGTGTTTAGCAAACAATGTAGCAATGGGAATATTTTAATAAAGAAATTTCATTTAATAAATACTGTTTTTTTTATACAGCGCTTTTAAATTAGTAAAACATAAAATAAAATTAAGAGAAATAATAAAACATAGTATTTTAGATGAATAAATCATTTATTTTATAATGACATTAAAAAACAAACATAAAACAAATCATAACTAAACAATATCACCACAAAGTCTTTTCGAAATCTTTTTAACTAAAACCTCCGTCAGGTCTGAAATTTCGTCTATTGAGTCCTGTACTACATACTGCGCACTTAACACTACGTTCTCTTCACCGTCCTCTTCACCAGACCTAAGCAGTGGATACTCCTTCTGCAGATCCAATATTTTAATTTGAATGAGCTTAATCCCACGGCTTTCCTTGCTTATGACGAACGACTTTGATGAAACATTCGTCTTCTTTGTAGGTTCACGTTTTTGTCTTCGTTTCTTAGATTTCTTTAAAAGATCCTGATACTGTTCAGTAAAGTTCTCTAAAGGATCCTGGGCGTACTGACTGAACATTATGTCTGCTGAATCTTCCATTTTCTGTAAAAATAAATACAATATATAATTTATGTATTTCAAAAAAAAATAAAATTAATTTAACATTGAGATTAGATAATACTTACATTAAATTAATAAACTAGAACCCGCTGCTGTTGTAGAGAGCGCCGAATGACTTATGATGATAAATTCGCAAATACAGTTTCACTTAAAACTTTGTATTAAAACTCATGACTATGCATTCTTGTTAGTTGACGTAAATGCATGTGTACAATATTAGATATCATTTTCATCATATTCAGCATTATATTTGGAACAGGTTGCGACTTGTTAAGTGCTTACAATGAAAGCGCACAAGTAAAATAACATTTATAAAATAATTCTAGGTTCAGAAATATGATCATCAGGTTACGACATCATATGACTCGTATATTGAGAACTTGTTAAATTTGTCTCAACCTGTTTAATCCCTTAGCCTCTGCGCAGACGACAGACTATCCATGGAACTATGCGCTGACCCTTATAAAGCCTTTATAAATTATGTAAGTATAGGTAAAAATAAAATGTCGTGTACTTTGTTTAGCAAATTTATTTAAAACTATACATTGTCTAAACTATTAAAAATTAAATAATATTACAACGTTACTTAACAACTTACATCTTATTATACGTATATATAAATATATCTTAAGTTAACTAAACTGTAATATAATAATGTCCCCAAGATATGGTGGATATGTTGTTTTTCAAAATAAAACGTTTGTCATCCTTTCTCGACAAAGCCACTTTGTTTTGCTCTGTGGTAAAAATTTCATGCTTAATTGTTTTAAAAAGAACATTTTTACCGATTAACTCATTACCAGTTGATAAAACTTTAGTATAATCAGAAAATTTCAGTTTCATAGTTACATTTTTTTTAACTCCTTTTGCTTTCTTTACTTCATAACTGTTCGTTCTCAGACTATATAATTTAGATCGTAGTCCTACAAACTCAAGTAATAATTTACCGCTTAATTCATCTTTGAACAATCCAGGAACTTTTTTATTTTTAGGAACAATATCAAAACAATTATCCATAGCGTAATTGCTAGTATCGAAATAATTCAAGAAGTTTTCTTTTAAGTCTGTATAAAAGTCATTAGTCTCTATGGAGTATAAAAGACTGTCAGTATCAGTATAACATAAAGCCAGTTTATTATTATAGTATTTTTTCATTACAGAATAATGAAAATGATACATATGATTTTTAGAGAGTTCTAAGACCGTAAATCCAATGTATATGGGCTTGTTAAGGATAACTTTTTCACGTTTTAATTGTATAGCTACTAAATTTTCATCAAATATTGACACACTATGAAAATTAGGACGTGATATTAATCGTTCAGCTGTATACATTTTTTTGGTTTTATTCCGTTCATCCCTCCACGCACTAACAAGTTTGACATCAACCCTTCGTTCAGTGTCTTCTAATGTTTTTCCGAAAATACTATTGTTAAGCAATTTGAAAAAGTCTTGTTCAAATAAAGAATTAGATATTTGTCGCAACTGGGTATTTAAATCAATGTATTCTTTTAAGTAGGGTCTTTGTTTAAACGATATTCCTTTATGAATTTTTTTAAGACGTAATCCGTTTTGTATACATGTCTTTAAATGAACATAGTGGATAACGTAATTATATTTATTATACAAATTTGGTATAAGTTTCACATTTTTAGCACCGGGCGGAATAAAGTTTTCCGCACAAAATGGAAGATCATTATGGAAATCATGTAACTTCTCAGGATATTCCAAATCAACTTCGAGGATATATCCATAATCACTGTCATTAGGAATATTTATAATGTCAATTTTTTTACATTCCATTTCATTAAGAAGTTTGAAATCGGCATAAGGTAGATAACTGCACATAGCAAAGCCGTATAAATTATTACAATCCACATACATCAAATATTTGTTTGGTTGTGAGGGGTCATAATCAGGCTGATAGTGGTTATTTGACTTAGCATACCTTTTTGAACATAAGCAAATACCCCCACGAATTCCCTTTTGTATCATTCTTACCATTTCTAAATCTGAAAGTAGTTCTAATTTTACTTTAGTCTTTAATAACATCGCGTCGAAACTAAGACTTGGTGCTGTGAGATAAAATGCAGGATCTAAACCGTAATTTATTTTACATGTTTTACGAAACTTTTCAAATATATCGCTTAAAATCAAAACATCGCTTTTTACATATAAATCCGTATATTCTCCGAGGTTATTTATATTAAAACAATGCCAAACTTTTTTTGCATGATTATAATCTGATTCGCTTATAGCCTCATCAGTCAGATTATTATAAAACTTTTCTATTGAGGGTAAATTCTTTTCTTCATACACCCTCCAATTCGACATGTAACTGTAGGGGTATACACCTTTTCGACTTAGCAATGCCGCCTGATTTTCGTTATCACAAAATGCACTCAAATTTATGAAATCATCTTGCTGGAGATTTTTAGCTAATTGTTCTAAGCTTGCCCCCAAAAATTTAAATGAGTCAACAAAACGCACCGCAACAAAGTCAGCAGTTGAAATCTGGATAAACTTAGTAAAAGAAATATAGTTCTCTTTGTTTTTAGGAATTACTTTTATTTCACCAGGAAAACTACTAAGTTCACGAATAAACAAATGACAGTCATAACCTGATAAGTTATGAAAAAACACCGGAATAAATTTAGGAATCCTAAATTTAAGATTGCAGGACGAATGTGCTGCACCCCTATATTTACCGGTAAAGTGACAGTGATCCCGTACTTTATCATCAATTAGTAAATTACGGCACAAATAGCAATATTGAGCATTTTCAAAGTTTGCTAGATCCTTCTCATCACAAATAATAGGAACAGGACTTTCAGACGCAGATTGAATAAGTTTATAAATTATTTTTACATCTTTTTGTAGTCTTTTAACAAATACATGTGCACAGTTGTTTCCCCGATATGTCACCAAATGGTTACGCGATTTATCATAATCGCAAATAATGTAATAAGCAAATGCAGCTGGCAAATGTTTTTGTACTATGACAGTGTGGTCGCCCGTACTTTCGAAGCAAGGTTCTAATATCGTCTCAAAGTCTGCGTAGATGATGAAAGGTACATTTTGCATGCAATGGTAATTTTTAAATTGCATTATAGTACCATGGTCAGGTAATAACGTGATCACTCCACCACAAACATGATTAGCAAGATCTCGATCTGATTTAAAAAATAACAAACATTCGTCACAAAAATGTAATTTCCCATGATGCTTCGTTACTTGTTTTCGAACCAACTTTGTAAAGTCTTTTATAAGACAATAATGGGATCGTGCATTTTTTTCTATAAGAAGCATATTAACATGTATTTTTTTTCGTAATAACGTTTTATACAATGGTCCGGTAATATTTATTTTCTCGTCTATCCCATACACATTAATACTGATATCATGATTATTTTTTTCAAAAGTTTGAATATCTTTTAATGATACTGGAAAATGCATATTATCAACATTCAACACGTTGGTAAAGTGTGGATATGATGACACTCGATTAGGATTTTTTACGTTAGGATATAAAGCGCTCATTACTGTCCAAGCAAAACAGTATTCATCCCTGTTTTTGACATTTACACAACCTTTTTTCGATTTGATTTTTTTTGGTAAATCGATATAACTAGAACCCCCTAATGGTGAATATTTATTAATATTAGTTTCGATATAAAGAATATCCAAAAGGGACCAGCCACTTCCTTTTTCTTGAAATTCATCTACCTTATCGCAGATTACTTGAGTAATTTTATTTAATAAATCATCGAACTTATAATTTTGAAAGATAGAAATATTTTCTGTTGCAAATGATTTGATTTCTATTGAATCATCTCGAGGCAAAATAACTTTAGCAAATAGTTCAAAGTTCACTTTTACATTTATGTGGCAGGAAATAGAGGAATCGAGGACCTTTCGCAATCTAAACGAAATAGAATGTATGAATTGCCATGGCGAAGTAATTGTTAACTCTTCGCCGATAGGCGCTTGCTCGCGATCGGCTTTGATGCGGTATGATGCAATGCGACCTTTAAAAGCCGAATTAACTGTTTCAATTCCGTCATCATAAAATAACACTGTATTATTTTTATGACTAATACTGCGCAAGTGCCCTGGGAAAGCTTTCTTAAGTATGGATTTCTGACATACAGAGCAAAAAATAGTTTTAAAATTAGGCATTTTAAAAAGTCGGGATAAATGTAGGTAAATAGTAAAACCTAATATTAAAATATTTTATTGTTATAAATCCTTATTACTAATAAAAGAGTTATTTATATATATCCTATATTTTTTATAATAAACCTAAACTAATTTGCTAAACATGAAAAAAGCCTAACCTACTTCTTCTTGTCGGCGTAAAACGTCGGTTCAATATTCTTAAATATCTGCCTACTATCTTTAAATATATTTTTTATAGTGGCCCATAACGGCTCGTCGTGGTTAAGCCGAACTCTCAGGCAGCCGCTCCACTTATCGCAACGCTCCCTCGGGTTGACGTTAACGATCTCTGCCACGTCGAACACTCTCAAGTCTATGTAGACGTCACCGTCAGCCTGAAGAGTACCCTGGCGGCTGACCCCGCCAGCGACCCGCCGCCCCAGTGAGGACCACAGGGGCTGATGTTTGGGAGCAGGCACAGCAGCGTCTCCAAACAGCTCCTCATAAATGTTGCTGCAGGCTTTACTGCTCCTATAAAAATGAGATTTAGTTCAATATTTTATATTAGTCAGTACCTACTAACCATAAAACAATAGTTCACTAGTTTGCATAAAAGTTTTATATCATTAACCCTAAATTATGAAAAATACATCTAAATATTTAAACAATAGTGAAATAAATCAAAGTGCAAGTGCGGTGGTAATTACCTACTAGATAATAAATAATATTACAATTGCCTTGAAAAATGTTTTAAAGAGTAATAAGCAAGTTTACGTACCGAATCTTTTTTTTAGACCTCTCCTCTTTTGCCTCCTTGGTCTTGTTGAGGCTGGTCTTAGATTTTTTGGAGGGGCTGTAACATAAACACGTTGATTTGTTAGACAATAATTCATAATTAAAAACGTTTTCATTTAATTGAAACGAAGGTAATTAATTAATATTTACCTTGGATCTTCTTCGTCTGAAGAGTACCCTTGACTAGACTTCTCAAGCAGATCAGCTGCAGCAACCTTGCGCTTCTTACAGTCTGGTTCAGTCCTGCGTTTAATAAAATAAAACATATATATTAAGAGTAAAAACAGAAATTAGTGATACCCACATAAAATTTTATGTTTACCTATCACATTTAATAAAGAAGTAATGCAGCATACGTACCCTGACTTTCTTTTTGCCTTTTCTTTCACCACCTTGGCCTTGCTGTTAGATTTGATTGTTTTCTTTGAAGGCCTGTAATAATAATTAGGTCTAAGTTAGTTTTGAAGTAAACATATGGAAACATTCTTCAATCTTTATAATTTAGTATTCAATATTTACCGAGTATCTTCTTCTACACCAGACGAGTATGCCTCTGCCTCTGAATCCAAGAAACTTGCAGCAGCACTACGATTTTGGTATCCTGATTCCGCCCTGTAATTAAATTATATGAAAAATAACAAACATAATTAACGTGCAACAAAACATAACAAATACGCAGTCGATATCGAGACCCTGAGTGTTCTAAAATAGATAAAGAAAGAAAAGAAAAACACAGAGGACAAAGTAAAAAAGTTCGTTTGTTTGGTTGAACGCTATAATCTAAGGAATTTCTGGTACAATTTGAAAAATTCTATCAGCGTAGTATAGTATAGGAATGCTATACTCGTATACCTTTACTTTAATGCTGCCCTGGGAGTGAAAAAAAAAAACTTATAACAATACAGCTGCTTCTCTACCCAGGCATACTGTACAACTCAGTAGAGAGCCAAGAGGGTCTTGGTGTTTTGCAGGCGATGGGCTGACCACCTGTCACTACTAACATCTTAACTATACATTTTAACTAACCTCAAAAGAGGTCAGAAGTGACACCATGTGGTTCTATCGGCCCTTGGTGCTCTGCCTGCCCCGTGAGGGATAAAGGCGTATTTATTATGTATGTATGTATATACCTATAGATATGCTATAGGCTATAACATATATGGTGGTATGAAGTTCGCTGGTTCAACTAGTAATTAAATAAAGAGAAAAAACTCACGAACATTTTCCCAGAAGTGAAGCTGGAGCGAAGTGTTACAACACGAAGCAGTAAAGATGGTCAGAAATTATTCACTGACAATAATGATGATTATATTTTACTTACTGCTTATTTTATATCCAAATTTTCACTCACACATAAACTGTAAAGTCCATCAGAATTACGCACTCACTGAAATAATGCCACTCAGCAATTGATCAAAAAAGGAAATAACAAGTTTCTCAAATTACTTCGAAATTAGTTACCTATTTCGGAACGTAAGCATCAGCAACTTTTATTCGTGTAAAATTTCAACGACTAGCGATTGACTGTGGCTATGCCTGCGCAAGACTCGCTTATTTTTTGTTTTGTTTTTTTTTTTATTATTATTATACTTACCTACAGTCATTAAACGCTTTACGTTTAATTATAATCAATTTTATAGTTATGCGACTTAGTCATGGTGTAGGTATGTACCTAATATCATACATAATAATAATATTCTCCATCGCAGGGAACCAAGAGCGTTAAGGTTAAATACATTTTCACATAACTTAACTATAAAAATGGATTAGCTAAGAAACCTGTAGCCAAAGGTAAATAAAATAATAAGATAAAATATTTTACGAAATATACTCGTATATATAATAATATATTGGTTTGCTGGGAGATATCTCTTTAGAGATAAGCACATCATTGTACATTTTCTTTGTTTAAGATTGTTTCTATGTTTTTCTTTTATGTGTACAATAAAGAATAAGAAATAATTTACCAGTCTTGCTTTATAGTTTTAACCACATAAATGTTGGTTTGTCCTTTCGATCCAAATTTCATTCAAACTCGTTCAGTCGGTAAGGTCTATTCAACTAATAGGTGCCTATTATGGCGACCAGTTAATATTTTGTAAATCCCTGGATTCGAACCTGCTTTATGACTTAATAGTCGGAATCGTCAACCACTAGACCTAAACATGTTTAGGGTTCCGCACCCAAATGGGTAAAGACGAAAACCTGTTACTAAGACCATACTATCCTTCCATAGATGTCTGTCTATCACCAGATTGTATTTCAAGAACAGCGATATCTAGACAGTTGAATTTTAAAAAATTTGTATTTAATAAATTATGTAATTATGTATTGTTAAGTGTTTCTGTTGCCGCTATGTTATTATAGCGACCTATAAATTACAAATACTAAAAATAAAATAAATAAATATCTCATATATCAAAAGTAATTGTTTTCGCTTGTATATCTACTGCTGTTTACCTAGTCAATAATGGTACGAAACCCTTCGTGCGCGAGTCGGGCACGGGCTTGACCGGTTTTTAAATATTACTTTGCACTAAATATAATAATATGTAATAAGATATGCTATGTTAATAGAATCGCGTTCACACACTATATGTGCTAAATAAGCAAAGTCACATCGATTATAAAGCTGTACGTACACTGCAAAAACCTAAGTAAAATTTTAGAGGATGAAAAATTTTAACACCCGAGTAATAGGATTGAACCCAAGACCTTCCATGCAACGCTCTAACCAACTTAGCTGCTGGGCTGATAACTTGGATGATGAAATTTCGTACCTCTTTTTAAACTTTACTTTTACGTCTTAAGTGATGATTATAATCTAACCAAATTTCGGTCAACAAACCCGATACCCTAAATGATAATAAAATTATGTAAGTGTTTGTAATATTAATTTCTCTGAGATACTATTTCTATGTAATATTTAAGGCTAGCATTAATGTGATGCAGAGCGAGGATAATATTGTTTAATTAATTACAATTTTTAATAGGTATTAAAATATACTTTCAACGGCTATACTTACCAATTAGCATAACTTTCAGTTTGCATCCTGAGCTATTGAGCTGATTAATAAAAAAAAAATGTAGAAATATTAACCTCATAAGCGTGCTTAGCTGTGCGTTCGCCTTTACTTTACACGTGCAAGAAAACTTGATGCCGCATCTACTTCATTCAAAGTAATGTTCCCGAATGGCTAGTGTGTTTATTAGTAGGTAGTGAAATTTATATTTTCAAAAACTTTTGCTGTTTAGTGTTAACTTCAATATGCTGACCAATTTCGTCATGGCTGAATTTATTTTCAGGCGAAGTTTTGAGTACCTACCTGTAAGTAGTCATTATTGAAAAATCTTGAAAGTACTATGTTTACTGTGGTGATATTTATAATGCGAAGTGAGTGCCCTGATAAGCTGGGATACAACCCTGAAAGAAGTACCCATTCTGGTACGGTTGTAAACAAAGCATTATCTTTATACCCACTATAACATTGTAAGTAGATAATTTAACGTTTTCATTTTCACGATGGATGCTTGATTGTAAAAATATTCTTTCCGGAATACGGTCTGAAGGAAGTGCCCATATTGGCATGGCTGTAAACTAGAAGATTAACCTTCAATCAACAAACATTAGAAATGAAACGTTAATGTTATACACATAGGCAATATGATTTTGAGCTTAAGTTACAGCCAAAGCAGTGCCCGATTCTGGCATGGTTGTCAGATTTAGCACAAATCATGATACCTACGAATATAATTTTTTATATTCAAATAATAAGACTACAATTTTTATTAATTAGCTGAAGATCAACTCAGTTTATTTTACTATAGACTTTATAGATTTTTGCGACAGTTAATAATCAAACAATAAAGAGCAATCGTTTTTGAAATAAATAGGGCATGTGTGTGTGTGTGTGTGGGTGGGTGTCAATTTTCATCGTCCGTGGAAAAAACTAGGTAAGTGCTTAGCATGAATTGGAAAATCTAGAGATTCCTTTTGTTTCAGAAATTTCATGTTCATTTACTTCAAACTTGACTGCGATTTATGAGTTTCAACTATATGATCAAACCCAATCGTTTTTACTGAATTTTAATTAATTGGAGTGGTCTAGATCAATCATATTTCAATTGCGCACGAAGGGGCGCAGCGAGCTTTGCGAGCCATTGAAATATGATTGATCTAGAATGCCCAATTCATTTACTACTCACATCGAAAGCCGTTCCGCAGTTTTAAAAGATCTAAAGCAGGGGTTCCCAAACTTTTTTTCTTTATACCCCTTTCAAAAGTTAACTGGTTCTGGTAGACCCTCTACAGGCTTACATCACATTACTCATATCTACGTATTAATTGTGAACGAACCCCCATTTTTTCACGTCAACGTAGACCCCTAGGGGTCCACCTGGACCACTTTGGGAACCACTGAAGCTAAAGCATACATAGGGACAGACAGACAGCGGAAATCGACCTTGTTTTATAATATGTTATGATCTTGCAAAATGTAATGTAATTTTTTTTATCGTAGGTATGACCACTTCGCGACTTTATGTGAACTGATGCCAGTCGCTATGCCGTCTTTGAACAGCTGTCTCCGCTTGCTTAACGGCAACCAGGTTAATGGTAATAATCTATACTATTCTTCTATCCTTATAAGGGCTGATTTTTCCTAACGTCAGATAGCCTTCAGATAAGAAGAATAAAGTTGGTGCTGCCTCTCTCTAATACTTGATCATGATAGAGACAGCATCAACTTTGTTCTTCTTATAGGCAGGGCCGGCCCGCCCATACGGCGAACGGAGCAGTCGCTCCAGGCGCCAAATCCTAGAGGTAACCATATAGGTATATATTATTAGGAGTAAACAGGAGAGGCGCCATAATTGGATCTCGCTCCATTCTAAAAGCTAACTGACGATTAAAAACATCAGCCCTTAATATTATAAATGCCAAAGTAACTCTGCCTATCTGTCTGGTTTTCACGCCAAAAATCCTAAACCGATTTTAATAAAATTTGGCACACAGGTGAGACATAGTCTACTCGGAAAAATATGTTTATCGCGGATAAGTTCGACATTTTATTTTTTTCTGCAGTCCACGCGTCCGCGACGATATTATCCGAGATGAAAAGTATCTTGGCCGTGAAGTAGTTATTTAGGGGTTGATTTTTGAAAAAAGTAGCCTTTATTTGATACATAGTTTTAAACTATATCCATACTGAATTTATTCGACATGAAAGCATTAAAAAATTGTTTGTCGATTGTCTTTTTATATGTTACTTTCTATGTTCGGTACATCAAAATCGGTCCAGCGGTTTGGCCGTGAAAACGTAATAGACAGACAGACTTGCGCATTTATGATATTAGTATGGATATACCTAAGACATAAATTACATGAATGTATGACATATGTTTAGTAGTTTGTATGTATCTATGTATTGCAGTAGTGAGGGAAGTACTGCCCTCTAGTGAGTGGCCGGGAGAGGGCGTCGCACTCAAAATACACTCCCTCAGTATACTCATCGATAACTGTAGGACGCTCATCGATGGGGACTTGTGAGTACATAATCCTGTTAATCTACAGGGTGTAACAGAAAGGGTATGTTAAGCAAAAAGCTATGGAAATAGCCCACTATAGAGAACCTATTTCCAAGATTTGAGACTTAAAATACCATGTTTATTTTTCAAGATTGTATGAGCATTCCTGGGTTATTTAGGAAGTCTCCATACTATGTTAAAAAATAAAGGAAAAATAAAGATGTTATTTCGAGTCTGAAATTTTGTGGGTAGGTCCCTTTTAGTGGGCTATTTACGTAGCTTTTCGCTTAACATACCCTTTTTGTTACACCCTGTATACTAATATTATAAAACTGAAGAGTTTTTTTTGTTTGTTTGAAAGCGCTAATCTCAGGAACTACTGGTCCGATTTCGAAAATTTTCAGTGATTTTCGACTCAGAATCATGGTCTGAAGTCACCATATCAATATTTGGTTTCACGCGGATGAAGACGCGGGCGGCCGCTATACTGTTATAAACACGAAAGTTTCTGAGGATGTATGCATGTTTGTCTTTCACGCAATAACTTACTGAAAGGATTTTGATGAAACTTCACGATAATATAGCTTACATATCAGAATAACACATGAGTTAGGCTATTTATTCCGGAAAAATAAAGAATAAAAAATATTTTTATCCCGGAAAATTTCTACATTTTATTTTTTCTGCAGTCCACGCGGGCGTCCACTGGTACATAAATAAATACTCACAACACATTAACCTAGTCCCACGTTATGAGTATCGTTTATATCTATTACCCGACAGCGCCAAAGGGAGGGTTATGTTGTTTGTATGTATGTCTTAAATCCTGACTGATATTTGAATAATGCTGCAGAAACTATTACGCGTTGAAAGAAGATATTTGGCATGCATGTTCTTTAATGAGTGTGTGGGAATACTAAGGGTTTACCAAAATTTCCACGGGGACGGTATATACAGGCTGTAACAAAAGGGGTATGTTACGCGAAAAGCTATGTAAATAGTTCACCAAAAGGAACTTGCCCACAAAATTTCACACTCGAAATAACATGTTTATTTTTCCGGATGGTATGGAGAATTCCTAAACAACTCAGGAATGTTTATACAATCTTGAGAAATAAACATGTCATTTCGAGTCTCAAATTTTGGAAATAGGTTCTCTATAGTGGGCTATTTACATAGCTTTCCGCTTATCATACCCTCTCTGTATATACGGTTTACGCGGACAAAATAGCTATTATAGTAATTACTTTACATTTTTACCTTTTTGTTTTAGAGTAACAACTTGGATGAATCCTTGGCAGCTCCGAAACAACTACACAAACCCTGAGCAAGTTCAGAGCATATTCTACTCGGCGCAAGAGTGAGTTCATTTATCACAAATCCCACTAATTTTAAAAATCCCATCATATAGTGGTCTCCGTTTTTATGGTTCGTTATATCGTACAGGTTTTTTTCATCTATGCAGTTATTTTATTAGCGATTTCACACATGACACAGTATTCGGTTAACAAAATATTTACTTACCAGTGGACGCCCGCGAATCCGTCCGCGTGGACTGCAGAAAAAACAAAATATCGAAACTATCCGGGATCAAAACATTTTCCCGGGATAAAAAGTAGCCTATATGTTAAGTGGGACCTGTCAAAATATATTCCTGAGAACTGCATCGAAATCGGTCCAGCCGTTTCTGAGATTAGCGTGCACAAACATCGATACGTTACAATTTTATTATATGTATAGATAGATAGATGTATAGAAGATGTTAAAACATCCTAATTCCAACTAATAATTGCGAAATTACGTTTGTTTGTTTGTTACCTCTTCACGCCATAACTCCTGAACCGATCTAAATGAAATATGGTGAATTGGTAGTCTATAGCCTGAGAAAAGACACGAAAGGAGCCTTTCATTATCCCAGAAATATATTCCTCGAAATATTTCGATAGATTATTTTCTGTACTCCACGCGAACGGAAGTCATCGCAGGAGTTACTAGTCGATTGGCGACTGTATAAACTTTACAGTCGCCAGTTGACGAATAAGTCGGTCGCAGACGTCTTCTTATTCTTCTTCGAACTTCGACGTTCATCTTACATTGGCATCAATCAAAATGTCCGTTATTTTTCCAGATTAATAGACAACTTCGTGAAACAGGAAAAGGCGTTAACACC
Source organism: Carposina sasakii (assembly GCA_014607495.2). Classification (NCBI taxonomy): domain Eukaryota; kingdom Metazoa; phylum Arthropoda; class Insecta; order Lepidoptera; family Carposinidae; genus Carposina; species Carposina sasakii. The sequence goes on from CP053157.1 coordinate 1,803,946, forward strand.
CAGTTTACTGACCGTGACCGGACCGAGAAGTACGGACGAGTTTGTCGGTACATACATTCAGAGTTATGTCACTAAGTTAATTGAGTTACGTAACACCGCTGATTCCAGGCTTAGGATTGATGCAGGGATTCATCCAGTACAATAAGGTTATTTTGCCGATTGATTATAATTTACTCCAGCTCTAGTAGCATGACTTGCGAAACACGATATGATAAACCGATTTATCGACATTTAGCCTCTCAAAATACGATAAATATAGCCGCCATGTTCAATTTTGTATAGAGACGATACGATATCGTACGTTACGATATCCATGATGCGTGGTCATGCTAGGGGGGCAGGGTCCGAAATCTCACTTATCGCTCGAGATTATCTACACCGCTTGAATTGCAATTGTATTTTTACTGACTTAAACTCCATTTATTCTTTCATATGATTTTCTATTTTGCTCAAGTTTATCATCACGTGGAACTTTTCTATCCAGAAAATGATTTTCAATGAAAGTTATATGTCGTGCACTACTTATACTGTGCTTGGCCGTTGAGTTACCGCAAGAACTATTGTGTAAGAGAAAAAAAAACGTCCATCCACATATTTTGGCAAAGATGTTAAGTTTGTGATTGTGAAGTAAGATGCTTGTAGAGTTGGGGACGTGTAGAGTTATAATAAGCTTGGCTGTACATGACATCTGCACAAGTAGCATGACCTGAACGCGATATGATAAACCGATTTATCGACATTCAGCCTGTCACAAAATACGATAAATATAGCCGCCATTTTGAATTTTGTATAGAGACGATACGATATCATACGATACGATATCCACGATGCGTGGTCATGCTAGGGGGGCTGATAACTTTTTGAAAGTGCGCGCCATGTGGTTCGCTCTCGTCTTGATTACATTTTACATGAAAATGTTTTTGGTGGGATAAAAATATCCGAGATTCTTTATGATCTCTAGTATTGAAATTGGCCGCAAGTCCAGCTTCCTCCAACATGCAGCGAGCTTTGTCCAATTATAGTTCGCTTGATTCTTTCTGCCACACTATATAGGTATATTCATATTATTTATTGTACACACACATAGATTTAAAAAAATAACATAATTAATTTTTGTTGACTTTAATGTGGAACTGTAGTTTGATATTTTATTCTGACGGTTTTCATGTATTCCTGAAAACCACGATTTAAATATTCTCCTCTATTATCACTTCTCAACATTTAAATTTTCTTGTCAGTTTGGTTTTCCACAAGTGCTTTGCAAACTATAAATTTTTCAAATACTTGACTTTTCCTTGTCATAAAATTTAAATAAATGGTTTACTTGAGAAATCATCTACAACAACTAGAAAATAACGAGCTACATTAATTGATGGTGTTTGCATTGAACCACACACATCAGTTTGAATTAGACCTCTTATAACTTTTCTTAGGAGGAGATAATTTAATCTGCTTTCCTAAAACACATGACACACAAGGATTGAATTCATATGTGGTTTAAAATCCATACCTGTTGTTAGACCTTTCTTCACTAGGTTCATACTATGATAAATATCACTATAACAACACTCCTCAGGTGAAAAAAATAACATTATAACCTTTCCTATTTAGTTCACTCACTGAAAGTAAATTAGTAGAGAGTTTAGGAATAAAATGGACATTACTTATTGTCTTTACACCGGTTATGAAATTTATTTTCACTTTTCCATTACCTCTGGTCATTGGTCCATTAACTTCTAACGGCTTTGACCAATGAAAGTCTGATATCACTTGTTTACGTAATTAACATTCCGCACATTCACCGATAGTGCAATTAACGAAAACTTTGTCTTTAAAATGATGCATAGAATTGCCCACTTATTTCTTCTGATTCTTTGCATAATTGCATTTAGTCCTCTGATTTTTTGGACAATCAAAGCCCCTGTAGCATGTTCTTTAAAGTCTTTGCTTATGTACTCCCCACCATTGTCAGTGTGCAATATGCGTACACTATGTAAGAACTTGTTTTTAACTACTGAATTAAAAATACCTAAAACTTATAGCAGCATCTTTGAAAATAACAAAATATCTCGTACCTCACAAGGAGCCTTCAGTACACTAAAGGCACACTAAATGGTCCACAGACATCACTGTAAACTACATCACCTGGTTGCTGTGCTCCTCTGCTTGACTTCTTGAATGGTTGACGAGCCTGCTTACCATAAGCACAACCCTCACACACTAACTTGTCACATTCTGATAAGTCCACACTAGAAATTACATTATTTTTCCACATTTTCTGTTTTTTTTTTGAGATTTAAATGTCCTAGACGTTCATGCCATATTTTAATGTCCAATTTTTGGACTACATTACACACTGGATTTTGAAGAGATTTTACCATTAACTCATATACGAGTAGATTGTTGCTTTGCAAAGATGCACACATTACTATTTTATTGTCTTTCTATATTAATGCATCTGTATGTTTCTTTATGATGTTGTAACTTTTTCTTGTCATTGCTCCTTCAGAAAATAGGTTTCTTCTCAACTGTGGCACATAAAGTACATTTTTCAGGATACATGTCTCCCATTGTCCATTGACACACTTTTCTATCAATACATTTTCTTGACCAACTACTTCTAGAGCTTCTTGCTTTCCAAGTTTCAGTGGAGATCCTGTATACTCATACAATTCAGCAAAATTTTCATGTTTTAACACATTTGGGATGAGGCACCACTGTATTATAATATCCATTTTAAATCATCAATTTTATCTTCCAAATCTGAATTTGCGACATTAAATGCTAGCATATTAGTTTTTGTTTCGGGGCATGACAATCTTTTGCATATGACCGCGTTTCCCACAATCATAACCACAGGTCATCATAACATATAAAGTGATGTGACTTTTCATTTGATCCTTCATTTGACTTTTCATTTAATCCCTTGTTTGTTTTCTTTAATAGAAAAGTTTTCTTTTTCATACTTTGTTATGCCACTAATAAAGCAGTTTCATTATCTTCTACATTAAAACTGGCCTCCTCATCTAGCAAACGAACTGTCAAATTAAGGTTCTTCGGATCAAGTGACATCCAAGCCTGGTGAACAGATCTATACTTGGGAGGTAGTGTAGGTACTCAATATTTTTGTTATGATTGCAATTTCACTAATGACTTCTTCACTTTCTTTAAGTTGTTTCTACACTAGAAACATGCTGAGCTGTGCTGTCTCCAGGTGACATTTTATATGGATCGAAACGCTCATGTATCATAATTTTAGTCATTTCGGATTTTTGTTCATAAATGGACTCTAGCTTGGTCATCACCTCTAGCGCTGATTCGCAGTTTTCGACGAGTGCTATTTGATTCAAATCCATAGCTGACTTATAAAACATCGCCATGCGATCATCTTTATTCCATTGAATTGAATTTCCATCTGGTTTTGACGTGTTGGTTAATATCTAAACCCCTTGGCACGCAGGGCACATTTAATTTGAACCTTCCTCTGCTTAAAGTTCGTTCCATAAAATTTTTCTGTCTTTGCATACTCCATTTGAGGTTAGAGACAGCGCAAGGTTCCACCGTCGAAGTACACAAACTTTTCTGTTTGCTCTTTGTTTGTCAGTTCTTGTTGATGAGCGTGGTTCTGGGCCCATAACCTATTGGTTATAGGTCGATAACAAGACTTCTTTATAATTTATAGGAATAATTTATTTCAATTTCACTCACGTTGCTAAGGTAAATTAAACTTGCTAAGTTAAACTTTTGACAGGAAAAAAGGCACCATCTGGTCATAAAAGTAACAGGTTAAGGAAAAAATTGCAAACCGATTGATTGGAAAATATCTAATATTTAGTTCACTTACTGAAAGTAAATTAGTAGAGAGTTTAGGAATAAAATGGACATTACTTATTGTATTTAGACCAGTTTTCAAATTTATTTTCACATTTCCATGACCTCTGGTCATCAGTGTCTCTATTAGCAACTTTAACTTCTAACGTCTTTGAACACTGAAACTGACATCACTTCTTTACACATGTACCAGACATTCCGTACATTCACTGACAATGCAGTTAACAAAGACTTGTGTATAAAATGATGCATAGAATTCTTGCCCTCAAATATCTTCTGATTCTTTGCATTATAGCTACCTACTACACCAATTGACCGTCAAGACATGTCGAGCGATAAGTGAGAATTAGGGCCATGGTGGGATGAGGTGGATGAGAAAGATATATCTTAAGACAAAGTAACATTTCTTATCTTGATCGAAAGTAGTAAAAAATGGAATATACAGGGCGTGAGTGACAGGCAAGTGCTGAACAAGTACCATTGTGTTGAGTTATACAGCAGTATCTTTATTCGCAGTAAATGCATTTTTAATTTGATTATTCGCAATGTTATGATTCCAATTTTAAGGAATTATCTATACCCCGTTTTTTTGAAGATAGAAATTTTACTTTCGAAGAAGCATTGTTTGTAAACATTAGAACACTCATATTTGTAAGATATCAGTGAAGTTTGACTTGTTTCCATATTGATGTATCCTACTAAAAAAGTTCAGTTTTGTGTTTGCGAAATCAGCTTCTATAGGTTTTTTATAGTGCAAACTTTATACACAGTAGGTATTATTGAATTGAGTAGAAAAATCTTTAGGAACTATTGATGATAATGATACACAAAACTGTACCTAATAAAAAACCTGATTTCGTTCTTTCGGATTCTTTCTAATTAGAAATCTAAATAAAATGAGGTATAGGACTAATTAAACTAAATACACTATTTTGGTAAACGGAAAATTGTGCAATTTCCCTGTGAAAATTTACAGTGGTTTTCGATTTAAAATCATAGTCTGATTTCAGCATATCAATATTTGCCTGGATGTCACTTACACCCAGTATTAAAATTTACAAAATTATGTTGTGTTCTGCTATTATTCATGTACATACATATGAATAATAATAATAATAATGTAGTAAGTAAGAATAGTGTACTAGGTAAGTGTGTATTGATTTATTAAGTTTTTCATACTTGTGATATTTTTTATTAACTTTTAGTCAAATAAATGTTATTAGAGAACAACGTGTTATGTTTTCAAAACCAATTTTTTCGCTGCAACTTCTCGCTGGTTGTTTACAGATTGTTATGGCTATGATATCTCCCTCATAATTCTGCAGTTCTGGCTACCTTATTACAGAAACACAACCTTGCGTATATAAAAGTCTCCTTTGAGAGAATCTCCGACGGCGCCAGAAGGAGGGTTATGTTTTTTATTTATTTATTAAGGCGAATGTATGTATGTATATTTTGTTACACACTCTAAAGCAGGGGTTCCCAAACTTTTTTGTCATAGACCCCTTTCAAAACTAACTGGTTCTGGTGGACCCCCTGCAGGCCTACTCCACATACGGAGTCATTGTAAACGAACCTTTTTCCACGTCAACGTAGACCCCTATCGAGTCTCCTGTGGACCCCTGGAGGTCCACCTGGACCACTTTGGGAACCACTGCTTTAAAGCCTAAACGGCTTGTCGCCTTTGAGCTTTAGAGGTGATTAGCTTCGTCGTAGTCTTGAGAGTGTACTGGGTGACCAATTTTAGTCAGACGGTTTTTTTTCTTAAAAAAAAAATTCGCTAAACTAATGGTTCTAACAGTTTAGTTTACTTTTAGCCAATAGCAGGGTTAGGTTATTACTGCGCCCATAGCATGAACTTGGTGAGAGCGAGATGTCTCATATTTACGCGACAAATTCACAGAGCTATGTATTGATTAGACATGTAAGTGTATGTACTTCACGTGTAAAAAGGGATTGTAAAGCACTTTCAGGGCAAATTGATTCAGTCTTAGCTTGAGTAAACTCGTCTATTCTAATTCCCAGCTCAATTTTTATAGGCAAAGTACATACACTTAGTTTGTCTAGTTGTTATAAGCTCTGTGAATTTGACGTAATGTGAGCTATCTCGCTTTCACCAAATTTGACGTAATGTGAGCTATCTCGTTCTCACCAAGTTCATGGTACGGGCGCTGGGTTCAATTGTGTCTCTCTCTCTCTCTTACAGCCAATTTCAATAAACGATCTCGAGAGATTTTTGCATGTTTCCGATTAAATGTTCAATTGTTTTCATACAAAATTTCAAATTAGAAATAAAATTTCCTAGTTTCTTCTTTTGAAGAAACACCAGAGCCATATCATATCCCCATTCGACCTAAAACACCGCATGAAAATGTTCCAAAAAGAAGTGTAAGTAAGTTAAATAAAAACGTGTAATATACTTTTTCCTCATGTCCGAAGCACGTGAGGCATGACGGAAGGCGCACAAGATTAATGCGCTGACTTAAGTTGGGTAAAGAGCGAGCTGTATTATTTACAGAGGTTCTGTAAAAATATCTGACGTAATATGATGTCTAAAGTCACGGTAAATCACACATCACACTACACGTATCAGCCTATTGCAGTTAGGGTTACCAGATGAAAAAATCAAAAGACCGGAGAAAAGGCCTGATTATACTGTTTAAGAATTTTCTCTCAAAAACGTATTACTGTCGTTTTATACACTGCGGAACTAGCTCACGCGTTGCAACTTGCACATCGCACTCAAAGCGGCGGGGTTGTTACCAAAATATTATTTTTAGTTTGTTTCACTTGGATAAATAACTATAGATTTTAACTGTTCAATTTTTATCAAAAGAAGATTATTTTGTTGGTTTAACTTTTATTTAACGGGATCTTTAAAAATCCCGAGATATCACGAGATTTGCAAAATCCTGAGAAAAGTGGAAAAATCCTGAAATCTCAGGACAAATCCTGAGATTAAAAAAAAAATTAATAGGCTTACGCTTGACCATAACGCGCCTGATGGTAAGCACGTTGCAGTCTAAGATGGAGCGCGCTTGCCTAAAAGAAACCGGTTCACTCTAGCCTTGAAGACCGCAAGATGTTCACGGGGAACTGGGATTCAGGCAGGGAGTTCCACAGCTTGGCCGTTCGCACTATGAATGTAGAAGCAAAACGCTTAGTACGAGTTTTCGGCACTTCAACTGTGAACCGGTGTCGCCTTGACGTTTCCCTGGTCGTCCGGTGGTAGAAGGGTGCTGGAGGAATTAGGTCGTGAAGTCCCAACGCGATATGGTAACCCTAATTGCCGTTCACTGCTGGATGTAGGCCTCCAAAAGACATAGTTACCACGCTGGGCACGCGGGTTGGTGATCGCAGTGTATCGGACTATTGTCAACACGGGAGGCGCTGCTGCCCACTTAACCTACCCGGAAACCCTTAATAGCGTCTTATGACACCCACGAGCAGACATGGCGTGGTGCTATTCTACTCTTGCGTGGACGCCGCACGACATTGCAAATCATACTGTATTTTTTTGTTATTGAGAGGCAAAAAACCTGTTTATAAATCCTGACTCAGTGGGCCATACACTTAAATATCAAGTCAATATACTTAAATAACTTTAAAATTACGAGTAGCCTCCAAGTTCTTGCCTCTAACTAATGTTTCTAAGTGCTTATTTAAATTGGTCTCATTTTCGTGATTGAATTGGGTAGTAGGACTAACTAACTAAACCATTTAGATTTTAGCTCAATCAGAAAGACCAGCAACGCGATAATATTCAATGTAATTTCCACTTCTAAAGGGACTATCTCAAAGCGGAACCCTAAAAAGGATTTCACCGTAGCGTCAGGGATATTAGGATGGAATATCTCTGTCTGACAGGAAATTAACCGAGCCGCGACAAAATATTACCTTCGCTTCTGAGCTAATGGTGTCGCACTGAGGTAGGTAGGTAACTGATTGAGCTTCTTTGTTTTGTATCCGGGCGGTACCTATGTAGATACCTACATTAGACAGATAGGAAAATGATCTACGTGTTTCCATGGTGAGACAAAGTTTTACCTAAATTCAGGCCCCTATTCTCGCATTCATCGAGATTATACTAAACTTGTTCCTAATAAATGAAATGGACTAATAAGTCTTATGTAAGTATTGTAAGTAATGAGTCATATGTAAAGCGACGCGAGTGCCCGGAACATCTACCTACAAATTATTTGGAGGTTTGACTCGCTTCTACAATGGATTGTAATTTGTAATTAAAAGTGTTAATAACGTCATCTATTTAATGTTCTTATAACCATTCTCCAGTGCTGTACGTCGTCGTCGGTGGAGTAGTTGATGTAGTTTGCGTAACGTTCGGTCTTTTAAATTTCTGTAAAGTTGATAGATAGTAGACTCCAGTAGTCGTGCTGTTTATATGATACCCAGCAGTTGCTTTTAAGTTTGTATTATTCCGGCAGTTGCCTTGTTTGTAAACCGAATACGAACTGCATCCGACTAAATCGTTAGGATGGTGCACCGTCCACAACCAGTCTTTTAGGCACAGGTTTTTACGACACCTATTGACGTGCCCTTCGTAATCTTTAGCACAGTCTAAGTTTTCTTCGTCAATGTTCCAAATAAACACAATGTCACCAAGGTAGCGCTTTGTGCTCTCAGAGTGACAGGAGTAAACGTCTACGAATTTTGCGAGACCTGACCGCACTCGGTTGATGGTCTTCTCGAAGCAAGGGACAGTCGGGTCGATGGCAGTTATTCTCTCGATCTTGAGTCCGGTTATTTCGGAAAATGTTTTCGCGACAAAGCCAGCGATCTGGCCGCCAAGTCCATGGCCGATCAGGTGACTTTTTCCCGTAGCATATCCAAGTCTCGATAGCTTGGCGAGGAACAGAGCTATTCTTTGTCCAACAAAGTACGATGTCTGAACTGCTAAATTGAAGTTTTGCTCGTTAAGCGTACCAGTGTAGACAGAGTAGTCGATGATGATAATTGATACGTTTGCGACATCCCAAAACGTTTCTATGACCGAGATGTCGGTCTGTTCGATTTGGAACTTCGGAATGAAAACTATTAGTTTATTCTTAGGATCCATTCGGTATATATTAGAAGTAATCACGTAGGAGGCATCATCAAGACGGCAAGTTATGTTCTTGCGGTTTTCAGGATCGTAGTAGTTTATTTTTATGTCATTGCTGTTTGCGTGTAGACTTCTGTCAGGTTCACCTGTGGACAATTTTTAAAAGAAGGACGTTACATTTCTCGTATTTATGTGTCCTAATGGTAAATTTAGTTTTTATAGGAAATTGCAATGTTAGTACTTACACATAGAGCTATCCATAACTTTAACTTCTTGACACAAAATATAATTTGTAAAAGTTAACTGAAGAGTTATTTTTAGTAAAAATTTCATAGTGTTAGACCAAAACAAAAGTACCTAAATGAATATTTAAAAAAATATATATTTAAATACGTGAAGCGCACTTGATAGATTAAAATGATGTGAAACAGAAAATTATGGTCACTTCTTAAATAGTTAAAAAGATAAAGTGTGTTTGAAGATGGCATCCGTTCCCATGATTGGCAATGATCGGCAAACCTCTAACCCGTGTGAACATCCAATCAATTGTTTTAGGAGACCTGCTTTAGCTTCGCAGGATCCAGTAGAATCACTTAGCCCTAGACCCTATTATTGATTTTATGTAGGTAGTAAGTGTCGGATTAAAGTGAACATAAATAAAAGTAAGGCACAGGTTATTTTAATTTATTAAAGTAAGTATAACGGTTAACTAGTATAATTATTATACTAAGGGTCTGCATAAGATCGAATGAGGTCCCACAAAAAAACCTAGAAGAGTAATGTAATGATAAAAGAGTCAGTCAGGAAACTTGTCAAGAAGCTTCATTTCGTTTCTAATTTGGTAAAAAGTGACCTAGCCAATTTCCAATCATTAAAATCAAACACCCTATTAATGGAGTGATCAGAGGTAGTCTCAATTGTTGGTACATAATAAATGCCCTTATATATTCCCTTGCTATGGTACCCAGCCATTGCAGTATTTCCTGGATGGTTTCTACAATTGGAATATTTATAATCTAAATAAGAACTACAAGCCAAATACATATCAGGATTGTGGACTGTCGACAACCAAATTTTGAGACACCAAACTTGATGGCACCTGTTTACAGTCATATTCTTTTCATCACACACAAACTTTCCATCTTCTAAGTATAAAATGAAATCAGCATCACCAATAAAACGTTTAGTTCCTGTGCCACCAATATTGCAATGTAGGACCTCTACATAAGACGCCAGACCAGCTCTAATATGATCTTTGGTGTTATTAAAACACGGGCCAGCTGGATCAATAGCTGTAATTCTTTCTAACTTATCACCCGTTAGTACTTGGTATGCTGTTGCAAGGAAACCTGCAATTTGTCCACCAATCCCATGACCGACTAGTTGGATTTTGTCAGGTCTGAATTCACGGACTGCAGCAAGGAAGTTCCCTATTCTTTTCCCGATGAGGTAAGAGTTCACCACCGCGTTAAAATAGTTCAGTTCGTTTACTTCGCCTGTATATGCGGAATAGTCGATGACAATTACATAAGTGTTTATTACATCGCGAAAAGTTTTAAGGACATGCTGATCACAGTCATGTATTTGAAATTTTGGTAGGAAAACGATAAGTTTCTTTTCTAAGTCCAACTTTTGTGCGATAGCAGACATTTCATCACCGGCATCGCGTATCGGAGCAGTCATATTCATTCCGTTGTGGAAATCATAAAAGTTTACTATAATGTGCTTAGTTTCCCAATCCAGATCTCTGTCAGGTTCACCTGTGGATAAAGAGATAATGATAGTAGGTATATTTACAGACGTGGCCTATTAATAAGGGATACACATGCATTTTATGGGTCTTACTCCATGGCATTACTTAAATAGAAGATAGCCTGCACTCAGTTGATGAATTGTCCATTATACTCATCTCTGAGTTAGGTAAGTGGAAGCGACGCTGCTATAAGAATTGTAGAGTGACATCACGCTTCCATGATGGAAAGATACTTGTTTTCTAGAAACATAGACGTAGTTATGCAGTTCTATCACTGCCTACTATTAGGTGCTATTTAACTTCAAAGGAATCAGTGTGTAGGTACTCTACCTATTTGTGATAAATTAATATCAAAATATCATCGGCCATTGTGAAATTACGTGAATTATCTGTTAATTAATAGGCCACTCAGGCAACAAAGAGGCATATTATAAAATTACTCACATTTATATTCGGTTTCATATCCGATATAACAATGAATATCTTTTAGCGATATAATTAAAACAGTGAAATAAATGGCAATTCCCATAATCATTAGACATTAAAATTAAGCTTGAAACATTTCACACATCAACACTAACTAGTATCAAAGACAATTATACCTAGTATCTAGAATAGTTAATGGCGCTCTGAGACTAGAAACTCATCTCATAAATTTAAATATTATTAGAAATACCAACGTTTGTAAACTATCTTTCCCATTCCCACGCAAGTGCTTCTTGATAAATGAAGAATTAGTTGAAAGTGTGTAGTTATTGCAAACTTATCGGGTGTTTGATGGCGCTATCTTCTGTGCAAACATGAAAAAATACTCGACAAGTCTATGAATCGATAAAAGTTTCACTTTTCTTCCACTGAGATTACTTTGTGGTACTATACGATACACATAGGTTACCTATTTGAAAATATTTACAGTTTCCTATGTATACAAAGCATCACATTATTTTTCATACATGAAGTAAAGGCAAGGATTGTTTAGTTCTAGGACAGAGCAACTCTGTTTATTACTTATATCTTCCTTTTTTACCTTTGTTTTCTAAATAATATAAAATGTACATTCTGCGTATATTTGAATAGTTCTTCTAAAGGTGAACTAAGTCTGTGTCACCCAAAACACTGACAAGTAGTTCTTAAGGAAAACAGATTCCTTTTCGGTATAACCCAAGTACATTTCCTTAAGCTGAATTTTCCCCATATCTCTTAAATCCAATCATAGAAGCCAAAGTGAATACTTTATAATTTTTCGTGTAGTGTATGTTTTTTTGTATTGTGTTATGCAACTTATGCATTATTAGGTAGGTAGTTATAGTTTTGTGCTGAACTTAACTATTTTATTGCTGATAATTAATATGGATATCAATCTTTTATCATCATCATCATCAATCATTCTCAGCCCTGGGAAGTTCACTGCTGAACATGGGCCTCCCCCAACAACCTCCATTCCGACCGGTAGGAAGCAGCCTGCATCCAACCGACGCGCGACGCCCGCGACCTTGGCTAGGTCGTCCGTCTATCTCGCGGGTGGCCTTCCCACGCTGCGTTTGTAGATACGTGGTATCCACTCTAGAACTTTCCGACTGCATCGGCCTTTTATCAACGTAAAGGTAAATTAAAGTTTAAATAAGAAACTAGATCTAATTTAAATTTCATAATTTTATTAAACAACACCTTAGTGTTTCTTAAAATTACCTTACAAATACACTTCTAATTTTATTTTTGATTGCACAAGATTTTTATGTTTTGAACTGTGAAAATATAAAAATAATAATAAATACTGATTTATAGTTTTACTAGTGGACGCCCGCGACTTCGTCCGCGTGGACTGCAGAAAAAACAAAATGTGAAAATTGTCCGGGATAAAAATATTTTCCCGGGATAAAAGTATATATATCCATACCAAATTTTATTCAAATCGCTCCAGTCGTTTTTACGTGAAAGAGTAACAAACATCCACCCATCCATCCATCCACTACAAATAATAGTTTTACTAGGTATACTTGAATCAGCCAGTAGAAATATAAAAAGTACCCTTAGCGTAACCATTACTATGGTAGCCTGCAATGGTTGTCACCCCTCTTTGGCTATGACAATCGCTATGTTTGTAACCCAGAAATTTACTGCAAGCTACAAACTGTGTAGGCTTATTAACCGTCCACAACCAGTACTTCAAACACCAGTTCCCTCTACAATTATTATTCATTCTGAAATCCTTTTCTTTTTCGAAGCCTTCTATACAATCTGCAGGCTTTCTTTCCAGGTTGAAAACAAAATCTGCATCTCCAAGTAAGGGTTTTAAACCGATTCTTCCAATGTTACAGTGGTATACCTCAACGTAGTCAGCGAGTCCAGTTCTGACATGATCTTTGGTTCTTTCAAAGCACGACTCTGGAGGGTCTATGGCGGTGATCCTTCCGATTTTCTCTTTCGTTTTCATTGTATATTCGTTAGCTGCAATGATGAAGTTAAGCATTATTTTAATTACCTACTCCTTTGATGATCAGAACATGAGTTGAATGAATGTAGGTAGCATTGTAGCAAGCTTATCTATACACTTGTATAAATCTAAATTTAATTAGCGGGAGCCGGATGTAAAAGGGTTCTTACTAAATAATTCTTCTTCTTCTTCCTGCCCTGTTCCCATTCCATTTGGGGTCGGTGTACCTAATATGTACTATAATTATGAGAGAAAATTAGCGAAGAGGTATTACCTGCAAACCCAGCGATGTGAGCACCAAGACCATGACCAACTAGATGAAACTTCCGAGAAGGAAGATAGTATTGTGCATTATGTAGGTCCACAAGAAATTTTCCTATACTTTGTCCAATAGCAAACGTATTTTCAACGGCATAGTAGAAATTCTGCTCATTCCCTTCATCGGTATACACCGAGTAGTCAATAATAATAATGAAAGTTTCTTCAACATCTTCGAAGGTCCTTTCAATTAATCTGTCAGAATTGTCGTTACGAAACTTTGGAATAAAAACTAGAAGTTTCTTTATATTGTCTAATCTGTAAGTTAATTTAGCACCAGCATCCTGTATCGGTACAGTTTTAAATTTGGCCTCATCATAGCTGTGGAAGTGAACTTTAATATAGTTACTTCGCAACTCTAGAAATGGATCGGGGCCACCTGCGAACAAAAGTTTGTTTGGTTTAAAAGTTCTATTACTTGAATATTTAAAAGGCTAATGAAAGTTACTTTAATTATAATTACTAAAGTAACATGATAGATAAGTTTAAAACTTGTGAAATAAGATGAAGTGGAGATTTTAGATAAATAAAGCATTTTGATACTTACATAGTTTATACAGGGTGTTTGTGACAGGCAAACATAGATACCATGACTTCAGACCATGATTCTGAGGTGGAAAACACAGAAAATTTTTGCAGAAAATTTCAAAAAATTTCCGACGTTTTTTCATATTTTCAGGAAAAAAAGTTAAGTTCGTTTATTTAGGCCTTAGATAATGACTTAAAAATAAAATTAGAAACGAAAAAAAAATGTAAAAAAAAAGTTTCCCACAAAAAGTTCAAAAACCTGATCAACCCTAATAGAGAGTAACAAGTGATCAAAAAAACAGCAATATGTCACAGAATAACCAATAAGTCCATTTAATTAGTCACAAGATCGTCCAATACAATTGGCGCGGAGAGCAAAGGCTACTGATAATCAAACCAAAAATACATTTCCTGCGAGTTATAACACTGTCGTATAACTCAGCTGACTGGTACTTGTTCAGCATTTGCCTGGCTGTCACCCACACCCTGTATACACACGGCTCCTGAAATAGTCAGAACTGCAGGATCAAGAAAGACATCCTACAGCCACGTTAAGCATAGTGGGACCAGAGGGGTAAGCACGAACCTCTCGATAGTGCGTAACGCTATCGTCAAACTGTCAAATCACATAGATTTTGCTAGCGAATCGCTAGCGTTACGCTTCGTAAAAAGGTTCGTGCTTACCCCACTGGATGTAAAACTAGAAAAACAGTTACTAACTCATTCTTTAGGTACTGTGGATGTATTCTTGTAAAGTCTCGCATCTGAACCATAGGTCTTTGATATTGTGCTGTAAATGTAGAGATGGTAAAAACTCACAGTTAGATGTGTCAGCCCAACGTTTTACTTGGGCCATCATTATAATGTTAATCCGAATAAATGTTATTGTTAAATAATTAACACAGTTACCCATAATCACAAATATTTAAAAGATTTCTTGATTTTTTTATCTCAAGATTGCTATTTGGAATGATTCTAATAGCTGGAGATGTAGTCTTCCGTGAAAAAGGTTAAGGGTTAAATTCGAGAATTTATTAAGTAATTTACTACTAAATGCCAATATAACATATATCTCTTAGCTTATTATTTTATTCGTTTGATTTGTCATGTTAGGTAAATTAATAGAATGCCCTTCTTCTTTGGATTTTATGGTTACACTATTTTTTATTTCGGAAATAGCAAATTTCCTAAGTCGAGTTCAATCAGATACTGAATTAAGAATATCGTTTAGTTCAACAGCTTACTGAATATATGCAGTATTATTAATCTTTGTGCATGGGAATGTTATAATGCCTAAATTGTTGCAAACCAAACTTCCTTGAGGATGTTTAAGACTTAGGATTTATTATACTTTTTCTGTACCTAAATTGTGACGATCGTGTAGTTAAAAAAATATTTGAATATCTTATTATAATAGTACATCCAAGTAGTTACTCTGTATTTAACACGTGTACGTATATACAGGATGTTTTTTTGTGGCCACCATTAACGACGGGTACGTACTCTATACATCAAATAAAGTAAGTTTATGCCAAAAAAAAGGCAGGGAAAAAAAATCTTTTTTTTATTTATTTTTTTTTAAATTATTTGATCGGGCAAATTTATAGTGTCTAGTGTTTATGTTAGTTTTTTTATAGACAGATATGAACTACTATTCGTGAAAAAATCTTGCTACACTCGTCTATGTGCATTTATGCAGAAAAACGTAGTCTATTTACTCAACTTTGGACCCTAATATTTTGGAAACCAGACACTTCCCAGGTATGCTTCCATGGAGAAATATGATCGTGATGACGAGGAGATTCCGTAGTTTTCGGGAACGTTGACGACCAAAAATCATCCTGTATACAGGTAGTACTCAGTACACTTACGTAGAATCACACATGTGTTTTGATAATATGTTGCCAAAATCAGAGGCGAAACGAATCGAGGACATGCGTAGATCAAACAATACCTTAAACGTACGAGTATATTCGTAGTAAAAACACGCATTAATCGCTCTATTAACTTGATACTACTATTAGTGTCATTAAATACTTAGTTTTAATACATACATATAATCACGCCTTTATCCCTTACGGAGTAGGCAGAGCACCAAGGGCCGATAGAACCACATGGTGCTAATTCTGAACAATTTTGAGGGTATAGTTGAGATGTACAAATTCGGTTAGTAGTGACAGGTGGTCAGCCCATAGCCTACAAAACACCAAAACCCTCTGTCCCTCTACTGACTTGTACAGTATGCCCGGAAAGAGAAGCAGTTTTAGTATTTGCTATTTAAGTAGGTACTTACAAACGTCATAACCATTGTCATATGAAACGAATCGGCGGCTTTAACATTGACAGCGTGACCGTCACGCCGTGTAAAACTCTCGACAACCCTATGTGATGATGTGCCAGCCGTGGATAAATTGGCATTCTAGAAGTTTCTCTATGTGGCATTGCTTATCTAATGGTACAGCAGATTCGAGTACCAGGGGAGGGTTTATGGCGTAACAGAAGTAGATGGAGAAAATTAGAGGTGGTGTAAAATATGTGTGAAAAACGATGTTTTGATATTTGACCTCATCCATGAACCTGTTTACGCGCCGTAACACTATCGACTCGCAAGCATAATATATTGTATATGACAATGTGACCATAGCGTTACGGATTATCGAGAGGTTTGTGCTTGCCCCACAGACCATCTACGATAAGTAGGTTTTCAAACAAGTTTCATGGTATCAAAAGAAAGGTTCATGCAAATTTAAGGCTCGAGCACACCGGATGCGTATGCGTGCACGTAAGCGTAGACGTACACGTACCTCTGACTCTAATGTATGGAACTGTCACCGCTTGACGTCTATGCTTACGTCTACGCATACGCATGCGGTCTGCCCGTGCCTATACAGTTCCATACATTACAACTCAGCGGTACGTGCACGTCTACGCTTACGTGCACGCACACGCATCCGGTGTGCTCGAGCCTTTATAGCTGATTATTTCTCATTCCGAGACATTTGCCCCAATTTGACCAAATTTTTTGTACTATAGCGCTCATTTAAATTCATTTTAGTTAAGATCTCTGACTGCTACAGTGACTCAATCTGTAACGTGTAAATAAAAAAAAAATATAAAAATGGTTTCATCTATTTTTAATTTACTACATCAGACTCAGCAATTGTTATTGAAACAGACTAGGTTCTAACGATAAGCGACCCACGCGGTCATTTCGATGCAGGGCGAGCGCAGAATTGTCACATGCACTAGAACTACGTGCAATGAGAAACTAGATACGAGTACCTAGCTCGCAATACATAAATAGTTGCTACTCCGAAAATCATATGTTAATTTAGCGTTTTGTCTAATCATGTAGATTACTTAAAAATGCCATCAAATCCAATGCTATTGCAACTATAAATAGGTATTTCGTCAAAATTACGACATAATATAGAAACAAGTGTTTTATTTCGTACATAAACTAAAATATGTTACGGTAATAAATAAAAATTAATGTACATTACTGTTTCGCAGAAACAAACAAGTAGCTTTGTTCATATTAATTAATAGGATAAACAAGAGTTTTGTTATTGTATTTTAGTCCATCAGACAAGTACCAAAAACATATGATTTGAGGGTATTCCACATTAACATAATGTATAGGTATATTCACTCAATTTACGACAGAGTCACTCTACCTCTAATATCTCTATGACTTGGAGAAACTTCAAATCAGCAGCTAAATAATAATGGTGTTCGTTGCAGATAACTCTTTAATTAATCTCATATCTTATAATCGTTTTATTCTTAACAGTTCAGCCTATACGGAGCTGACAGAATTAATACCAACAGTTAGGTTAATATCGATGTTCAACTTCTATAGAAAATAATTCAGATACATAGAGAAATATCGCCACTGTATCTCTGGATTGCGTCTGAAGGGCTAACGCTTCATATTTAGTGGAAAGTAGACACGTAAAAGATGCCTTTAGCATAACCCTTATTATGATACCCTGCAATGGCTTTGAATCCGTGCTTTTCATTACAATCTGAGTTTTTATAGCCATCTACGTTGCTGCAACCCATGAACATTCTTGGTCGACGCACCGTCCATAACCAGTCGCTAAGACAGCTGTTCATTCGACATTTTTTCTCATGTTCTTTGAAATCTTTCACACATCCTGGTTGTTCTCGTCCATAGTTTAAGATAAAATCTATGTCTCCGAGGAATATTTTTGAGCCAATACCTCCGAGGTTGCAGTGGTAGATCTCCACGTATTTCGCTTGGCCAGATCTGACATGGTTTCCTAGCCGGTCGAAACATGGACCAGCGGGATCAATAGACACAATTTTCCCAATCGTATCCGCAGTTTGCTCGATGAATTTTTCACCGCTGAATCCGACTATCTGTCCACCAAAGCCGTGGCCGACCAGGGTAATGTTTTCAGCTGGGAATCCATCATAGTACAAGTCGGCGAGAAATATTCCTATCTTTTGACCGATGGCGTATGAGTTTTGGACAGCACTGATGAAATTTTCCTCATCCAAATCCCCAGTGTAAGCTGTGTAGTCAATTGTTATAATGTAGACATTCTCAACATTTCGAAATGTTCGAAGGAACTGCTCATAGGTATTCTCGGGCTGATATTTTGGTATGAACACGATCAGTTTCTTGTTTGGATCCAGTCTGTTATTATCTAGAGTGAGACCGAAGGCAGCTATGTTTATCCGAGCAGTCATATTGATAGGTGTTTCGAAGTCATAAAAATTTACTTTTATGTCATCTGTTTCTAAATCTTGTTCTTTGTTTGGTAAACCTGTGAATGATAATATCATTATTACAATGGTTGAACTAGATTATTTTAGTAGCCTGCTTTAGCTTAATAGTGCAGTGACATTTAATTTTAGAGGTAAGTGTTATATTTAATGGGAAGGACTTTACAATCATAGAAAAATTTACACAAAACTTCGAGTACTCACAACTACTACCGCCTATATATTCGGAATTGCTGGCAGTACAACATAGTGTTATCACACCTATAGCTAAATAAATAAAGTGCCCCATAATATCGAATTATTTAAAAACACATGTATACGTTAACATCTAAAAAGATGATTCTGAAAAACGCAAGGAATTGCGCCACTTATTTTATTATATACCTATTTGAGGATGCGTATTTTCAAAGTCTATGTAACTAGGCTAGACTGTCATTTGATCTGACCTGAATGCTAGTTTACATTTAATTATTCTAAAGAGAGTTATGCATAAAAGTATGTTTTTAAAACATCCTTAGATCTCACGAGAATGGACTAGAATAATTTAGTTGTTTTCCTTAGTGATTATAGTTTTTAGTACTTAATTAGGAGGATACTCGTCTTCAGCCTCTTAGCAGTCCACTACTAAACGTAGGCCTCCTCCAGGGCACGCCACAAGGCTAATGCCATAGGGGGGTTTTTGACCATAGTCACCACGATGGGCAGGCGGGTTGGTGACCGCAGTCTGATTTCGCTTCGTACTGTATCCACGGGCAGGCATGGGGTGGTACAAACACTTCTCTGCCGGCATCACGCGTCCAAGCCATCAGCTGCATCTCTTTCCGTGCATGTCGTAAGAGTGTTGTCACTGATAATTTCCATCTATCCTGGCTATGCTACTTGGCTGTAGGATCTACACAGCATATATATGAAAGGATCAATTTTGTATAAAATATACTTGATGAATGTTGATAGGTGAAATATTTGTAACCCTAATATACCATATATTAGCTTTACGCATCTACAGCTCATCACCTAAGCAAACACACGTGCAAATCCGTGAAATATATTGTAATTGCTTAAAACAAAACTATTTTGTCGGACCATGAAATATTTGATTCCGTATGTGACTAAAGGAGCTATGTTAAGGTCCAGGTTAAGTTAAGGGCCTGATTTTTCTTTCCCTGGATTATTTTATGTATTATTTTGCTTATAGAACTGAAAAATAAAATGGCGGGATTATGAACTTTTGCTTAAGAAGGCACTCAATATCTGCCTCAGGTGATGTTATATTATGTACATATACACCATTTTGTTTTCAAATATTAAATTGATTAAGTAGATTAATAAGTCGAGTTTAATTACATCTCGAAGGATATAAGAATCAGTCCCATTCCATGAGATCTTGAAGTGTCTTAAAGACAGGATGTGACCAAAGAAAAGCCGGTGTGTGTGAAGTGATGTGTGACTTATATACTCGTATTCATTTGCTTCGATAGATAAGTTGACTTTAAGAGTTTGAGTCATTCTTAAATGATCATCAAAATCTAATAAGTTTATTTTAATAATTAGGCACGTCAAATATTAAATAACTTTTGCTAGATATTTTTAAAAATCTTGTTATGTATGTATTATTATTTTTTAAACTTATTTCGCATGATATAAGGTAAGTATTCAGGTCAATCAGTTTTAAGTAGGTACGACGACCGAATATCCGGTATATTTTTTGAAAAGGTTTAATCTTCACTATGGGTGCGCCCACCACCGGGCCCTACACCCTCCACTGACTAGTGAATAGTGAATGTTTGAACTTCCGAATTGTAACACCTAATACAATTTCATTTATAAGGTTTAATCTATTTATATACACATTTACTAGGTTTTATACCTTGCTGAAAAAGCTTTCTATTTTCGTTTCCGATTCCATTATCTTAAATAAGTTAGAAAGTAAGTCTAAGTGAAAAGTTATAAGCGGCGAAGTTTTTTTTAATAGCTTCAACAACAAAAAGCCTAAAGCGCTGATGAATGTTTAATTTATCATTAACCATTTATATTTACGGGGCCTTACTCACATTGTATCTCAAGAAAGAACCTGCTTTGTTCATATCTATTCCAATGTCTGCTTGTGAGTACCTATCATTATCATCATCATCAGCCTGTTGCAGTCTACTGCTGGACGTAGGCCTCCCCCAGGGCACGCCACAAGACTGCCATGGGGGGTATATACCCATAGTCACCACGCTGGGCAGGAGGGTTGGTGGCCCTTGATGGTTGGTGGGCTTGTGAGTATAGTCAGAGCGATTAAGGATTCCCGGGCAGCAGTATCTACCTACCTCCCGTATTGACAACATAGTCCAAAAATCACACTGCGCCAACCCGCCTACCCAGTGTGGAAATTGCGAGAAAAAACTCCCCAATTGCAGTAGTCATTTGGCGTGCCCTGGGAGAGGCCTATGTCCAGTAGAAGACTGCAATAGGCTGATGTATTTATCTATATGTTTATCTATACAAGGTGATTTTTGGTCGTCAACGTTTCCGAAAACTACGGAATCTCCTCATCATACCTGGGAAGTGTCCGGTTTCCAAAATATTAGGGTCCAAAGTTGAGTAAATAGACTGCGTTTTTCTGCATAAATGCACATTGACGCGTGTAGCAAGAATTTTTCACGAGAAATTATTAATATCTGTCTATGAAAAAACTAGCATAAACACTGGACACTATAAATTTTGCCCGATCAAGAAATTAAATTTAAAAAAATTTACATCTTATCCCAGCATTTTTTTTTAGCATAAACTTACTTTATTTGATGTATAGGGTATGTACCCTTCGTTAAGGGTGGCAACGAAAAAACATTCTGTATACATACGATACCTACTGGCAGATATAGTGTGATGCTACTCTGCAGACCTCCTCGTCTCAAATTTTGTGGATCGGTTCCTTATAGTGGGCTATTTTCATAGCATTTCGCATAACATACCCCTTTTGGTACACCCTGACAGTGAGATAATGCATTATCGTCAAAATCTCACCCGCTCCCTCCTACCACGAAAGCGCTCGACACTAGTGTTGAATCAGCAATTATCAGTCCTCAGATCTGGATTAACGAGTCCGAGCCCGGAGAAGGCTCGCTGAAAAGTCAATTATAAACTTTTATCGACTGCCCGGTGATTAAGTCGAGTTAATTACGAAGGTGCCAGTAATACCCGCCAACATTTTCGCGCCTCTTCTCTGTTTATTTTTTCTTTTCTAGTTCGTGTTTGAGGATTGGGAATTGAAAATTAGTTTAGTCGTGTTATTACCTACTAAAGAATTTAAGCATTGTTTAAGCTAAACATTGTCTTATTTTGACAGATATTTCGCTACATATACACTTTTGATGGGGTTTTTTATAAAACCATCACCGTAGGCGCCTTAGTTTAGTTTAATTATTTAACTGTTTTATCATTGATTCAAATTATATTTTAAACTACACGTGGACGCCCGTGACTCCGTCCGCGTGGACTACAGAAAAAACAAAATGTCGAAATTATCCGGGATAAAAAAAAATTCCCGGGATAAAAAGTAGCCTATATGTTAAGTGGGACCTGTCCCTGATATATTCCTAAAAACTGCATCGAGATTAGCGTGCACAAACGCACAGGCAAACAGACAAACCGACAAACAGACAAAAATTCAAAAAATCATTGTTTTGGGTACTATTACGTTGATAAAGGTCTCCTATAATATTTCTTCTCATATATCTTCCATGTACTGACATAGATATATTTTGATACAGAACACAATCATGGTAAGGCTTTTCGGCACCGATAAATAAACGAAAAATGTGTGATAATCGCAGGAGAACTTATTGCTGTGTGTTTGACACCACAAGTAAAAAATACAACTTCCCGGCCCTGGCCAATTTCTAGGCACTGAATAAATATTTAGCTAAAAGTGACAACCCTGAGGCAGGCAAGTATGGTAGGTAATTAGGTATGTCGCGGATTGGGCCGGAGGTAGCCTACTTCCCACTCATTCTACTATGACACAATGGTTGTGCTCGTGCTGATAGGTACGGGGTTTCACTAGAATAGTATAATAGTTTTTACTAATGAATTAAGCGCGTTGAGGCGATGATCTTTTACATCTGGCCCCGCTATAAACGTTGCTGTAAAATCTCATTCGCAATTCTGTACTGCCTATCCCAGCCCAAAATCCACCAACAGTTATTGTAGGCACGAGTATACGTATCTACATAAAACAACACCGACATTAGATATAATATATGTACAAAAAATATTGTACCTTAACTAAATTACGACATTAGTTTTAGCTTACCTAAACTGGCCACTGACTCTCTTATGACATCATCAGTTAAAAATAAATTAACCTTCCATTCTAGTTTTCAACCAAATTCTTAAAATTGCTACATTCTCGAATCTGTTTGTGGACAATCAAACGTCGTCCACGTTTATTTTTACGCGAAACAATGCACCATTGACCAAATAACAGTTCGTAATAACTGTTATTAAGGAAACGATAAAAAAACATGTTTAGATATCGCAGTGAGCAACATTTGTACCAAGACATCAGTATCGTACGGTTCGTAAGGTTAACAAGTTGAATACTAACTCCTTGAAACGAGTTCCGTTTTTAATTTGTTAAAAAACAAATGAAGTTCCAAAGATGAATAGTGTTCACAATATTTTGTTTGTGTTATGTTCTGTGGTTTTGAAAGTATATGGTGGACCGTTTAACGCTCTGTTGTACTCAAACTGGATAACATGTAAGAATTTTAGTGTTTTATTAAGATATAACAACCTTAGCTGACCTAATAGAACGCAGAATGTAAAGTATATAAGTGTCCTGTGCCGATGCGGGACTTTATTATAAATAATAATTAATTAATTAATTCTTGTCACTCATTTACATCTATCCCCGCTATGCAAAAATTATATATTGATACGATTATAAAAATTAATGGTTATTGGATTATATACAACTCAAGAATATTAGTGCTAAAAAAACAAGTAGATATGGACGGTGTTATTACAAAAGAGCGCCTAAAGTTAGACTCAATTTAAATATGACATTTGACAGCAAAATGTATGCTATATCCGTCAAATTTAGAGCATGTTTAGCTTAAAAAATGTTTAAATTCCGTTGTAATACTCGTAACACGGTCAGGGTCTAGCTAGATATATGTCATGTTCAATTTAGTGATATTTTTAATAACCCTTAATGATATAGTAGGTACCTATATACACAGTTAATTAAGTAGTATTAGATGCAATGGGCCTGTTTTATGCGTTCATCAATACAAAGACATTTGATATCTTTAAGACTCTTGACCTTTGGTAATGATAAACTCAACAATAATTTCAAAAATAACAATAATTATCTTACCTACTCGTAGTTCCAACATCAATGTCTATTTACTTAAGTAAATTTAAACTAACATTTAGTACACACAAATATATAAAACATACACACGGACACCCGAAATGGGGTACAGATCACACAGGTACTTTGGCATTGCGGGATCAGATGCAAATGATTAGTAAACAGTTGCTAGCTTATCGCCTTATAGAATACCTGGAGTTCCTTTGTTGACTCTTACGACAAGCACAGAAGAAGATGCAGCTCATGTATTCTAGTGAAAATTCTAGACAAATGTATACAAATACATAATATATATTTGGATTTCAGTTTTTCTAATACCAAATTAACAGAATAAAAACCTTTATCCTATACTGAGATAAATCCACTGATTATTTTATTCTATTAATCAATCAAGGTGACCGAGTTAACCTTTGTTAGTCTATGATCTTGTGAATTTCCTATTTGAAATCTGCCGGAAATGTTATGTGATATTTTTTTACTCTATTCAAACATTCGTGTATTTTACCTTGTTAGTCTCAACTCTCAATAATGCAGGTAAAATAGTATAAAGCCAAGGTTTTTCCCACGGATGTTTTAGATCTGCATTGTTATCTGGGCTTATAAGAAAACGCGTGATAAATATATACTTATAACCATTAAAGATAACCAACTAAATTGTTATATTTTGTGATTCCTCCATCAGCTACAAAGTAACTTAAATCATTCCAGGTGATCACTCCAGAGAACTAAACATAGACGTAAAAGATATTTACGTCTATTTCTACGACTTTAACAACAATGTCACCCTCAGCTACCCGATCAATGATGCCGTCAGTGGCCTCACTAGAGACTACCAACTCGACTTCAACAAGAAGCTCATCTTCTTCATTCCCGGATACAAGTCGCACATCATCAAGAAAACCGAGAACCTCGTCAGGAATACGTTCAGAGGCATCCCTGATATCTACCTTATCATTGTAGACCATTCCACCTATACTTCCGACAAAGGAGGCCGAATCGAAAGCTATCAGAAATCTGTATTAAACAGTTACTACATTGGCAAAGCATTGGGTGAGCTATTAGTAGATCTTCATAATAAAGGGTATCCTTCCAATAAAATCCATGGGCTAGGACATAGTCTAGGAAGTCAAATGCTCGCTGTAGCTGGAGATACCTACTTCAATATGACGTCACAGAAGATTTGGAGAGCTACCGGCCTCGACCCAGCTGGACCTTGTTTCTCCAATAGTTTAATACAAAATCAAATTAGATCAGGCATAGCGGAGTATGTGGAAGTATACCATTGCAATTCTGGAGGACTGGGTACCACAGCAGTGTTAGCTGACACGGATTTCTTTTTCAACCACGATGGGAGAAGCCAGCCGCATTGCAGTGGGAGTATAATTCCTGGGGTCGGAGAGTCAGATGTGGCTAAATGTAGTCATAAAGCCTGCGTTAGATACTGGGCGGAGACTGTCCATCGCCCTGGATGGTATTTAGCTTGGGCTTGTGATTCTTACGAACAGTTCAAGAAAGGAAGGTGTTCCGGCAACCAGGTCACGATAGCAGGATATTCTAACCCTGGTAACGCAACCGGAGTGTTTTATGTGTCGACTGAATTATATAATGTGTATTAGGTTGATTTGAATATTTTCCGGTTGGATAAATAATTATGTGTGCGTATCATGTGCACTGAAAATTAGAATGAACGCTAAAAATTGTAGCACGGTATGCAGAGGTCGTGGGTTCGATTCCCACTCGGGTGAGGAATTTTTTCCATTTCATATTAATAATTTTATAAAAATTGTTTTATAGGTACTAATAAGTATAGTCAATAATTATAATGGCCTACATTACAAATTATTACAGTCATATTACAGGGTGTGTGTGACAGCCAGGCAAATACTGAAATACTGAACAAGTACAATTATTTTGAGTTCGCAGGAAATGCATTTTATCCGCAATTTTTGCTTTCCGCGCAGTTGTATCAGGCGAGATCCTGTGACTAACTAGTTAAATGGACTTATTGGTTATTGTTAAGATAATTGTAATTTTTCACTGCATTTTTTTAGAAAATCATCCATAGGTTAAAATTTTGTTTTTAAATCATTATCTATGGTCTATTTAAACTAACTACACAATTTTTTCCAGTAAAATTTTTTAAAAGTCGGAAAATTTTGGAATTTTCCCGCGAAAATTTTCAGTGGTTTTCGCCTCAGAATCATGGTCTGAAGTCGCCTTTTCAATATTTGTATTTTCTTGCCCTGTACCTTACCCTGTATTTTCTTTTAGCTTATGTCAAAAGCATAATACCTAAATAAGTAAGTATATTATACGAGATTAATAGCCAAATGTTACTTGATTAAATTAAATTTTAATACAAAATTTGAATTTAATTGTCATACTATTTTAAATCAGCTGTAAACTTTGCTTAACATAATAAAATATTTCGAATTTAGTTGAAAAAAATGTCTTAAATTTAAATGAAATGAGATAATGAACTTAGTTAAATAGGTAGGGCTAAAGATTGATCGAACTAATACTTATTTACATACTAAACAATATCGTTTCCTGTTTCCTTAGATTGTTATGCCATAAATGGCATAGATACTTATGGCATTTTAAATATACTAATATAAAAAAAATATACCAAAATAAAAACACCAGTACCTAAGCAGGAAACTAAAATATTAGCTCATTTTTTAACAAAACGAATATCAGCGTACATTATACGGGAGATATTTTTTCATCGCAATAAAAAAGGCACCTTTCTGGTTTGATTTATAACCCACAATTCACGTGCTTCGGGTAAAGGTATTCAGAAAAAAAAAACTGATGACTGCCATTTGTCAAATGAGGATTTTTCTACGATTTCGTGCCGAGAGCGGAATCGGGATCTTCCAGCATGTTTCTTGTATGAGATATGAGGAGAGCAATTGTCGAACAATGTACTTACCATTTTTGCCAAGTTATAATTCCACGTATGTAGGTATAGCGTATAGGCATAGAGGAATAAGATTCTTATTTCTCTATGGTATAGGTAAAGGTTTCAGATTGGATTTGTTATCAGTTGTTATTAATAAACCTATTGTTGTATCCCTGCTCGAAAGCCGACGATAGGCTCACCCCTTACCAGATAAGACATATTGCATTATTTGCACAGATCTTCCCAATGATTTTTTAAAGAATAATGCTTAGAATAATGATTCGCTCGCGGAGCGAAGACCAATCATTAATCTAAGGAATAATGGTTGTAACGATTGGAATTTATGTATAAGTCTACGACTTTACGTAAACCGACTTCCTCATTTGAGGAGGCAGTAACTCACGTACTTGACTTAGGTAAAGGCATTTTTTATGATAAAGCAGGTTTAAAGTGTATACAAACGACTAATGATAATGGGGTTTAACTTTTGAGATACTTACTTGTTCTAGTAGCCCAATTTCTTGTAAGCATCGAAAATTATTTTGAATAGTTAAAAGTTGATGAACTCTAATGAACTAACTACAATCATCATTCTCATCTTCCTGCCCTGTTCCCATTTATTTGGGGTCGGCGCAATATGTATTTTTCTTCCATTGATCCCTATAATCCATCATCTCATCGCTCACTCCCAGTACACGCATATCCTCTCTCACACAGTCCATCCAACATTTCTTTGGTCTACCTCTTCCTTTATATTCATCCACATTCATGCACAATGCTCTGTGTAAAATATGTAAATTATGTAAAATATAGTCGCTTTACATGTCCGTACCAAGACAGACGGTTACTTGGTAACTTGTCTGTGATCGGCGCAACTTTCAGACTTCCTCTTATATATTCATTTCTTATTTTATCCATTTTTGTAACTCCTCACATCCATCTCAACATTCTTATCTCGCTTACATGCAGTTGATTTTCATCCTTCTTCTTTACGGCCCAGCATTCAGATCCATACAAGACGACAGGTCGAATTACGGTCTTGTACACCTTACCCTTTAACTTTAACGACATCCGGGCATCGCACGTAACACCCGTGACCTGTCGCCATTATATCTATCCTGAACTAATTCGGTACCTTATATCTCGGTATATTTCCCCATCCTCTTGTAAGACAGAGCCCAGGTACTTAAAAGTTTGAACAGACTGGCAATGCCACACCACAGCAAATCAAAAACTGAACTAACTACAACCAATTTAATAAAATTATTTGTTTGTGATATACAGATTGTTACAGTATTTCTAATTTGGTAGATATAGCCACTATGTCATCCGCCTATTTGGCATACAAATTAATTTTAGTTTATCCTAGAAAAAAGGACCTAATGCAAGTACCCCTATAATATACAGCGAGGCATCCTTAAAACACATTGTTTTGTGAGCTTAAGCAAAATAAATCTTGGCCCAAAACAACAGCGTCAATGAAAGATGGTAGGTAATCTGAGATACCTACTTATGCATTACCGTAGAGAGGAGGAATAAGAGTGGTGATCACTCTACGGAGGCTTCCACAGGCTTTGTAAATCGCATCCATATGTGTCAGGCTTTGTTTTTTCATTGAGGGTTTCGTTAAAATTTCACGATTTGTTGCGAAGTGAATACTTGTAGTCGGCCGGCCCCATATTCGCTGATTGCTTTTGAAATTCAAAGACTTATTTTGTTAAGTTATTAGCACGAATTGTATACAACAACATGAGTTATCAGCCTATGTGGGATTAGCTAACTAGGGAATTGCAAATTAAGCAATCTTTTATTTGTGGTTTTTTGCGTGGGAAGTTTTTTATCCAACCAACTGTATAAATCGAGCATAACGTAAATGAAATTATTCTTAACATTATCATTCATTTTAACATACTATACTCGTATTTATTATAGGAACAGGGACATTATGTTCTCTAAGAGACATAGGCTGATTTGAGAGTCACGCTGACGTGCGCTGACGGTCGGCGCTGATGGAGTCAATTTGTACTATGTAGTTACAGGTAGCGTTTGAGTCGCGCTGGACCGCTCAGCGCTGATGGCCATACAAATCGACCCATCAGCGCACGTCAGCGTGACTTTAAAAACAGCCCATGGCATAGGTACACAAAAAAGGACTATTGCCTTATAGTGGACGAAAATTATTGTGGCCTTTTATTAGAAAACTCATTATGATTTCAGTTGTTATTCATTAGTTTAACTAACTATATATTTCTAGAATTCATACTGAATTTATTTAATGTACAGATTTTAATGTTGCAAAATTGTCACTTAGCTCGTGCATCGGAAAGCACGTAAAACCGTTGGTCCTGCGCCTGATCTCTCTCCGGTCGTGTCGGCTTTCCGTCCCATCGGACTATGAGAGTAACGGAATAGAGAGTGCATCTTGTGCACTATAATATCTCCTGCGTACCTGGCCAATCTCCGTAGAGGTTGGTCGCCTTGGCCGAAATACGGTCGGAGATCATCATCAGTATTTCTAGAATAGTAACTAGTCTGTTGTTTATATAATCACATGTCTGCAAATTCTACAATATAATATTAATATACGTACAATGTGCGAGTAAGTTTAAATTAGTTTTACAGACTATCCTGCAAATTAATTAGAATGCCGAGATTATGTGGACTGTGTGTTTGCATTACATTTCTGTTTAAATTTTGAGCATACCTACATTTGGTGTATTAAAATATAGGTAGATATATTTTAGTAGCGTAGTACAGAAAAAACTCATTAAAATGGGATTGAAGAACTACAGATTACATTTTACTTGCGAAACGTGTGCGCGGGTGAACTAATGATGTAGGTTCTCGTTTCGTCTAGATTTCGAATGGATTTGGTAATTACTATTTGAACTCGAATGTGAAATCTATTGAAATGTCACAATGCTGTCGACCTGATATACATTTTTAGAAGGGCATACCTACTGCTTCTGATATACTTTATATAGTAAACTTGTGGGTAGTGTAGTGGACTGTGTACTTATTTATCCTTAATAAACAATACTTTAACTATGTATCTTTGTATACAGTTGTTAACTGTCCCAAATAAATAAATAGAGTGAGACTCAGTAGATATTATAGTGCAGAAGTGTGTAAGCAAACAGAGGTGCACTCTCTATTCCCTCACTCTCATAGTCCATGGGATAGAAATCCAATACGACCGGAGAGAGATCAGGCCCAGGACCTATGATAGTACAGCCTCTTGCTTTCCGAGGTAAGAACTAGATGAATGGCGAACGTCTGACCCATGTCATGATCAGTTACTTAAAACACAAACATCTATAATTAAGTAAATACATGAAGCTGACAACATCATAACTTCATTTATTTAAAAAAGCTTAGGTTCCAGAGCGTGTCAAAGAACGTAATAATATAAATACATATCTACATACACTCAAAAAACATAACTCGTCCTCTTCCAGCGTAGACAGAATAAAACACGAGTTCCAATAGTAGTGTTTCCTATCTATCTATTTAACCACAATACCGCAGCGACGCTCGGAGTTGTACAATTTCGTTATTTAGTTCGGATATGTACTAATAGTTTAAATTGTTCTCATGTCCGTCCAATTTGCGGCACTACCTGCAGTGGTGCTCCTAACTAAATGGACAAAAGACTGCATGCTCATTGCATGTGTTAAAAGTTTGATATACGCTCATGAACGTATAAAGAACAACGGACGTAATGCTGTTAATACACAGATTGAAGCACCGTAATGTCGTCGCGTTGCGCATGTATGCGTATTTTCTAGTAGGCGTCGAGCTTACTATCATATGGTTTGTATGTGTGGGTGGATAACGCGTCAATACACATCCTTACTCTATGGAATATCGTTACCGAGCTTACTATGAATGCTTCACTCTGTGTATTGACAACACCCTGTCCGTTATTCTTTATACGTTCATGATATACGATAATACGTTGATTTTTTTTTGTTTGCTCATTGTAAAGTGATTTAGTACTTAGTGCTGTCTGAATAAATACCTTGTCAATTGGTCGAGTACATACGGACAGACCGTCACTACGCCTGTGCAGATGCGGGGATTCACTAGAATACATCAGCTGCATCTTCTTTCGTGCATGACGTAAGAGTCGACTAAGAAACTCAGGGGCGTTCTCTTAGGCGATTCGCTATCAAATCGTCACTGATCATGATAATGGTCATACACAGAGTATCTAGAAATAGCTTAACGCTTAATTGTTCAAATCTTATCAAATGAACTATTTGACACAAGCTACTCGTAGTTATACCTAAGTTATATAGCATCCTTTGCTATAAATAGTCAATCGTAGAAGGGTGTTAAGTTAAGGGTAAGTGCGCACTTGAAACAATTTGAGTAGAACCTGAAAGCTTTCCCATGTTCTGCTTCATGGCAATAGCACCAATTTAATTGCATTTTCGCTTCAAATGAGATCGTACAATTATTTACTGTACTAGGCAACAATTCTCCTAATCTTTATCATTGTTTTCTAAAGGCAAATTTTTTAAAGTCAGATAGACTATGTGAAGGGTAAATTTGATGCTTTCTTTCTCTAAATCATATATAGATACTTATGGACACGGTTGTGTTGATGAAATTTATTTATTTATTCATTTAAAGAACATAAAGCATAGTACATGTAACAGATCCAGCCTAATACTTAACTAAAGCCAAATGAAGTAAACAGGTCCGCAGTATCATAAGGTTCTCATCATATGTGACTGACAGCATCAATTTTATCCTTTTTAATCCTAAAATTCAAGGCGATCAGCTGACTATTAAAAAGCCCATTTAAAGACATACCTATGTGTGTAGGTACCTATATGTTTGTATGTATATCTATAAAGCTGCAGCACCTAAGTATAATTGCCTTTAAGTTCCCTTTCCTAACAACTAAACGTAATAGCAGCCATAATTCAGTGCCTTGACTCATGCAATACCATTTTAACGTAGTACATTACGGTGGTGCATGTGTGGGGCACATACATCGCCTTTTCGAACACAAACAGCAAAGATTAACGATGTAGATAGTACACAATGTTATATACAAGCATGAACGTATGAAGAACAACGGACGTAATGCTGTCAATACACAGATTGAAGCACCGTAATGTCGGCGCGTTGCGCATGTATGCGTATTTTCTAGTAGGCGCCAAGCTTACTATGGTTTGTATGTTTGGATAACGCGTCAATACACATCCCTACTCCATGGAATATCGTTGCCGAGCTTACTATGAATGCTTCACTCTGTGTATTGACAACACTCTGTCCGTTATTCTCTATACGTTCATGTATACAAGGTGTTAAGCTAAATGCTATTAATATAGCCCACTATACCTATAATACCGAAACGAAACGAGATTATCCGGCAGAAGACCAAAGTGACAGGACATAGTCTCGAAATGTAGCAGACTGAAGTGGCAGTGGGCCGGCCACATCTGTCGTAGAACCGATGGACGGTGGAGTAAACGGGTTCTCAAATGGAAACCGCGCCTCGGCAAGGGTAGCGTTGGGCGACCTTCGGCCAGATGGACCGATGACTTAAAGAGAACGGCTGGTAGTGACTGGATGGCAAAAACGGGAGATCAAGCCATGTGGCGTACACTGGGGGAGGCCTACGTCCAGCTGTGGACTGCAATAGGCTGACGATGACGATGATGACCTATAATGACCTTTTTTATTAAAAAAAAAATTGAGACATGTTTATAATGTTTATTTTTCAGATAGTATGGAGAATAAGTAATTAAAGTACTCAGGAAGGTTCATGCAATCTTTAAAATATAAAAATTTCTCCTAACATACCCTTAGGTTACACCCCATAATAATTAGAAAGTTTAATCAACAACATGTGTATTAATGTGCTTGTAATGGTGTAAGATTTTATTTCAGTCCTCTTCTGTTCTACTGCACTAATTACATAGAAATTAATTACTTATGTAAATCATAGTAAAGTCTACAAGCGCCAACTGCCTTTAAACTCGGATAGTTTGATCCTCTAATAGCACTAATATGTATTGTATAGGCTTGCTCTCCAAAATGTACAAGAAGTCAGAAAATAAGTACAAAATATCTGCTGTAAAAATATCAAAAGTATACCTACTAGGATCTGGCTTCTCGTTGCGACTGTAGTGTCTTGTGTTCGTGACCATGAGTCCACAGATCCGAGGATGTAGGGCCCGGTGGTGGGCGAACCTCCGATGGAGACCAAAAGTAATAAACAATCTCACATTTATTTTTATAAATTGTGCACTTATTAGTTTTGGTTAATATACTCGAATCAACGAAGTGAGCCTTACTTTCCTGTTCCATATCATAGATATAAAAAGGAAAATTCTCTTTAGGTAGGTACCTAAATTGCTCTGTGGCTATTCTGTATCATAACACCTCTATGCACTGTTTGAGGGGTGCATTAGAACTGCATTTTACCTTAACAATACAGGGGGATGGTAATTACATGCGTTAATGAGACTTTAATGTAAGGGTGGTGTTATTTATAGAAACCCACTGTCAATAATGTGGAAATTATTTACATTTGAAGAAAGTAAGCTCGAGATAAACTTTTTTATAACCTTTCCTTCAAATTCCCAACTTTCGCTATCACAAGTGGTTTGCTGGAAGAAATCTCTTATAGGGATAAGCACGCCTTTGTACATTGTCAATGTAAAATGTTTTCCATATAAAATGTCTGTGTACAATAAAGAATAGAATAGAATAGAATTCCGAAAGATAATCCGGTCTTCAAAAAACTTTTAAAAAGTCTTAGCGTAGACGTTTACTAACTTCCTTTGAACTGTAATACATTTAGGAAAAGTAGGTAGATAGCAGATTTTAATCGGGGTGCAAAATTCATTATTATTAAATCATTGGTGACAGGTGACAGCATATTGTAAATGTTACTTACGTGCTGTTCTATATGTGCGAAAGACTTCCCTAAATTGATAAGGAACCAAACATCTTTTATTCTCATAAAACTTTTCATTCATTATCGTCGTCGTCAACCTACAGCAGTCCACTGCTGGACGTATGCCTTCCCCAACGCATGCCACAAGGCTGTAGACTGCCATGGAGGGTTTTACCCATAGTTACCACGCGGTCGTAAGATACCCTCGGGCAGTGTGATGGCATGGTATAAATTCTACTCTGCCGGCGGCGCCATGCGGCTAATCTTTATTTATTTATTACTAGTGGACGCCCGCGACTCCGTCCGTGTGGACTGCAGAAAAAAACAAAATGTCGAAATTATCCGGGATAAAAACATTTTCCCGGGATAAAAAGTAGCCCATATCTTAAGTGGGACCTGTCACAATATATTCCTGAAAACTGTATCGAAATCGGATCAGCCATTTCTGAGATTAGGTGCACAAGCGCACAAACAGACAAAAATTTCAAAAATCATTCTTTTGGGTACTATTGCGTTAATATAGGTCACTTATAATATATAGGTAATATTTTTTCTCATATATATTTCATGTACAGACAGCGATCCGTTACATTTTTATTATTTGTCAGAAGTGGCACCATGTGGTTCTATCGGCCCTTGGTGCTCTGTCTACCCCATAAGGGATAAAGGTGTGATTATATGTATGTGTGTATAGATGTATAGATAGAAGAAGATAGATAGATAGTAGGTAATAAATACTTGCTATTTTCAGGATGTTTAGAGGTTAATAACCTATTCAAATAATCATACGTCGGCCAGCGGAAGGGTAATTCTAATACACCTAACCACAGGTAGTCCGGATCATCCGTGCCGGCAGTTCCGGTAAACCAGTCCGGTCCTAATCGCTGCGGTTTCATCCGGCACGCTTTACCCGGATAATGAGTGCGATTCTAAAGCTACGGTCTAATTTGTGTTTTAAATTGGATTTACGGATAATTGTTGCCCTTTATTAATGAGAATTTGGTGTTAGTATTAAACGTGTGTATACATGATATCGTACGAGGCGATAAAGGGTTTCCGGGAGGTGGGCAGCAGCGCCTCCCGTACTGACAACATAGTCCGAAAATCACACTGCGGTCACCAACCCGCCTTCCCAGCGTGGTGACTATGCGCAAAACCCCCCTGTGGCTGTAGCCTTGTGGCGTGCTCTGGGGGAGGCCTACGTCCAGCAGTGGACTGCAATAGGCTGAAGAAGATACATGATATACATACCTAACAAACGTGGCTGTGTTTCCGAAATGGGGTAGCCAGGAACCGCAGATCCGTATATAGGTACTCTTATTCTGTACTAGTGGACGCCCGCGACTCCGTCCGTGTGGACTACAGAAAAACAAAATGTCGAAATTATCCGCGATAAAAATATTTTCCCGGGATAAAAAGTAGCCTATATGTTAAGTGGGACCTGTTACAATATATTCCTGAAAACTGCATCGAAATCGGCTCAGCCTTTCTGAGATTAGCGTGCACAAACGCACAGACAAACCGACAAACAGACCATTCCAAATATCATTGGGTCCTATTGCGTTGATAAAGGTCTGCTATAATATTTTTTCTTATATATCTTTCATGTACAGACAGCGATCCGTTACATTTTTATTATATGTATAGAATAGATAATAATTATTTATTGATCGATCGGCATAATTATTGAAATTTTGAGCAGCCTGTACAAAAGCAGCATGCACATTCAAAGATCTTACGCCTTTGCCTTTTTAATATCAATAAAGTTACGTATAATTTCAAATAAATTTTACCAAACATTTGCTGAACTCGATGACGACGGCATAAAAAAAAAACAAAAAGGCCTTCAATCCTAATGATTCACGGTAGATTTAATTCATTCGCACCGATGTGGAATTTGGCGCTGATGGAAAAAACATTGGAGCGTCAAATTGGTCCCGCCCCTGAGGTTACGTTCGTTGTTACGCTTGGCATGGCAACACTGTTGGCTGGGTACGCCAATATTGTCCTTTTGCACGAATCAATTTCGATGCGTACCTACGTGT
Source organism: Carposina sasakii (assembly GCA_014607495.2). NCBI lineage: Eukaryota > Metazoa > Arthropoda > Insecta > Lepidoptera > Carposinidae > Carposina > Carposina sasakii. The sequence goes on from CP053157.1 coordinate 1,839,858, forward strand.
GTCCATTATCTAGGTATTGTCTGTGGTATTTTCCCTCTTTATTGTCTCTGGTCACTAAATTGTTAGGGAGCAGACTCAGTTGCCCGAATCCCTGTTGACTCGTGATCACATCAGGGTTATACACTGGTGGTAAACTGGTGTGATTAAGGCTCAATTTACACCCTGCGGAATGGAAGCGTCAATTTCGCCTCATGACGCAGGAATTCGCTGGAATGATCGAGCATTCCCGCGAATTCCCGAGCATTCCAGCGAATTCCCGAGTGGGCATGAAGGACGTTCCGTTGTTTAGTTGACTTGGATCTTATTTTTATATCGCACAAACAATCATATTTTTGCACCAAATGGATCAACTTTTCATCTTCCATGTTTTTATGTAATAGCACGCACATAACCTGTTTCGTAGATGCTTCGACTGTGACGACTTCCCGACGTTCGCCCCACTTCCCGCGGATTCCATAGACGGTACCGGAGAATTCTCGAGAATGCGCGAGGATTCCGCTGAAGACGCGCGTCCAATTTTTTGGCTCGTATTTAATTTGTGTGTTACACCATTGATATAAAATTCATTATGCTATATACGATTACGTATCAAAAAGTCGCTTCCGTTCCATTCCGCGGCGGTGTAAATTGGGCCTAAATGGATTTTTTACACATGGTAACACGGTGCTATCAATTGTAATAGGTACCATACCTAGTCTATGAAATGAAATGATATTAATGAATCTAATCTCTAAACCTAATGAATTCGTAAAGATAATACATAATGGCATTCTCTGTGGGATGTCTATTTTCGAATATGCAATCCCTGTGCTGGTGCGGAACTTCTCTAGAATAAATCAGCTGCACTTCCTTCCATGCATGGCGTAAGAGTCGACTAAGGAACTTGGGCATTCTCTCAGGCGATGAGGTAGCAACTTGTCACTGATCATTTACATCTGTTCCAGCTATACTAAACGTGGCTGTAGGTTCTCCTTCGTGATTCTGCAGCTTTGGTTACCCCGTTTTAGAAATCCAGCATTGTGTATAAAAAGTTTACAACCATATTTGTTATAAAAATATAAATAGAAATTTAGTCTTACATTTAGATAGTCTAGAATCGCAGTAGATATAATCTTTACTTTTATTATCATCTATTTGAACGTATTTTAAAATTAAAAACATGGCGCATTGTCCCCTTTTATATAGGTTTGTCACGTTTTTCCGAGAAATCTCTAGCGCGATGTCTAAAGAGCGACGTTCCGTGTTTACCTCCGTCCGACTTATGATATGGTCTAAGTTATAAGATGGGTTGACCACCTGTCACTACTAACCGAATTTGTACATCTCAACTATACCCTCAAATTTGGTCAGAAGTGGCAGCATGTGGTTCTATCGGCCCTTGATGCTTTGCCTACCCCGTAAGGGATAAAGACATGTCTGTATGTATGTACTAACTACTTACTAACATAGCATGTGGGTATGGCTTAGATTAATGATAGGTCTTCGCTCCGCTCTCGGAGAGAAGCGGAGCGAATCATTATTATAAGGGGTATGGTATGCGAAACCAAGTAAATAATATCAATTAAAATACCACGAATTTTTTTCGGAATATCCCGACAAAAAAATTCTGTGGATTTTGCTCCATCATGAATATTTGAAGTCAGCCTCTGGGGAATCAATATTGTCATAATCTCTGTAGTAAACTTACTACATTTTTATTCATGCATAAAAGCACCGCCTATATACCTATATTAATTTGTACACTTTGTTGTATAGGGTGTATCGGAAGGGGCATGTTATGACGTCGGGCGTCGGTTGGATGCAGGCTGCTTCCGACCGGTCGGAGTGGAGGTTGTTGGGGGAGGCCTATGTCCAACAGTGGACTTCTCAGGGCCGTAAATGATGATGATGATGTTATGTCGTAGAAATAACATCTCTGAATCTTACCCCTTGAACCGCAGTCAGGACAAACACATGATATCAGGTAACGGCAAGCAGACTGCATCACGTAATGCAGCTTAGAGCTGTCGGACATGCATGTTCACAGTCTTACTCTAAAATCTATGGAAAATATAGCATTATCACACAATTATTTAGGTACTCACTTAGCCAGCCATATTACTTTAAACTTTATATACAAGAACATATTGGTGGCGTTATCTTCAAACTTCAACATCCACAGAAAATTTCATCACAATCGACTGAGCCTCGCTTTATTGTTATTCGATATTAATTTTTATATAGGAGGTACGAGTAATGATAGGGGTTACAACACAATCATGTTTTTTTTTCAGATACATAGTATGGAGAATCTATTTATATAAAGTAACATGACCTGACTAATTCACCAACGCCGAGGCAAAACTACTGAAGCTAAAAACGGGGTTTCCTTTTGTGACGTATACTCGTAGGAACACGAAAAGGGGTTTCCCCGATTTCAGTTCCTAACTTATAAAAATGTTCATACAAATATATTATTTCAAATTACAAATAAGGTTAGTTTATTAAGGTTAGTTTCTTTATAGTAGATTATTTTCATGACATTTCACTTAACCTACCCTTTACAACTTGTATACTATAAGAAGATAAGGATTTTATTAAACTCTACCCCCTAAACTTATTTGCAGTCCTATCGATACATACTCAGTACGAGGCAATAACGCCTCAATTGCTATACGAGGGAGTGAGTAGGTAAATACAGACCAAGCCAGGCGCATGAAGTAGAGACTGAATTTAACCTTTCATTCACTTTACATGGTAAATGTCAGGGATTTCAAGTATTTTGGTTACTTCCAGGTTCATGTTGAATTTGCCAAATAATCATACGTTCCAGTTTGACATTAAAATATGTGAACAACCTGTATTGTATTTTCGTTGCCACCCTTTACGAAGGGTACGTACTCTATACATCAAATAAAGTAAGTTGATGCCAAACGAATTGCTGGGAAACGATGTTAATTTCTTTGAAATTTTTTTTTCGTTACTTGATCGGGCGGAATTTATAGTGTCCAGTGTTTGGGTTAGTTTTTTTATAGCCAGATTTTAATTATTTTTCGTGAAAAAATCTTGTTACACGTGTCTATGTGCATTTATGCAGAAAAACGTAGTCTATTTACTCAACTTTGAACCCTATATCTTGGGAACCAGACATGCTTTTACGGAGAAAAATGATCGTGATGAGGTGAGATTCCGTGGTATTCGGGAACTTTGACGACCAAAAAATATCCTGTATAGGGTGAAATATGGAACGCTTGACTCTTCATAATGATTTTGAAGTAGAAAATCACATACATACAAACTTTGTATACACACGGCTGTGTTTCTAAAAATGGTGTAACTAAAACTGCGGAATCGTAAAGGAGATACCACAGTAATAATCAGTTTAAATAACGTCAGAATTTTGGGATTTTCCTGATCCCATGAAATAAATAAATACCTACATATAATCACGCCTTTATCCCTTACGGAGTAGGCAGAGCACCAAGGACCGATAGAACCACATGGTGCCACTTCTGACCAATTTTGAGGGTATAGTTGAGATGTACAAGTTCGGTTAGTAGTGACAGATGGTCAGCCCATCTCGCCTACAAAACACCAAGACCCTCTTGTCCCTCTACTGACTTGTACAGTATGCCCGGGAAGAGAAGCAGCTGTAAGTATTATACGTTTTTTTTTCACTCCCAGAGCAGCATAGAAGAACCCAGAGCAGCAAAGAAGAACCCAGAGCAGCATAGAAGAAAGCGATGAAATAAATGCATTATGTAAACTTACAAATGCACTGCTGTTTTCTACCTAGGTAGTTTTATTACACAATCTATCACACTTCATAATCAGCTTTCATTATACGAGTAATTAATGCTACAAATAGGACAACTAGTGGCCGAATTTAAAACTAGCATATTTCTTACCGTATTTTCTAAATATCCTGACTAACCTATTGTAACTAGCGCCACCTTTAATAGTTTATAATGTTAAACATCGTATATGATGTTAAGTATGAAGTTAAAACGAAACGAATAGTTTATAATATAGTTGTAGTATGATGTTCAATCAAAACGTCTATTTTAGACAGACGTTAATAAAATCGTCTTAAAAGTGTAAAATTGAAAAGTTTTATAAAATAATGGTTTACAAATTAAAAAGCATAATTTAAATTAGTGGTTTTCCATAGCCTATAATTCATCAGATGCATATCTTTCCGTCAATGTCACATAGGAATTCGGGAATTTTCTCAGGCGATAAGCATCTATCTATTGCAATTTTATAGTTTAGGTAGTTTAATTACAGCACTTTAAAGAAATGCTGAATATGCACGTGGCAGAAGCCAGTCCAAAGCGGCATTGTTCTCGTGTCACTTTAGACTTTTCTATGGCCAATAATAAACTACTTCCTTATTTAACTATGCCCATATAGCGCTACCATGTTAATTTCGCTGCTGATAAGTCTCGATCTCCGATTGGTTGATAGCGCAAGGTAAAAACAGAGCAACATTTATTTAAGGTAAGTGAGTGGGTGATTCATCTGTAATGTCTGGGATGTATGAATTTCTATCAATGGATATTCCAAAATTACGTTACTAAAGATACATCGTAACAATAATGAAGTTTAGGAATTGAATGAGAATTACTAGAGGAAAGATAGAACTATATTTACGCAACATTGTTAGCAACTACCTTTAAGAATTGAACCTTTACATCTGCAATTTTTCAATTACTTAAGTGGAAGGATTTGGATTATGCTTATATTTTTATTATTAGAACCGTTAAATAAATTTTTACCTACATCTGAATGATTTTCAGGCAATATTTATATAAGTTAATTGCCTTGCCTATAAAATTTGCCTGTTGCAGTACTCCTACATAGCCCAAGGCAATACATAGGACTACTGCCATAAGGAAGTTTTTGGCTATAATCACGCTGCTGGGCGCACAGGGTTGATGAACGCAGTGCGATTTCACTGCTGCCCACTCCCGGAAATCCACTGTTACAGTCATTGTACTCTACCGACATGGTAATTTATGTAACAGTGAACACAAATCTAGGAAGTCCTATCCAGGGATTCACCGGCAGTTCTTTCCCACATCCGTGAGTTTTGTTGTCCTCACAGAGTTGACAATGACGATAATCAGTGCGTGATCTATAGTCACTGCGATCGCATGTTATCTACATTACCGTCTGGTAAACATGAAATTATTTGTGTTTTTTATACTCTGTTCTATCGGATACTGCAGTGGCTGGGGTCGAGGGGATTTGGAGAAATATGGACCCTTCCAAATTGCATTACGGTCTAATTTGATTAAATGTAAGTTTTATTTCGGCAATTGATACACATTATTTGTAAACTCCCTTGCATAGTCGATTCATGGATCAACAGTATCTATTATAGTCAAAAAATATTAATATAATTGTTTAGTTTAAAGACTTTTTAAAAGCACATTTTAAAGTGACAACGACGGAAATCAATTTGTACTTATATAGTTCCATTTATTTATACAGACATAAACAGTGGGGTAAGCACGAACCTTTTTACGCGGCTTAATACTAGCGACTCGCTAGCAAAATCTATGTGATTTGACAGTTGGACGATAGCGTTACGGACTATCGAGAGGTTCGTGCTTACCCCTCAGGAATGAGCAAATACAGAAATTACCTAAGTTTTGTCTTAATTAATTACTTCACAGTTTTCTTTCAATATTTAATTCTGACATCTAAATTCGATGAGTTTTTGTTACTCGTACAAATATGTAGAAACGCACAAATTTTTACGAGGTTACGTTACACGCGTCGGTCCTTGTTCAATTGTGTTGTGACTGCCGGAACTCTTACCTACAATTAACAATTTAACAAAAGAAAATTAACCAACATTAGCCTTCCGGAAATAATAATCTATCTATCCCTTTAAAAGACCGCATAACTTAAACCAACAAAAATTACAGACATTAATTTGAGACATTAATTTGTTTCTGATGTGTAATCTGCTAACATTACCTAATTATAAGAACAGTACATGCTATTAATAATAATGATCTTGATAACTTGTTTAATAAAGTGACATGTTAACTAAATAACGCTAATGAATATAATTTGAGAAACAAAACATTTCCCGTGTTATTACAAAAGAATTTAAACATTTTTAAAGCTAAACATGCCCTAAATTTGGCAGATACTCCGTACATTTTGCTGTCAAATGTCATATTTAAATCGAGTCTAACTTTGGGCGCTCTTTTGTAATAACACCGTTCATATTAATACTTAGTAATAATATTTGTTCCCGTGTTATCTACTCATAATTTTGGGGAAAATGCCAAAACTAAAATTATCTAGGAAATATTTATTTTTCCGAGATATATATGTGAATTTCCTCTTGCAGGTGACCATGATAAGAGTCTCAACCTAGACGTCAGTGGCGTGATCGTCTACTTCTACGACTATTCCACTAATTTCGAACAAGCTTTTCCCATTAACGAAGCAGTCAATGGGATCCTCTCCTTAAAGCTGGACAAATCCAGAAAGTTCATCTTCTTCGTTCCCGGCTATAAGTCCAACATTAACAAGAATACCGAATATCGCGTCAGGGATACCTTTAGAAATGTCCCTAATAGCTATCTCATAATCTTAGATCATTCTCCCTACACCAACGACAAGGATGGCCAGATTAAAAGCTACGAACGATCCGTCAAATACGTCTATTATATTGGCGAAGCTTTGGCCAACGTGTTGGCTGGTTTGCGAAGCGGTGGCGTATCTGCTAAACGTATGCACTGCATTGGACATAGCTTAGGAAGCCAAATGTTGGGTCAAACTGGAGACATATTTACCAAAGCTACAGGAGATAAGATTTGGCGAATCACCGCGTTGGATCCAGCTGGTCCATGCTTTTCTAATAGTTTTATAGAAGAGCAAGTACGATCTGGCAACGCTGAATACGTGGAGATATACCACTGTAATGCTGGTGGTTTGGGAACGACCAGCGTTTTGGGAGATATAGACTTTTTCATCAACAAGAAAGGTGCAACGCAACCTAACTGTGGAACACCGTTAATTCCAGGGATTTTCGACTCATCTAAAGCTGCTAAATGTAATCATAGGACTTGTATAGATGTATATACAGCCACGGTGACCCATCCCGATTGGTTTATGGCAAGTAAATGTGATACGTACAAGGAGTTCAAAAATGGAAGTTGCTCTTTAAATGACAGGACCATTGCTGGTTTCTGGAATCCTGGTACCGCAAGAGGAGTTTACTATTTTTCTACTGAAGGATATGATATTAAATAAACTTTAGCTATTGTTAATACTATTGTGCCATGTTATAAACAGTATTAAACTATGAAATAATGTATGAACCCATTTGCTTGCTTATGTTATTAGTGTTAATTTGTAAAGCGCTATATATAATAGGGAACTATATAAATTAGGGAACATGATAATATGTTCACCAAACGATTTTTAATATGAAATCTAACATCAAAGTACGAGTATAGTTTCAAGGACATGGGTTTTTTGAAACCAAAAATATAAGGCTAAAGTACATACTTATTACTTGAGGAAAATGTTTAGAAAGTCGTATGGGTTTTTCCTCACAAAAACAAGAGACAAGACAGAAGTTTTGTGATCATAACTGATTACCTTATTGTAAATTTGCCAAAATTTATCAAAATTAATTAAAAATATGCAAACAAATTTTGTTACAAAAATATAAGAATATTCCAAAAATTTAAGAAAAATAGTCTGGATTAAAAAAATAAACGTCGTTTTAGGGTATGCCAGTAAAGAAGCGTTTATTATAGTCTTATGTTTAATGAACATAAAATACATTCTGATGTTATTTTTCAACTTAATTAACCTTTTTAATTAACGCCGCAAAAATGCCTCATGAAAATTGTTTATTTATGTTCTTAGGAAAACATTAATAACGGTAAGTTTAAGCATTAATTATGTTTAATGAGTTTTCAACGAAATGAAGAGAAACAACAATATCCTATTTGTTCGCTTTTTTATTAAGAAAAATATTCGTTTTTCGAAACGAATAATAAAATATTATGAAATATCAGGGCTTAAATTTATGAGATCTTTTTCTTCTCACGATCTTGATACGACACGATATAATTCATATTTAGTACACACACATAATTATCAAAGTGACTGTCCTATTTCGACACAAAATAGCATAGTAGTATATAGAATGGGTAGGTACTTACCATTTTGTATGTGAACCAAAGTCGTAACGAAGTTGAAATGCAAAATATCTGTTAGGGTAGTAATTTTGTAAAATCGACATAACATTATCTATACTTCCTCTTCTATCTATACTTATAATAAAAATGTTACGGATTGCTGTCTGTACATGGAAGATATATGAGAAAAAATATTATAGGAGACCTTTATCAACGCAATAGTACCCAAAATAAAGGTCCCACTTAACATATAGGCTACTTTTTATCCCGGGAAAATGATTTTATCCCGGTTAATTTCTACATTTTGTTGCGTTGCGTCCACTATTGATGAATATGTTGATGCCTTGCTCTCTACGCCATAGAGTTAGAATTCCGGTAGGTGCAAATATTGTTATGACGAATACCTAAGTATATGGGAACACGGTCGTGCGTATAATATCATCACAACAGATTATAAAACAAAGTCGCTTGCCGCTTTCTATCCTTATGAATGCTTATGCGACGGATTTTGATGCGGTTTTTTAAATAGATAGAGTGATCTATGAGGAAGATTTATCTGTATATTACTATGGACCCGCACCTTCTTTGCATAAGTGCAATACTCCCTTACACGGACGAAGTCGTGGGCGGTTAATTTTAATTAACATACAACAAAATACAATATCCCCGAAATATCAGTTACCAGTTTTCTTTACAAATCCTACTGTTCAACAAGTTTGTATAGAAACAGCGGTGTTTGTTACATAAATAATAATATCTATATTAATTAACTTCATCAGAATGTAATAACCAGGAATTTCAGGGAGAAACAATAGGTACCTATTCGGTGTTTGATGTTATGAGGCTAAAGGGGCCACACTTGAAAAGATAGCAATGAATTTTGATATTAATAGCATTAGTAGTTGTAACAAATTGTATACTAATAGACCGCATGCAAATTTACCTACCCGTTAAACATTATATCTAGTAGGTATATGAGCCTGTACCACTGAATTTATTTCGTGTACGGATTTTCTAAAATTGACACTTAGCTATACCCGAGGAGGGTTGGCGGACGGTAAGCAGCCGGCCGTAAAACAAATGCTAAATCTTTAGCAATGTGAGTTTCGAAAGAAACCATAAATAATATAATGGGATAACGGCAGGAAGATGATGTACCTATGAGATGTATCTACCTATTGAGTAGGTGTATGTCAAATTAAACCTGATCGTTGTTATCACAAAATTAAAAATGTTGAAACTAAACATTGGCAAAATTTGGCAGATTTTGTCCATTGGTTTTAGTTGTTAGCTGAGGGTGTAGGGCCCGGTGGTGGGCGACCCCTCAATGGAGATTTTGTCCATCAAATGTTATTTTCTAATAGTGTCTAGATGCGGTTTTGTAATAAAACCGTGATGGTCCTATACAATGTAGTTTTTTTTTATTAGAAAGGCCCTTAGTCGATAACCAGAACCTTATTCCTCTATGCCAGAACGTAAATCGGACATTTGTGAGGTCTATGACATTATATGATTTGCTCACACGCTAAGGGTAAAGTATTTAGGTATACCTACATAGATTAATAATCAAGAAATGAATATTCTTAAGAAATACCCATCTGCAGGATATAAAATACCTCCTAAACACTAGAACATTTGGGAAACCCGTGTTTTTATTATCTTATTGCGTGTTTTATTTCATGGCACATAAAATTTAAACGCCAAATAAAATTTGCTTCAGTTTTGTATTTGCACCACACATCGTATTCCAGACAACAAACAAGGTTTTGCCATAGATTCACGTGACATGGAATGGGTCAAGGTAAGGAGAACTAGAAATAGGTGGAAGCGTCGCAAAAATGCTGTAGGCAACCAACATATGTCATAAAAATCAAGAGGGGGACTTTGAGAAGTTTTCGTTTTGTTTTTCTATAAATTTATTAATATTATTTTAAGACTTGTATTCTCAGACCGAGCGTATGTTTTACACTAGTACCTACTGGTGCAATCGCCATATTAAACTAGGTATTTTGTTATTATTGACATCTAACTTGGTACTGATATCTGATCTCCATCGTTTCTAATGTGAAGTATTAATAAAATTATTTAAAAGTTTGATAAGCCTTTTAATTTCATTGAATTTGATGATCTCTCACGCGATAATCTAGGATATTTGCATTGATCTTGATGATTTGCAATGCTAAACATAATATTGCTGTGGGATCATGAACCAACAATTTCGGTTGATGTTCAATATGGGTTCATTATTTTACTGTACTGTATATCTGTGGTTTCTGGATCGTAGTTGCGAGTTATTTCATTACAGCTCAGTCTTTATTCACAAATCCATCATGTAGATGCTGCAGTTTGGATGTTTCGGATAGTTCTGTAAACTCTGAACAAGGCTTTATAGAACTGACTAGCGACCCGCCTGAACTTTGAAATATCCGCTTTTCCCGTTCCCGCGGGAATTTCCACAAAATCTATTCATATCGGATGTCTGCGTCAAACAAGAGAACCCAATACCCACCCTACAAGTTTTAGATCAAGATCAGTGGTTTAGGTTGTGTGTTGCCCCGTCAGTCATTCACTCATCCAAACATTATACAGGATGTTTTTTCGTTGCCACCCTTAACAAAGGGTACGTACCCACTCTATACATCAAATAAAGTAAGTTTATGCCAAAAAAATGCTGGGAAACGAAGTAAATTTTTTTTATTTATTTTTTTATTACTTGATCGGGCGAAATTCATAGTGTCCACAGTTTATGCTAGTTTTTTCATAGACAGATATTAATAATTTCCCGTGAAAAAATCTTGCTACACGCGTTAATGTGCGTTAATTTATGCAGAAAAATGCAGTCTATTTACTCAAATTTGGACCCTAATATTTTGGAAACCAGACACTTCCCAGGTATGCTTTCATGGAGAAAAATGATCGTGATGATGAGGAGATTACGTAGTTTTCGGGAACGCTGACGACCAAAAATCACCCTGTATTATGTACCTAGATGACCTGCGAGATCAACACTTGATTGTTTCCACTGTGAGAGCGAGACGCAGTGTATAATGAATGACTTCTAGCAGGGACTCGCTTTTTTAAACTGATTTCGGTCAGGATGGAACATTGGTTTTCCATTATTTACTAAGCAGGTAGTTAGTACCCAGTTCTTACATGGACTTGAAATCTATCTTTTTTATAAGTTCAACCCCTAGCCTATACCTAAAAACCTTAACTATCTCCATATTAAACTCCATAAAATAATAATAATACCTTAATAATAAAGATAGACAAATAAACATCAAATATAATAATATTTGTCTGATCATGAAATTTGATAATAATAATTAGTTAGGCGTCATTTTGTCTTCAAAGTTAGTGTGGATAGCTGTGTGCTTGTTACTCCTGTACGAAAAAACAACTGTGGGGTTTAATTCTGACATTTCTGACATTAATTCTGACACTTCTTCTTCTTCTTCTTCAACCTATTGCAGTCCACTGCTGGACGTAGGCCTCCCCCAGGGCACGCCACAAGGCTACTGCCACAGGGGGGTTTTGCCCATAGTCACCACGTTGGGCAGACAGACGGATTGGTGACCGCAGTGTGATTTTCGGACTATGTTGTCAGTACGGGAGGCGCTGCTGCCCACCTCCCGGAAACCCACGATACCCACGGGCAGGCAGGGGTGGTACCAACTCTACTCTGCCACCACCCCTCACGCGGTATAATTCTGACACATTTTTCTAGTTATTACCCTTGTTATAATTCTTAAGTTATATCAATATCTAATGGCGTATAAATATTAGAATTCAATTAAGCTCTTAGCAAGAAAATGTTGTTAGGTAAATGGGTCTTTACAAATGCGAAGTCTTGGGTGTCCGCTGGTTTTTCATGAACTAAAAAAACTATCTCTCCATCCAAGTACATCTGCAAGTGCAGTTCTAATGCATCTTGTGTCTCATTCATCGTCAGCGAGTCTACACTTTAACAATAAAGGACCGTACACATTACTTTAAGTAATATCGTATAATTTTTAACATAGCCACATAACATATAACATAGCCTAATTTTTCAAATACTATAAATTATTAGCACTATTCTTCTATATTATTATATATTATATTATTATATATATTCTATGCTGCTGTGGGAGTGAAAAAAAAAACGTATAATACTACAGCTGCTTTTCTTCCCGGGCATACTGTACAAGTCAGTAGAGGGACAAGAGGGTCTCGGTGTTTTGTAGGCGATGGGCTGACCACCTGTCACTACTAACCAAACTTGTACATCTCAACTATATCCTCAGAATTGGTCAGAAGTGGCACCATGTGGTTCTATCGAGCACCTTGGTGCTCTGCCTACCCCGTAAGGAATAAAGGCGTGATTATATGTATGTATTAGCACTAAAATACGATTATAGGTACTTTATAGTGAAAATATAAAAATTTGATTCACAAAAAAAGGAATAGGCAAGCTATTTTTAAATTTTTTCCACATGAACATACATAAATAGCTTTTCCTTTTCTTTCGAGTTCAATATAATCATTTTTGTTCATATTTTTGTAAATATCAGGGTTTATTATTTACTTTTATCCTTAGTGTTAAAATTGATTCGACAACTTTCTAATAATGATCTAAATAAGAAAACTAGATTTTTCAAAATAAACTTTACCGTCGAGATAATTGACTTGCTTGACTTATGGCTTGGCTCCAGGTCTTCCCTACTTTCTGTCTTGAGGTCTTGTATCGAGATAAAATGAAATGCAACTAATATGCAATTATCTTTGTATACAAGAAATTGAATGCTTTTGAGAATTTTTATTACATCGTTGTGTATTTTCGTTTTTTAATTATTTATTCGTGTATTGTATATCTTCTATGCTGCTCTGGGAGTGAAAAAAAGTATAATACTATAGCTGCTTCTCTTCCCAGGCATACTGTACAAGTCAGTAGAGGGACAAGAGGATCTTGATGTTTTGTAGGCGATGGGCTGACCACCTGTCACTACTAACCGAACTTGTACATCTCAACTATACCCTCACAATTGGTCAGAAATGGCTCCATGTGGTCCTATCGGCCCTTGGTGCTCTGCCTACCCCTTAAGGGATAAAGGCGTGATTATATGTATGTATTCGTGTATTGTATATAGACCTTTACCAGCGACTCATGCTTTTAGTTCCTTTTAGTGTAATAATGCATAACATTTTGCGCTTTGTCTCCGAAGCGCGTCCATTTTCCGTGCTCCAACATGATATAGGTAGGTACACAATAGGTACTTTTTGCTCCATTTTACCAAATTTATAACTGCTTGTATCGTTATAAGCAAACTGTCCAAAAATACATGTGAAGAGCTTCTCATGTAAAAATAAGAAACTTTACTACATTTTCTATAGATGTATAGGTACTTACTTATTGTTAAGAGCTGTTTTAAATTTTCCCTCTCTGTTTGAGAAGAATTCTATAGTATACATATAAGCTAGTCTTTGACATTCACTTTATAAATATGTTTGTGCACAATAAAATATAGGTATATCTACGCTGGTATAACGACGGGTAAATAAAAGGTTCACAGTAGGCTTGACTTGTTATAATTTTCTAATAAGAACCAGACAGTGATTACAAGACTAGTTGTCGTTGGTGGAATCGTGTCACGAATGCGGCCATGAACTCGCTTATAAAGGTATGGTATGGCTAAGCTCTACGCCCACCAGATCAAGGCTTACTCCTACAGGCCAGTAGGAGGTCTAGGCTTATGGCATGGCAATGGCTGAATGGCTTGGGGTGTAACGTAGGGGTACGGTAAATGGCTAGGCAATCCAAAATGAAACCTTGTATCGGTATAATTAAGTTGCTCTTAATTCTCTATGGGTGCGCCCACCACCGGGCCCTACACCCTCCACTGACCCTCGGATCTGATAACTCATAACTGCGAAAACAGGCACTTGCACTAACTACAATCACCACGAGAAACCAGACCCTAGCACCAAGCATGCAAGACAATACATTGCACTATTCCGAAATCAAAAACTAAATTAATAATCTACATATGTTTCGCCAACAACCGTGGCATCCTCAGGATTATAGAAATTTGTAAATTAGTAAACCGATAATTATTATGAAACTCTAAACATTACCTAGGTATCCGAGGGTCAGTGGAGGGTGTAGGGCCCGGTGGTGGGCGCACCCATAGTGAATGTTTCAACTTCCAAATTGTAACGCCTAATACAATTTCATTTATTTGCTCTTAATTGCTACATGCAAACATAGTAGCTAAAGCTGTTGTTTATCAACAATAATCGAGATAAAGTAAGCTTAAAACAGTAGTTAGGACAATAAATAAAATTCCGCAATTAAACAGTGTTGTAAACGTCGGGAAGAACTTCGCCATAGACAATAAAGAGACAATGAACGACGGAATTTCACTGAATTAAAGATCATTGAGATAACTCCAGCCTGAAATATTTCAGTAGTTAAATATGAGTGAAATTACCATACTAGAACTAATTACTATATAATATTACTATATCTATATATATTCGATTCCCACTCGGGTGAAGAATTTTTTCCATTTCTTTATTAATAATTTTATAATTACTATATCATGTTTCGCCAACAACCGTGGCATCCTCAGGATTATAGTAATTAGTAAATTAGTAAACCACAAATTATTATGAAACTCTAAAACCCAACACATTACTTACACAGAATTAACTACCCTCTACTAAGTATTAAAAAATATATAAATAATTACCCACCATTATTTATATTTAAAATAAATATATACTATTTGTGAATACAAACCAAATAGTATTGGGTGAATTAGTTAAATTTTAATGAAAAAATAGTGGTGGGCGCTCCCATAGTGAATGTTTGAACTTCCGACTTGTAACGCTTAATACAATTTCATTTATAAATCGGGAATATACGAGTACCACAAACAATTGATAGATATTGTAATTATAATAATAAAAAAGCAAATAAAGCTAGTAAGTAGGTAAAACACGCTAGTATTTGGTACATACACCAGATTACTAATAAGAACCTACTCACAGGAAATTTATTAAACTATTCGTTCTACTTTATGGTCGACCTAAATATGAAAAATATAAGAACAATATAAACATTAGCTAGGTATTGGGAATGCACTCGAAAAGCACTTAGCTCACGGTTTTGGGTTGTTACAGACTTGCTTCTTTTAAATTTTCCTAATGGAGAATAGGGTTCAGTTTTATCCATCGACTTTTATTACGAATAGTGTAATGGCAGAATTTATAAGGTAGAGTGCCTGGCATATGAGCCAAAGGTTCTTTGGTCGAATTCAGGTAGAGACAAATATTGATTTGGTGTAAGTGTAACTATGTTTGGGTTTTTGCATCTGTTATATATAAATTTGCTTAGTAAGAAGGTAGGGTTCTTACTGTAGGCCAAGAAATCTTAGTTATCCTTTTTTTTCACTGTTTTTACTTTTATGTAGTATTAAGCCCTTCACTTACCTAACATGGAAGAATTATTGAAATATTAAAAAACAAAACGCACAATCTCAAAAGACAAAAAAAAGGTCAACTTTCACAATATTTATAGAAACAGTACTTAATTCCCAGTGATAAAAAAACTAACGACGGAAACATAAAACTTTAAGATATCAAACTGCGCCAATAAAAGCAGGTCTGTAAAGTTCCTTAGCTATACATTTCACAGCGGAGTACAGTGCGCCTGCCAGTTAGCTGCCACTCTCTGTAATTTAATAAACGTCAATCTACCAAGTAGACTACTTTAGAGTTTTGAATATTGTATACGTTTTGCGCGCTGGGTAATTTGACTATAGAGCATTGTGAGGCAAATAATTCTCGAAGAAAAGTGAAACAAAAAAAGTGTTACAAATGGTGACATACAAGTTTATATTATTCTATTTTAATTATTCCATGTTGTTTGGTTGTTCTTCCTTATTATTATTAATTTAATTTATTGTGACAAGATTGAAAATATTGAAATTTTTAAGTAATTGCCCTTATATATAGAAAGGGTATGTTAAGCGAAAAGCTATGTAAATAGCCCACTATAGAGATCCTATTTCCAAAATTTGAGACTCGAAATCACATTTTTATTTTTCAAGATTGTATGGACTATATTCCTGAGTTGTATCGCAACTCTTTATACTATCTGGAAAAATAAAAATGTGAATTTGAGTCTGAAATTTTGGAAATAGGTTGTCTATAGTGGGCTATTTACATAGCTTTTCGCTTAACATACCCCTTTTGTTACATCCTGTATATATGTGCATCAGACCTGGACCGATCTCTATTTATTGTAATGTACAGATGTATATTATGTTGTTGGGATGTCATATAATAACAAATAATAATAAACTTATTTTTCGCATCTGTTATAGTGTTAGTAAGGCAAAAGTAAATTACCTATGCATTTTAGGAGACGACTAAAGAAAATTTACCCAATGTACTTAATTTAAATAGTTTTTTAGTTTCTTTAAATAGTTTTGAAGAATATCAGAAAAAGAACCTATAGCAGGTATCGCGTACAATTTAAATTGTGTATTGTCTAAAAAACTGGCACAAATGAAAATAGAAGGAAATAAACATCAGATTGAAGCTCCGCTGTGGTTTCCGGCGCGATACAAAAATCGAAACTCTATACCTACTATCGATAACGATATATGTACAAACAAAGTTATATAATTTAATAAGTTATATAAATAAAATGTTGTATTTTTAGGAAAAAATCGGATTGGATTGGATATCCGCTATTTTTGTGTATTTTTTTTTATATGTCGTATCATAGCTACAAGTTTATTTGCAGAAAAAACAAAATGTGGAAATTACCCGGAATAAAACTACCTATATATTTCATCAAAATCGAATTATTAGTTTTTACGTGAAAGAGCAACAAACATACTTATATTATCACAAACTTTTGCGTTTTTAACATTATTAGGATGTTAGTAGAATGTTAAAAGCTGCAAATCATTTTTTTATTTTATTCCCACATATAAATCGTATCGTCTTTATACAATATTCAACATGGCGGCTTTATTTATCGTATTATGACAGGCTAAATATCGATAAATCCGTTTATCATATCGTATTTCGCAGGTCATGCTACTTGGGCTTCGTGATCTTACAGTTCTAGCATGCCTAAGCTATTTTGGCAATCTATGTTCAGTGTAAATAATACAAAACCCTGTTTGGTATCTATGGTAAGTACATAAACTAACAACACAATGCAAGTTAACTTTAAATATTCTTTAGTTACTAAACAAAATAAGGTTACTGCAACTGTATCACTGATACGATTAATCATCATCATCGACATCATCAGCCTATTGCAGTCCACTGCTGGACGTAGGCCTCCCACAGGGCACGCCACAAGAGTGCCGTGGGGGGGATTTGCCCACTATACGATTAATATGACATCTAAAATTATTATTGCAACGATTATTGTCAGCATATACGCAGTAGACTGTTTTACAAACATTGCTATGATATATTTCACACACCGACTCAGTTTTCTTTTTTAGTGTAAACAGCTTCTTCTGTTTCAGTACACGCTTAGCTTTCCTTGAAATCTAATGTCTTTGCTACTGAAATAAAAAACGTTTTAAAGTTAATTATGTGTAGAACTAGACTTTATTTCCTTGTGATTATTATATTGATCAACTTTAATATAATATGCCATGGATATCAAAACAACATAATTTGTAAGTAACCAGTAATTATTCAAATGGATTAGTAGAATATTACTGTGGGATACCTTTTTGATACAGCAGATCTATTTTGGGAATACAGACGTGTATATACAGGGTGATTTTTGGTCGTCAACGTTCCCGAAAACTACGGAATCTACTCATCATCACGATCATTTTTATCCATGGAAGCATACCTGGGAAGTGTCTGGTTTCCAAAATATTAGGGTCCAAATTTGATTAAATAGACTGCGTTTTTCTGCATAAATGCACATTGACGCGTACAGCAAGAATTTTTTCACGAAAAATAATTAATATATCTGTCTATGAAAAAACTACCATACACACTGGACACTTTATATTTTGCCCGATCAAGTAAGAAAAAAAATTTAAAAAAAAATTCTACGTTCCCAGCATTTTTTGCCATAAACTTACTTTGTTTGATGTACATAGAGTACGTACCCTTCGTTAAGGGTGGCATCGAAAAAACACCCTGTATGTATCTATGTAGGTATTTAATTAATTAAATATAGTTCTTGTTAATAGGTGAACCAGACAGACAACTAGAAACGGGGACAAATTACTTGAAAGTAAAATTCTTTGACTTCTCCAAGCGAATAAAGATATTCTCGTTAGTAAATAATGCTGTTAAAGAATTAATAACACAAAAGGACAGAATGAACGTCACTCGCAAACTAATAGTTTACATACCGAAGTTCGCAAACGACGATTCTGAGAAGCTATTCCTGAACACCTTCGAGAAAGTCAACAACACTTATATCATAGTCATCGACTACTCAGCGTATACTGGTGAGAGAAACGAGCACTACTTCTATTACGCCATTCAAAACTCCTTCTCTATTGGACAAAGAATAGGCATCTTCATTGCCGATATCCACCGAGGAGGGTTTGGCCATCCTTCCAAGAATATTCACATAGTTGGCCACGGTCTTGGCGGGCAAATTGCTGGATTTGCTGCCGAGGTGTTCACCAAGCGAACAGGAGAGAAAGTCAGCCGGATCACCGCTATAGAACCAGCGGAACCCTGCTTCAGCAAGTCACGGAACCAAGTCAGATCCAGTCTAGCGCACTATGTGGAAATATACCACTGCAATGTCGGAAAGATCGGATCGAAGACGTTTAATGGAGATGCAGATTTCATTTTGAATTTGGAGAAAAGACAGGTAGGGTGTATGGAGGGTTTTGAGTTTGCATTGAAAGATAAAAAGTGCCGTGAGAACTGGTGCCTACGATACTGGTTGTGGACGGTACAGAAACCGACTCAGTATGCAGCCTGCAGTGTGTTCC